>OU862902.1:3412370-4037370 GCA_917880725.1 Selenia dentaria
AATAGTCACACAGATAATAAAATGCAAAAAAGTGACGTCATTTAGAGGTCAATGAAAGTCGAATTATTTCATCGTTTTTTGTTAAAATAAATGGCATCTTATCGTTTTAAAAGGTCAGAGTAGAAAAATAAGGGTTTGTAACATAAAATCTCGAAATGGTTTCGGAATTGGCATAGGTTAATTTTTTTTAGCATACCGAATTGAATAAAAATGCTTTTTTCCACGAAGCACGTAAAAAAATTGCAAAATTTATGGAATGTTGCCGAGTTTTTTCTATCGAGCCAAGTTTGCTCAATCGTGTATTGGATCCCAGACTTCATAAGAACGTATATTCAATTTAGACTTCGTTTTTTTTCGAACTTCGGTTATTAGGTTTAAGCGTCGAAAAACTATGTTTTCGCGAAGTCAAATGATGAAATTTGTTTGTAATCTACACTCATTTCGCCTTAAAGCAGGGCTTCTAGAAACTGCCTCCTTTATCGTACCATGACAACGTTATAGCAGGCCTACTATTCAAGAACCGCAGAAAACCCGTTAACCTGTTTTATTGTATGGACTCGCGTTAACATGACGCTCTAAATCTGCTCAGTTTATCAGCCTACAATCATCTAGGCGTCGGCAATTGTTAGAACGCCAGCGACAACATTATGCGTTCGTCTTTGAGGAAAACTATGTTCAAACAATTCACCTTAATTAGTGTCATGGTATGATTTTATTCAAAACTGTTTAGCTGGTTTGGTTTAAGAACTGTACGGATTTTTTGGTAAAGTTGATAGTAAAGCCCCTGATGGAAAGCGGAGATGGAAGCGATGACCATTAATGCAGCCGTAAGCTGCGTTAAGAGAATTGCATAGCTAGTACTTTTCATACTAAAAGAAAAAACTCTTTTCTACCTCTTAACATTGTCCGATTTCAGTGTTTTTAAGTTCTAAAAAAGAAAATTTATAGTACTTTGAAATACTGAAAAAATCAAAACGTACGGGCATAGTAAACAATGTGATGATTCCATGAAAAAAAAATCACTTAAATCGGACAATGTTCAGAGGTAAAGAGTTTTTTCTTTTAGTATGAAAAGTACTAGCTATGCAATCCTCTCCACCCATATGAAGACCTGAGAGATCCTATTTAAACTGACTGTGAAAAAGGATTCTATCTTCGCCTGTATTTATTTTTTGATGTTTGTTCACCGTTTTCTGCTCCATTTTGGAGTCGATTTTTAAAGTATTTGTTTTATTTAAAAGAGTATTCCTAGTGTATTTCCCAGGTGGTCCCCTTTATTTCAATCAAAATAGTTTATTAATTTCATCAAATTCAGTCAAGTAATTTTTGAGTTACATTACAATAACTGAAAAGTGTTACGCCTATCTTGATGATAGTCACTTGTGCATCAAAATCGATCCCGTAAGTAGCAAGGGTCACTCAAGGTGAAAATATTTTTTCCTACCTGATCGAAATTGTCCAATTTCATATCACGCAATCTGGACGTAAAGCAAGGCATTATGTTCCCGGGACTGTAATATTGTATGAAACTCCCATGGGCGTAGAGTGATTTGGATGTGGAACGTTAGTTGTAGGAAAACTCTTAGTACGGAGTAGATACGGGCATTATGAAGAGTTTATTCAAAAATCAAACCGGCCACCACAGACAGCTCACGGGAAAAAAGAAAAAGGCGCGATTGTAATGAATTTGAAACAAAACACGGTGTTTGGTGTTAAATAGAGTTATTTTAACAACTTCCATAAAATTTTATAATTATGTAGATATGGTGCATGTAACTGTGCCGAAATATCGGGAGCCCCAAAAGCAACTAAATCGTGGTCTACATCCTGTGAGTACTAATTATAACTTTGTTAACAACCGCGAAATTCTCAAATTCTCCATAAAATGTTGTTTCCAAAAATATTACTCTGTTCCTCTATAACGGTACAAATGTGTCCAATATGAATATTAACTATTATATTATACTTATTACTTTTAACTAAATAACTGCGTTTTTATAAAGATCTAAGTTTTTATTGTCTCGCAGTAGGTATGAAAAGTAGAGTATGCACCTCGAGGATAAAGCCTGTCTTCGTCTTGGGCGGCTTGAACACCTCACTTCACTCAGGACTCTACATAACTCCCTCGTTTTGCCCGGGAATTAAATTTTCAACTCTAGAGTCCCCGTTACCAGGGTTCAATATTCCGCTCGTGACGTAAGGCACTGCTTTACTCCCTCGGTGCTTAATCTACTATTACTTAACATGTACAGTCGCCTGCAATAAGATACAGCACTGCATTTCATAACAATGTAGATAAGGATTATTTTAAGTAGTAAAATAATATAAAAAAAAACTATATTTTAGGTGATTTTTGGTATATTTTTTATAATATTGAATGCAGAGCCACTTTTGAAAATTGTGAAATGTATACATCTTATTGCAGGCGACGATACAAGTTATGGCCATAAAAGATAGGAACGAAGATTTCGTGGAGGCCATGCTTAGTACAAGAAGGCAAAGGCAGGAAAGAGTCTTCGACCGGATGCTCTTGCTAATATCAGTATAATAAGGAAAACTGTGTAACTAGATTGAGAAATATAAAGTATTCATTTTGTAAAACTGTGATGTTTGGAGAACGAAGTCTCCATTCAAAATGTAGTTATTTTAATTAATCCAGAAGTTTAAAAATGGTACGAATCATAGTGACTATAGTGTGTGTGTAATTAAATATTTAAAAAAAACATGTACAAGTTATATCGGCCTAGTAGCAGTAGTTCGGTTGTTAGTCCGGTTGACCGAACTAGTGCACATTTTCAATGGCAATAGTCCGGTTGGTACAAAGCACCGAACTTTTGACACTCTCTAGTAGCAGTAGTTCGGTTGTTAGTTCGGTTGAACGAACTAGTGAAAGTTTTCAGTGGCAATAGTCCGGTTGATACAAAGCACTGAACTATTAACACTCTCTAGTAGCAGTAGTTCGGTTGTTAGTTCGGTTGACCGAACTAGTGCACCTTTTCTATGGCAATAGTCCGGTTAATACAAAACACCGAGCTATTAACACTCTCTAGTAGCAGTAGTTCGGTTGTTAGTTCGGTTGAACGAACTAGTGCAAGTTTTCAGTGGCAATAGTCCGGTTGGTACACTTTTAACACTCTCTAGTAGCAGTAGTTTTGTTGTTAGTTCGGTTGAACGAACTAGTGCAAGTGTTCAGTGGCAATAGTCCGGTTGATACAAAGCACCGAACTATTAACACTCTCTAGTAGCAGTAGTTCGGTTGTTAGTTCGGTTGACCGAACTAGTGCACCTTTTCTATGGCAATAGTCCGGTTGATACAAAACACCGAACTATTAACACTCTCTAGTAGCAGTAGTTCGGTTGTTAGTTCGGTTGAACGAACTAGTGCAAGTTTTCAGTGGCAATAGTCCGGTTAATACAAAGCACCGCACTATTAACACTCTCTATTAGCAGTAGTTCGGTTGTTAGTTCGGTTGAACGAACTAGTGAAAGTTTTCAGTGGCAATAGTCCGGTTGATACAAAGCACTGAACTATTAACACTCTCTAGTAGCAGTAGTTCGGTTGTTAGTTCGGTTGACCGAACTAGTGAAAGTTTTCAGTGGCAATAGTCCGGTTGATACAAAGCACTGAACTATTAACACTCTCTAGTAGCAGTAGTTCGGTTGTTAGTTCGGTTGACCGAACTAGTGCACCTTTTCTATGGCAATAGTCCGGTTAATACAAAACACCGAGCTATTAACACTCTCTAGTAGCAGTAGTTCGGTTGTTAGTTCGGTTGAACGAACTAGTGCAAGTTTTCAGTGGCAATAGTCCGGTTGGTACACTTTTAACACTCTCTAGTAGCAGTAGTTTTGTTGTTAGTTCGGTTGAACGAACTAGTGCAAGTGTTCAGTGGCAATAGTCCGGTTGATACAAAGCACCGAACTATTAACACTCTCTAGTAGCAGTAGTTCGGTTGTTAGTTCGGTTGACCGAACTAGTGCACCTTTTCTATGGCAATAGTCCGGTTGATACAAAACACCGAACTATTAACACTCTCTAGTAGCAGTAGTTCGGTTGTTAGTTCGGTTGAACGAACTAGTGCAAGTTTTCAGTGGCAATAGTCCGGTTAATACAAAGCACCGCACTATTAACACTCTCTATTAGCAGTAGTTCGGTTGTTAGTTCGGTTGACCGAACTAGTGCAAGTTTTCAGTGGCAATAGTCCGGTAAATACAAATCACCGCACTATTAACACTCTCTATTAGCAGTAGTTCGGTTGTTAGTTCGGTTGAACGAACTAGTGCAAGTTTTCAGTGGCAATAGTCCGGTTGATACAAAGCACCGAACTATTAACACTCTCTAGTAGCAGTAGTTCGGTTGAACGAACTAGTGCAAGTTTTCAGTGGCAATAGTCCGGTTGATACAAAGCACCGAATTATTAACACTCTCTATTAGCAGTAGTTCGGTTGTTAGTTCGTTTGAACGAACTAGTGCACCTTTTCTATGGCAATAGTCTGGTTGATACAAAACACCACTCTCTAGTAGCAGTAGTTCGGTTGTTAGTTCGGTTGAACGAACTAGTGCAAGTTTTCAGTGGCAATAGTCCGGTTGATTCAAAGCACCGAACTATTAACACTCTCTAGTAGCAGTAGTTCGGTTGTTAGTTCGGTTGAACGAACTAGTGCAAGTTTTCAGTGGCAATAGTCCGGTTGATACAAAGCACCGAACTATTAACACTCTCTAGTAGCAGTAGTTCGGTTGAACGAACTAGTGCAAGTTTTCAGTGGCAATAGTCCGGTTGATACAAAGCACTGAACTATTAACACTCTCTAGTAGCAGTAGTTCGGTTGTTAGTTCGGTTGACGGAACTAGTGCACCTTTTCTATGGCAATAGTCCGGTTGGTACAAAACACCGAACTATTAACACTCTCTAGTAGCAGTATTTCGGTTGTAAGTTCGGTTGAACGAACTAGTGCAAGTTTTCAGTGGCAATAGTCCGGTTGATACAAAGCACCGAACTATTAACACTCTCTAGTAGCAGTAGTTCGGTTGTTAGTTCGGTTGAATGAACTAGTGCAAGTTTTCAGTGGCAATAGTCCCGTTGATACAAACCACCGAACTATTAACACTCTCTAGTAGCAGTAGTTCGGTTGTTAGTTCGGTTGACCGAACTAGTGCACCTTTTCTATGGCAATAGTCCGGTTGGTACAAAACACCGAACTATTAACACTCTCTAGTAGCAGTAGTTCGGTTGATAGTTCGGTTGAACGAACTAGTGCAAGTTTTCAGTGGCAATAGTCCGGTTGATACAAAGCACCGAACTTTTGACACTCTCTAGCACACTTTAACTGTACGTAGAACTACTAGTTTTACTAAAGATCTAACCTCTAGGTAACACTGAGGCTGTCATGGACAACCATAGTTCATATCATCAGGCGCATGACCGTCATGTCACATGATTATTATCATAAAACCGGCCAAGGGCGAGTTACACTCGCGCATTGAGGGTTCCTTACATTAAGAAAGCACAGAGAACACTTACAAAAGGTTTTATTTCAATTTCAAACGTAAAAATAACAAGTACAATTTGAAAGATGAATACCGACTTCCATTCTATTCGGTTATTGGAGTTTAACTCAAATACTACTGGACCGAATATGATGAAATTTAAATAGGAACACACGGGTAGCATCAGCTTTCCACCAAATAAATATTTTTGAATCGGTCCACCCAGTCGAAAGTTATGAGATAACAAACATAAGAAAAAACTAGTACAATTTGAAAAATTTAATACCGACTTCCATTTTATTCAGTTATATTAGAGTGTAACTCAAAAACTACTGGACCGATTTGGATGTAATTTAAATGGAACCACACGGGAAGCACCAGCGTTCAAACAAAAAATAATTTTGAGAATCGGTTCACCCTATCGAAAGTTATGAGGTAGCAAACATAAACAAAAAACAGTCGAATTGAGTACCTCCTCCTTTTTGGAAGTCGGTAGAAAATACAGTCGAATTAAGTACCTCCTCCTTTTCGAAAGTCGGTAGTTAAAAGTACAAACAAAGTTTTCATAATATAAGCAAAAATAAAGTTGAAAAAAAAAACAAGTTAACACTAACGCGGCAAAAAATATTTTTGTCCGTTGTTCGTCGTTGATTTTGAAAAGTAATCGTTTGATATTTCCAAGCATGATTGAGAAATGTACTTACAAATGTACTTAATACAAGCCTTGGCCACAATTAGGCATTGATTGACCTCGGCGTCGTCCGCATTTTCACGTACCTACGTCCATCAATGCCTCTTGCTGGCTGGTAATGTACTATTACATGAACCCATATAAATCTAGAAAGGCAAAGTCTGAACCGTCTGTGTACGCTCTGTACAGCGCACATAATAGTAATGTGATTCCATCGGTTGGCAATAGATGGCGTTAGTGGACTTCTGTTCTTCTGTTTCATTCACGACGAAAGGGCTCCAAGGCGCCGTTTCCAAATTATAGGTACTACTTTGGTATGATACAGTATATTTGAGTTATATTTATAGTATTTTTGAGAAGCTGTATATCAGTCTGTCGCAACTATGTAGCTTGAAAACATTGAGCTAAATGTACTAGGTACGTATTTAGCTCAATGCTTGAAAACGATGTATGTATGAAACGGGGCAGAACTTTTTTTGTGTTTTATGTTATTAGGTACTAGGTAGCTAAAAACTATAAGGAAGTGTAATTAGAGAAGATATGTAGTATAGAAAATGTGAAATATGCGGTTTTATATCAGAAAGGAAATATGGTACTAAACGTTGTTTTATGGCCAGATATCCGCTGGAAAAAGTATGGTAAGTAGTATACTAGTTCATAATAACGACCCGTATTCATATAATAAGAGCTAATATAGCCATAAATTCATTTTACATATACCAACCACTTAGTTCAAATAAAATAGTGCGGTCCGCAATTTTTTTTTTGTAAATATCGATATCGATGGTTTTCTACCGACTTCCACAAAGGAGGAGGTACTCATTTTGACTGTATTTTTTATGTTTGTTACCTTATAACTTTTTACTAGGTAAACCGATTTTAAATTTTTTTTTTTTAAATCTGGTGCTTCCCATTTAAATTTCATCAAATTCGGTAGTTTTTGAGTTACACTCCAATAACTGAATTGAACGAAAGTCGATTTCAATTTTTTTATATTGTACTTGTATTAATTAAGATGTAAAAAATGGATCAAATTTACGGACAACGAAGACTAAGTATATACACCGATCGAGAAACTTCCCTCGCCGAAAGTCTTACCCTGGGTGCAGCAGATATGTCTTGACGGAGTATAGAACAGGCTATATTAAAGTTAAACCAATTTACAAAGTTTTGTGTCCATGCATTTCGCCGTTGTGGAGTTCCACTATCCACCTCCTGACTCCATTATCAGATCCTGACTTGATAATGGACCACCACGGGAGTACACTCTTACGAATGAAAAAAGATTTTTTAATCGGTCCACAAATTAGCGAAAATATTGGTTAACATACACACAAAAGAAAAACATACTGACGAACATATAACCTCTTCCTTTTGATAATCAGTAAATAAGTGTTATGTACCGTAATCCATGGGGAACTACATGTTCAATATAAATCTTTTTCTTGTTTGATATATTATTTCGGGCGGTTCATTGATATATTATTTATTTTATGCTTTCAGCAAGAAGATAGCATCAGCATAGCTATTTGATCCATGATGCTAATTCCTGAATTTCAACACCGCACTTTACGTCATCAACAGGATTTTCATCCTTTACTATCTCAAGCTACTTTTGAAAATAGCATACTATCTTCAAAGTTGTAGAGTATTCGTTTAAAAGTCACCAAATGAAGAAAAATAACGGAAATATACTTATGTTACATGAATATGGATTTATAACCTCAAAAGTTGCTGGAACGAAATTTACTTCAAGTGTCCCATAAGTTATTGAGACATTCCATTACCATACCAACTTAAAACAATGTAAAATAAACAGTTAGTTTGCTGATAAATATCAAATTTAAGTTCCATAAATAAACTGAAACTCGCTTACACTATGGCGTTTATCTTGTTTTGACGAAGTTCTGTTGGCCTCTTACATTCTGCAGCCCTGAGAGGGCTACACTTTTAATTTTTTTTTGCATAGCCAATGTTTCTATAAGAAAAATATGAAAAGTGTAAAATGAGCCCTCTCAATTTACACTTTTCATATTTTTCTTATGCAAACATTGGCTATGCAAAACAACTTAAAAGTGTAGATGAGAGGGCTGCAGAATATTATAGGTCTCATATCTAGTAGTTATGGAATCGATATCGATAAATTTCGAATAAAAGGGGTGCACATCCCTATTTTATCCCAAATGTTGGCAGAACTGTTAAGTTCGTCAGGTTAGCTGTCGGAGGTAGCCCCGTTTTGACGTTTAAATATTACACTTTTTATTGTCTATGAAGTCCCGTCTCTTCTCTATTATATTCTCTTTGCTGTATATTAGTACAGCTATTATATTTATAGGAAGTTGTATAGATCGATAAATAAAGAGCACAACTGTTTTAAAGGTGAAATTAAGTTTAATTAATTACTTTATTTCTTTTATGTTTGAAATTTTATTGTTTGAACTCTAGGATGTTAAAATATGTTTTAAGTCTCTCAATGTGTACTTAAAAGTCTTAGAAATGTCTTAAATTTTTCCTATAGTTTTAAGTAAATTGTTGCTTATGAGATAAACTGCTTCAAAAACCCTCATTTTTAACGACGTCATGAATTGACAGCACCTTATGTGCGGCAACAGCATTCTACTAGTAATTTTTAAACTTTCGCGATTTGAACACATGTTTTAAATGTTTATCGGGACTTATCACGTATTATTTAATATAGGTAAAAATATGTACCTTACGCTCGACGTTTCGACCATGTTACAATGGCCGTGGTCACGAGCTGACTGAAAACTGCGGGTGAGTCCGGCGAGAAGAGCGGGTGTTTTGTTCTCCTACCCTCACTTGATCTTGAAAAATCGCAGGGTTGTCACTACGACACACAACACTGACTGTATCGGTAAATGTCCTAGTACCTACACCGCGGTTTGTACACTTGCTCACTACGGGATTCCACGACGCCGCTAACCTAAATCGCGATCGCAAATACATTGCGATGTTTTCTAATTTCAACTCTACTAGCATTCTACTAGTCAAGCCCTTTAATTTGATACCAATATTGAGTTACAGAACACCCAATATATAAGGAATACATTTAGTAGAGCCGCACATATTGTTAAAAATATAAGTTCGTTAATACCGTGGCCAACAGAACAAAGAATATGGTGGAATAGGTAACGAGTTAATTAACGTACCGAAACCTAACGCAGTCACTGTATTTTCCGCTTAAAATTCGATATTCGAACTGTAACTTCCCCAACCGCTCATTATGCTGTACCTTAATGTCGCAGTCGCAGTCTAATCTAAGACAATCCGCGAAACTCCCACTTCACCCTTTAAAGTGGTTAATTACAAAAACAGCCGAAGTAAAAGCTGCGCGATACGAATACTGCGGAACACAGGAGCTGTGGAGTCGCGATATGACAAAAGATTTTTTTTTGTTAAATCTTTTTATTATAATACAAAAGTAACGGATCGCTGTCTGTACATGGAAGAAATATGAGATAAAATATTATTGGGACTTTTATAAACGAAAATAGATTGAAAAAATGATTATTAGAATTTTTGCCTGTTTGTGCGTTTGTGCACGCTAATCTCTGAAACGATTTAGATGTGGTTTTCACTAATATCTTGTGGTAAGCGCCACTTAACATTTAACACTTGTTTGTTTTTGCCAATCGGCTTATACATAACTAAGTTATTGCAATTTAAAGAATTATCTCTCTCACTACTCGCGAAGTCAACTAGTAAACAATAAAAATCATAAAAGTGATATTTGATATCTACTGACAATTAGTCAGTAGATTAGTTAGTCTAAGTTTTACTTACATGCCTATGTATAAAATGACATGAATGAAATGAAAATGTTTCAATATTTGTTAATCTTAATCTACAGTTGTAAGCGCTAGGCGTCATGAGTGAGCACAATGATCACCATCAGACGCAGAATATGCACGTCTCTTCATTTGACCACATGAAAAAAACCAACTGGCAGTGGTTCTTTTTGATCTTGTACTCGTAGTAAGATCGTTGACAACTCATTGCTTGCAAGGAGGCCCGGTTAGCAATGTTAACTGTCTTTGAAAGGTCACAGCACATAACGGCTACCTGGGGCTTGTCCTCACGTGCAACTAGGATAAGTTGATATAGTTCTCGTGTGAGCAACGTTGTAAGGTAGCCTTCCCAATAGGCATACTGCCTAGCTAATAGAGGATTCGTAGAAATCAGAAAGTTTACGAGACGACTACTTAGCCCATATTATAGTATGTCTTTCGACGCTTTTGGTCGTACGTGTAGTGACAAGACGGTGTACTTCTTCTGCGCTAAAAGGCTGAACGGAAGGATGCACGGCACACAGTGCAACCAAGGGTCGAGCGATATTAAGGTACGCGGTTAAGAATATGCCGCTGGTATAGCTTTAGTGTTCTACATTTTAAAGACATTGGTCATGAAATTGTAATAAGAGATACCTAATATTTTTATTAATCATTTGTATAGAAATAAAGTGGTATAATCGGTATCATTGTGTATCTCTACATTCAACTACTGGCAAAATATTAGTATTACACTTTGAAATCAAGAGTATGGTTAAAAACGGTAACAAATAGTGTTTGTTATTTTAGGTATGTTATTACCGTGTAATTAGAAGGTATATAGGTTAAAACACATTATAAACTAACAGCATAACTATGCAAATGCGAAGCAAATGCTAGCAAATTTAATATATTATTAAGTTACGTGAAAAAATACAATATCGTAAACTTACGTCCCTTATTTATTTGCATTACATTTTAAACAAATATTTACTTACTATTTACTGTAATACTATTTTTTTATTTAACTATAATAGAATTTTTATACCACCATGCTAATACTTGAAATATTCTATATATCTGTATCTAAAAAGAAATGTAACAAGTCCAATGAATAATGGTAGATATATGGTAACTGTTCCGCTTGCCTATGACAGATACAGTGTCGCTCAGAGCACTTAGTTAAAGTTTGGAACTGTACTCGTCACCGTAGATTATTTTATTTTTCACAATGCCCTTTGAACCATTTACATAACCGCTACTGATTATATGAAGGATATCTGACACTGCGGTGGTACCCACCAATGCGATCTCTTTCTAAAGAGTCCTAAAAGCTGATAAACAAAATGCGATGGGACTAGTTAATAACATGTTGAACCCGGAGACCGGATGTGGTTTATAATGTTAAACCAACGTTATGAATAATTTTCTTTAAACCAAAATGAAATATTTCACACTGTTAAGATAATATTAATCTAAATAAAATTTTATCTGTTATGAGCTCCAATATCTCAATCTCAAAGATTTCCCACATCATATAGACTCTATAGAGTGTAAGATTTTTTTATAGCGTCCTGCTTATCGACATAACAAAAAAACACACTTAAAAATATAATGAGACAAGATCACCTGTCGTCTCCATTACACCTATGCTCCTTCAAACTCCACCCACCTGTAAGCTCGACTGCAATATAAACCAGTGATCGGCCGCAGCGGGCCCATTCGCTAACCGACTGTCGACGGTTGTACCTCGATAACCCGCGGTTAAAGTTGTGTTGGTGATAGACCCAGGTGAGTCGTACTATTTAATAAAATCTTTAAACAGATAGAAAATATATTTCCCCAAACAATAGCTGCAAAGGTTTGTTCAATAAATTTCTAGAGATTTTTGGTAGTTAATGTACATCGTACCTGGGTAGCTATTTACATACTTACCTTGATTTTATAAACGTTCCTATTAATAATTAAAATACAATTTTATACGAAGAAAAGGAAGATTATCTACATTAAGACGTGTACATAGTCTGATCATGCAATAAAATATACCTAACTCAAATTTAAAAGGAAACTCAAAAATAAATAGATGGTTAAAAAGTCTAAATTTAAATATTATTGAATAATAACCTAATGAATATCCTAATTATTAAAATAAACAAAGTTAAATGGATTAAATCGCGTATAATGTTATATTATTGTATTTCGACGTTTGGAGCACTTTTCAGTGAACATGGTCACGGGTAGACTGAATGTCAGTTGTCTGTTATAAAGTTATGGAAATTATTTTTATGTACCGCCTATAATATTTAAATCAAAACGTTCCCGACGCACGCAGTAGTCACTCACAGTGTCCAGAAGCCTCGCAGTATTGTGCTAGACGTGGGCTTTTGATCACTGGATCCCAAGCAGGTGAGACTTGCCAACCATCATCTCTAATGAAATTAGAGTGCTTTTCTACAGACTTCCAAAAAGAAGGACCTACTCAATTTGACTGTTTTTTATGTTTGTTACCACATAACTTTCGAATGAGTGAACTGATTTCCATAATTCTTTTTTGTTTAAAAGCTGGTGCTTCCCATGTATTCCCATGTAAATTTTATCAAATTCGGTCCAGTAGTTTTTGAGTTACACTCCAATAACTGATTTTTACCAAAGTGATAGAATGGAGTCGGTATAATTTTTTTCAAATTGCACTTGTATATTTAAGTGTTAATATTTATCTCGGGATTCACTTTGTGCGCTTTGTGATGTCAATATTATAAAATTTATGGGTATTTATCAAATTGCATTTCGGTCCTGCAGATTGTTTTTCGTAACTATGAATCACGAATGAAAATAATTATAATATTATAATATGTATACAATGTATTTGTCATAATATGTACCTATATTTTCTTTATAAATACAAAAATGTTAAAGAAATAAAATAACATAAAATTCAATCGCACTCGTAGCGGAGCTTGAGATGGCGATCTTAAATCAACAAGTTAAGTAACGCTTGCTGCGGTCAGGACTTGGATGGGTGTGTGCTAGTGGCATTGTTCAACTGAGCGCTTCCGTGCTTCGGAGGACACGTTAAGCCGTCCAGGTTGTTTGTATTAGAACAGTCGTTAGGCTATGTCGAAGGCCTTCGGGCGGCCCGAAAACTTCGACATGGGTTAGTTCAAGTTCAATTCATTTATTTCGCTTTAAATTATGGTTACAATGAAATATCTTCTACTCGTAGCTATAATGTTAAGTACAACACAACTTTTGCCTATCTGGAATGCGAAAATTAAAATCTAAATCTAAGATTATATTAAGTATAATTAAGGTAATATAACATCAAAATCCTTAGTTAACTGGCAAAAATAACTAATATTTTAATAATACTCCAAACGATACATTTAATAAAAACTAAAATTGTACCTTATGTTTGTTATTAGGGTGGACTATATTTATGGTCATTATGTGAAAGGAAATGATAAATTTGATAAAAGCTACAACCAAGTAACCATCTGAAAAGTTTGACTTTGAATTCTGGAATTTTATTAAACACTCTTAACGCCATAATATAACAATTCCTGCGGTAGAGCTCATTATTACTAATTATAAATAATAAGTTATTTATTAGTAATTTACAATTCCAGTCATTTACTGACTTTGCCTTCTCAAAAGCTTTCCCCGATGGGAAAAAGGCTATCAACAGGTTAGTAAAAATATAATTTAACCTCGCACTAAATTTCCGATCCAACTTTTTGTTTTTATAAGGTTTAGGGTCACTTCCTCTTCTTCTCTCGGTGCCTCTTCAATCAATGAAGGTTGGCAATCAGCTTTCCGTACTCATCTTTATCCTTGGCGAGGCGAAAAAGTTCAGCAACACTCGCAACCCCTGTCCACTCACTCGCACTCCCTGATGTTTTATCCGTGATTTCTTCCTGCGACCAGCTCGTCTCCTTCCCGCTACGTTTCCCATCATTATTAATTGAAGAAGGCAATATCTGTCATGTCTAAGTACATGGCCCAAATATGCTACTTTTCTTTCTTTGACGGTTTTCAAAAGTTTGCGCACTTGTCTAACTCGCCGCAGTACTTCCACAAAGGTAACTAACTCTGTGAGTCCAGGAAATTGCCATCATGCGCCTGTTAGGGTCACTTACTGAGCATACAATCACAAAATGTTGACAGATACATGTGAAATTTCAAGCGCACTAAACCTCATAAAACCGAAAATTTGATTGGAAGTTTAGTGCGAGGTTGACCAAAAAAGACTGCTATTTATTTATTTATTTATTTATTTATTTACTACAATCAAATTACTACTATTATTACAGGATTCTCCCAATGCAATAGCGTAAGTAAGCATGTCAATCTTAATATTATTTATATTTATATATCTAAAAAACTATCTACTTTATGTCGTCTTATTCATATAACACAATTGAAATAACATTGATTGTTTAAATTCTGCCACCGAGCATTTTAACTGCACTACTCGTACAAACTCGTAAAAAGGCTTAAACAGTACCTCCCAGATGATCTCAAAATTCAAAGCTTTTATACGGAAGTTTTTGATTGTCCAACTACTACCTACCAGTGAGGATGCACCTGAAGAATTGTAACATGTGTTTTTGTAACATTTGAATAAAATTTATTTAATAAATAAAATTATTTCTAATATTGTAATATGAGTTTTAGTTCTCATCTCTCTACGGAGTGTATTTTCTACCGACTTCAAAAAAAGGAGGGGGGGAGTACTCAATTCAACTGTTTTTTTTAATGTTTGTTTCCTCATAACTTTCGAATGGGTGAACTGATTCTCATTATTTTTTTGTTTGAAAGCTGGTGCTTCCCGTGTGATCCTATTTAATCAGATTCGGTCCAGTAGTTTTTGAGTTACAATCCAATAACAGAATAGAATGGAAGTCGGTATTACATTTTTCAAATTGTACTTGTTGTACCAACATAAGTACAGGTCGATATATTTATTGAATAACACATGTCGCATTTAGTTTTAAAAGAGCGTTTCCAGGTGATATCCATTATTGATAATGTTTTCCTAAATCAAATATATACAGACTGATTTGTGACACATATTTGAAAATATTTTCCATTACATTATTACAAAAAAAATATTTTAACTGGCGATTGCCCGCGACTTCGTTCGCAAAGTAGGCTCGGCCTCGGGCCTCACCATAACCTCCCAAAAATTCACACGACAAGCGAGATTCTTCCATCCGTTCTCAAGATAAGGCGTGACCAGGAGAAATAGGGGTTTATTTTATATAATTATATATAAATTTATTAACGTTAGTAACGGGATACCTATTTACCATGTATTGTAATTATTGTGAGCTCTCGATATTTCGGCACAGTTGCATGCGCCATGTTCACAAGTAAACTGAAGTATCTGCGGGTAGGTGTTGTTATGAGCAGACGAAACGGTCTACCCTCTTCCGCACACGTTTCTTGCGGTCCGGCTTATTACCATCGACACAACAGTAACTTGGAACTCGATACATAATTATATAAGTACTTACTAGGTACCCGCAGACAGTTTCAGTTTACTCGTGAACATGGCGCATGCACCTGTGCCCAAATATCGAGAGCTCACAATAAATACAATACATGGTAAATATCCCGTTATATAATATATTAATTCTTGCATTAGTGACCATGTCACTTTAAGAACGTATATAGATTTATTGTATTGTACTAGGATACGATGTATGTATATATACGATGACAGGTCAGGAAGTAATCGAAAGTACGATAAATTGTCCTCAATAAAAATTAAGGTATAAAATAATGTATCAGTTCCTAGTTCCTCTTGTTAAGTCGTCAACCAATAAATTGCTTGATTAAAGGAGATAAAGCAATTAACATTAAAGATGTTATATCTGACATTTTATGCCTACCCTTTTCTCGGTAGAATTTATTAGCATACTTAATAATATTTTTTTGTCGTTTTAACCAAAAATTTAAGTACTTGATACTAATTATTATAGTTATAGAAGGTACATAATTAATATCCTGGGGCCCTACTCCCACCTCTTAAAGCAGTCATGTTTCAACCTTACTATTAAATCTGGTACCACCACGTCAATATAGCAAGCTTAAAATAATATTGGATTACGATAGACGTTTTGATGAAGTAGTATCAAATATTTCACGCAATTCGCATACTTTTTCATGACCTTCGACGCTTATTTTCATTGTTCCAGTGTCAAATTTTCGATAATTCGTTCTCCCATATCTTAACTAGTCATATTGCAACGTTACCATTATATTTGTTTGACCGTTTTGTGTACGTGGGAGTATGATAGTATGATTATTGTAAGCTTATTACAAAACGCTCCTGATTTATGATAGTTTCGCAGTGGTGAGTAGGCCCCCAGTTTGGAAAGAATAATTTAACTATCAAAGTGTTCGTATAGTTCGTAGTGGAATTGTTCAAGTGAGCGCATCCGTGCTTCGGAGGGCACGTTAAGCCGTCGGTCCCGGTTGTATCTTTGTGTGTCTGAAAACTTCGACATGGATTAGCCACTAGCCTATCCACCAAGCCGTACTGGGCCCGCGTGGTGGATTATGGCCCTTATGCTCTCTCTGGGTTTTAAACTTTTAGTTTTTTGTTGTTGATCTTTTACTGATGGTTGTAATTAAATTAAAGTGTACAGAAATAATTCTGTCTCCTCTTAGGGCTGCAGGAAGGAAGAAAAAAAAACAACAAAGAGGCAAAAGTACCTATATATTTTGTCCTTCCTGTCGAACAAAAAGAAGTGATTGTAAACATGTAATACATTTAAACTAAGTAATTCTTGTCTATATGTATATAATTATATAATCGAAATCTCGGAAACGGCTCCAGTAATTTTCATGAAATTTAGTTTGCAGGAAATTTCGGGGGCGATAAATCGATATAGCTAGGTTTCATTTTCAGAAAACGTCGTTTATCTGTGTTTTCAGGCAATGAAAAACTGCTATGTCGGTCACCAAGCTACTTGACAATAGATGGCGTTGTTAAGCAACACTAAGCCAATGAGTTTGGTTTGAGATTAGACCAATTCTTGTAGGTATGTATATAATTATATAATCTGAATCTCGGAAACGGCTCTAATAATTTTCATGATATTTAGTTTGCAGGAAGATTCGGGGGCGATAAATCGATCTAGCTAGGTTTCTTTTTCAGAAAACGTCGTTTATCCATGTTTTTAGGCAATGAAAAACTGCTACGTCGGTCACCAAGCTACTTGACAATAGATGGCGTTGTTAAGAAACACTAAGCCAATGAGGTTTGAGGTTAGACCAAGAAAATCAATTGTTTATATGATGCTCGGTCATAACAAGTACTAAAAATTAATGCAGTGTTAAGTCACTTTCAGAACACTCAACAGGTACCTCGTTACCGAGCGAGTTAACTTATTTAAACTCAAAAACTTTCTTTATAAGATTTAATTGACTTAATTAATGTCAACGCAGTTTCAAACTTAATTTTTATGGTGATTACCTGTGCCAGGCACTTATTGTGGTTCTTAATAATGAAGTATTTAATTATCACATAACAATAGGTTTAGACAGAGCTTAAAGCGCGCTCGTACCCTGATAACAGTAAAAAGCAGAATTTTTAAGCGCCTAGTGTAACGAAACAGATCGATAGTATATTATCAAAAAAATACAAAGGTTAGAAAAGGAATAGAAAAAGAGTAATAATCGAATAAAATTCATAAATATAACTCTCTTTCAGCAGAAAAAAATCCTGAAGAGGTCAACAAAAATAAGCTTTCACGTCCAAACTCTCAGAATTTTCAGCGATAACACTATATATTTTTAGGTAATACTTAGCCAACATATAGTACTAAAGTAATAATCAGCAGTTTTTTCAATTGTGTTAGTATATATCGAAAAATTTATAGAAAACGTACAAAATTAACGCATTTTCGCATTACATCGTCAAATCTAACAAGCGATTTTCAACCTTACGCATCGCATAAAGCATCGTAAATTATTTTAAAATTGGGGTTGGACCGCGTCTTAAAATGCTGTCATATCACTATGTCGATAAAAATGAAGGTGTTTAAAACAGTTTATCTCTTAAGCAGCGATTTAATTAAAACTACAAAAAATCATATAACATTTTTAAGCCTTCTAAGTACACATTGACGGAATCAAAACTTATTTTAACATACTAGAGTACATAAAAAAAATTCAAACAAACCACTTAATTTGACCTTTAAAGCAGTTTTTCTCTTTATTCACTATTGTATTTGTTATGAAACACATATTATAAAATAGTAATTTTTAATACACATACATTGACGGATTATTTTTTTATTTAAGAGTGTACCTACATAATTTTTTTATGAATTTTGCACGCGTTTACGCCATGCGTTTGCTTGATTTCAAGTAAAGGAAATTGAACGTAGCCAAGCGCTGAGCTGACAGCGTCTTAAGCAACGAAGATTACTAATAGCTGCACCTCGGGGTTTCACTCGAATGGTGATGGATGATGATGATGTTGATGATGAAAAGTACCATATGTTCTTCCCCTGGATATACGTAATCTATCTCTTTGTCAAATTTGATTACGATCCGTTCATCCGTTTGGACATGGTAAGGTAACAAACAAACAGACAGACGGAGTGACATAGTTACAAACGTTTTCATAATATTACTAGCTGCGCTCCGCGGTTTCACCCACGTGGTGAAGGATGATGATGATGATGAACCAAAATATATAGTCTATGTTTTTCAAGGATAAATGAATGAATGAATCATTTATTTAGACACACTGGTCACAGTCTGCTTAACATACATTCAATATTACAATGCATACAAAAACAAAAGTAAAATGTAAAGATAAATAGAAACACCATACAATAAATACTTAAATCGCTGTCATGCACAGTGCTGCCTAAAATGCTCTAAGCTCAGCATGATGCTGCAAGAAGACTTACAGCGCTGATTGTCAGCCTACACCTTGGTGACGCACAACGTTGTTATAATATAATATTAAATCAAAGTGGACATGTTTTACACAAGGATATTGAAATAGGTGATGATTAAAAATTCAGTCTATAGCCAGGTATATAAGTATTTACCGACAAGGAACCGGATGCTAAGTGAGATGCGTTCATATACAAAATAGGTATACGTATAAAAAATTTACATAATTATTGTTAAATATATTATAATATTGTTTATTTGTAAACGAGGAGGATAAGGAGAAGTGTATATCAAACTATATCAGGTTCATAGCTAGTGCTATAAATATCACGAAGCTGATTTCTGTAGTTCAAGTAAATGTCGTTTATACAATGTTTTAAAACTATGTTTACTATTGAGTATGCGTAAACGTGGGGGATCGAGTTCCAGCACTTCGTTGCACAGAAGCGGAAACTGCCTCTAAATGCGGCAGTACCGTGGGATACGCAATAAGTAGGAAGATGCCCGAGTCCTATATTCATTGTAATCACTGGCCCAAGTTAGTTTTGAAAAAAGATAATGCGGCTGCTCGGATTTGACGACACCAAACATCAGAGTTGCAAGATGGAGACTCCTCCTGTGCTTCATGTTAAGAATGTTGTGAAGGTTCAGAAAAGGTGTAACATGACTACGAGGTGGAAATTGGAAACAAAAACGGACACATGCATTGTGAACTCTCTGAATCAATCGTGACGTTTTGGCGAAAAGACGAGGGCCATTAAACAGAGTCAACGTTATTGAACTTCGAAAGAACAAGTGAGTCAACGAGTTGAATGCGAAGCTCTGTCCATGAAGTATTGACGTATTTTAAATAGTACTTTTAAACGCTAAAAGGAGTTACTGACACATTCTGTTATGTTACGTTCGAACCTAAGTTGTTTATCAAAAATTAGACCCAGGTTTCGGACCTCAGAGTTCGATTGTGTCTTAGCCGATAGTCAACTGAGGGTTCAATGTCGCTATATTAATCGTTTGCTGCTTAGTGCCTAAAATCATGTATTTTGTCTTTTTAGCATTTAAAAACAATGAATTCGACGTGGCCCCAGGCTTGGACTCTCTAGATCTGCATTTATTTTAGCTTCTGCTTCTCTTAAGTCATTAGTTTTGAATGATATGTACATTTGAATGTCGTCAGCATAAATTTGGAACTTACAATGGAGAATGTTATTTGTTATATCTGCACTGTATAGTATCAAGAGTATCGGACCCAAAATTGAAAATGGATTAAATAGGATCATCTCAACTGTAGCACGTCTTCTGCAGAACAAAGCCTCCATATATTTCGAAAAGGGTCGGTTGAAACCGGCCTGCATCCAACGTCTGCGACGTCGTAAACCTTTATCAGTTCGTCTGTTTACCGTGTCGGTGGACTACCGATGCTCTTGCCAGTTTGTGGTCTCCAGAACCTCCCGTTTTACGTGTTATGTGTCCTGCACACTGCCACTTCAACTGACCTATGTTGGTGATTGTAGTTCATCTACGGATCTCCACATTTCTGATTCGATAAAGAAACTCCGAGCATAGCCCTCTCCATAGCTCGTTGTGCTACTTTGAGCTTACTTATGAGGCCCATAGTAAGAGACCACGTTTCAGTGCCATATGTCATCACTGGTAACACACATTGGTCGAAGACTCTTGTCTTGAGATACTGAGATGTTTTGGACGTGACGACTTCGTTAAGTTTCCGGAATGTTGCCCAGCCGAGTTGGATTCGACGATTGAACTTATTCTCGTTTCGCAATAAAACAATCTTTATATATACCATTCCCACTCTAAAAAGCTTATTTTTAAAATATTTTTAAAGGCCTTTTAATCACTATTTTGGTGTTTGAATTTAGAACACACCAATATATGTGACCTCCATCTCAATGCTTATACAACCTCCTTGCACAAAAAA
Source organism: Selenia dentaria (assembly GCA_917880725.1). Taxonomy (NCBI): domain Eukaryota; kingdom Metazoa; phylum Arthropoda; class Insecta; order Lepidoptera; family Geometridae; genus Selenia; species Selenia dentaria. The sequence continues at coordinate 3,433,193 of OU862902.1, forward strand.
AAATACTTGATACAACCTCCTTGCGCAAAGAATACTCGACATACAAACTCTTTGTGCAAATAACTCCTCGAGATTTAATTGGTCGATATTTCCGACAATGAGTTTAGAATTAGAATAAAAACTGTGTTCTTTGCTGTCATTACAGAAAAAAAATTATAAGAAAATTACTCTTATATTTTTTAGTAATTTTTTACTTACTTTAGTAATTGTTCCGATTGAAATGTGCATTTTAATTAATGTAACCTTCCTTATTTCTTCATTAAATGTCTTTTATCGCCTAAATCATTTCTTTTTCTCCTAATCATGCTATAAAATATAGTATGCAACTCTTGAATAAAATGATTTTATATTGAGGGCCATGAATCACTCGCATCGCTCAGGATTCTAACACTTGAATAACTCGCTACGCTCGTGGATTCAATCATCACGAATCACTCCCTGCGGTCGTGATTCATTAGAATCCTTCACTCACACGTGATTCATCTATGACCCTCGCTTTAAATCCGTTCTTTATTCACTAATTTCATAATATACATTTTTTTTAGTAAGCCACGATTGTCATTTCACAATGTAGAAACATTATTTTGGCTTGATACTCGCACCGTAACCTCATAAAGGAATCTAATATTTTTCTATACGACGTTGGCATCGGCAAAAGTGCTCTACTTACCTTTCCACGTTTTTAAATATACTGTTTCTTTGGAAATTATATTTCTGCTAGCTTTGGTTCCGTATATATTATTATTTTTATAATAGAACCCATTGTTTTTATAGAGATCCACACTGTTTTTATATTAATTATTGATAGTTGAAGAGCACGCAGTGGCGCTTGACTTGGCGATCTTAACCGATCAACAAGTTAAGCAACGCTTGCTGCGGTCAGTAGTGGAGGGGTGTTATTCAACTGAGCGCTTCCGTGCTTCGGAGGGCACGTTAAGCCGTCGGTCCCGGTTGTTTGTCTTAAGATAACAGTCGTTAGGCTATGTAGAAGGCTTTCAGACAGCTTGAAAACTTCGACATGGGTTGGCCACTAACCTATCCACTAATCCGCACTGGACCCGTGTGGTGGCCCAACTCTTCTCTCTGAGAGGAAGGCTCGAGTCCCAGCAGTGGGAACAAAATGTGCTGATTATGATTATGATTGATTGTTTATAATTTCTTGCGAGATTTAGTTACATTACCAAGACATCTATATAGTACAAGCTACACCCCGCGGTTTCATCCGCGTGGTGATGGATGATTTTAAAGATGTTTTTATTGTTAAACCATTCTAGTATCAGAGCGCCCAAAACAAACAAACAATATTGAAATCGGTAGTCGTTCGGAAGTTGTGTGCGTACATTCGTTTCAGCGATTCATTTTTATTTATACAGAAGATAGACACATTAAACCAGAAGTCTTCTTCTGGTTTATCGTGCATGGCTCTTGCAAAACTGTAACTTATACTGTGAAATATCTATCTCCTTGTCGAATTCCATTAAGATCAGTTCAGTCGTTTAGTCGGGAAAAGGTAACAAACAAACAGAGTGACTTTCACATTTATAATAATATATGGAAGTATGGAATAACGTGTCGTGTGAATGTCAGTTCCATGTTTGATGATGAAATTAACTTTGTTGAGGACACTATATTGAGGGCCACAAGCGTACCTAACGACACTAAACCACGTAAGAAAACTAGGATAATTAATAGAAATTACCATATGAACCACTCAATATGAAAACATAAGTTTTTAGTATTTAACCGTTACTTTCTTCATTATGTTACTATTATGTCTGGTGCAGATAAATGTTTCTCGTTCTTTTTCAATCCCATTCATTACCTATCCATAGGATATTGTAGATGTTGTTTCGGTTTAATGAGTAGGTAGTTACGTTATTTTGTATGAAAATATAATAAAGACTATCGTATCAAAACAAAATGACATTTTTAAACAAATTACTTTTATCAAACCATTTCTAACGATTTTATGAAAAAGGATGTACCGACTTCCATATAAAGAGGTTAAAATTGTAGTTATTAGCCAAATTTTAAACCGACTTCCAATCCATTTTACCCAGTGGTTATATAATTATTATTATTTAAAAAAATTAACAGATCTTGAACAAATTTTAATGGGACTACATGAGAAGCACCAGCTTTCAAATATATAATGAATCATATAAATTGATTCACTAAGTTACGAGGTAACAAACATAACAAATATACAGACGAGTTGAGAACCTTCATCTTATTTGTAAAATGGTCGATAATTCGGTTCGATTATTTTTTAAGTTTTCAGATATGATAAAACTTAAAATCGGTAAATATTCAGTAATTACGATGAATGGCACTCCCACACAAAAGGTTCCGGGAAAAAGAGCCCGACCAAAACCATGATCTATCTTAAGAGCTCCCTCTTTTTCCTATGGAACCCCGAAGCCGTGCCTATTTTTACATAGCGGAAAGACAATTGTATGCCACGATGTGTCAATGCTCGTTTATATAGTAAATAGCAAATAAACGAGATTTTGCACGTCAACTTTGTAGTGGTAACTTTTACAGATTTCCGTCTTTTTTTACTTCCGACTGGGGAAGTAATTTTGACAGTTATTCACAGCAGTTTCAGGGTTCCCGTCGAGGTTTCCTCTCTGCACTACGATATAGGGTTTTTTAAAAGGTCATTATATTTCTTACGCCTTTACTAATAAACTCTGCGTAACCTATTTTATTTTTTCTTTTTACTTTCAAACAAGTATAATTAAAAAAAATGTATTACCGAACTCCCAATGTATTCAGTTTTTAGAGTGTAACTCAAAAACTACTGGACCCAATTCGATTAAATTAAATGGGACCACACGGGAAAAACTAGCTTTAAAAAAATAATTTTGAGAATCGGTTCACCCAGTCGAAGGTTATGAGGTAAAAAACATCAAAAAAATTAGATTTGGGTACCTCCTCCTTTTTGGAAGTCGGTAGAAAAAAAAAACAAAAACTCTGAGATAAGAAAAGAAACGGATCTCATTGACGTGCTTGAATAGACGCAAAAACTAAAATGGCGGTGGGCTGGACACCTGTCTAGATCTGCAGACAATAAATGTACAAACTTACAACACAGTGGCAAGGTCCTTGGGGAACCCGAGCTATAGGAAGACCCTCAGAAAGGTGATGATCAGGTGTCAGAAGGGCGGATTAAGTCAAGAATATAGGAGGCAGAAACTGGGAAGAAAAGACACAAAATAGAGAAGAATGGGCAGCTTTGGAGGAGGCCTTCACCCAAAGAGGGGTACTAAATCAAATAATAATACTAACATTCATAATAAGACAGATAGGCACTAATAAAACTAATAATTTGACTATTTATTAAATATTTAAACAGAATAATAATAATAAATACATCAAGGCAATTAACTTAATCTTATATTATAAAATGACTAATTAATAATTTATTACCAGGACATAATTAATTAAGGTAATATAAAAGAGTAATTTTTATAGTATTACTTTTTAAAGCACTAACGCCTGCTTTAGCGATCTCAAACATTGAAATTTATAGAGAGAAAAATTCCATCCTTGGACGGGATTCGAACCCGTGTCTTCTGACTCTCCGTGTCAGACGCCGACGCGCGTCGACGGCAATTGTTGACGCTTCGGCGGCAGCCGTCGACATTCTAACTTTGAAGATCAGCGGCGGCCATCGTCAGCACGCCACAACTGCAAGTGTCGCTGTAGATCGAGGGCTGCCGCCGACGCGTCGACGACTGCCGTCAACCCGCGTCGACGGCAGCAGTTATCTCTGCCGTTAGCAATATGCCGTTCGTGTGTAAGAGCTCGAAAAATTGACAGATTTAGAAGTTTATTAGTGAGGTTGAGGTGGGCAGCGTGTTGGTAACGCTCTTGGTGTTGCAAACAATGGAACTTCACAATTTGATTCCGCCATCTCCATTCTATAATCGGACATCCAGAGATACTCAGAAGCGCCACCGCTTTATGGTGGATATTCCATTTACCCGGACGAAGCGATTTACTTCTTCGTTTATCATACGAACCGCTAGGGAATGGAACACCCTCCCTGAGTCGGTGTTTCCGGTTAAGTACGATATGGGGGTCTTCAAAACACGAGTGCATAGGTATCTTCTGGGTAAGCGCGCTCCATCATCGATCGCATCATCACTTAGCATCAGGTGAGATAGTGGTCAAGTGCTACCCAGTTCGGTATTAAAAAAAACATCTATAGGCGACGGTGGCCACTTTCAATCAGGTGGTCCGCCTGCTTGTCTGCCTAAATTTGGCTATAAATTTTTTTTAAATCAATCACCAGCAGTAGTGTGCAAACATTACTGTGTTCCGTTGAAGGCAATGTTTCCAGTGACATTACAGGGCAAGAGAAGGCATCTTATATCTCAGGGTGAGCGCAGTGCATTGCAGGGTTCGAACTGTTGTAGTTTAGAGTTCTGAATAGCACTGAACTTTTAGGGGCAAGTGTGACACTTCACATCATGCGGGCGACTAGCTCGTCTCGTCACTGATTGGATACTAAAAAAACTTTCCCTTGATGCTCAGACTATAACTAGGTATATACTACTATAAGTGTATATATATTTATAGTATCGAGCATGTCTGTTTGCTTTTTAACCGATTTACAAAAGAGGATCTTACGATTTTATTTAAGAATACTTTTAACTTTTTGGTGGTTAATCCGAATTCGATTGTTTTTCTTGTTGAATGTGTCTGATAAAGACAATTTAGTATTTTTTACCGACTTCCAAAAAGTAAGAGGTACTCATTACGACTGTTTTTTTATGTTTGTTACCTCATATCTTTCGACTGAGTGAGCCAATTTCCAAAATTCTTAATAATAATAGTTAGACATTATAGTAATGTGGACTTCTTTGTAGATATTGACGTTTTCTATAAAACTGTAGTACGTCACTTTGCTATATTGTCAATAGCATAGGTAAAATGGTCAATAGTTTTAGCAGCGTACGCGATATAAGGACTTATTTTGGTATTTTTTCCACACCTTGGGTTACATTATCGAAGTTTTCATACTGATCCCTATTTTTTTTGAAGATATTATACAGCCTATGTTCATCAGGGAAAATGTAGGATTCTAATGGTAACAAAATTTTTCTAATTGGTCCAGTTGTTTCGGAGCCTATGCATATCAAACAAACAAACAAATCTTTCCTCTTTATAATATTATACAAATAAATAAATAAATAAAAGATATGAGTGTAGACACTTACATTGACGGATTATTATTTTATTTAAGAGTGCACATTATTTTTTTATGAATTTTGTACGTTTTTACGAGATGCGCTTGCTTGATTCAAGTAAAGGAACTGAACGTAGCCAAGCGCTGAGCTGACAGCGCCTTACCAGTTTAAACCTCTAATCAAATCGTAAAAATTCAAGTGCCTTCTCAATTAAGAATACCATAGTTAAATTTTTATGACCTCCATTGCTCCTTTACCTAAATTACACGTAATTAATGGTATGTGTTAAATGGAAAACGGATTTTGAAGTTAGTTAACACTAATTACATTGTTAATTAAAGGATTAAGAGGATATAACAGAACAATTCCATTAAATAAGTTTATCTCCAACTGCAATCAAACCGCAGAACGATGGTTTTTATACGTATTCTTATTCTGCTATTGAACAATTATGATTTGAAAATTTTGAAACCGACTTCCATTCTATTCAGTTATTGGAGTGTAACTCGAAAACTACAGGACCGGATTTGATGAAATTTACTTGTGACCACACGAGAAGCACCAGCGCTCAAACAAACAACAGAATTTTTAGAATCGGTTCACCCAGTCGAAAGTACAAACATTAAAAAAATACAGTCGAATTGAGTACCTCTTCCTTTTTGGAAGTCGGTAGAAAATACAGCCGAATTGAGTACCTCCATATATTTACTCTTATCTCCAGATACATTTAGGTGAACACAAAAACACATTTTTTTTATGCGACATAGATACCACTCTATATGTTTAGGCTATTTTCATTAAAACACTCCAATTTACTACTATTGATGTTAGGTACTATTTACTTATTTACAACTAACCGTCTAAGGCTTCGGTCCGTGGCAAAAGTGTTAAAGAGCATAACGCCGGAAGTAGCGCTCTAGTGAAACCGCAGCAAACCTCTCGACACCTTTTAGCCATCTACACCAACGTTGCCCCTTTGTCACCATTGAAGGTGGCCCTTATGGGGGGCCCGTTTAGTGGGTGGAAAGTCACCACCAGCCTAAATACTTTAAGATGAGACTAAAATTTGAAGGTGCGTAGTCTCGTCCATAGCCCACTATCTCCCTTATCAGACTCTGAGTCCGCAATCATCCGCGTAACTGATATTATTAACACTGAGATCAACGCCAATACCTAACATAATTATTTATTTTATATCGAAACCGGCTTTACTCATGTAATAAGCCGACATTATCGACCTAGGTTTCGGGCATGTCCGATGCCCAATCTCAGGGAGTTTAAGCTGCAAAAGTAAAGTCAGTTTCGATATTAAATAAATATGTGTCAAACTCACAAGAATTTTCAACCTAAAGTAAAATATATGTTGTTTGTACAATGGTAGGTACCTATACACATTAGTCTATACTTACATCTATTTTGTAGAGAAATAGACCACTATTGGCATTAATCTATTACCGTGTCCTGTATTCATTCATAAATGTTCTCAAATAACAAAGAATTCAATGGAGGAACCTATAACCCTTCGTTACTTTGCTAGCATAAAATTCGAGAGAAAAAATAATAGATCGACAAAGGATGTGAGCATCTTTCAGTCGTATACAGAGAGATTTACAGTAAGGACTCTCTCATACAATCACCAAAGCATTAGACCGCGCGGCCACTAGTAAGTAGAACGTCATCGCGATAAATAGGCGGTAAAAGTGGGAAGGGGCGGTGGGTGGGCGCGGAGGACGTTTGCCGGCACTTTTTACGTGAGTGCCGGTAGAGCGGTCGGGGATGTAATTTTTTAAATGTCATTGTTTTATGTTGCGTAGGTGTACTACCAACTAAACAAAGATGCGATGTGCACTTGTTTTGTGGCGATGTTGACATCCCTACACGCGTCTCGCGCCAAACCTGCGGAAGTCAACGCTAGTAGGGAAGTCGCTCTACTTACAGATATTTACTTACTTTGCAATCATACAGACTACTTATACAGATCCTAATTTTATCACAACAACTCACGTGATGATTGCCAGTTTATAATTTTACTAAAAAGCGAGTAAGTCATGACTGTAACTTAATTCTACGACTTCTACTTGACTTCATTCGTTAATCATCCATGGGTATTCGATAAGACTATTCATTACCTTTTTAGTAGGTAAGGAGATAGTTGTGTATTTAATATAAATATATCTACGGACCACTCTCGAGAGACACTCACGGAGACTCAGTGTTTTTTACCATTCCTACATTTTTTAGATGTTTAACCGACTTGAAAAAGGAAGAGGTTCTATGTTCGACTGTATGTATTTATTATCTGCCTTTACCGATTTCTTCCTCATTTGTAAACTGATTCTTATTTATTTTTCTAAGAGTATACTTCCGATGTGGTTTCTTTTAAATATAAAATTCGGTCAATCGGTTTTTGAGTTACACTCCAATAACTGAAAAGTGTTTCTCCTATCTTGATGATAAAGTGATGGTAAACTGACGTGAATGACAATCGATCTGTAAGTAGTAAGACTCACTAGTACGGTACAATTTTTTTAACCAAAAATGGACTTCCGAACTAAAAAGGGGGTTAACTTGTTGAAGTCGGTATCATACGCACAATATTGTGATAGTAATTTGAACTATCACGGTACCGACTTCAACCATGCGTTGTATATAGATACTCGTATAATAAACATCATGGTACCTACCTCTGTCTATTATCTATAACCCTCGTCATATGCTATCTCAGTATAGAGAGTGCATTCCGCATGCAAGTGGAAAGCAGCCACCGAAACTAATTTATGATGGAAAGTACTATGGTTTAAATTAATTCGTAAAAAAGTATTATGACGTAAATGGAAAAAAGAAATTGTGGTACTAAATTTTCCAAAAAGTTTATACGCCTGCAGTAAGTACGAGATGAGTTGTAATAAAATAAATTATGAAAGGATACAATTTAAAGTCTACATGTTTTATATGAAACAGACCTTTGATCAACCTTTGTGAGTTCATTGTGTGTACCCAGTATTCACTTTGTTATACATAAAATAAGCAACGACTCGAATTCTCTGGGACTCCATTTCCACTGACGTACTCTTCACTAGAACGAACGTAGTGAACAAACAGCCTCCGTCCGTCGTGTGCGTTGTGTTCGCGGCAAGGGCAGCCGCGGGCATCGACGGGCAGACGCGGTCTTTATTGCTTCGCGGTCAAAAAGACTGCCCCGCCCCGTCGTCTGCGTAGCGCCTAAATAACCAGCTAGAGAACTGCTATGTACCGAGAATGTTAAGAGATTTAATGTATAATTAGAAAACACGCCTAAAGATGATGTTTGGCAAGTACCACCTGCTTGGGAGCCAGCAATCAAGCTAATAACATCCCGCGGCCACACAATACTGCAAGACCTTGGATACCATGAGTGACTACTGGCGTGCATCGCGAACGTTTATTTTAAAATATGACAGGCGGTACATACAAGTAATTTCCATAACTTTATAACACACTAGCTGCACTTCGCGGTTTCACCCGCGCTGCGTTGGATGATGGTTATGTTGATGAATCAAATATAGCGTATATTACTCAGGAATAATATAGCTTTCTACTAGTGCTATATTTTTTTAAACCGGTTATGTAGTTTTTGCGTTTATGCGTTACAAACAAAATATCAAATCTTTTCTTTTTAATAATAGAGGTAATTTAATAATAGAGAAGATAAGGATTAAAGGGCTAGTTCAATTGGCCTAGTTTGTACCAGCGTTAATATTGCGTATTTTAACACGGATACATACCTAGTTATTGTGACATAACTGTAATAGTTAGACATATGGTATTGCTCACTTTTTTGTAGACATTAATATCCCCTATAATACTATAACACATCACTTTGCTCCATTGTCAATAGTTTCCGCGGTGTAGGCGATATGAGGATGTTTATTGGTATATTTTACACACCTTGGTTTACATTATCGAAGTTTTCATACAGATCCCTAACTTTTTTGGAAATATTATATAGCTTAAATTACTCAGTGATAATGGAAGCTTTCTTACGGAAAAATAAATTCCGGTTATTAAATTTATTCATTACGTACAAAAACGCAAATATTTCCTCTTTATAACATTATTCGAATAGAAGTATAGATTATGTAAGGAATATTAATATCAAGGATGACGTAAACGATCAAATTCAGACATCACCCATACTGTTTATATGTGTACCTCTGATGTCATCACAATCAAAATGGCGGCTCCGTGCATTGTAATCCCATTTTAGATTTCTATTTTGGCGAGATCGTATCTCTTGTTCGAATTAATTTGTGATAAAAGGGACATGTGTACCGTAAGCTTATTCTTTGTATGACTCGAGTGGGAGGGTTAAGTAACTCTTAGCCCTTGGGGTAAATGGCGTATTTCCTACTAAGTCAAGCCATTGAGCAAAAAGCTGAGGTAAATAATATTTTCTCAAACATGTATGGAAATATTGCCATTATTCTCGAATAATCAATATACACAATAATACACGCGAAGTATCGAATCTACGGATAAAGAAAATTTAATCCATTGCAGGCGCGTTTTTTGAATTTGGAACATTACAACGTTCCTGCAATGTTGCATGAAACTGCGTGTTGGAGTTATTAAATACTCTTTCATTGGATCTCTTTTATCAATCTTGGCATACCAAAGTAAATCTCTTTGTTTAGTACAAATTGCGCATAGACCAAAATATATACTAGGAAAAAATTGCGTTCACGTGGCTGTATAGCCATAAACACGTTTGTCTTTCGCCACAGGTGATAGATAGAAAAAAAAATTGAAAAAAAATATTGGCGGCAAAGCTGAATTTTTTTTTATTTGTTATTTACATCTATTAGATAAAAATGAAACTCTATTTCTCCTGCTCACGATATACCTGAAAACGGATGAAACTATTTCGCTAACTCTTTGTTTGTGTTAATTATTGTCAGGAAAAGGTTCTTATGAAAGAAAAACCAAAAAAAGAAGGGAGATTATGGCGAGACCGAAGGCTAGGCTAAGCCTACTACCGGCCAGTAGCTTGAAATATATATTTGACAGCAATAAAATCACAATATTAAAGAAGGTTCTTTAATATGAAAACTGACATGTTATATACACATTAGCAATACGAAAAATATTTATTTACATTATGAGCTTCATCACAATTTTCCACGCTACCGTCTGATGAGCAGAAATATTTGTTTTCAGGTAGATGTGCTATTATGTGTTTTTCTTATGTTGTGAGGAGGACAATCATATGCCCACCCATCTGATGATAGTGGTGACCTCTACCTAGAATAGATGCATTCCGTCACAAATGACGAACTGCACTGCGTCCGTAACATTAACTTTGAGACATTAAGTGGTCAAGTCTCATGTGCTTGTAATTTCGCCGGCACCCATACCTTCAAACCAGAACATGGTATCAGGGTACTAATAAAAAATAAAACATAAGTACAAATTATATAATTATTTAATATGTGGTTTTCAGTTACATCGAATCTAATAGCCAATAAATAGGACAATGATCTCTGAACTACAAAATAAAACAATAATCTTTGCCTTCGTCCACTCTAGCAGGATTTCCACAAGTTTACTTCAAATGGTTAACAACTTTACCGTATTTTTACAATTAAAATACACTCTGCCCGATGTCTGTTTCGTAGTCAACCAAAATGGCGGGCGATCTAGCTGGCCGCTTTGCGAGTCAAATCAACATTGGTATTAGTTATTATAAAATCTTAACTAATGGTAAAGCATGTTTAATAATATTGTTAAATTAAAAATATAATATAAATATGGTTGGATACCTAACTAACGTTAAACACTTTGAACTAAACTTATATATACCTAATATAAAACGTTATATTGACCTATTTGTGTAGTACCCTAATAATAGTGATGCCAACATAAGAAATATGTTAGGTGGCAGGACTTCCCTTCACGAACACATTCACAAAGAGTTCTACTACTAAATTCCTTCAACAGAATTGACGCGTGATAGATAAATTAGTATGCATACCTTGTGACTATAATATACGAATATGTATACATAATAATTTATATTATAATAATAAATAATAACCTCTTTATCTTCTACAACCAAGGCTTAATTAATCCACGTGTACCTGCAAAATCTTCAAAACTTTTACGCACGTTCGCAGTCACAGTGCTGCCAACCGTGAAAATAATATGCGACGCGTTTAGAATTCGCGCCTTTGAGTTGGCAGCACTGCCGTGGGTGTATTATTCAAAATTGGAACGTGAGGCAGTTTAAAGTTTTGCATGCAAAAGTTGACTGTATAGAGTTTGCTGTTTACGACGTTAATAGTTGTCGATTTAAAAAGTTGCGTTTTTGTTGGATTTGTATTTGAACGGTTGTATTTGAAATGTCTATCTACTTGTGCATTACGATGTCAAAGTGAAGCGTGTCTTGCCCTACTGATACCATTATTATGGTCTCTTTTGTAACGCTTTTGGAGCTGAAAATAAACGAACATTTGTTATACGTATACATTATGAAATTGGCGATCAAAAATGTAAAATGACATCATCACAAAATGACGTCGGATCTTCTCAGTCGTGGTCGCGTTCCCATCCGGTTGTAGATTTAAGAAAAAGTATATGTAAAATGACAATTTGTCACGGCCTCCGTAGGCCTATACAGAATCAATTATTTGTTTTTTTTGGTAGTGGCATAGTAGGTTAATTAATCAGCCTTAAGTTTTTCACTTCCACACATTGCGCTTTATTTGTGAGTAACTCCTTCCATTAAACATAGCTGGCCCCACTTTTCTTCTGTTATCGATATTTAGAGTTCCAACAAGGGAGTCGGCATCTTAAGAAATATTGTGTGCATAACTATACTACTACTAACTATGCTATACAAGTAAAATTTTAAAAATTTAATACTGACTCCATTCTATTCAGTTAATGGAGTGTTACTCAAAAACTACTGGTACTGGCTTTGATGAAATTTAAATAGGAGTAGGTAAACATTTAGAATCGTGGCGCCTGAATTCGGGGGGAGGGGGGGGGGTTCGGGTAGTGCCCCCCGCAAACCCCACCCGCCGGAGACCATTAGTTTTCGAGTCACCCCCGCGTCGGCTCTGCAATCCGACAAGACTGCTTGAAATCGGGGTGCTATGAGTCGGTTCTGTCACTGACTTCGACCTATTCTAACTAACTATAACTAACCTATAGGTATGTCACAGACAAGTGACTTTGCCAATTCATTAGATAGCTACTTATATAGGTACTATTGTGCACAAATTTGGAACAAAAGTAGTTTGATGAAGCGCTCGCCGGCCGCTGCCGCGGCACGCTCGCTACGCTCGCTTGGCTCGCGTCTGGTGGGTCACAGTTCAAACCTAACCTAACCTATAGGTTTATCACAGACAAGTGACATTGCCAATTCATTCCAAAGGCAATCGCAGTGTCCAGTGAGCAAGCAGGTGTCGTACAGTAAAGCAGCAAAATCGGAGTCCAAAATCGTAGCAAAGTCGTTGAGATATCAAAAGAAAGCGCAGAAAAACAGGAGAAAACATTCACGTACACTCGGAAGTAACGGAATGACGCGAGTATTCCGACAGTGACATTACGCTATCTTCGATGTTTGCGTTCCGTTTCAAGAACTTACATACAACGTACATGTCAAAAAAGGCTAAAAGTTACCTAGAAACGTTTCGTTTTACGCATTAATGTCATTTATGTCACCTGTCACTATCAAAATTACGGTGTTTTATTGAAACTTTAAAAAACTATTTAGACTATTTTGGCGTGTCTCCGGCAGCTAAAATGTTGTAAATACGCTTTATACAAACCCCTTCAACCCACCCACAGTTTTTGTTTCACCACATTCAGGGGTCACGATTCTAAAGCCAACTACACTACACGGGAAATACCAGCTTTCAAACAAAGAATTTTGAGAATCGGTTCACCCAGTCGAAAGTTATGAGGTAACAAACATAAAAAAATACAGTCGAATTGAGCAATAGATAAATAACAATATAATTTTTCATACTTATGGTGCTATATTCCGACAGAGAGCGGTCACGCGTTCACGCGGTCAGTTTTGCGTTCGTTGTGTTGTATTACGTTACATAGATATACCCAAACAGGAGGCGTTCTGACCGCGTCGGTCAATTATTGTGGGAGACCGTACCTATGTAGAATAGAAAATCTATTGATATCCTGGTTAACGAAAACTGAGGGGTTAACAATACAGAATATTAAAATAAATTTATTCATGTCTAGTCTTTCAACATCAAAAAACCACCCGCTCTTACCAACAACATACCATACGATATCTATAGGAACAAGACTTTATTAAATAGGTATTTTTAAAGTGGCAGCGTTATTTCATAAAAACAATTTTAGTCCATGCATAAAGTCAAGTGCAGAAGATTTTAAATTTAATATATCTCTAGGGTAGTAGGTACAGTTAGGCAACAATAGGCGGTCGCTGGTTTGATCCCTACTCTTAGCTCAAGGTTTCAGTAACGAAAACGTAAACATCGTGATATCCACAGTATGTTGGTAGTGACAGGCCATTTTCTTATATCCGCCTGACTAGCTACCACTACTCTCATACTCTAAAATCTGCCACTAAACTGTGCAGTTGTCTTTCAGATGAAATAAAATACACATACAACTAATAGCTATAAAAAGCCACTTAATAATGTCCAGGCTTGTGATTCTGTAATGATTCGCCGTTGCGTTCATGTTTGCTCTTAGAGAATCGCACGGCAGTAATCAACTTAGTAACATTTTAGCTTACTCGAGTTGTCAACACTGACATAGAGCCGCCATTTTTTTAAATTTCAATCAACATTTAATTGCAACTGAGATACGTGATTGTCCTGCAGATTACATAGTATAAGCTCTGCATAGCTTGGGACCTGAACACCGCGTGTAGATGTTGGCACATATAAAAGAACAAGCATAAAAAATAGGTACGCATATTTCAATAAGAATTTCAATACCCAGATATGACCAAAATATCAATCCTATGGCAACACCTACACACAACTGGAGGGTTATGCGTTAGACGCGGTGATAAATAACTTAGGAACTTGAAGTAATAAAGACTTGGAAGTTAGAAGCTTGAAGTAGCTTAATAAGTTCTGTGTTTATGACAAAAGTTTCAAGTCACCTTCTATTGCTTTTAAGACTTCCGTATACGAGACCATGGGCTCCTATTATAACGCCTATATGCCATCTGTGTCTCTGTCCTTTCTTTTTATTACTAAGACTACGCTGTCCGTCTGTCTGTCTGTTTGTCTGCCACCAGGCTCTCATGAACCGTGATAGTTAGACAGTTGAAATTTTTAAAGACGATGTATTTCTGTTATATTACAAACATACTAAAAACCGGCCAAGTGCGAGTCGGAGTCGCGCAGAAGGTTTCCGTTCCATTATCTATAAAAACAGAAAAAGAAACATGTCTATTGTATGGGAGATTTATAGATAATGGTACGGAACCTTTCATGCACGAGTCCGACTCGTACTTTCACACACACACACACGTACAAATACACACACATTCATTTACTTTCATAATACAAATGTAATAATGTATGAAAAAACCTGGCAAGTTATTTTTAGTACAACAAGTCGTAACTGGCGCTTATCGCACGGCAACAGCTAGATTAAGCTTCCAATGCTTTATGTAAAATTGTATAATTTGCAAAAAAACATTACTTGGTCGGTTTCCTTTATAAGTAGACTCGTACATTTGTACATTTGCTTCATAATGATTATCAAGTTATTTAAGTAAATGTGTATAGATGCATCAATTGAAATTTGGATTAACGCTTTGCGTACTTGCGTTTTATTCAATATAGTGCGTGCATTAATTATCACGGAATAGGAAGGATTAAGTAGTTACAGTGATAAAAGTCTGTCATTATGTCGCAACACAAGGCGTCTTTGTTACGATCTAGTAAAAGGGTGGATGTATTACTAAACCTATGTAAAGTGATCTGAAAAACAAAAACGTTTCATGATTTCGTACACGTGCCTACACTCGGGGGCTGTCACTAACACATAACGGTTAATAATCCACCACTATTACATATCGCAAGTAAAATTAAATTAATATAAAAATAATAATTAATAATAATAATAAAATATAATGAAATAACTTTTTATTCCGGACTGTGACATACATAACAATAATGAGAACATAAATTATTTACTTATAACTAGACTAAGTGATGGGAGTGTGGTATGCTCTCCACGTTTTATGTAGCGGGCTGGAATAAGAATAAGAATAATTAATGTACTCAAAATACGAGTATACATACAACACAATAATATTTGCAGGCTGTAGATCAGGTGAATATAATATAGATGAATGTACAACATATTTTGCCCACAGGCGTGCAAATTAGTCGAGCGTCAGCATGCATAAAAGGAACATTATATTTATAATTAAATTAAATATAAACTTAATGCAATGTGTCAGTATAATAATAATTATTTGAATATCTATTAACCCTAGAAAGATAACCATATTCTATCTTACATAAAAGATAACCATGCGCTTCGGAGGCGCCACGGTATTCAAATGCTTATATTTAAATTATTTAGCAAGATTTGTGTGATTCGATTTTACAATTTAAATGGTATTATAGGTGACACATTTTTATAAACGAAAAATATTGTACTTTATATTTGTTTATTATTAATAATTGAAACCAAATGAGTAGACCTCTAAAAAACTAACAAAAATCACGAATATCGCTTAACTATCATAAAATATTGTATTTTACTATTAATATGTATAGTATAAGTCAAATATAAGTATAAAGTCTAGGAAAGCTAATCAGTACCTTATAAATTTTTTTTAGACAGTCATACATACGTCGATCTTGAAGATAACCATACGCCTCAGGAGCGCATCAACTCGTTCAACTCGTCATAACTCCAAAACAATAATACTTACCGCACAAAAACAGCTTGCCCTCGACGCGGTTGACCGACGACTGAGTTGGCTGAGAAGCACAGATATATACGGGTTTTGTATTAAAAGATATAGTACTACCTATTTGATTCGTGCGGGCGCCTCTGAAGCGTAGGTTATCTTTCTAGGGTTAAGTTAATGTATAATTAAACAATAAATTTGAAGCGATGTCATAAAATAATAACAACATTAATATGTCAAGTTAAACTTAAGTCAAAAGCAAAAAGTCATTTATGGTGTCCCACTAATAAAATTATATATGTATGTCTATAATAATGCAATATTTTATCATAAGATATTCTACTAGTCAAGCCCTGTCATTTGATACTCTTATAGAGGTACAAAATATGTAATCCGCCATTTTGTGGCAGCGGCCATCTTGGACCGATTTCTCGCCTATTTCATTTTTCAAACAAAAAATATATTTAAATTGGTTTATCCGTTCGGGGGCAACGATACCATAGACACACACAGACACGTCCAACTTATAACACCCGTCGTTTTTGCCGTCTGGGGTTAAAAAGTAGAATAATCACAATTTTCACAGAAAATATAATTTTTCCTGCCAGCTTTAAACGGCTATATGTATTTTTTTAGCCAAAGAAGAAAAAGAAGCATCAGCCTATAACCTCCCTCTGCTGGCTTAAAATTAGCAGGGTCACAATTAGAGGTCTTATCGTGCAGAGCGATCTCTTCCGGACAATCATGCACGGAAGGAAATAGGCATAAACTTATTATAATACCTTCTAACTTAAAAGCAACATTTACGAGCATCATTTTGCCCCACTCTGTATATCATCAATATATATATATAAGAATAAGTCCTTATTGACTGAAAGAAAAATTCTATTCGATTTTTCGGTGGTAGTCCCACGCTGCAACCCCACAGCCGAATGTGCCGGAAGTGCCACACACCCACATAACACCGACGTGAAGTAACATAGCTTGCTATTGCGTTTCGTCGGTTTGTGGGAAGTTCCGGAAACCCGATTCCTCCCATTCCCGTTCTCCTTCTTCCTTCCCCTCCACCCTCACCCCTTCTATCTATTCCTTCCTATCATCCTTCCTCAAAGGTCGGCAACGCATCCTCGAGACCTTTGGTATTGCGGATGTCCGTGGGCGACGGTATCACTTACCATCAGGTGAGCCGCTTGCTCGTCTGCCAACCTATCCCATAAAAAAAAAACAAACCACAGCCTAAACAGCTGGTCGTAGAAACTTGGAGGGTGGTTTTGTCTTGGTGGGTACTAAGAAAGGGTTTTTCGAGATTCAATTAAAATAGGTGAAAAAGTTTGTATTAAAGTCCTTAATATTGAACTTCTTAGTGTGAAAATTTGTATTTAAGTAGATTGTTTATTTAAAATAATAAATGCTTTTCTTGATATGTTTTGACACTGATGACTTAGGGGGGTGAAACTTTGTATGGAAAATTCTTTGTTTTTGAACTTATAGGTGTGAAGTTTTGTATTTAGATAATACATTTAAAATAAACTTAATTTTCAACTTACAGGTGTGACGATTGGTATTTAGACATTTCATTTATATTAAAACCTTAATATTTTTGATAGGGATGACTTGGGGAAGGGGTGAAATGAGGGATGAAACACTGTATGGAAAATCTTTGTTTTTTAAAGTTATAGTTGTGAAAATTTGTATTTAGATATTTCATGCTGTTTAAGTCAATATATTAACTGAGGGAAAACAGTCTTCGTGGCACGTGTATATCAATCAAAGATCAATTGAAACGGATATCAATCAATCAAAGATCAAATGAAACAGATATCAATCAAACAAAGATCAATTGAAACTGATATCAATCAATCAAAGATCAATTGAAACGGATATCAATCAAACAAAGATCAATTGAAACGGATATCAATCAAACTAAGATCAATTGAAACAGATATCAATCAAACAAAGATCAATTGAAACGGATATCAATCAAACTACGATCAATTGAAACGGATATCAATCAAACTAAGATCAATTGAAACGGATATCAATCAAACAAAGATCAATTGATCCGAAATTACCTTCCGTTTGGATTAAAGATGGTCCAATTAAAAAGTCCCAATTAAGATGATGACGATTACCATTAATAAGTCACATGGAAAAACTCTGAAATTTTCTGGTATTGATTTGAACTTTGTCAAATATCACTTGTAGTGGCGGGCAATAGTCATGGACATACTTATATATAGTACCATAATAATTAATAACAAGCAAAAATACCATACGCGGACGAAGTCGTGGGCAAAAGCTTGTACGTATATATTTGTAAACCATAATTATCTCTCACAATCTATCACGAGATACTTCAGTACACCGTGTTTTTACAATTTACCGTTAGATTTACCGACTTTAACCGTTTTCCAACTTGTTGCCATTTTGCCGAGAGTAAAATTGCCGCCGCGCACAACAGGTTTAGTGATGTACCTTTTACATTAGGAGAGTAAATAAAACATCGATGTAAGTTAGCGAGTAGAGCTGTGGCTAGGGCGAACGGGTTCACAATTACATGTACAAATAGAAAAATTTAATATCGACTTCTATTATATTCAGTTATTGGAGTCTAACTCAAAAACTACTGGACCGAATCCGATGAAATATAAATGGGACCACACGGGAAGCGCCTGCTTCAAAAGAAAAAAAAAAAACTTTTTTAGAATCGGTTATGAGATCTAATTATGAGGTAACAAACATAAAAAAAATATACATTCGATTTGAGTACCGCCTCCTTTTTGGAAGTCTTTTTTAGAATCGGTTATGAGATCTAATTATGAGGTAACAAACATAAAAAAAATATACATTCGATTTGAGTACCGCCTCCTTTTTGGAAGTCTGTAGAATACGAGAAATTTTAATGTATCCTTACAATTATGAGAGTAACATCGATGTAAGTTAGCGAGTAGGGCAAACTGTGGTAGAGTACTTGAAATAACTTGAGATTCTGGTTTTCTTGTAACTACGTAACTGTTACCCACATCCAGTGCCTTCGATTACGATCCGTTCAGCCATTTAGGCGTGATAAGGTAACAAACAGACTGAGAGACAGTGACCGCGCAGTGTCTGTTGTTGCGCCGGACACACGCGAAAATTAATAATTAACTGCTATACCCAAAGATTTCGGAGCCCCCAAAGGCAAGGGCATATTAATATCATATCAGAGGTAAGTTATTTTAAATTCATATTATGCGTAAATTCACGTAATTCGATTCATAGAAAAGTCGCCACGCTTTGTTTCAATACAAATCGTGATACTTGCATTATCTATATTGTACATATATATCTGTGATGCCCGATGCTCAACTATTATGGTGTCGAACAATAATTGAACTGATAGGTATGCAGCTGATCCAATATCACTGGTCGACACTTTTGGTGGTAACAAAACACTTGGGTGATAAAATTGTCAAATTCTTGCTTCTTCTGCTTCAACACGTCCAAAAAATCAACACTCTAGTTTTATTGCCCAATTACATGCAGTAGCATGCACAACTCATCCTATGAATTCTACATGATGCTTTTACAACCTGTAGGGTATCAAGTGAATTATCATAACGAAAAGTCAAATTACCGCGGCAACGTAACGCATTTTTTTTAAATCACAGATTCTTTAGACACAAGTATCAAACTTATTTGGTACATTATAATGCAAGGTATACCATGCTTTCCGAGTGGAGTCAACACCGATTTTAGCAATATTATAACTGTTTTTCATTCCGATTCACGCGCTTTTGATAGGTAAGATCTGTCAGCCATTCGGAATGTTATTAATATGATGGGTTTATAGAAGTTTCATATTAGGCCGCTTGCGGGCTTTACTTGGTGACACAATTTTAATGGTATTATCCATGGGAACTGTCTAAAAAATAAAAATAAACTACAAAAAGCGGGAGTGTACGTTGCTACTGTGGCAGAGTTTCCGTCGACTGACGGCCATGTTGAACAAACGCAATTCGCTGATTGGCTCTCGTGGATTTAACTAAATTTGAAAAAATGACAGTCCTGTGGATCTATCTGACTTTAATGGGATCTTATGACTTTGACGGTTTATTTCTCAAGAACCATGCGGATTTATACACAACTGATAAAATTGTTATATATTTTTTTGCCCTTGGTTTTGATACCAAAATCTTATAAATTCTCAGAATTGGATTTATCCAAGTTTGAAGTTGTGAGTTTATGAAGCGACACAAATTTGGTACACACATTATATTAGGACGAACCTCGAATACGAGCATAATTGGTCAAGTATTTGCTGAAATAATAGGTTGTGAAGTTTAAAAACTGGACGATTTTCTTTATATTCCAACGGCAGATAGTTCAGGCTGCGAATGCCGCTGATAAGACTGTGCTCACGAGGTCTACTGTTCGCAGAACTACTAGTGTACTAAGTTGCGATTCGGCCAATATGCGTGCCTGGAGTTTAGAATTTAAATTGCAAATCCTGCGGTGCACTGCACTACGCCCATCTCTTGTTCATAGGCTCACTTGCTTTGTGCCCTTACCTAAACACAGCCATATTTGTTCTGCTTTTATGCAAACAATTTAAGAGCAGTAGACTCTTGTGAATGGGTCCGACCAGGGTAGTACTATCACCATGCCTATTTCTACAGTTAAACAAGTACAAATATAGAAATGTAATACCGACTTCCATTTCATTCTATACAGTTATTGGAGTGTAACTCAAAAACTTCTGGATTAAATTTGAAGAAATTTAAATGGGACCACAAAATTTAAATTGGATGAAAGTACCACCTTTCAAACAAAAAAAGAATTTTGAGAATCGGTTCACCCGATCGAAAGTTATGAGGTAACAAACATAAACAAGTGCAATTTGAAAAATTTAATACTGACTTCCATTCTATTATTTTGGTAAAAACCAGTTATTGGAGTGTAACTCAAAAAGTACTTGACCAAATTTGATGAAATTTAAATGGGACCACACGGGAAGCACCAGATTTAAACAAAAAAAAGAGTTTTGAGAATCGGTCCACAGCTAACAAACATAAAAAATAAATAAATAAAAAAAACAGTCGAATTGAGTACCTTAAATATAAGCATTTAAAGTTTAGGTCTGCATAACAGCGTAATTAGGTAGTGTCATTAATACCTAAGTGAGATATTTAAATGATTTTGAATTATGATTATACTAGCTATGCCCTGCGGTGATGATGATGATGTATAAAGTGATGTATAAAAAGTAACCTATGTTTTATTCCAGCGCCTCATGAACATTAAAAAGCCTCATAAACCTAATTACGCTGTTATGCAGACCTAAACTTTAAATGCTTATATTTAACTTATCGTCACATATGAACAATTTTAAACAAATATTTTATTGTACCAAAAATAGTAAATGATTACCAAAATTCGAACGCCGATTTTATGTGAAATGTTTAATGTTTGTGCCGTTCGGGGTCGAAACTTTAGGCACATGGGGGCCGTCCGCTCTCAACGTGTTTAGGGATCTAGCGAAACGTTTGGTTGAGGCGTCGGGTGACCAAAATGCTGGCGCCTATTTTGGGCAAAAGCGTTGCCATTCAGCGTGGCAATGCCACCAGCGTTTTGGCCACTTTTTCCCCCAACTTCGGGCTTATAGATTTGTTTTTATTTTTATTTAATACCTTGTAAATAAAACGCGAAAGTTTAGATTAAAAATTTTAACAATATAAACGACTGAATGGTAAAAATAAACAGGAATTAATGTAAAATTACAATCAAACAATTGTAAGTGCCACATCCTCCAAATGGAACAAAATATAATCTAACCTAAACAGTTGATATTTTACTAAATTTGGTCTTTAAATACATTTTGAAGTGCAGTCATAAAACAGCTAGTATCATGGTTATTTAAGACTGTCGTGTTGTGGAAGATGTTTCATTGTTTTGGTAAAACAGCTCTCTATAAGATGTCGATGTATTTTTCAACCGACTTCCAAAAGAAGGAGATCCTTAATTCAACACGTATATTTCTTTATTTTTTATTTCATCATGACTTTTTACAGTGTAGTTCATTTTTGATAATTTTGTTTGGTAGAACACACTTCCGAAATGGTCTCATTTAAATTTCATCGAATTCGGTAAAGTGGATTTTGAGTTACACTCCAATAACTGAAAAGTGTTTCGCCTATGTTCATGATATCGTAATTGACGGTGACTGACAATCAATCCCGTAATTAGCAAGGGTCACTAAAAAGGGTGAAAAGTATATTTTTACCAAAAAATGCAACCGACTGAAGTAGACTGAAGCCAAAAAAAATTCATTGATCATTATATTTAACACCATAGCTTTAAAGATTGTTAGTTATATAATTATTTATTAATTAAATATTGTTAACATATAATACCAGCAGAGCTATTATGTATTTCAGTTGCTAACAAATGTTGATTGAAATCTTAAAAAATGGGGGCTCTATGTCATTTTTGGCAACTCCAGTAAGCAAAAATGTTAGTAAGTTGATGACTGGAGCTGACAAAAGTGACATAGAGCCGCCATTTTTCACGATTTCAATCAACATTTGTTAGCAACTGAGATACATAATAGCCCTACAGTTTACCACTTGCAGATGTAGAGTACTACACTACTACTTTGTCTTCTAAATAATACGACTTACGTCACAACTTAGACATAATACATAAACTCTTTTTATTTACCTCGTGGTTACATCGATGTTTTCATCTCTAGCAATCAGGGTTTGATTTGTAGTAGGAAACAATGGACGCCTACAACCCCCTCAATTTTCTTTTTTGCTATCGCGTAGAACCCTCGTAGCAGCGTAGCATGTGCTACGCATCTACGGTTCTGCTACGAAATTGAATGGAAAAACCTTGTCGGCCGTGCGATTTTCTAAAAGCAAACATCATTGCATCTTTGACAACATCCCTGAAACAAATGACGAGATGACAAGAAACGTCGGAAAAACAACCTTAGGTACAAGGGCGATATCTCATAAGTATGTGACATCGGTGAGCTCGTCGACGTCGCAACGACGGATCATTAAAGAATCGCACGGCATTAGATTATTATTATTAATTATTAATGTTTGTAATTATGTAATGTATGTAATTATGTATTTTATTTTAATTATGTAATTCAAATATTGAAAAGCAGGAAAAGTATATTTAGTAAATATAAGTATTATTTGGAATTCCAATATACATACACAATACAAAACAATACAAAAACACTTTATTTGCACCAAAGTAAATACAACATAAGGAAACAACTTAATCTGTCCGCATCAAGACAAAAAATAACAATAGATTTATGTATGAAACTTGCCTCTAATGAGGCTTGCTGATTCGGACAGATTAAATTGTACGCACGGTCTTATCGCTAAAAGCGATCTCTTCGGGCCAACCTTTGGATGGATAGCCATTACATGATTGACATGGACGGTGGTGCAACATCACGAAGAAATATATTATTACCTAGTATTACATGAAACAGATGTAACACTAGATAATACTAGATAAAAGGGTTAAACTTAAATAATAAAAAATACACTTAAATATAACAATACTTACACTTACCTACACGTAATAATAATATAATACATATATTATACTATAAACTTACATGAACATATACTTAAACATACATAAATGTCAAAAATATAAAATAATATCAATCAATGAATGATCTCAGGGATTAACATTTAACGTAGAGAGATAGTCTTTTACTTGAGCTTTGAAGCTATTCAGCGATTGCGCGCGTTTGATACTAGTAGGGAGGGCATTCCAAAGGTGAACTGCCTGGACTGTGAATGAAGAAACACACATATACACTTTTAGTAGCAGTAGAACTCTTTGGTAGTACTCCCACCACACCTATTTCTACCGTGCAGCAGTAATGTTCGCAATACTGTGTTCTGGTTTGAAGGATATGGCTACCAGCGACATTACAGGTGCACGAGACTTAACACTTTAATGCCTCAGGGTAACTGGCGCCGTGCAGTTCGTCTCGTGAAGAAATGCATCTGTTCTAGACTGATGTTACCGCTTAACACTCGCAGTGCGCCTCGAGTGTACCATCTCCTAATAACAAACATACGGACAGACAGCAGTGATGTGGTTAGACTTCGTTTTGCTCTTTTGAGTACGGAATAAACGAAAGGTAATCGTTCAATTTACCTGATCCAAAAAGACAAACCTTTCTTTGATCAAAGGACAACTAATTTAAGGCTCGATTTACCTCAATAGCCAGAATTCGTCCGAAAAAGAAGAAATAAAAAACGATTAGGGCATGAAAAATAAACTAATAGTTTAATCTGACTACGGAAATAATTAGTGCGCACATTAAATCTCATTAAATTAAACGCCATTTATGTTTTTAAACGGTTTATGTGACACGGGGCATCTCTGAATTCTGACAAGTTCAATAAAACTAAATAGCTTTGTTTACGTCTCCGCAGAATAGCTCAAGTTGTGCCTAAGGAGGCAGCTATCTCTGCCTATTACGGACTAGCTGCTCTCCGCGGTTTCACCTGCACGGTGATGGATGCTGATGATGATGAATCTTAGATAGCTTATGTTACTCAGGGTGAATGTAGCTTTCCAGTGGTGAAAGAACTTTTGAAATCGGTCCAGTACTTTTCGAGCAATTCGTTACAAACATACTTACATACAAATCTTTCCTCTTTATAATATTATATTTATAATATATGTATAAGTGTAGATATGTGAATTCTATCGTAAGTTACGGAATTTTAATATGCGGTAGATCTGTTGCGTTAGACAGCGTATTTGTTCAACAAAAAAGATGTATTAGGGCAATTTTTGATCTTCAACAAATCGACTCGTGCAGATCTTATTTTCAACAATATAATATTCTAACAGTGGTTAGCTTATATGCTACGGATACCTGCCGTGCGATTCTCTAAGAGCAAAATTCTTGCATCTTTGACAACATCCGTGAAACAAATGATGAGATGACAAGTTGGAAAAACAACCTTTTGTACAAGGGCGATATCTAATAAAGTATTTGACATCGGTGAGCTCGTCGACGAGCGCATCGGCGAATCATTAGAGAATCGCACGGCTGTGTCTTTGTTTACACGCATAGAAATCTTTTTCAAAATGTCAACACTATACTAATCACAACGTTCGATCACAATATAGAAACAAATGATATCAACCACTTACAAGACTGATGTTGACATTCAATAATTGTTATATAATTTGTATTAATAGTAGTTTATGCAACTGTCATATAATAGAGGGTATTAAAACATGAGTGTGGTTTTTTGAAACGAGTCGCAGGCAAGATAACACGAGTGTTTTAATACCTAATTATATGCAGTTGCATACACTACTTTATTTAATCTCATGACATTTTTGCTACTAAAGTTTTATCCGACAAAATATTACTCAAATTCGTATGTACGAAATAGCGCCAAAATGGAGATTAAATAAAGAAGTGTATGCAACAAAAAACTACACTCATGTTTTAATACCCTCTATTATATGACAGTTGCATAAATTACTATTATAATATTCCTATCCTTTTTAAAGATTATTCACAGTTTAAAAAGCGGAGGGGGCCCTACTCCCACCTCTTAAAGTAATCACGCTTTAACCTTACCATTAAATTTGGGACCACCACGTCAATATAGCAAGCTTAAAATAATAAAGGATTACGATAGACGTTTTGTTGACGTAGTATCAAATTTTTCACTCAATTCGCGTACTTTGACTTGACTTTTGACACTAAGTTTCATTGTTCTAATGTCAAAGTCTTGAAGATCCGTACTCTCATATCTTAAAGTAGTCATATTGCATACCACTTATATTGCTTACCATTAAATTTGGTTGATCATTTTGTGTCGGTGGGAGTACGATAGTAAGTATGATTATTCTAAGCTTATTACAAAACGCTCCTAATTTATGATAGTTTCGTAAAAGGTGGGAGTAGGCCCCCAGAACTACACTATAAAAACATTGTTTTTATAATAATGCTTTTATTTAGGTCATAGGTCATTAAACACGATAGGTTTGATAATTTTTTTTTGTCCATACAAAAAAGGTATGACGTCATAACTCTTCTCTTTTTTTTTTTGGGCTACGGGTCAAAATGATTCGTGTGGCCTAAAGACCAATCGTACCGATTTTCATGCTTTTAACATAATTTACAGATTTTTACTGAATTTCGGGGTGTACCGCTACAGTATCCCAAAAAGTTCTAAATAGGTCAATTTTTGGCTAAACGTACCTCATACAATCAACTTTATACCAACAAAGATCTGAGAGCTAAGCACACACGGCTCGAGCTGTGCGTACACACCACTACACGGGAATAGCCGTCACATTTAGGCACGATAATGATATTAGAAATTATGTCAAAATTTCATTAGGCTTCAATATATCTAGGAATAGATGGGGCACTTAATTTATGGAAAACTTTGACCTAAACAGAAGACAAAGATGCTTGGAATACTCCACTTCTGGCAAGTTGTCACTCTGCCACCCGTAAAATGTAATATTTGTAGTACCTAAGTAGAAACATTGTAAACATCTTTAAAATTAAAATGGCCCCGAGTTTCTTGCCGCTTCTTCTCGGTAGGCTCTATATATTTTGGAACGCGGCGGTAGTCATTAAAGTACATTATAATGAAAAATTGACGTTCATAAGTGCGTCATTGATGCCTAAATTGAATAAATTATTTTGACTTTGACTTTGACTTTGACTATCGTGTATCTCACTAATATTATAAACTAGCTGCTCCCGCTGTTTCACGCGCGTGGTGATGGATGATGATGACGATCAAAAAGTATCCTATATATTACTCCAGCTTCTCATCTAGCTACATACCACATTTCAATAAAATCTCTTTTGTAGTTTATGGGTTAAATTTTTTTACTATAAAATGAAACCGACTTCAACACCAAAAAATGTAAAATAAATTGTTGACATCGGTGCCTTGATAGTTCAAAAGAAGGTACTTATTATCACAATATTGTGCACATGGTACCGACTGCGACAAGTCATTTCACAATTTTTGGCGTTGAAGTCGGTTTCATTTTACAGTAAAAAAAATTGGTCACCTTTTTAGTGAGCCTGTGTGCTTACGGAGTCGATTTTCAATGATGATATCGAGATTTTTCAGTTTTTGGAGTGTAACTCAAAAACTGCTGACTGGATTTGGTGAAGTTTAAAATGGGACCACCTAGGAAGTATACTCTACCGAACAAAAAAGGAATTTTGGGTATCGACCCACAGATGGGGGAAAAATCAGAGTTTAGCTCATAGGATATGTTTTCTCCCTTTTCTTCAAGTAGTTACCGAAGGGTAGTAATAATCGTATTCCATGTTGATGAAATCCCACGCATTAGCTATTAATACATCTGTACTTACCAATAACAATATAAAGAAGAAAGCTGTTAGTATGTTTGTAAGGAATAAACTCAAAAACTACTGGACGGCTTACAAAAGTTCTTTAACCATTAGACTACTACATTATCCCTGAGTAACATAGGTTATATTCGTATATTTTGAATCATCATCATCGTCATCGACGATGATTGACTTTGTTGTTCTAAGACAAACAACCACGACCGACTTAACGTGCTCAGGAAGCGCTCAGCGCAAGTACGCTGCACACACCCATCCAACTCCTGACCGCAGCAAGCGTTGCTTAACTTGTTGATCGCTAAATCAAGCTCCGCTGCGAGCGCTTCGTTTTAGTACAGTGGGTCTTAACTTATTAGTCGGGAGGTACCATTATATTAATTTCAGTCTGGAATCCAACTGATTTCGGTACATGATTTTAATTCTCAAAAGACTCGAATCTTTGCGACAAAATGACAGACAAAGAAGTGTACATGAAAATAAGGGGCTCATCAACAAAACTAACAATCCGAGATCATTGCCAATTAAACTTTGAGATTGAAAGACTACTTAAAAGGACATGGTTATTACTAATGAATTGTATGTTTAATACCTAACATATCCTGTTTGACTGATAATATAGTTTTGAATCAATTAAATCAATAACCATGAACTTATATACTAATTTTACCAATGTAACTGCGTACGACGTGTTTTTGTATTGAGCATAAACAATGAGAACCTTCTTTACCGGTTTCGCATGCAATGTGCACCTTTTATTCAGGTTTGAGCTGCAATAGGCTCCTTTTAGTAATGGATGGATTTTCAAGCTATTGCATAGCTTCTATCGCGGGCCTTGAGCGTGGAGACCGAATCCAGAAATTCCGTAACGAAAATAACCTAACACCCCCCACTTCGACTCCATCTATCGATGAATAGCAGCACTTTTAATGACTTTTTGAAATATCGCGCTTGTCTCTTTAGTTCAGCAACTCGCCTCTAGATGGCATTGGTTACATAATTATAATTGCATAAGTTGATTTGGCATCTATCGATGAATAGCAGAACTTTTAATGACTTTTTGAAATATCACGCTTGTCTCTTTAGTTCAGCAACTCGCCTCTAGATGGCATTGGTTAAATAATTATAATTGCATAAGTTGATAAAAACAGCTATGCAATAGCTTTACCGCGGCAGTCTCCGAGTGCCACACGTCATTTTTATTAATGTGGATTATCTTTGAAACGAGCTCCTTCTATACAGCCGTGCGATTCTCTAATGATTCGTCGTTGCGCTCGTCGACGAGCTCACTGATGTCAAATACTTATCTTATAAAGAGATATCGCCCTTATACATAAGGTTGTTTTTCCAACGTTCCTTGTCATCCCGTCATTTGTTTCACGGATGTTGTCAAAGATGCAACGATATTTGCTCTTAGAGCGCACGGCTGTTTTGAATACATCATACGAAAGGCCCATTTACAACGAATCTAATGGTAAAGTTAGTTTGATTTATGCAAAAATGTCGATGAACCCCTTCTTACTAAAGTGAACCTGTCAAGCATCTGTCTATATATATATTTTTTTGTATTTTTAAATGTGTACTTTATTGTCGTGTGACTGGAGGTAGAATATTGTATTGTTTCTAACCTATTCACCTACAAGGCTTTGCCTGAAAATCAGCGTCAGATGTCACAGATCACGGACATCTGACGTTTGTGCTGAGGTGGGGCCTCTTTGACACATTGCTGTTACTGTTGCTTACATTACTGTTTTTAACCTGTGTGTCAAATAAATGATTTTTCTTCCTTTCTTTCTTCTTTTCGTGTACCCTTCTCTAATAATTTGGATGGCATCGTGGACTTCTTCAGATGCCAACGGTTCTTAACCAGTGGTCTGCAGACTTCAAAAAACTTTTAAAAACTTCAAAACTTTATTGGGTTATAAGTAACACAAATAGTACATCTGAAATATACCTTATATAAATTACATCAATATTTTAAATCTACGATATGTGTGTCCGGACAAGACATTTTGTTAACTAGAAGGAAAGCAAAAGACTTTGCATAGCTAGTACTTTTCATGCCAAAAGAGAAAACTCTTTTCTACCTTCTACATTGTCCAATTCTTTTTTTTTCATGGAATCATGGCATTGTTTAATGTGCCAGTACGTTTTGATTTTTTCAGTATTTCAAAGTACTATAAATTTCCTTTTTTAGAACTTAAAAAAACTGAAAAAATCAAAACGTACGGGCATAGTAAACAATGCCATGATTCCATGAAAAAAAAACACTGAAATCGGACAATGTTAAGAGGTAGAAAAGAGTTTTCTCTTTTAGCATGGAAAGTACTAGCTATGCAATCCTCTTAATCTAACAGGACCTTAACACCATAGCAACAAAAGCATTGTTTTACATTCACAAATCTGATGGTTATTGATTTATACAAAAACTATACTGCACCCAATCTTATCTACAACTCTCAAACAAATGTTTAATTTCCAATCAAAGGATTGTATATTAATCAAGGCACTGATAAAAACCATAATTGTTTAATTATACAGATATGGTATTGCTTCTTTGTTAGTGATTGCGTGACATTTTGTTTAGCTGGAATTCGTGGGAGTTTAAGTAATTCACTTCCCAGTTTCAGCACCATTGATTCAACATAGAAGTTCTCCACGTTACCCGCAGGTGGCGCTAATAACTATTTTCATTTTGTATTTAATTTTAAATTTATATTAATTTAAATTTGTAGAGAAAAATTCACATCCTCGGACGGGATACGAACCCGCGTCTTCTGACTCTCCGTGTCAGACGCCATTGACCATCTACTTTTTCTTTCTATAAATTTCAATGTTTAAGATCGCTAAAGCAGGCGTGTTTTAAAAAGTAATATTAAATTTATTGCTTTAATTTTTTACGTTACAAACTTAAGCCCTTAAGTATGAATGCTGATGCAAACTCAGAAACGATATAGCCCTTAATTAAGTAGTTTAACACAAAAATCATATGTCCTCTAATTAAGTATAATTATTTAGTTTTCTCTTTTTCAATTATATTTTGATTTGATAAATTTGTAAAAAAAAACTAAACAAGTACAATTTGAAAAATTTAATACCAACTTCCGTTCTATACAGTTATTGGATCTCAAAAACTCTTTGGTCGAATTTAATGAAATTTAAATGGGCCACACGAGAAGCACCCGCTTTCAAACAAAAAAATAATGAAAATCGGTTCACCCAGTCGAAAGTTATGAAGTAAAAACATAAAATAAGACAGTCGAATTGAGTACCTCCTCCTTTTTGTAGAAGTCGGTAGAAAATGGCACGGACCGTGGAGGCCAGTAATAATAAAATAACCCTTAAGCGGTAAGTGCTAAGAAATGCCACCGTAACACAGCCAACACTGACTCTAATATAAATTAGCTAACTGACTCGCCAGCGGATTCGCTCGCTCTGTCTGTGAGATACGAAATTTGGAAATAATTTCATAGATATGGGCATAGAAATTAGTCTGGATCATTTATCTCTATATATATCTATTTAGCGCTTCCGCGCAAAGAGGTTTACCATCAAACAGCCACATATTCACTGCTCAATTCCTGGTATTTTTATGAATTTCAAAAAGAGATTTCGTCATGCACGCGCGTTTCGCTACTACGCCTTAATTAAAAATAGTTACATCACTATCACTTCACTATCACTACATAGTATAAAACAAAGTCGCTGTCGCTGTCTGTCTGTCCCTATGTATGCTTAAATCTTTAAAACTACGTAACGGATTTTGAAGCGCTTTTTTAAATAGATAGAGTGATTCAAGAGGAAGGTTTATATGTATGATACATGCATAATATTGTAGAGAAACACTGATGAATTTACAGGTTTCTAATGTGATGTCGTAAATAAACACATTTTTTGCGCTTACATTGCAAACGCAGACTGAACCCCACGAGATAAATCAAAATAATGTACTACGGTATTGTACACCTTAAAAAGATCAACAAAAAAGTCCGCGATGGTATATGTCTATCTCATAAGGATAACCCACAATAATCATTTTTTAACCTTTACATTTTACGTGAAAAAATGGCTTATTTAGGACGTTATTTTAAGCAATACAGCATTAATCCTTATCCAATTAAGTACCTTAAATACGTTTTCCATTCAATATAGATCAATATGGTCCTTAACATTTCATTCTGTAGTAGGTAGGTATATTATTTAGTATCAGCATTGCACCCGTGCGAAGCCGGGGCGGGTCGTTAGTTTTTGTTAAACAAAAGTGCAAAGTTGGTTTTTAACCGCGTGCTCAATTTTGATGACCGAGCAAGCGAGTGATCCAAAAATTAGAATCCTGAGCGTTAGCGAGGGAATCAAAAGAGCACGCGGTGAAAAATCTTTGCACTCGAGTGCAACACGTAACTTTTCATCCCACCTCAGCGAGGAAATGACTTAAAGCAAAAAAAAAAAATTACAATCACAAGATACTTTTATTTCAGTTTAGGTATTAACTACTACATTATGAAAGGTAAGTATTACAGAATAATCTTTAAATTATAACAAATAATACTTAACACATATCTAGTTTTTAACCTAATCTTTTATCAATATGACGCGAAAAGAAAATGGCGCGCGCAAAGCTAATTAAAATAAAGTACACCAAAAAGTACAGTCTGAGTTTTTAACAAATTAAAAGAGGTTGTATGATAAATTCGGCACGATGAAGGCAGAAGTAAATAGAAGGTTCCAAGTTTGAGTTTTTAACAAATTAAAAAAAGGCTGTATGATAAATTCGGCAGAATTAAATAGGTTTAATGATGTTTTGAATTCACAAGCTTAGTGCACGCGATGTTCTAAATTCTATTTACTTTATCCTCTAGCGGATAAAAACGGTTTTTGCACTCAGATATCGAAGAGCAAAAATACTCTTTCCAAGATGGGGGGATGAAAAAAATATTGTTTATTCGAATTCACGTTGTATCCCGCCATTTTGTTATATGTTACATTCCGCACCCATCCGTCTATTCTGCGAGAGCTTAATATAAAAAAAAGACTATCCACCATCTGTCTACGCAGAATACTAGAATTTTTCGGACACATAGCACGCAAAGACGATCAACACATCGAACAGCTGATGGTGACAGGCAAAGTTGATGGCAAAAGACCAAGAGGCCCCAGTCCAACGAGATGGTTGGACCAAATTGGATCCGCTTAACACCAATCTCCACAAAGCCCTGCACGAAGCAAAGGACCGGAACAGATGGAGGGAGTTTGTCAATAAGAAAACTATTCAGCGAGACAGTCATGACCCTCAGTAATGAGGAATACAACGCGCTATTCCAAAATGTATTACTTCTTTGTTTATTTCGGTAATTTTAATGATTGTAGATAAAGTCTATTATGCAAGTGTACATAATTGGGTATTAAAACACGAATGTGGATTTATGTGGTATTACATGACTATTATTATATAACAGCCTTATTATACAACAGTTGCAGAAATAACTACTCGTATTATTAGCGAAAATATAACACTGTTTATTTACTACTTTAAAATTCGCGTAGATGGATGCGTAGCGGTTGCTACAAGTATACTACGAGAGTGCTACACCGTAGACATACAGTCACGGATATTTTGATTTTAAATCCTGCCGTGCGATTCTCTAATGATTCGGATGATCACCAATGTCAAATACTTTGGGAGATATCGCCCTCGTACATAAGGCTGTATTTCCAACGTTTCTTGTCATCTGTTTCACGGATGTTGTCAAAGATGCAACGATGTTTGTTCATCGCACGGCTGAATGCCATAATGCATAATATGCATGCATAAATGTTGCAATGGAAATTACTGGGACGATTACAAACACAAGTGCAAATATGAAAAATTTAATACCGACTTGGATTCTATTCAGTTATTGGAGTGTGACTCAAAAATTACTGATCTGAATTTGATGAAATTTAAATGGGACCACTCGGGAAGCACCAGCTTTCAAACAAAATAATTCTAGAATCAGTTCACCCAGTCGCAAGTTATGAGGTTACAAACACAAAAAAAAACACAGTCGAATTGAGAACCTCCTTCTTTTTTTGGAAGTCGGTAGAAAAGACGAGCGCACTGCAGTGTTGAACTAAAGATCAGAGTTGCAATGTTCTTGGCTTGGGTAGTCGCTTTTCCTATCTGTATATATCATGAGAGATGAAGGGTAGAATATATGCCAGGATCTATGTAAACTGGTCATTGTACTTGGTTTTTTATGCAGTTATGTAACGAGATGGACAAATCGTGACACTGGAGGTTGCCCGTTACAATTGCTGTGCCACCATAGCTTGGAGCTGTAGTTTAGCGTAGCAGTGTACTGCCGTGCGATTCTCTAATGATTCGTCGACGAGCTCACCGATGTCAAATACTTTATGAGATATCGCCCTTGTACACAAGGTTGTTTTTCCAACGTTTCTTGTCATCTCGTCATTTGTTTCACGGATGTTGTCAAAGATGCAACGATGTTTGTTCTAAGAGAATCGCACGGATGGTCATTATATTTGTTTTTTATGCAATTATGTAACGAGATGGACAAATTGTGATGGAGGTTGCCCGTTACAATTGCAGTGCCACCATAGCTTGGAGCTGTAGTTTAGCGCAGTACTGTGCTTGTTACTCAGATATATTGGCTTTTGGGTCTCTTTTGCCAAGTAATTTCCACTTATTACAGCGTTCTTCACGTTCTAACACAGTAATACTTGCACACTATTTCTTTGAGGCTGAATATCTTGTACTGTATAGGTACCAACCAAGACAGCCTCTTGCACACACACCTAGTAAGACGTGGTTCTTCGCCTCTTACGATTCGAGTTCCAGTGGTGGAGGAAAACACTTTTTTTACTCCATCCAACAGTGCTATGTCAAACAATTACAGACTCCGGTGTAGTAACACCGCAGTCTGTGGGTGTTTGATTTGAAATAAAAAAAATACGTTCCTTCACAGTGAAACATCGGAGTGTACACTACCTGATGTAATACAGGGGCCCTACTCCCACCTCTTAAAGTAATCATGTTTTAACCTTACCATTAAATTTGGTACCAGCACGTCTTACTTGGTACTTGGTACTTGGTGGGCTGGCATTTTTCCGCAACCAGGCCGCTGTGGCGCGGCCCATTTTGCGTGAAAGCCGGGTGAAGCTGATCAGTCCAGCCACCCGGTGTCGCCCAGGAAAGCCAGCAGCTCCTTCAGCTTGGCACAGGCTTCCCACACAGTCCTCGGCGAGCCGAGGTTTGCTGCCCTTTGTGCCGCCACGCTCCTGCATTCGATGAGCAGATGCGCAGCCGTTTCTTCCGCCTCCATGCAGCCTCTGCATAGGGGGCTGTCTGTAACACCTAGATTAAACAGGTGTTTGTTTAAGGAGCAATGACCGGTCATAATTCCGACGATATGTCGTACATTATTTCTTTTAAGATTGAGGAGTTTTCTGGAGAATTTCAGATTTAGAATCGGAAAAGCCTCCTTGGACTGCCTACAACCCTCGATACTTGCCCAGTAGTCCTGATGCTGGTCCTTAGTTTTTTTGCGAATCCATGTACGAATTTGACTGAAAGGTAGGGGGATCATTGGTTCTGGTCCTGCACACGTCATTCCGGAACCTCTCCTAGCTAGCTCATCAGCCGCATCGTTACCTCTGGAATCGCTATGCCCCTTTATCCATTGGAGTGTGACATTATTGTTATGATTACTTACTTCCTCCAATAGTCGGTGACATTGTATGATCAGCCCCGAAGAGTGGTCGTATCTATTTAGGGCTCGTAGTACCGCAGTGCTGTCGCAGAGTATTCTAATATTACTATTGGTTACCTTTCTGCGAAGTACTGCTGCTGTGGCTTGGATGACACCCACACATTCTGCTTGGAATATAGAGTTGTGTTTACCTAGCCCTGTTGCTATGTGTATGTTTAGTTCCTCCGAGAACGCTCCCGCTCCGGTGCCTGTTGCCATCTTAGAGCCATCTGTGTAAATTCTGACTTCATGAATACCTGAGCAGTCGCTTGGCTCTTCGTTTAGTTGTACGCGGTAGCTCTTTGTAAAGAAGTGTTGCTTTTGTACTCTATCATAGATAGACTTTATTAGAGGGTTTCCAACTGCAAAGTCTTCTATGATTGTTGTATGGGGTGCTAATTGGTCCTGATACCAGAGGTTTAGTGCCTTTAGCCTGTACGCAGTCGCCGCGGCCTCTTGTTGTATGTATAGGTGTAGTTGGGTTAGGCCTATCAGGGACTCAATCGCGGCGGTTGGTGCAGTGCGCATGCAGCCTGTTACGGCTACACAGGCAAGTCTCTGAAAACCAGCACGTCAATATAGCAAGCTTAAAATAATAATGGATTGCGATAGACGTATTTTGACGTAGTATCAAATTTTTCACTCAATTCGCGTACTTTGACTTGACATTTGACACTAAGTTTTATTGTTCCAATGTCAAAGTTCTGAAGATCCGTACTCTCATCTCTTAAAGTATTCATATTGCATACCATTTATATTGCTTACCATTAAATTTAGTTGTCCATTTTGTGTCGTTGGGAGTACGATAGTAAGTATGATTATTCTAAGCTTATTACAAAACGCTCCTGATTTATGATAGTTTCGTAAAAGGTGGGAGTAGGCCCCCAGATATTTAGAAATTAAAAAGAAGTGTTAAATATATTGGTCTCTCTTTTCCAGTTGAAATGCGCGTGCTAACGTCAGCCATCTTGCTCCTGGCGGCCATCATGTCGTGCGCTGCGCAGGCGCAGTACCCGCGCCCGCGGCGCCCGGAGCGCTTCGACACGGCCGAGCAGATATCCAACTACCTGAAGGAACTGCAGGAGTACTACTCCGTGCATGGAAGAGGAAGGTAATCGTCAAAGTCAAAGTCAAAATCATTTAGGCATCAAAGACGCACTTATGAACGTACATTTTTCATTATAATGTACTTTAAAGACTAGTGTTTAGTAGTTTTATTTATTCGTGAGGAACTTTGACAAAATCAAATGTGTTTTTATGGCATGATGTTAATTTTTATTAATTTTAAATAATGTATAATTTATAGTGGCCTTATTATTAAGATTAGAATTCATAGTTTTAAGAGTTTTTTTATTATTAATATACCTATTTATTAATATTTAATTATGATATGTATATGTTGATAGTTTTTTTAGTATTTTCTGTATGTGAAGGTCCTTTAGGGTTATCTATTTTAGTTTATCTTATTCAGACCCATGGACTTATTTTTTTTTATATAGATGTTTATGACGTTTTAAATTACATTTTATGGGTGGCAGAGTGACAGCTTGCCAGAAGTGGAGTATTGCAAGCATCTTTATCTTCTATATAACGGTGTTCCACACGATCAAATGCTTTAGAGAGATCACAAAAAACACCAATAGTATCATGTGAGCTCTCCCAAGCCTTTAAGAAATACGTTAACACACCGGCATCCGTAGTTGATCTTGCTTTCGTGAAGCCGAACTGATTTCCGTGCAGTATTGAATGCTCGTTGGATATCACATTACTTTATAATATAATTAGCTTGCCTCGCGGTTTTATCCTCGTGATGAGGAAAAATCCGGGTGTACCTCTGAAATTCGTGAAAATGAATACTTCGATAAGTCGCTTATTTCCAAAAAACATAGCTCGACAAGTCTTTGCTTGGATATTCGACAAGAATTGTATCCAAACGTGCTGCGTTATATCCTTATAGAGGTGTAGGTAAGCCTAATTCTGGTTTCGTCGTGTGATCACCATTCAACTTATCGCTTTTCCCTCGCTTCGCTTGTTGTCAACGTGACTTTTTCTAACTAGATACTCCGCTACGTTCTGTGGGAGTAATTCTTGTCGAATATATGTTCTGTCGAAGCAATGACTTGTCGAATAATGTTTTTTCGAAGTAAACTACTGTGGAAATATTTGATTTGTCGAAATTCAGAGGTACACCGGAAAAACCAATGCCCTTTCACGGGATATACCTATCTCCTTGCCTAATTTCATCGAAATCGGTGTAGTGGATCTTGAGTTATAGCTGGACCAATGTAATTAGGGATTCACTTTTATACATATGAGTTTTTGAAGCGCTGCTATTATTTAATAATGGGAAAATATCTCCAAGAGCCCTCCTCTTCCTTCCTCCCCTCGCAATGACAGAACCGTCTTTCGGAAGTACGCTTATTATGAATCCAAGCTTGAGTGCGATTCTCTAATGATTCGACGAGCTGACCGATGTCAAATACTTTATGAGATATCGCCCTTGTACATAAGGTTGTTTTTCCAACGTTTCTTGTCATCTCTTCATATGTTTCACGGATGTTGTCAAAGATGCAACGATTTTTGCTCTTATAGAATCGCACGGCAGATCTGAGTAAGTTTTGAATGCGTTTAAGGCAAATCTCGAGTCGAGACTTATAATTGAGCATCTTTTTGAAATACTGGCCTAATGCTTTGCAGGTGGTATATATTAGTGGTAGAACCCACCATTGTATACCTATGTGAAAAACCGAGAAAACTATGCTCAATCGATTACTGGCACGTTGGTTAATAGCTTTCTGTCATATAAATATTAAATAATACCATGTTGGGCGCCAAGTGTAAAACTGTATAACAGCGCCATCTGCAATATTTGAGATACAACTGCTACAACTCCAAACCTAAACATAGAACATAATTGTGGTTTTCCTGATTCAAGCATAGCACGTAATTGTACAACGTAACTCCGCGCTTAAATCACAGATGGCTCTATAATTAATTTTATATTTTTTTTGTTTTTCAGATATGGCAAGAGGCAAATGCACATAGCCGATTCGTCCGTCATCTTCCGCGAGAGTCCTTCGTTCGAAAACATCCATGACGACGTCATTTTTAAAGCACTGGGTTATAAGTAAAACTAGTATTGTATTATCAATTAAAACATTTTCGGCCTTATTAATAAACTTGGCGTACACCCGGAGTAGTTAAAACATCTATGTGTCAATTTTTCGCTTGCAGTAAATGTCACGCGTGAAAGCAAGACAAAGCATGTTACGCCTAATATAGGTTTACGCAACGTTTATTAATAAAAGCCTATAAATTTATTTACCCGCTCACACTGTTCAAGTCTGCTGAATATAAAATGTATTATTGTAAAATGACGATGCAATACGAACAAATAATTACCGCCCCATAATATGAGTATCTAGTCAAATAAAAAAAATACTATCCGTCTTGATAATCTAGTCACTTTAGGAAATTATAAAAATACTAATTTTAATTCAAGGCTGGGAATGAATTATTTTTAGTATTTTAAATTTTGTGTTTAGTTTGAACCAATTTAATTGATAAATAATTAGTTGTTATGTTAATTGAAATGTAATAATTAGAATAAATAGCGTAGTGTTTATTCTATAGTACACCATTATTCAATGCCTAAAGCCTTTCATTTAGAACATACCTTAAGTCAACTATTTAATATTTTCATTTAATAATTTCATTTAATAATTTCATCTATTATCTCATTAACTGACTGGTTGGCGTAGTTGATACAACCCTTTGTCGAATGCTAAACAAATGTAAAATCGGCTAAGTGCGGCTTCAACAGAGTAACAGCTCACAGAAAGAAAATTGAAGAGGCAATAAGTTTATAAAGCCACATAATGTATTTCGATGTCAAATTTTGAAAAACTTTGATCATTCATGATATACTTATCTATACTATTATTATTTTGATATTTTGATATCTGTTCGTTTGTTCGAATTAAATAGGCTCCGAAACTACTGGACCGATTAAAAAACATATGTCACCATTAGAATCCTATATTTTTCTTGATAAACATACAGGGTATACTTATAATATTTTCAAAAAGTTAGGTATTCGTATGAAAACTTCGATAATGTAAACCAAGGTGTGGACAAAATACCTAAAAAAGTGCTTACATGGCGAACGCTGCAGAAACTATATACTATAAGTAATTTCTCCCAGAGGCTAAATGAGACCCCTGATCCCCGGTTTGTCGTATGGGGGTGGAGATGCAGGAGCAAGTAACAAAAAGCTCCAAGGGTGAAAGTGTTGAGGGCATAACGCCGGAAGTAGTGTTTTAATTAAACCACAGCACACTACTAATGGTGGCCTTATGGGTGGCAGGCTGCATGAGAGCGTCCCGCAAGCAGTCGTTGCAGTTTCCCGGCATACCGGGAGCTTCACTTAATACGCCGATGATGATGATGATGCCATTGGGCGAATCGTCAGGAAAGCGATGGTTGCAAACACCAAAACCATATTTGAATATAACCTCAAAATGGCCATCAGGGATTGAAACGGAGTATTAATTGAGGCCCTGCTTCAGTGCAATACGGGTACCTAAGTGAAGTTAATATTAGTAGATAATTAAGTTAAGATGTGTTGAAAAAGAGTAAGTATGAGCATACAGAGCAGACACGCTCACGGAAAGGTGTCGGCAGGCGGTGGCGTCGCGTGGCGGGTCGCCATCTTCCCTCAAATATGGATGAGGAAGGCGATGGCTGCACATGCATCAACTCGTGAACGGGTGCTGTCTGCGGAGACCGGTTTGCTTTGAATGCTGATGCAAACTCAGAAATGGTAGGTACCTATAGTCCATAAGTAGTTTAACATAAAAATCATATATAAATTAAGTATGTATTGTTGTCTCTTTTGTAATTATATTTAGATGCTACGAAGAAATAATGTCAGGAAGCATAACTCAGAACAAATTCCACACAAAAAGTGGTCCTTCAAACCAAAACGACGTATGATTCCAACTACGAATTACTGCCGAGGTTACAAATAGACATGTTCCGTGATTGGTTTAAATTTCAGAAGGAAAGCAGGGATTGGTCCACGCGCGTGCTGCAACGTCTATTATGACAGCTGAGTCATAGCGGCGTGAACGATGTTATTGATTTAGCACGGCTTTTATTGGGTTATTTTTTAAGGCAGTTACTCTTCCTTATATTATTACTTCGTAGTTTAGATGCAATAAATTAAAAAATAACCAAAAAATGGCACGGAGTCTGTGGAGGCTATTTATAATATTAAAAAATAAAAAGAATAATTTAATTGATCAAGTTTGTTACAGAGGTTGCATCCTTATAATTGACCCTAATGATCGATGCGCTGAAAGTAGAGGGTGTAATTTTACAGATTTTAGTCGGTTCGATTTCCAGGTAAGGTAAGCGAATTTTCGAAAATCTTTGAATGCAGATTATTTTCTTTTCAAAAATAATGAAATGTTTTCTTTGAGTAAATTTTCTATATTATGTATTATGAGTCTTTCCCTTCAGGAAACATTATAAAATTCCACCCTGTGTAAACGGTGAAACCATAAAAGATAGACAGAAATAAGAACGGCAACCGATATAAAGGAAAAATCTCGTAAGTTGTGACATAGTTAAGGGCGGGGGTACTAAGTTATATATACAATTTCACATAATAACACACTAGCTGCGGAACGCGGCTGGCAGTAACTGGATGCAGAGAGCTGAAGACCGAGCTCTGTGGCGTACTTTAGGAGAGGCGTATGTCCAGTAGTGGATGTATGTGGGCTGATGATGATAATGATGATACTAGCTGGTGCCCGCGACGTCGTCTGCGCAGAGTTAGTACTTTAAGTAGCTTGTTATCTTCTTCAAGGCCATATCTATCTTTATACCAAAATGTCATAAACTATTTACATGAATAAATACTAAGTACTAAGTAAATCAATCAGTAAACACTAATAAAACTATACAGTACCTGCATACAAAAATAAAATTAATCACCATGGAAAAAACTGTCATTACATTTCATCACCCTTGGCGGTATTTGTGTTATTTTTTTTATAGTATTACTTCTTAAAGCACTAACGCCTGCTTTAGGGATCTCAAACATTGAAATTTATAGAGAGAAAAATTCCATCCTCGTATTGACCATCCAACGGAAAGAAGCATTACTCATTTAGAATAAGTATTTCTAAATAATGCATCTTTCGGTTGGATAGTGCTGTCAAAGCTGTTCAATAGATGTCGCTCCGTCCCCGTAAGACAGTTAGTCAAATAGAGAGTCAAAATTCGATGCTCGGTCCCGAACCTCGGTGGCCTAGTTGGTCAATGGCGTCTGACACGAAGAGTCAGAAGACGCGGGTTCGAATCCCGTCCGAGTATGGAATTTTTCTCTCTATATATTTCAATGGTATTTGTGTTACATTTCATCACCCTTGACGGTCGCCGCGAGCACGTCTAGTGTATCAAGCTGACAAAATGCTAGCGTGCTTTTGACTAAGCTATCAGAAACTGACACAAACTTTGTCAGAACTGTCATCCTTACGATCTTAACGAAGGCCGAGATCTTGTTATTTTGTCTATGCTGTGCCCAAGAATATTACGCTTATTCACGCGCGTGGTGATGGATGATGATGATGATGATGAAAAGTATCCCATGTGTTAATCCAGCGCCTCATCTACATCAATACTCATATTTTTTTTCAAAATTGCCCCCGCCGGTTGAGCGTGAACGAGTAACAAAGATCCACACATCCATACTCATAAACTTTCGCGTTTATAATATTAGTAGGATAGTAGGATTATACATAATATCATTTATATTATTACATATTTACAGTTTGATATTATAATTTATTTAATGTTGTCTTCAGTATCAAAATGTAAGCCATAAAATAAGGTTACACATACTTCAATATTAAATAATCAGGTTCACCGAAGGTCACCTCTAGCTTACTTGAAACTACCTGATTGCCAATTGAGTAAACAAAAAGAATCAGCATTTGTATTCTATTTTAATTCTTAACTCTACTTAACTAAGCTCATTTTTGTTCAGAACGTACTACCTTATATGAAATCTAGACCTCGTAAAGCTAAGCTAAGGTTTCGTATTATTTTCCATCCTAATTCTATCACGACAGAGTTCAATTTCGTTCAGAGCTTTTTCACGGCTGAATCTTTTCGAGATTGCTTACAGTTTTGGGCAACATTGAAATCATTTCTACTGAGATAGATATAAGGTTGATATTGGAAGCGAGAGGTTGTATGCACCGATATCGAATGGATTACAAACAACGTGCGCGCGCAGCTTTGGAATTGCGACGTCACGTTGAAAGGTTCTTTTTATGGACAGATTGTTTCAGTGAGAAACTAGTATTTATTTCAAAAACTGGTATTTTCATGAGTTCAAGTATATTATAGTAAAAGCTGCAGTGCACTGCATTGATAACCTATGAAGAGAAGTTGCTAGAAGAAAACTAACTAAAATAAATACAAAAGGAACTTTATAAAGTAAGTATAGTTATAAATGTGTATGTGTTCATGAAGTGTTTTAAATACATTGGCCACATCGTAACATCAAACTTGATTGATGATAATGACATAGAGCGTCAGAGACACGCTTTGTTAACGCGTGGTGGGCAATATGATTGCAAGAAAATTCTACAACGCTGTGCCGGACGTATAAATCACGTTATAAAATCTTTTTGTCAAACCTTAATTAATAATTTTAGACCACCTGTCAATTTTGGACCGAATGCACACTAAAGTCGCACAACTCCATCAGAGTCGCCTATAATATCTACAGGCAGCTGATGGGGCTATCCCGGAGCTGCAGCGCGTCCGGAATGTTCTTCGACGCGCGCATCGACACTTTCAACGCAATCCAGCGTAAAAGAATAGCATCATTCGGTTTAGAGTTGACAGGTATAAAAACGCCATCGTAAGGAGTCTGGCAGACCGCCTGAACCAGACAGCAACCTACCGACGTTGGTTGGCCATTACCACCTAATATTTTAGTAAATTATTTTTTACAATTTTATTTTATACTAATTTATTATGTTTTTTTATGGATGATGAATCTGAAATGCCGTAAGTCATGAAAGTTCAGTTCGTTCAGCAGGTTACGCACGTAGAGGTTCCAGTCAGCTTCTGGCGTCAAAGGTGGCTTCAGCTCTGGGTTAAGAGCGCGTGGGGCAC
This sequence comes from Selenia dentaria, assembly GCA_917880725.1. Taxonomy (NCBI): domain Eukaryota; kingdom Metazoa; phylum Arthropoda; class Insecta; order Lepidoptera; family Geometridae; genus Selenia; species Selenia dentaria. The sequence continues at coordinate 3,476,642 of OU862902.1, forward strand.
TTTTAATGTCTTGATCTGCATTCAAATTAAATACCTTACAAACTTTGATTGTCAGAGTCAGAGTACTCGACAAACCAATACCCAAATTTGATAGCAATTTACAATTTCAACTACATATTATTGGCGGCCGATTCATCGGGTCCAAATCACTATTACATCTTTTTATCAATTTTTACCATTCGCCATCAAAACCACCCTTCGCTCGACACACCAAATAGGAATCTTCGCTTCGCTAGATCTCAAAATGGAATCCTCGCTTATTGGATTTTATTATGTTGACTTGAGTCCGTCAATTTAATATTTTCTTATTTTGAAATTTAACACATCCGCTGGTCAATTAAAATTATAATACGAAAATACAGAAAAGTATAAAAGGCTAAAGGGCAGGAATTAAAATGCGTGATTTATGAAGATATTACAAAGTATGTAATGACTGGTTTTCAAAAAATACATACACATAAAGTTTTGTTATATATCTATTGTAGTATATAGTATGGATATTACGTCAAGAGCTTTCAAATCTAAGAGGATACTTTTTAAGAGACTGTTTAAGTACTTCAAGTGAATAAGGTTTTGTTTCGGTAGTCACGTATTTAGTTGGAGCATTATGCCCAGTAGCGAAGGACCTCAAAATAATCCTGAATATAATTGCCCACTGTATGAACGACCCTTTACAATAAACAATCAACAAGTGGACTTTGAAGATTAAAACAATGAAAAGTGGCCAGTATATTGGTTATTAGCAAAAATACTAATGGTTCATTACATCGTCACTGATCACATGTTTACATTCCATAATGAGCTTTATCGTACTTCGGTTCGTCCTAGCCGTTGGGTTGTAGTTCACTTTTTGTAAGTCAATTCATCACTAAGCATTTCTCGGATCTTCGCCTCATACTCAAAGGTGTTCATTACTACCGTAGAATTTCCTTTGTCCGCTTTTAACACTAACACGCTCTCATCTTTTCGAATCTCCCTTAGCGCGGTGAGCTCTAAAACCGAGACATTACGTGGTGACAGTCTCGCTCGACGCAACGCGACCGCGACGTCATCAACTGTCGAATGTCTGGAATCCAGTGGTACGATTGTGTAAAAACAAAAACAGTAATAGTCCCAAAGTTCGAGCTGATACGGTTAGTGTTGTGTGTCGAGATAATACAAAAACTAACATTGCGAACAATAGTAGTGGTGCCTCGCATAGCAAACGAGTACGGAAGAAGGTAGACCGTTTCGTCTGCTCGTAAAACATTCACCCTCCCGCAATTCTCCTCAGTTCATCCGTGATCATGGCGCTTGCAACAGTGCCGAAATATCGGAAACTCATAGAAAATATACATGGTCATTATCCCGTTGATAATTTGAATACCTGTTATGTTTGTGACCATGATAGTTTAAAAACTTATATATTACATAATATTTAAATAAATTTACAACTAAAATTTTCTGTTCTATTACATTTACAAATGTCGTAAAATTTTACTTATCAAACAGATCAGGCTAGTCACATAGTTTCTAGGAAGCTGTGGAAGAAAAGCTATAAGAATTATTTTTTATCATTTATGTTATTTATTATAATCATGGCAACAATGGAACTTATCACCTTTCTTTAGTAGGTTTAGAGACAGTTATTATTTGAATCATAAACATCAAACGTTTATTTAAGTTTCATTGTGAAATGAATTCGTATCAAAACCATTCCAATGTAATAAAATGTATATTAAATTTGACATAATTATGACAATGTATTCACCTCGAGTACTTGCTAACATGGATTAAAAAATTGGCTCTAATTACTTAGCTATTTTCTATAATACGTACTAGGTTTTATTGATAACTGGTATGACTGAAGATACCATTTTGTGAAGGTACTAATACCAAGTACGCAAGAAACATTTACCATTCAACGTAAAGAACCTTTTCTAGTTCCACAAAGGAACCGGATACGACTGCTTTATTTATGATAAAACTGTATATATTTTATAAACAATACTATTCTGAATTATATTTTGTACCTAAATATATCTACTTAGACTCAACCAGTGTCCTTCCCTTGAGAGAATTTAGTGATTTCGACCCTATTGGTGTTTTACTGCGCCGTAAAGTGTTTAAGAACCAATTTGTATAAATACTCCTTTCTTAGTATTGTTAAAAAATAAAGAAGTGTGCCAGTGTTGAAGGAGTTACAAGGTTAGTATTTTAGTAAATTATATATAAATTTATTAATTATTAATATTATCATTATATATAATCTACATCTACACTAATAATATTATAAAAAGGAAAAATATGTATTTTGGAGTGTATGTTTGTAATAAATAAACTCAAAAACGACTTCGCCGATTTAAAAACTTCTTTCACCATTGGAAAGCTACATTCACCCTGAGTAACATACTACTAATATTTTAATCATGATGAATAAAATATTATTAATAATTTATTCATCATCATCATCATCCATCACCACGCGGGTGAAATCGCGGAGCGCAGCTAGTCTATACTTCTATACTATTATACTATATAATATTATAAGGAGGAAAGATTTTAAAAACCTTAAAATTTGGCAGTAGACTCTAAGTAGGTACTAACGAGTACCTGGTAGATTTGTTGGAAAGGACGAGATACCCTCGACAAACCACTTATGGTTTATAGGGTATTTTTTAAGTATACGCAAACTTTGTAATAAGACAAATAAATGAAACAAAAAAAAATTGGCTCAAAAAGTAATGGACCGATTTCAAAAATTCTTTCTCCATTGGAAAGCTACATTCACCCTGAGTAACATAGGATATATAAAATTCATCATCATCATCCATCACCGCGCGGGTGAAACCGCGGGGAGCAGCTAGTAATATTATAAAGAGGAAAAAAAAATATTTTTGTGTGTGTGTATGTATGTAATGAATTACCTGAAAAAGTACTAGACGACTTCAAAAATTCTTTCACCATTGGAAAGCTACATTCACCCTGAGTTACATAGGCTATATAAGATTCATCATCACCATCATCATCCATCACCGCGCGGGTGAGACCGCGGAGAGCAGCTAGTAATATTATAAAGAGGAAAAAAAAATATTTTTGTGTGTGTGTATGTATGTAATGAATTACCTGAAAAAGTACTAGACGACTTCAAAAATTCTTTCACCATTGGAAAGCTACATTCACCCTGAGTTACATAGGCTATATAAGATTCATCATCATCATCATCATCCATCACCGCGCGGGTGAAACCGCGGAGAGCAGCTAGTAATATTATAAAGAGGAAAAAAATGTATTTTTGTGTGTGTGTATGTTTGTAATGAATTACCTGAAAAAGTACTAAACCGACTTCAAAAATTCTTTCACCATTGGAAAGCTACATTCACCCTAAGTAACATAGGCTATATTTTTTTCATCATCATCATCATCCATCACCACGCGGGTGAAACCGCGGATAACAACTAGTACTATATACAGAAAGTTATCATAAAATGTAAACGTCTGTTTTCATTATTTATGTACTTCAAAATTATTAAATTGTATATTCTGTTCTTTTCACTTGTAATTTGTTTTTGTCCCAAAAAAAATATGACAGGGGTGCCCATGCTTGCTTTAAATAAAATCAGATTATTTAAAAACCCGTCTATGTACGTGCGGATCACTTGAATGTAAAATACCATCCGCATATCCTGATATCAACAAGACCTTAATGTTGATTTAGTTTTAATTAGTGTATCTCATATAAAACTTATGCCATTTCTATGAGAGTTTATGACTATCAGATATAATATTTAACATTTAACGTTCAATAAACTTAAATAACAAGATATGCTGCTAAGACACTCCCACTAATGCATGAATGTTTGTTGCCCTTTCACGCTCAAACGACTGGGCCAATTTTGATAGAAGTTGGTATATATGAGGATATATATGAGGCTTTGGATTGAGACATAGGATACTTTTCATCGTCATCATCATCAATCACCATGCGGGTGAAACCGCGGATTGCAGCTAGTAAATGTGAAAGTTTAGATGGGTGGATTGTTGGATGCATGACTGTTTGTTGCCCATTCACGCTCAAACGACTGCTCCAATTCTGATAAAAGTTGGTATATATGAGGATATATATGAGGCTTTGGATTGAGACATAGGATACTTTTCATCGTCATCATCATCAATCACCATGCGGGTGAAACCGCGGATAAGTAATTTATATAAGTCTGCAATGATATGCCTTATTGTAACCAAAATTTATCAGCGTTCAAAGAAGAGTAAACCTACCTTATTTTTTCACTGAAACCCTCTCCCTCTATCTTGGGTTGATGCTTAAAAGTGACAACAGACTGGTGGTTGACACCAGCCGTCGCTAGTAACCATCTACTGGTTCAAACCTTGCCACTAAGGTTAGACCGCTTCTTAATAATAATAAATCCCGTTTATTTCCAATCCAATTATTACATGCATTACGATAAAAATATTCAAATCTTAACTTTAAAATATCACTAATTGTACTATCATATATAAATTTATTTATTGTGATTAGACGAATTTTATTTTAATAATCACTCAAAATTCAAAAATTCAAAATTCAAAAATTATTTATTCAGTTTAGGCATCATAGACACTCTTATGAACGTCAACATTTTTAAATGATTCTACCGCTGTCTTCGGAAAAGAACCACCGCCGAGAAGAAGCAGCAAGAAACTCGTGGGCCATTATTTTTTCAAGTCTTTGTACATTGAGGTTACATAATGAGTAGTATTAAAATAACAAATTTATTCAATAGTTGGCTATTAGGCAGAAGTGGAAAGCTTCCAGGCATCTTTGTCTTCTAAGTAGTGACTCAATTTATAATAGGCTTTTTTCATTAGTATATTTTTGACACGTAACTTGAATTTCCCTTCAGTGAGCTCAGTAATGTCTTTCGGGATTTTATTATAGAAACGTACACTATCGTTGTTGTCCTTTTTTTCATTGATTGGAACCCCTTCTCGGGTAAAGGCCTCCTCCAGGTTGTTCCAGACCTCTCTGTCCTTTGCTTTTGTTCTCCAGTTCGTACCAGCTACAGCTTTTATGTCTTCTATCCATTTTTTTGTAGGCCACCCTCTTCTTCTTTTTCCTGCCGGTCCATCCCATACCGTTGTCTCTGAAGTCCATCTTTTATCTGTATATCTTGCTATATGTCCTGCCCACCGCCATTTTAGTTTTAGAGCATAATGTAAGACGTCTATAACTTTCGTTTTCCGTCTTATGTATTCGCTTCTTATTTTATGTGCTCTTCGTATTTTTAGTATGCTCCTTTCCATTGCCTTTTGACATTTTACTAGTTTGGTTTTTATTTTTGTATTGTACGTCCATGTCTGGCATCCATATGTGATTGTAGGCAGTATACAGGTATCTATAACTGTCTTTTTTAGGTGTAGAGAGAATTGGCCTTTCAGAATTTCCTTCAGGGACCAGAACCTTTTCCAGCCTATGTTTATGCGGCGTTCGATCTCTTGTTCTTCGTTTTTATCGTCGAATGACATTTGTTTTCCTAGGTATATACAACTTTCCACATATTCGAGCGGTTTTCCGTTTAGGTTTATTATGTTCCTGCGGCTGTTTGTCATTATTTTTGTTTTATTTTCGTTCATTTTGAGACCTGTTTTTCCGCTTTTTTCATAAAAGCGTTTATCATTTCTTCTAATTTTCCACTAGTTTCAGGGAATAAAATTTAATAATAAAGGGTAAAATAAAAAGGTTTAGAACAGTCCCAGTACTGTTGCAGGCTGATCTTATAACAACTTTAACCACGGTTATTGAGGTTAGCGGGATTCGCACTTCACACTGCTGGACAACCGCTGTAATAGGGTCGAAGTAGTCATCAAGCTTGCCTCGCAAACTAGAGCGTAAAAATCCGAAATACGCTAACGCGCTGTTCCCCAAACAGCCGGTGTCAATCATGGACAAGCAAGGTGCTTACCATTTGGTGCACAACCTGTCCTTTTCTTACATTACGTCACGCTAAAGCATAAAATTTCCTTCCTTTGCTTATAAAGTGAGTGAAAAGTTATAAACAAAAATATATATATAATCTTCTATCTTTAAATATAAAAGCGAAAGGTCACTCACTCAATACGAAATCTCAGAAACTACAAGTGCTAGGAGTTTAAAATTTTGCATGGGGGTTCTTTTTAGGACGTAGGTGCTCACTAAGACGGGATTTTATGAAATTCAACCCCTAAGGGGGTCAAAAGGGGTGAAAACGTTTGTATGGAACTCCTTTGTTTTTGAACTTATAGTTGTGAAAATTTGTATTTGGATAGGTCATTCAAAATAAAAAATGTTGATCTAATTTTTTTTGGATAGTGGTGGTTTAAGAGGGTGAAATGGAGGGGTGAAAGTTGTATGGAAAGTTTTGTGTTTTCGAACATACAGTGGTGAAAATTAGCATTTGGACAGTTTAAGACGATGATTTCAATATTTACTGACAGGGATGATTTAGGGGGTGAAAAGGGGTATAATTATTTTTTCAAAGTTCTTGGTTTTTGGAGCTACAGTGATGAAAATTGATAACTGAATAGGTAATTCAAAATAAATAGTGATGCTTTCAATATTTTTGTCAGGGATGACTTAAGGGAGGGATGTAAAAACTACTAAGTACATATTATAAACTGTAGAGGTCAAATTTCTGTACAATGAAAACTATGCTATAAACCGAATCAAAGGATGTAAGGAGTGAAAAATAAGTTCAAATTGTTTGTTTGTCTGTTTGTACGGGCTAATCTCCGAAACGACTGGACCTATTTAAATGAAATTTCATATGGTGGTAGCTTATATGGTAGTTTTTTGATAATGGATTTCCGCAAAGTAACGCCTGAATAAATAAATTATGAGATTAACTGTTAATTGGATCTCAGAAATCTCGAGAGCCGCAGTTTCTCTACCTTATGGATTCTAATAGAGAAAAGTCTCTCTCTATTCTTGTCGCATACCAAAAATTACGAGATCATCCAGGCTCACAGAACAGAACACCTCTGAATATTCAGTTCAATACTTTTACTGGGAATTGGGAAAATTAACGCTCATTATTAAATAATAATTTTTATTCTCAAAAAGACTAGATAGTAACTTATATGAGAACATAATTTTTACTTACGTATAATATTTACACTGTCGTTCGTTTTGTTAGATATGTACCTACTTACTTACTCATCTAACGTATGTACTTTAGATAGCGGGCAGGCTCATCATAAGGATTAACCACTCGTTTATCGAAGGTTGCTTAAAAGAACATGTTGAGCAAGTTTAGATTTAAATACGTTAAATGAGCTTACATTTTTATTGGTTGATGGTATTTTGTTATACATCTGTGCGCCTTCAAAAGGATTTTTTTCCGTAATTAGTTCTACACTTGGGTAGTACTAGAAAACTTGCTCGACTTGTACGTAAACTTCGTTTCGTTAAATGTTTTTAAAGGATAGATTAGTATGGATGGAGCTATTTAATATTTTCCTGACAAGAATGCATAAGTTGAAAGTATAAAGTTGTTTTATTAGTATTTATATTTGTTGTTGTATTATATTGTTTTATATTATAACGATCGGGTACAAGGCTACGACAAAACACTGGACACGGATCGCACTGCACATGAACCTCGGAAATCTTTAGTGTTAATTCTCAACCCAGTTGTTCCTAGTGGAAACACTATACCAAGATAATGAGTTAATACGCACTATACCAAGTGTTTAGACTTTTTTCTGACTACATCCAGAGCACTACTCAATGTCTTGGTACTTAGACGGGCTCTTGTACGTAACCAGGCCGCTACTTCGCGACCCTTTTTTCGAATATCATGTTTAGTTCGTGAGTTCGGCCCCACGATGTCGTACAGAAAGGCTAGCAGCTTTTTGATTGTTGAGCAGGCCTCCCGGACTATCCCCGTTGGATCGAGTTGGGCCGCTCTTTGTCCCACCACGCACTCCAGCATTTCTTCAACTTCCATGCAGCCTCGGTACAGAGTACCTTATTAGGTACCTATTATTATTATTAGGTATTATACCTTATTTAGGTGGTAAGATTCATGGCGCTCGACGGAGCATCCGTGTGGCCGGAGAACCTGACTAACCAAGCCCTTCTGAGAAAACCTTAGAGGGCAATGGCAGTCGGGGTCGTACGAGGGTATCGGACCATATCCTTCGAAGTGGCTTGCGTGTTAGCGGTCCGCATAAGGAGACCAGGGCGTTGGCGGTTGATCTTTCACGCCCTTCTCTGACCACCATGATTGAGGACTTGAGCGTAGCCCTCTCTAACCCTATCGGATTTAGATCCTCTTGTGGAGGACCAGCGTAGCCGTAACCGCTGTCGAGTGCTATAGCGTTCCCGCAGTCTCGACATTAAGGCGCTTGGAGGAACACCCTAGGGGTTTAGTGGGTATAAGGACTCCCACATAACCACCTGCCTCCCCCAAGGTATAAACAAATAACAATAAAAGATTTAACAGCAAAAAAAAACAGTAACACTAACACCTAGATGAAACAGGTGTTTATTTAGGGTACAAATGACCGGTGATAATTTCGACGATTGGACGTAAATTCTATTGAGATTTGGTAGCTTTCTGGATCTGTCTGTGCCATCACCTTTTGGTTGTTCCGACTTTTTATTTTTTTATTCGAATTTTTCAAATTCAAATTACGGAATACTAAATGAAATCAACGATAGCTATTGTTGAGCATTTTCCCCGCCATCTAGCGCCGAGCTTTGATACGAGTAGATAATATCTTTGTATGTTAACTCTTCGCTCGTTTGAAGCCTTATTAGCACGAATATGGCGATACCAATTAATTGGGATGAGATGGGTGTTTCTTTGTGTCTATTCCTTGGCTGGCCTACTTGGGTATTTGCGCAAAAGTTCAGCGAAAAGAGAAGCGAACCAGATTTCTTTTTTACTACATCCAAACAAGGTAATCAGGTCCGGAACTAGGCAGAGCCTGTACATACATATAAATAATACACACCCAGACACAGGTCAAACAGGCATGTTCATCACACAAATATTGGACAAGCCCGGGGATCGAATCCGAGACCAGGGGCTCAGAAGGCAGGGTGCTACCAACTGCACAAACCCTACAGAAGTTCGATTCAAGCGATCTCTAAGCGTTACCTATTTCTTAAGTATATAAGCTAAATGTAGCTTGAATCTTGCTGTCTTAGTGCTTACTTGCATGAATGTCAGATAAGCCCGCATTGTTAAAGGTTCTCTTCTCATGTCCTAGGCTTTTCAGTATCGATCATCGACCTTTGTCTCTTGTTACAGCGTAACGGCGCGTGCATCTTCAGTCCCGAATCGAGAAAGTTTTGCTTGGCTTAGGTACTTCTGAAGATGTAATGCAGTAAGCCCCAGACATACCTAACAGTCCGACTAGATCTTGGCCGTCCCGGATATTGGCTTGTCCCGAGTTCGATCCACGGACAAGTTGCACATATTGTGTGTGCATGAACGTCTTTTTCAGCTGAGTCTGGGTGTGCATATGTATATACGTACGTATATCAGTCATCAGGTTACCATAGTACAGGCTCTGCCTAGTTTGGGACCTGAACACCGCGTGTGCATGTACATGTCTGTTTGAGCTATGTCTGGGTGTGTATATGTATATACGTACGTATATCAGTCACCAGGTTACCATAGTACAGGCTCTGCCTAGTTTGGGACCTGAACAACGCGTGTGCATGAACATGTCTGTTTGAGCTGTGTCTGGGTGTGCATATGTATATACGTACGTATATCAGTCACCAGGTTACCATAGTACAGGCTCTGCCTAGTTTGGAACCTGAACACCGCGTGTGCATGAACATGTCTGTTTGAGCTGTGTCTGGGTGTGTATATGTATATAAGTATGTATATCAGACATCAGGTTACCATAGTACAGGCTCTGTCTAGTTTCGGACCTGAACACCGCGTGTGCATGAACATATCTGTTTGAGCTGTGTCTGGGTGTGTATATGTATATAAGTTTGTTTATCAGACATCAGGTGACCATAGTACAGGCTCTGTCTAGTTTCGGACCTGAACACCGCGTGTGCATGAACATATCTGTTTGAGCTGTGTCTGGGTGTGTATATGTATATAAGTTTGTTTATCAGACATCAGGTGACCATAGTACAGGCTCTGTCTAGTTTCGGACCTGAACACCGCGTGTACATGTTGTTCTATATTGTATTATTATTATCATCTATTTATTTATTGCAGATGGCGCCCATGAAGTTTGGTCTGTTCAAGGGTAGAAGCCGGGAGCAGCCTGAGCCACCTTCGACTGAAAACCTGCTGCAGAACAGCTGCACTGATTTGGGTTTGCACTTATTATAAACTATATATTATTATTAATATAAAATCGAGTTAGTATAATAAAGGCCAACGGAGACCAGGACAGAATGTCAAAGGATTTTGCCGTCAGTCCGCGCACACTAGCCGCTTAAATAGGTACCGCGGCAATCCAGCGCCTTACCACGGCATGCCGCGGCAATCCAGCGCCTTACCACGGCATGCCGCGGCAATCCAGCGCCTTACCACGGCATGTCGCGGCAATCCAGCGCCTTACCACGGCATGCCGCGGCAATCCAGCGCCTTACCACGGCATGTCGCGGCAATCCAGCGCCTAACACGGCATGCCGCGGCAATCCAGCGCCTTACCACGGCATGCCGCGGCAATCCAGCGCCTTACCACGGCATGTCGCGGCAATCCAGCGCCTTACCACGGCATGTCGCGGCAATCCAGCGCCTTACCACGGCATGCCGCGGCAATCCAGCGCCTTACCACGGCATGCCGCGGCACGACTAAGTTTGCGTCGGCAGCTCTTGTTGCCCGATACACATTTAGTCATTAGTTGCGTTTTATCAAGTGTTGATGGGCCTCAGTTTTAAAATGGTAGATTGGGATTTGGTGTTAATGTCGATTATTGCAGACGACAATGGTGCACAGGCTTTTAATAAGGATAAAAGAAGATTTTGGGTTGAAAATCTATGGAACGAAAGAGAATTAAAGGGTGGATTCAATAATTTATTTAATGCCGACGCACGTATTCAACAGTGCCTTGATTTATAGTACCTGACGTGCACATCGAGCGCCGGCGGAGTCCTCGGCATACCGTTGCCTGCCGCAGTACGCCACGCACGGCATCCCGCCCCGGGAGCCCGTGGCGCGTCTTTCAATGCCGTGAAATGAAATCCCTTTCGATGCCACGGCATTACTTTAAAGCATATCAATTTATGTCGTATTTCCATAACAATACGTTTGGATGTCCATTGGCAAAAATTTAGATCCCTTGCCATGCCGTCCCGGTCTGCGTAGGCCTTTACTAAACATATTAAAAAAATATATAGAAATAAATGTAAAAAAACTATAAGCCCTACGTTGGGGGGTACAGAGGTCAATATGTACCACGATGGATTAACAATAAAAAAAAATAACTGAATGGGAATTGTTTCTTACACAATTATGATTTTTTTCTTTGTAGCCTATAAGATACTTTAATCAAAACTTTCCCTATGAACAGTACTAACTCAACAACTCATCATCATCTCAGCCGTAGGACGTCCACTGCTGAACATAGTCCTCCCCATATACTTATTCCGAATGGGACCGGTTGAATGCAGCCTACATGCAACGTCGTCCTGTGACCTTTATCAGATTGTCTGTCCACCGTGTCGGTGGTGTTAGATATGGGCGGACACATATACATACAGGTCAAACACATAAAGACCCCTCCCCCCCCTTTGGGCTTCACCACACGGGTAATAAAACTACCTATAAATAAATGAAACTATCGTTAACAATTCTTTGTTCATTATAATTTTGAAATAATAAAACGGTATTAACGTGAGAGTTACGCTTTGTCGATATCACGATCGAAAACTGCTTCGGCGTCGTCCGGAAGCTTTCTTCAGGATCTTGAGTGCGGTGCACTCGTCGTTGCGTCCCGCCGAACACTACGGGCAGCAGCCTGCTGTGCTCGGGCAGTCGGGTGGTGGTGGAGCATGATGCGGTGAACGTTGTCGATCGTGACATCGAAAACGCGTAAGTCTCACGTTAAAACCGTTTTGTAATTTCGAATTTCTTTGTATTTAATCAAACCGCTGTCAGTGGGCAATGTTCCCAGAAGCCTGGCAATCACCACGTTGTGTGTCAATGCAAAATTGAAACCAGCATTTTGGTCTTGCCTCGATAAGTCATCATAGTTATAGGAGATCATTGAAAGGTTTATAAACGGCTGGTACCCACGATGCCAGCTTGACTTCCAAAGAATGTATGTATTCACTGTTGTTACCACCCTTGCCACTGTTGAGGCCTTCCAATTTTCAATGCCAAAACCTAACGCTGATACAGAGCAATTGGATTTTTCAATTAATAAAAGAACCTAAGTCCAAACTCAGTTACATTTAGGAGTTAGGTTGGCTCGGGTAAAAGCTGGCGGGGGAAATGCACAATCCCAAGCGGGGCTTTAGTGCAAGACTTAGCACTAACGTAACTATATAGTAATAAAATTGTTTTCCTCCGCACAGTGGTATACTCGCCATCTCCAATCCCCTCAACGAGCAAGGGTCTGTACGAAGACCACAACGGGTTCCAGGAGTTCGCCTTGCTGCACCTGGACAGTGATGATGAGGTACCTATACTTTTAGACAATAGTATCTTACATAATTTTGAGCCGAAAGTTCAGTGCGAGCATCAACTATCGATTCGTACCTTCGATAGAGTCTGCAAAGACAGTGCATTTGCTAGTCCTCAAGTTAAAATAAGTTAATATTTATAGATGCACCATGTTGTTGTAGTAGAAGATGAATTACAAAAACGGTACGGGACAATACCCACTTTCTTAAATTCGCACCATATTTTTGTACCTGATCACGTTTATAATTGTCTTTATAACTTGGAAGGGTGGCGTTCCAAAGACATTAACGGTCTTGGTACAGTTGTACAAACTTTAAATTAATCTCCGTACTTAGTTTAGGCATCATACAATCTCAAAAAGACTCGTCAGAAAAATTAACAAAACGCATGGTTCCTGCTCACTAGCCTACTGAAAACCGGCCACATGAAGCTAGTACACGAGCCAGGATAGTAAAATCAGTGGTGCGCTGGTTACACGAGGTTACGGATTACATGAAGCTCATTGCTTCACATTCACTACACCTGAGGTTATCATTGATTCACGTTCACTGCACATGAGGCTATCATTGCTTCAAGTTCACTACACATGAGGTTATTATTGCTTCACGTTCACTGCACATGAGGCTATCATAGCTTCACGTTCACTACACATGAGGCTATCATTGCTTCACGTTCACTGCACATGAGGCTATCATTGCTTCACGTTCACTACACATGAGGCTATTATTGCTTAACGTTCACTACACATGAGGCTATCATTGCTTCACATTCACTGTACATGAGGCTATCATTGCTTCACGTTCACTACACATGAGGCTATCATTGCTACACATTCACTACAGCTGAGGCTATCATTGCTTCACGTTCACTACACATGAGGTTATTATTGCTTCACTTTCACTACACATGGCTATCATTACTTCAACAAAACTAAACTAAGTAATCTCATTTTCCAGGACGAGTCTGAAAAGCTTCCCGTCGCACGTCGCTCCAGCGTCTGCAAAGCTGAAGAAGCACAGGTACCTATTATATTTTTACCCATTTCATGAAAATTCAATTCTCAATTGTACCTACTGTATTTTGTATGTTTGGTACTCGTACCCTGTGTTTTTGCCGTTTGGAACAGATTTTCAATCATTCTTTGGTTTTTGTTTTTGACTAGCTGCGCCCCGCGGTTTCACCGTAGTGATGGAAGATCATGATGGTGACGAAATAAAAGTAGCCTGAGTTTCTCCACTCCTAATAAAAGCAGCTCTCTGCCACTGACAGTCCCGTTAAAATCGTTCCAGCTGTTAGACAATTTTTATTTTGTGTATGTAGGTACCGTAACTTCTAACTTAGTGTTAGAACTTTGTGAAACTTCTATCTTTAAGTATATTAGCAAGTAAAATTACTGAGGGAATCGAATACGTGGTGGCATGTATGCATTTAAAAAAAATGTGTCATATTGAAAAAAATAATTGCAAAGCAACGGTTGTTTCGCGAATATCTGGCAATTTAGAGTAACCAAAACGGTCGTAAATCTTAAACGAAAACCCTAAAACCCCTTCCAGATAAACTACAAACTCCTGCACTCTACAAACACAACATCCACCGCAACACTCCAAGAAACTCTCCAGGACTCGGAGGATCTCGACGATTTCAAACTTCAATTAGACGACACTCCGAAGTATGAACTTGTTTCACCGGACGACGCTACATCTATTGACGCGCACTCACTGCAGTTCGACCAATCGTCCATCTTCAGTGAAGATATCAAGTATTGTGGTGCTACTCGGAAGCAGAAGAGGAATAGGGTAAGTAGTCTGAAACTCGCCTAGACTCGCAAAACTTTCATGGATTCAAACTTCAATTAGACGACATTGCTATGTACGAACTTGTTTCACCGGACGACTCTATACATCTATTGACGCGCACTTCCTGCAGTTCGACCAATCGTCCATCTTCAGTGAAAATATCAAGTATTGTGGTGCTACTCGGAAATACTCGTAGATGAGGAATAGGGTAAGTTTAAGGGTCTGAAACTCTCCAAGACTCGCAAATCTTCATGATTTCAAAATTCAATCAGACAAAATTCCGATGTACGAATTTGTTTCACCAACGACGCTACATCTATTGACGCACACTCACTGCAGTTCGACCAATCGTCCATCTTCAGTGAAGATATCAAGTATTGTGGTGCTACTCGGAATCAGAAGAGGAATAGGGCAAGCTTTAGGTTCTGAAACTCTCCTAAAAAACCTCGACGGCATTCAATTAGACGATATTCAGAACTACGAACTCGTTTCACCGGACGACGTTACATTGTCTCATATTCATACTAATTTTAATACTGTTAATACTGTTATAAGGTTGGTGCCTTTTTCACTTTTAAGATCTCTTTGACATTGTTTTTTTACAAACGACCCATCTTATTTATTAACAGAGACACGTTTGATAAAGTTGTTTGGATAAGAAAACGGTTTTCCGAGCAAACACTTCGAATTTAAAACAATAATTGAGTCGAGACAAACAACAACAGGAGTGTGCAAATATTACTATATTCCGGTTGAAGGGCAATGCTCCCAGTGAAATAACAGGGCAAGAGATGTATCATATCATCACATATGTATGCAAGAGTGCGGTGCATTTTCATGCAGGGTTTCTGTTGTAGTTCTAAATTTTAAATGGCACTAAAGTTTTTTAGGTAAATGTGACGCTTACATCAGGCGCTCGTCTTGTCGCAAAGATTATACAAAAATGTGAATGCTATTTGGAAAAATATGCCTCCTGGGCCTACTCCCACCTTTTACGAAACTATCATAAATCAGGAGCGTTCTCTAATAAGGTTAGAACAATAAAACTTACTCTCGTACTTCCATCGTATATCGTACTGACACAAAACGGTCGAACATATTACTTCAATACTATTTAAGGCGTATTCCTTTTTTAGCCGAAATCGATCCTAATGGTGCGTTCCAGGATCAATACCTATAATGCCCAACCCGAATAGAACCGATTTTGATAATACGTCATCAAAACGTCTATCGTAATCCATTATTACGAGTATATTAAGCTTGCTTTATAGGCGTGATGGTAGCAAATTTAATGGTGAGGTATAAATATGACTAATTTAAGAGGTGGGAGTAGGGCCCCAGGTCTGCCTTTTCATGTTACCTAGAACGCAGCGGTGGTAATAAATAAGATTTGAGTCTTCTTTTAGTTATTCTGTGGTATAATTTAAGATTAATACGAGCGTCCTTTGGCCCTAGCACGATTAAAAAAATTAAATTGAAGACGATACTCATACGAAGATAAGACTGAATAGCGAAGCGACCTTTTTTGTCATTGGGTTGAATGCATGATGTCTATTGCCAGTATGATGGTTAGATGTACGCGAACTTTTTGAAAGAGAAGTGTTTTTTTTAATTACTTACCGCCCTAGCGCTTTTCTAGCTACATTATTACCCTACAGCGCTAATTCGTGACCTACAAGCCCCATTTGGGGGTAATAAGGACCTACTTACCGAATATGAGAGATGTAAACCGCCCTAGGGCTTTTCTAGCTACATGTCATTATTACCCTAGAGCGCTAATTGGTCACCTACAAGCCCCATTTGGGGGTAATAAAGACCTACTTACCGAATACGAGATGTAAAATAATTTTAGACGTTACAATAATCAGTCTTTAGGTCTTTAGAATGAAATTTGAGGAACTAATAGAATAAAATAGAAGTCAGTCTAACAATTTTATTCCATAAACTAAATTCATTATCCAGGTTAATCACTGTCCATGGCTTCTGAGCAATTTCCACATGTGAAGTGAGAGTGCTTCAGGCAAATTGGAACGTTACATTTTTACATTTATGATTAGCCTTCTTTCTGTCTTTTTTCGAAGACAAATTGGGCTTGCGTAGTATGTATTAGATGAAACTGCACAATATTCAGGATCTGATTCACCGAAATGCTGCCTTAGTCTTTTGCGTAGAGTTTTGAATTTCTCTTGTTCTCTTTCTCTCTTTCAAATGATTTTCTATCAATCACAAGCCGAGTTTCCGAATAAAGTTTCTTCTAGTGATTTGTCTTTGCATATGCCGTTATATAGTCAATCATAGCTAAACATAGCAATGAACCCCGCGTGATTTAATCATGAAAAAAGATAAGGTGCCATCGTTTTGAATTCCGCGACAAATCAAATTTAGCTAAGTTGTCAACCTTTAGTTTTATTGTAGAAAGTAATTATGGCAGGTTTACGTTGATCTCCTGTTTCCTTGTCGATCTCTGCATTAGGATGTAAAGAAGACGGTAAGAAAACCATCTTGCATAGCCTGGGTACATAGGACACAAGCATCAGATTTTACTGAAACACAAATAACGATGTAGTTTCGTCTCACCTAGCTTTGAAGTTTATTGGAATGGATTTTTGTTAGCTCTTAGTGTCCCTAGTATGGTCAATTTATGCATTTCCAGCTAGTTTTCTGCAGCTTCATCATGATAATGAAAAGTATTCCTTGTCACAAGGAATACTTTTCACTAACACTTGTTTACACATGGACCTTGTGTAAACTAGTGCCTCATCTGTCTACCAACCAAAATTCATCCAAATCTGTTAGCAGTTTCGCGTAATTGAGTAATCGACATTGTGTCGACTGAGGAATTGCGGGTGGGTGAATGTTTACGAGCAGACGAAACGGTCTACCCTCTTCCGTACTCGTTTGTTATGCGAGGCATCACTACTATTGTTCGCACTGTTGGTTTTTATTTATCTCGACACACAACACTAACCTGAACTTTGGGACTTTTACTGTTTTTGTTTTTACACAACGCGGAGACGGCCATCGCAACGAGTTCGACGGAATCGTGATTCGTCAGTTAATAGCACTGCCCTCCAATGTCGAAGTTCCCAATCAGTGTGATTTAGCTTCTGAACTTTATTTTTATGTTACATGATGCTTTTATTACATAGTATCCTGTTATTAACATAAAATAAACGATGTCATAAATAGAATGTATACTTAAATAGTATGTATTAAGTAGGTTAGTATACCTACGTACCTATAACTTATATATTCTCGAAAAAGTTAATTCTTACCTCACGTTCGGGGTTAGAATTAGGTAGCTAACAGCTCTGAGGCACAGTATAAAGATGCAACAGTATGGAAACTGAGCCTAATTGATCAAATAATTATCTATGCCCCATTGAAGCCATAGGGTTGTCACTTTAAATGTTTTAAGGTATTGTTTTTTTTAACAAAACATTATTTGTTCTGCTGTAGACATTAAATCTAGTTAATTCTAGTTTACTAATAAAATGTATGTAGGTGAATCATGGCGTCGGTTAATCTTGATAGTTTAAAATACGGAAAACAAGTTTAGTATCGACACACAACCACTTGTAGATCTTGGGATTTTTTGTAGGTTTACTACACTAACTTATCGTTATGGCATAACCTTCTACAAGTTTTGGCGGGAGCGTACGTGAGCCGCGGTTGGGCGCGCGGTAGGCGCTGCAGGTGGCGCGCGTGCAGTGCTCATGAGCTCTGTTTTCGGGAGTTTGCACGAATTTTCGGGCTGAACCGTACTGCGTTTCAACCCCAAAAATGCGTTTGATACCTTGTTATTAAAAAAACGTTACATAAAAAACACGCGTTGCTCACGATACGAACACTTTTACGCAAATTGTTTATGCTACGGTCTCTGTATAGGAAAACCGAACAAATTATTTGACTTTCAATTCACTTCACTAAAGTTTTTCTGTTGTGAAGTTGTATGCACGTCTGAGAAATTCAATTATTTCAGACCAAAGAAGAACAGAAGATTCAAAAGCAACAGAACGATTGTGTTATGTGGCAGGCCAGCAACTATGAAGTTTTGCAGGTAATGTTCTAAAGAGACTTCCGGAAATTTGCTTTCTTTATGCATGACCACGGTTTTGCTGGATCATCCGATTTTGGGTAATCACATTTTGTTTAATAGCTACCTCCTAATAGCACTGTCTCATCTATAAAACCAAATCTTTGTTCTATTATTGAGCATTATATGTCGAAAATCAATTTATGTTTTACATTTTGTAGGCATAGTCTGAACGTTAACATAAGGTGCGTTCGTTTAGCTTATGAGGGCATTGGTGGCGTTTTCATTGATGTCTCTTTTGTTAAAGCGTTCGGAAAGCTCAAAAACGTTATTTTTGCAACTTTTGCCCATACCCTATTCAAACGCCCAACTGAGCATAAGACCTAAAATCGCATGATTATGCTGTCAAATACATAGCTGTCAAATAACGATCACAAACAACCATGCTCCGGACGTGGGTCAAAAATTGCTCTTTTGGTGGCAAACATTCCTCTTTTTTAGCTTTCCGAACGCTGAACAAAAAGAGGCATGAATGACATTTTCACCCACAGATTCCCAATTCGAACGCCGTTGAGCGTTTTTAGCATTATTTTCGCCAAAAACGATCAGAAGTGATCTATTCGAACGCACTAATAGTGAATAGTAAACTGTTTATTAACATGACATGACCGAAACCGCATGCGTAATCTCTGTATTGTACTATAATTAGATATTGTATTGTACAATATAAACAATAATGTCTCGATGTTCGCAAAATTTCTAGTGTAGCATTGCCAACTTTCCGTTCATCAATTTACAGTACTCAAAAGTTAGTAAACGCAATTTTATCGCGTTTTATTTAAAATGTTCAAATTAGTTATAGACTGAGGCTTTAGAAAACTGGAAAATAACTTGTCCAATGCAATCCCTACCCAAAGCTCCAGCTTCTCAGAGGCAGTGGGACGGACCGCTCTGTGAGTTAGAACTTGAAAACCTGATCAATTCAACTAGTTCTTCCGCAGAGCGTGCTCGCCTGTTAGCTGTTACTCGATGGGAGTCGGGGCTTTGGCTACATGCTTTGCCGTCTAAAAATATTGAGTTTCTTTTGGACAACAATACTTTCCGAATAGCCGTATCCCTACGAGTAGGTGCCCCTTGCCAGGCCCCCCTCACTGTTGTATCTGCGGTGACATGGGGGATCGGTTCAGCCATCACGCACTCGCATGCGTACTAGAGCGGGGCGCATACGGCGGCACGCCAGCTTGAATGATATCATCCGTCGGGCCTTTGTCAGTTTCCCGTCAGTTTTAGAACCAAACTGATGCGCGACGACGGCAAGAGACCAGATGGGATGACTATCGTCCTGTGTGGACACACTGGCGCCGTCTCATCTTCCTGGGATGATTGATCGGGCTGGCGCACCCGCAACTAAAGCGGAAGACCTCAAACTTTTGTGCCGTTTCGGGGCGAAACTTTAGGCCCGTGGAGCCGTCCGCTCTAAGCTAGTATATAGGTATATGTATATATATCTGACCAAACGTTTGATGTGACGGGTGACAGCATTGGCATCCGGCGTGCCAGCATTTTGGTCACTTCCCTTACCATGGGGTTTATATATTAGTTTTTAATTATACTTTTAATATTCTATTAACTTAAATAACCAACATATTAAATTAACTTATTATTTAACTACACTCGGTTCCAAAAATAACGGGTCAGTCACAAAAATTGAAATACCTCCAGAACTGTAAAAGCTAGATCAATGAAATAAAAAACAGAATAAAGACTTTTTAGTTGCGCTTCTAATAGCATATTATTTAAACTGGTTGATGAAAAAAACTTCATTAGAAAAACAAAATTTAAAAAAATGACTATTTTTAAAAACAAAATTTTTGTTTCATGTCATTATGGATGCTTTCCATTTCTATTCTGTCACAAAAAAAATTATCGTGAACGTCTTCCACGTGCATAATTATTATTCTGTGAGGTGAAGCATGGCAGTCACGCTAGAGGAATGTACCAGAATCCTAACTTTTTTGGAACTTGGGCGGAGCCAGCGTGAAACAGCCAGAAACATTGGTGTATCTTTGTCGACTGTTCAGCGGGTAGTCCAGCGGTACCAAGAGACCGGATCACACTTTAGAAGACCAGGAAATGGCAGACCAAGATGCACAACGGCCAGGGAAGACAGACAACTGGTGGCTACAATGCTCCGAAATCGTTTTCAAACTGCTGTTGGTCTAAAAACTCACTTTATTCGCTTTGGAGGTGGCAATTTAAGCGCTCAAACAGTAAGAAGACGTCTTGCTGAAGCAAATTTGAAACCATTGAGGCCCGCAAATGGCCCCAAACTGGAACGGGGACATCGAATTGCAAGACAGAGATACGTGCGCGAACACCTAAACTGGACACTAGACGATTGGTCTAGGGTAATGTTCACGGACGAGTCTAAATTCATGCTTTATAAGCATGATGGTAGGCAGTTGGTGTACAGAAGACGAGGGTAGCGCTTCCATCAAGCGTGTGTGGAGGAAAAAGTGGCGTACGGTGGAGGCTCCGTACAAGTTTGGGCTGGGATTTCTGCTGAGGCCCGCACCGAGCTGGTGCTCATTCAAAATGGAACTCTAAATGCAGAGAGGTACGTGGAAGAGATCCTCAATGAACATGTAGGTCCTTTCATGGCCAGGATGGACCGGCATGGCATATTAATGCATGATAATGCGCGTCCCCATACCGCCAGAATTGTACATGACTACCTTGAAGAGGTCGGTATCGAACTCATGCAGTGGCCAGCGCGAAGCCCGGACTTAAACCCCATCGAGCACGCCTGGGACGAGCTTCAGAGATGCGTGAAAGGTCGAAACCCCCCACCAATCACGCTTCCCGAGCTCATACAAGCACTGGTGGAGGAATGGGAAGGTATTCCTCAGCACCGGCTCCGAAATTTGGTGTACAGCATGCCTAATCGCCTGGAAGCTGTCAGAAAAGCTCGTGGAGCCAATACAAAGTATTAAATGAAGAAAGTGATGAAAAACAGCAAAAAAACAATCATAAAAAAAATGTAATCTTAAGAAAAATATGACTACTTTAGTTTTTTTTTAATTTAAGATTAATATTGTGGGTGTAACTAAGTTTTATTTTATTTTTTATCTGTATAATTAAATTCTCAATTGAACAGTCTTCGTTTCATTAGGATGGCATACGTAGTTCGGGAGATATTCGGGTTTATGTGACTGACCCGTTATTTTTGGAACCGACTGTAACTAAGATACAACACCGTTACCTAAAACCTGAAACAAAAAATATTGCTCGTAATCAGACGTAAAAATGAACAATAATTTATTGTCTACTTAATTAGCACATTATTCGTTTTGTATTATAGTAAATACAGAAAAAATAGTAGTCAGTGCACCTGTGCCTCATATAATATTACTGACTGCATCCCGTAGTTATGTTACTCCATACAAACTTTGGACCCACGTTTCTTCCCCTTAGGGGGTGAATTTTGGAAAATCGTTTCTTAGCCGATTTCTACGTCATAATAACTATCTGCGTGGCGATTTCCAGCCCAACCCGTTCAGTGGTTTGAGCTGTGTGTTGATAGATCAGTTAGTCAGTAACGATTGCCTTTCATATTATAGAGACAGATAACTGCGCTTGCTAGACTTGGGCAATCCAAGCACCTAAACAATATTTATGTATACAGCGTCTGCTGAGCCGCAGCGGGACAATCGATGAGCAGATCAAGTGGGAAGCCATCGCGACAGCCAGGGGACTGTGCACGCTCACAGCAACTTGCAGTTGTGGGGACTGTGCCGGGGGGAAGTCTCCTGCAGCCATGACCGATGGAGACGGGGGCATGGGAGCAGCACCGATCATTGGAGCTGTTAGCTTGGGATGCGTGTTGCAGTGAACGAAGATAACTGGTGGGATTGGAAGCTCAACGACGAATGATAATCGCCAGTAGTATCTATTAAATATCAAGTTTCTGTTTCAAAATGTTTCCTTTTTGTAGCATTTTAAAGTGATCAATTAGAATTGTAAATGAAATCTCTCTACATTGTGCGAGCAGAGATAATACAACATTAGATTGATTAAAATTGTTTAAAGTAAATAGTTTCGTTCTGGGACTTTTTCAAACTTACAAATCTGCTCTTGAGGAGATTGCTCATGAGGGCAGCCCCTGCATCTATGTGAGAAGGGGGTCGGGGAATGGGGGTGTTAACTATACTGATAATTCGGGTGGTTAGTATGGCCTGTAGTATATATGAAAACTAAAAAGGGTACGACAGAAAGATTACATTGGTAGTAATTCGCTTGTTCAGAACACCAATCTAAACTAGCGAACTAAATTCTATTTTTAGTTAATCATGGTAGTTCTTATTCTGTTCATACTTAAGTCCAAATTCATATAATGCTTGCAAGTGACAATTCTTAAATTTGCCGTTTCTGTTTAATTGTGGGTATGTTTAGTGCAAGTTTAATCGTCATGTAAGTTCGTGCCCTCTAAACTAAACCAAACTGATATAAAACTACCCACATTTGAATAGAATAATCATATGTTTAGAATTATCATTCTAAGTGTTACACAAATATGGATCTTAGGTTTAACATAATAAGAACTACCATAGTTTAGAGAATTTTAGTTTAGTATACGCACAAGCGAATCAGTACCATTAATGATAGATGATAAAAGGACCTAACTATAAAATTACGTTGTATTTTCACTGTATCTCTGTAGGTCATTTTAAAATTGAATGTCTAGGTACGATGTCAAAAAAGTATTTAGGTGGTGTGTGTGTGTGTGTGTGTGTGTGCGTGTGTGTGTGTGTGTGTGCGTGTATAATTTTGTGCAAGACGGTTCTTTGTACTTGAAGCTATTGAATTGTCTTATATTGAAGTCAAGTATATCTAGTCTTGGAGCTAATAAAAATGGATTGGGGGTAGTTTTGGGATGGATTCCATGGCATCGGTGACAGAAGGGATGGGTAAATGGGAGCAGGGAGCACTTTTTTATACTTAGGCGTGAAAACCTTGTCGTGATCGAAGAAAAGTTATGATATTTTTAGCTCAGTATCTAGAGAGTAACAAAAAATATGATATTATTTACTAACAGGGAATTGTTAGTAGAATTATTATTTTCCTATAATATTGACAGAAGGGATAGGGGAATAGGGGCAATTTCAAGAATTTGAACTTAACACTTTTGTGGACGAAGAAAAAAGTGAATGAAATGTCTCACGAACGAAAAAATGTTATATTATTTAGTCACAGGGATTGATAGTAGAATTATTATTGTACTATATATCTAATTGTAGCAAAGGATTCGTGTTTTATCAATTAATTAATGTCAGATGAGATAGAGGGCAGTGACACTTTCAATAAGTGTCTATGATAATTTAGAAAAAAATGTGGTTTAATGTCTAGATATAACACAAAGTTATATTATTGAGTGTCAGGGAATTGTGAGTGGAATTATTATTCTACTAATATCTTATTGTAGTAATGGATATATTTTTGTTCATTAAATCTTGACAGAGGGGATTGGGGAATGGGGGCTCTTTCAATAAGTGTCTATTAATAATGATAATTTAGAAAAATATTCGGTTTAGTGTCTAGAGTGTAACAAAAAACAGTTCTATTATTTAGTGTCAGAAGAATTGTTAGTGGAATTATTATTGTACTATTATATGTAATTGTAGTAATAGATCCATATTTTTCAATTCATTTTTGACAGAGGGTAAAGGGAAATGGGGGACAATTTTAATAAGTGCCTATGGCTGGTTGGTTATTTAGTAAAAAAGTGGTTTGATGTCTAGAGTGTAACAAAAAAAGTTCTACTTTTTAGGAACAGTGAATTGTTAGTGTATAATATGTATTAGTAGCAATAGTGTTTGATATAATATTTATTCCTAATAGAATCTGACTGAAGACTATAAACGTAACACACACGTAGTTAATGTAGGTATGTATTAGTGGTGGGTTTCCCCACCAGAATAATGGTTCCTCTATAAAGTGAGTGGAGATTGGGATGCACTGATAGTAATTAAGGTTATAAGTGCAATCGGAATCGATATCGGATTTATCGAATATCTCGGAATTACGTGTTGCCCTACTCTCCGATTGAAGTCAACATTGATTATGGCGCTGTGATCGTCATTCCAAATCAAATAAAGCGCGACAACGTAAACCCATGTGACGTCACGGATTACGCTACCAAGAACGCCATTTTACGATTTCAATGATCACGTTATGAACTGAAATCACCGTGAACAGCTGTTTAAAAAATTACAGTACGTTGATGCGCTAGCATTTAGTATTCTCTCTCTCTGTGTGTTTACTTTTATTGTTTCTGGCAAAACGTTTTTGTGGCTGTTTTAAACATACTTTCACGGTTTATTATATTGTTTCCATACAGTCTTGTTAAATATATTTGATGACGTGAGCGTGATTTCAACCCATGCTGAATGGCTGACAGATCTCACTTGTCACAAGCGCGATATTGGATCGGAATGAACGATAGAGATGACGCAAAATTGATCTAAGAGTCACCGATCATTCTTCCCGCCAATCTCCTTCGTTTATTGCTCTACTCACGCGACATTGGTGAAATTGCGATAATCACGCAAAAGTCATAATAAGAAATGAAGAAAAAGAAGAAGAGGAACAGTGATCATATTGCTAAAATCGGTGTTGACTCCACTCGGAAAGCAGGGTTTATGACTAATGAACAGTCAAACGTGACTGCTCCGTTGCTAGTGACCCTGCCTTCGAAGTGCGGGGTCTCAGATTCCATCCCCGGCCTGATCAAATATTTGTGCGATGAGCAGAAAAGTTAGTTCTCGGATCTTGGATGTGGTGATGTGTTGGGTTCGTCCATGCTTCCCACGCCACAGTGAATCTTGGCGCGTAGGCATGAGGCATGATATCTTCTAGATTAGATTTCCATTTTATTTAATTAACAAATAATTAATTAAATAATTAACTATTTATTTGTTACTTAATTTGTAATTAATTAATTATTAATTGATTAATTATTTATTTGAGATTATCAATTAATTAAGTATTTAATTATTAATTGATTAATTCTTTATTTGTTAGTTAATTATTTATTTGTTATCAAATTATTTATTTGATAATGAATTATTTATTTGTTAATTAGTTATTTATTTGCTTATTAATTATTTATTTTATAATAAAATATTTCTGTTATAATTAATTATTTATTTGATAATTAAATATTTATATGCTAATTAATTATGTATCTATTATTATTTATTTATTATCATATCTTTTAAGTTCTAGTGATACACCTTGATTGACCCAAATACACAAAATTAGGATACATTATAACAATTTTACATTATAACCCTTTGGATACATTATAACAATTTTATAGTTAATTAAATAATCGTCAAAATACTGTATATTATATTTGTATTTAACCTGTATGTGATCAATGTACCTATTTAATAAATGTGCTAATGGCCCTTTTTTACGTAATCTATTTAAATAAATGTATTGACTAAAATCTTGAAAAAAAAACTAGAAAATGTAATGAAATGTATCAAGTGTAATTTATTGGTTTATATTATTGTAAATTTATTGGTGTGTAGCGAATTTAGAAAAATATTATAATTGTCGTGATAAATTAAAATTAGGATAAAAAACCTTAATTAAATAAAAATCACTCTCAACGTATGATTGTTTAAGGATTTTAATCTTTAGCGCTGAAAGTAGGACAAGTGTTAAAATATAATATTATAAATTTGTTGATTTAATTTGTCTTTAGTTCCTGGAGTTGTCGCATGTTCTGTTATAGTTGTTTCATATAATTACTTAGTAAAAATAGTTTTATTTACAGTAAATTACCTAAGTAACATAAAGTAACGTAATTATGTTATAACCTGCAGCTCACAGCATTTTGGGCACGATTCCCACTATGCCAAACATCCAGGGTCGGTTGAACCATCTGAACCACGTACAGAGCCTATGGAAGGTTCAAACGCTCTTGTCTTTATATAAATAAAACTGCGAATTAGTTTACAGTAGATTTGTAATATTAATGAAACATTATTATTATTATTATGTACTTGTATTATTAACTACCGTGCCATATTTTATTGTTGTTCTGGTTTAGTAGTTTAAAAACATCATTTAAATTTGTACACATTGGGCACGATACCCACTATGCCGTACATGCAGGATCGGTTGAACCATCTGAACCACCCATGGACTCTATGGGTGGTTCAAACGCTCTTGTCTTTTTATTTATTATAAATAAAACTCCGAATTAGTTTACAGTTCGTATGTAATATTAATTAAATATTATTATGTACTTGAATTATTAACTACCGTGCCATATTTTATTGTTGTTCTGGTTAAGTAGTTTAAAAACATCGTTTACTTGTACACATTGGGCACGATACCCACTATGCTATACATGCAGGATCGGTTGAACCATCTGAACCACCCATGGACTCTATGGGTGGTTCAAACGCTCTTGTCTTTTTATTTATTATAAATAAAACTCCGAATTAGTTTACAGTTCGTATGTAATATTAATTAAACATTATTATGTACTTAAATTTATAAATACCGTGCCATATTTTTATCGTGTTAAGATTACTTTTCTGATGTAGCAGTTAAAAATTTTAAATAATTTTTAATTATTTTATTCAAACTTGTGACGTAATTTATTTCATTCATGATATTGATCGAAATCTTTAATCGCAACATTAAGTAATAGAAATAATATAATAAATAAAATAAGTAGAAATAATGAAAAAAAAAACAAAATAAAACTATACAACAAGTTGGCACAAGAAATATATTATAAGCAATTCCTTCAAAATCAATATTAAATGTCGGTACATATACAGTGAGATTCTGACATCTTTTTGCACCTGACTTTTTTTTAATAAACTCTACAATAATGTATTTTTCAAAGAAAATTATTAGTTACAATGGGATCCCTGTTTTTCAAATATTTTTTTCCTAATTTAATTCGTATAACGAGTTACGCATATTTTAATGCAATAGTAATATTTTGACATACTGATTTTTGCATACGATTTCAGTTAGCATACATATATTTTAGGCTTTATTTGCCCTAATTTTGATTTTCATAAAGTTATAGGACATAGTTTATTAGTCTAATAGTGATTAGGTATAAATATCTAAAGGCCTAATTGAAACATACCTTAGTTAATTAAACGCACTTTGTAACACCATAGTCTTAAGAGCATAGCTAGTACTTTCCATGCTAAAAGAGTAAACTCTTTCCTACATTGTCAGATTTCAGTGATTTTTTTTCATGGAATCATGACATTGTTTACTATGCCCGTACGTTTTGATTTTTTCAGTATTTCTAAGTACTATATTTTTCCTTTATTTAACTTAAAAAAACTGAAAAAACCAAAAGGTACGGGCATAGTAAACAATGTCATGGTTCCATGAAAAAAAATCACTGAAATCGGACAATGTTAAGAGGTAGAAAAGAGTTTTCTCTTTTAGCATGGAAAGTACCAGCTATGCGATCCTCTTAAGCCGCCAACATGTTTATTTTATACTTATACGAAAAGTATTTAAATGCAAACACGAAATTTCCAAACCTTACTTTTTCCCTTATTATGCTTAAATATCATTATGCGAAATAGGCTTAGAATACTTAGTACCTATAGGTTAACAATAATCATGCTTATAGTAAATAGTTATGCTTTCAAAAAAGGTATGCCTCATTACTATTGTGCATAACTATAATTAGATTAGTGAAATTATGCCATTTTAAAATATGACAAAATTATATGCAAAAAAATAGAGAACCAGTCAACAACTCATCAGCATTGAAATTCCGTATTTTATTGGAGTATTTTCGAGTTGCGCGTCAAGTCAACCTTGATCTAAGAAGGTTGTCAAATTTACCACATTGCAAGAATTCTTGAGTAAATTAATTACCTACATTTAACCCTTTCTCACATATTTTTTACAAACTTATGGCCTAGGTAACCCTTTATAAGACTGAATGAGGTTAATATCAGTGGAATGAATAAAATAGGTACCTAATTCAAAGTATAACGTTTCAAGTAACCACAGCGGTGGCACTCGTGGTGAGACGAAAACTTTTATATGAAATGTGACTGGGAAGTCTGGATCATGGTTGTCTGGAATTGATCGCTAAGTGGGCCTAGTATGAAAATTTGCTTAAGGCGCATCGCAGAGCAAATGCGCTTTAGAATCAGCCGCGTGTTTCTCTAATAATTCGTCGATGCGCTCGTCGACGAGCTCACCATTGCTTTATTTTCATATTTGTGTATTTGTAAATTATTACTTGGGTGTTTCTATGAATAGTTTCTATAAATACTATATAGTATCTATCTAAATGTTGCTTGGTGTAACATCATTTACCTAGTAAAACTGTAGCACAGATAAACTCATACTTTGTACATTGGTCCTATCATGAAAATTTGCTAGTGTTACCTAATAGTAGGTATAGTTGACGTATACAGTACTATCTATTATTTATCTATTACAACTGTGACACAGATAACTCATAGTTTGTACTGTATACGTCATAGATACTATTACCCTACACGTACGCAAGTTTACGTGCTAGCCAAGCCATTGCGTTGTCATTAATTATGTACGTGTAATATTAATTAAGAACTTACATTCTGTGTGTACATTTATTACCTACGGGTAGCACGTTAGGTAGTAAGTACATATCGGGTATCTCAAAACTCAACGATAACCTGGTACCGGGCGAGGCCACGGTATACCATTTATGAAAATAAAAAGAAAAACAATCCATGCCACTTAGCCAAGCGATAATAGACATTTTTCGATAATAAGAACAAAATACTGTGATTTTTTTTAAATAATGTAATCTCAAATAGCAGTGCTATTAATCGCAACCAAAGTAATACACATGTTAACTAAGTAAAATAAATTAAGTTTTGACGGGTTATGATTTACAAAATTATTGCCAGTTAACTTTGACACTCCATGTTGAAATAAATGAATTTCATTTCTTTTTTTTCATAACTATATACCTCGGCCTCTCGCCCAGTATCAGGTTATCGTTGAGTTTCTGGAAAACCTGAGGCCTTACTATCAGCGTCAGAAACACCATGCAAGTTCCACGCAGTTCTTAAACCTAGCTTAAACAGTTTTGAATGAAATCATACTATGAAGCTCATTTTAGGTGAACTGTTTAAATATTGTGTTCTCAAAGGAGAAAGGATAATGTTATTCATGGTATTCTAATAATTAACTATAACCAAAATTGCAGACGCCTATACGTTTATAAGCTAATAAACTGGTAATAAACTGGCTAAAAAACAAGTGGGTTTTAAGCGACATGTTAACGAGAGTCCATACAAAAAAAAAACAGGTGAACGGTTTTTATGCGGTTCTTGAATAGTAGGCCTGATATAACGTTGCCATGGTACGAATAAGCCGGGCAGTTTTCTAGAAGTCCTGCTTTAAGAGCTCATAGTAAGGCCCCTGTACCTATGTATATAGATACTTATTTCAAAAAACATTTCTAGTTTTACAATTTTGATATTGTGTGTACTTAAGTGGTAGGAACTAGGAATTAAGTTCTAAACCCTTTTATAACCTATATGACTACATATTGTGATGACCGACATTTAAGTGTCTAAGTTTACTATTTTTATACTTTTTTATACTTACCTGAGTAACGGATTATTTTGTATAACACTATGTACGCGGCGTACCTAGGATATATGATTATCCTCGGTACTAGGTATCGGAACCTCGGGTCGTACTGTATCTACCTACACCCCACTGATCCGCTTGCACTAATTATATCCCAGAGTAACATTATTCGTTTGTTATTCTTTATAACGTCTTGGTAATCAACATCTCAGCCGTAAGACGTCCACTGCTGAACATACGCCTCCCCCATACTTTTCCAAAAGGACCGGTTGGAAGCTTGCATCCAACGACGTCCTGCGACCTTTATCAGATCGTCTGTCCACCGTGTCGGTGGACGCTGCGCTTGTCGGTCCGTGGTCTTCACTCCAGAACCTTTCGGCCCCGTCGGCCATCTGTTCTGCGTGCTATGTGCCCTGCCCACTGCCACTTCAACTGGCTAATCTTCTGGGCTATGTCAGTGACTTTCGTTCTTCAACGGATCTCCTCATTTCTGATTCGATCACGTAGAGAAACCCTGAGCATAGCCCTCTCCATAGCTCGTTGTACGACTTTGAGCTTAGTTATGAGGTCCATAGTAAGAGACCACGTTTCAGTGCTATATTTCATCACTGGTAACACACATTGGTCGAAGACTCTCGTCTTGAGGCACTGAGGTGTTTTTGATGAGAAGACGTCGCGAAGTTTCCGGAACGCTGCCCAGCCGAGTTGGATTTGACGATTGACCTCTTTCTTGGTAATATTTATACAATATTTAACCACCCAGTTAAATATTGTAGGTAGGTAGACATTATTTATTTTAAATTTAAATAGGTACCTATTTACTGTTTTGAAATCTATACCTGGGCATAAGATAGCAAGAAAAACTCTCGTATCAACTGAAAGTCAGCAAATTAGTCAAGATACACGTCTGTACCGCACAAATGAAGCTGTAAATTATAATTTAATTAGTAAAACTTCTTGTATATAACAATAGTAAAGAATGTAACTTGATGCCCGTATTCCAAAAGGGCGCTTATACTGTGGCCTTTGACAACATTTGAGGAGTTAGAGTTTGAAAACTATCGTGAGTATCACACATTATACTAATATAAAGATACCGGTTTCACTCACTTGGTATTATGTCGGCTTAAGTCCAACGACGTTTCGAACGTATAAGACGTTCTTCTTCAAGGAGTGTTCACGCTTGGAGACAGTTCAGTGCGCGACGCTCCAAGCGCGAACACTCCCTGAAGAAGAACGTCATATACGTTCAAAACATCGTCGGACTTAAGCCGCCATAATACCACGTGAGTGCATCCGGTATCTTTATATTAGTATAAGATTTGATGAAGTTTTGTACGGCAATTTTAGTGCTTACTGTCAAATTTCAAAAGCCTTTTATCATAATTCAAATGGGTACGGTTTCAACACTATCTCATTTTATGGTCAGTGATGGTCCGATTCAAGGTGGCATCACACTAGACCAGTGGTTCTTAACCGGTAGTCCACGGACCACTGGTGGTACCTCGAAGCGCTTGAAGTGGTCCGCGAAGGCATCCAAATTAAAAGATCCATTGGAAACAGGAATTAATCTTGAACATTTTTGTAGCCGATAGTAATACTAATACTAAAAACTAAACTAAACTTCAAAAATAAGTAAGTGTAGTCACAAAAAATGCATTATAATAATATATCTACCTACATACCCTCTCATCTCTGTAACCTAAAATGTTCGTCAAATATCTAAATAACAAAACCAACAAGTAACTTTGAACAATTTCATGCATGTTTTGTTTATAGATATCATAATCTTTTATAAATGTACATTAACTACTAATAGCTGGAAACCGTTTCATAAAGCTACAAGTAACAGTACTTATTGTTACAGTATTAATAAAATAGCAAAATTGGGCTTAAGTGGCAACATTATTCAGAACGAGTGTTCAGAAACACTTGTCTGACTGACAATAAATATATTGTAGAAAATCACCTACGGATACACTTGTTCTGAATAATGTTGCCACTTTAGGCAAATTTTGCTATTTTATTTAACAATAATTGTTACATGTAGCTTTATGAAACAGGGCCCTGGTGGTCCATGTCAATACAGAAGTTTGTACCTAAATGGCCCCTCATCACTAAAAGGTTAAGAACCACTGCACTAGACTATAATAGCGACTGGCTCTCAAGGATAACCGCTGGAACACACTGTTGGGTGTCTAGTGATATATTTTCTCGAGGAAGTTAAATTGCCAGGTAGGTACCAAAACGTACCCTACCACAACCCTGTGCATTTCATCACGATGTTACCTTCTTTAGATAGAGTTCGATCTAGGGGCCACAGAATGGCACCCCCGATTCCCCCCAAGCTGTCATCACTTCAAACGTCCTTCTGGAATACTGGCTGTATTAGACTTATATATCGGTGTTCAGTAGCTTTAAATAAGCTCGTATGAAACTTATTTGTGTTGTAATAAACTTGATGTGCCGAATATGTAATATAGTTGGTTTTATTATGTTTAACATAAAAACCTTTAGGTTTCCAAAACATTAACACGAAACTTACGCTATTATGTAGGTAACATTTGACACTTCATCAAAATTCAACAACGTAACCTGGTAATGGAGGGCACAGAATATCAATTATTTATTCAAAACTAAAACTGCACAATTGCCTGACTACTTTCAGCTAGAGCTACATATTTATTGTCGAAAGAAGGCACTTTTACTAATAAACTATTATTACATAACACATTTTTTTTTTTAAACTGAACGTCGTGACAAGGTTACGTTGGTGAACCCTTTGTAATATTTGTAAATATTAATGGATCACTTATTTTCAATCGCTTAACGAATTTAACACATCCACTGGCCATTTCTAATAATGAGGTATACCTGTACCTAATACGAAATATTATAATATTAATACGAAAATACATCACTACATATTATAAAACAAAGTCATCCGCCGCGTCTGTCAGTCCGCGATAAACTCAAAAAATACTGAATGAGGTAACAAACAAAAAAATACAATCGAATTGAGTACCTCCTCCTTTTTGGAAGTCGGTAGAAACATTTAAAATCTCCTAATTTTTCGGTCAATCTCTCTCGCTCGCACACTTATTAATAATAATAAATAATAAATAATAATAAAATTTATTGACTCAAGACATTACATGTATTTAAATGTTACTGGAGCACCTGGTTCCTAAACTAGGCTCGAGACCCGTAATATAGGAGCCAGGACTCTTTCATCCGAGACACAGAAGACAGTCTTAAGGGTAAATGAAGACAAATTGAATATTAAACTTAAACTAAGTAACACATTATTTTAAATAAAGTATGTGTACGTTTGTGTGTGTGTATGTGTGTGAGTGTGTAATTTTGTAAGTGTTTGTGTATGTTTGTGTGTGTGTGGGAAGGGTGATTGAGTGTGCGGGGAGTAAATGTATATGTGCTGATATATGAACGGTGGGTTTCATATTTGTTAATAAAGTCAATACAGTATTAGATTATTTTTCAGAGTATAGGAACTTTTCTGTTTCATTGTAATTAAGTGTACTTAAAATCTCGAAGACAGCTTTTTTACATTTATAGGACGTAGCATTAACTATTGATGTCAGCTTATTTAAGGTATTATAAAGGTACGTTATTATTATACCTCGACACTGTGAAAATCTGGATGCAAAGACAGTGTTTGCAGAGTTATGTGCGGAGCAGACATGCCGTGTGGTTCGTTTATGGTCAGGTGCAATTAAATCAACTTTTATTGACGAGTGCTGCTGCACAACCAACTCCTGAATGTATAGTTGCCTAACAGTGAGTACTTTACATTCACGATACAGTTCAACTGTTGGGTATCTATAGGGACGTTTGGTTGCGCACTTAAGTATGCTTCTTTGGGCTCTTTCCAGTGGCATTACAAAAGTTACATTTGTGCCACCCCAGGACGTTATGCAGTATGTTATCAGTGACTGGCAAAGTGAGTAGTAAAGCATTTTAATGACAGTTATATCTGCACAGTCTCTAATATTTTTAAAAACTGCAGTTAGTTTTCGAATTCGCTGTGTGACCTGATGAATGTGCTGTTTAAAAGTAAGTTTTTCATCAATAATGACGCCAAGATATTTGAATGAATCGACTCTTTGTATAGCCGAGCAGTTACACTTGATAAAATTAAGATCTCCTGGGTCTTGACATGTCAGCATTGTGTGAGCATAAATACTATTTTGTGTTTCGTTAACTGACATATCTTTGAGATAAAAGGACACATATTTGGTTTTATCTATGTTCAAAGTTAGTAAATTGGTTCTTAACCATATTGTTATGTTGTTGAAGATCTTTTGTGCAGTAGCAAATACATCAGTCCATCCCCTTCCCTGCACCACAACGGCAGTGTCATCAGCATATGTTATTATACAGCCTTGTATTATACTTACTTAAGGGGATTACAAGAATACAGACAACGTTTCATGATGCTGTACACTTTGCCTACATTCGTGCACCATTACGAACACTCAACGGTTACTAATCCATCACTATTACACGTCAAAACATATCTAGGAAAATTCAACAAAATCAACCACAGCCATTATTGGGCTTTTTCCCGCCATCCACAACACCAAGAACACACAAATAACACACTTATTGTTTACATCACACTGTTCGTTCATCACTGTAGCGCAACCGCGACTGGCTGCACGCCGAGTGCACGCCGAAATCGAGCCGCGTAGGTATCACTCGCGTATTGGCCGATTCTATGAAGACAGAATACTGGATAGATATTACCGTGCATGTTGTCCTATGCAGAACTCAGATGCAAAATGGATGATCCTTATCCCCCACCGACCATACTTGTCGACCCACGCGACACTGGCGAAATTGCGCAATTTATTTAAAGAAAAAGTTGATTTTTTTTGTCAACAGAATGATTCATACAACTTCACGAAATCGGCGCGTGTCGGTTATTTTCATGTGATATTTAGGGACTCGATAACATTCTAATATCGATTCCCATATCATGCAAAATTAGTCTAGTAGGTGCTTTAAACACAATAACCCTTGGACCACCTGGTAAATATATAAGACCTCTGTGATCATTCTATAAAAGAACGAAATAAAACTACGTGCGAGATGATATTGCATATATTTCGATTAAATACTGACTACCCACAAAAGGTTACAACATTTTATTGCAGGTATGCTTCTTCTACCATATCATACATAATAAGTTAAGTACATTTATAAAGTTTCAGATGATACAATCGAATATTAAATACTACACACTAAATATTATATCAATGAATTATTGAAACATATTCAAGATTATTATATGAAATAGTAAAATAGAGGAAGATGCGTTGAAATGTTTACATTTAACTTAAGTCGGTACCTAATACCGGACAGATGAAAAATACGCTCAATAAAGTTACAGGCATCAAAAATTAGGCAACCTTGCTGTTAAACATATTTTATTTATTATGTAAAACACAATCTATACTGAACCGACATTGTGCGTTTGATTAGCCGAAGTTAGGTTTGATATGTCCGATGCCCATCCTTGTCGAGCTTACACTATATTATCGATCCGTGGTACAGCTACTTGTTTCAACTTCTTAATGTCGTTAATTAGCTATATTTTATTGTTCTTGATTATACCCGTGAGATAAACTGGGCGTACCACGAGTAAAGGTATACCCTTGGATTTAATTGGATGCACCACGGTGAAATAATTGTAAAAAGAAAGCAGCATGATCACAGCGACCACTTCTTAAAATAACCTAGGAAAAAACAGGAAAATTGGAGATGTCACTATTATATATATAGTTCGATTAAATACAGACTAACAGTAAATATGGCTAACACTTTTATTGAATACACTTTTAACTACCACATCATGCAAAATCAATTCAGTACGATAATACACATATAGCAGAGTAATATGAATGAAAATTGTAACATTCGAGATCAATGAGATCGGGTTTTACGTTGTTTCTCCATGGCTTTAACATAAGTATAAAAAATACGTGGCGAATAAATGGTGGAAAAATAAATGTAAAATTGTTACATAAAATAATAGACACCTAATACCGGACAAAACAAAAATGTTACGCATATATATGAAATTACACAACTTTGACGTACCACTCAATTTCACTATTTGTGTAACAAAATCAAATCAGACGTAATGTGTATAAATAAAGAAGGCATATAAGCTTTTTTTAAAGAACATTGTCCGACATTAGGGGCCACTCCTACACTCCTCATACACTACAGGACACCTGCCCGGAATCGAGCCCGCTGTGTATTAAGTGGTAACAGCTCCAACAAATGTAAGATAAATTAAAAACTTTTTAATGAATATATTAAAACGATGCCAGATTCAGAACTACATAAAAAGTTTACAGATCAGGAGAACAAATATTCCGATTTTTTACTATATTACTTGACGAAGGGCAAATTAACAATTCGTAAGAGTTCATGCAAAAAAGAAAGTCTTTAAATTCTGAATCTTTTAGGTGGCTCGATGCAGGTGTCCGATAGTTTCAATAAGTTATCTTAGTCGAGAGTCTTGGATAACTTGTTAATCATTGCCTGCATCTTCGGAATATCGTCGCACAGGGCGAACAGCGAATTGGTATCAGAAAGATTTTCGCTGATCAGTGCGAACCGAGCCTTAACGTGAATGGTGAACTTTTGGCAAATGAGTGCTTTTTTCAGTTTCTCTGGGTCGTGGTCCTCCGAATCCTCCTGGTACTTAAAAACCTAGAAAAAAAATATGGTTAAAAGTACAGTTCGGCCGTTTTACGTTGGCTCCCGTTTTAACATAGCCATTACGAACTTTATCACATGTAAATACACCTGAAATAAACATAGATGTATACATTCCATGATCTTCAGTACTAATAAATAGTTATTTTCCAAATGACTGTATGCACCTTTAAAGAAAATGAAAAAGATGCTGAATTTGGACTGACAACAGAATTTATATCAAAACTTATTAAAACAACATGCCATGGATATAAATAACGTTCGTCAATAAACTTATAATAATTAATTATGGATCAAAATGTTGAGGTAATGTTACTTTTCTCGTGAAAATGTTACTTATTGAGCTGTCTCATGTTATATTTGACTATCTTCCACTGGCAACACTGGAATGATATAATCTATAGAACTTCACGGTACACTTGTTTGACAACTTTGACATTACATTTGCCAATTGTCAATTTATGCGAGTTTTGTATGTCATTGTCAAATATTGTCAATTTTCAAGCAAAAATTAATTTTAATAGGTAGGTATATTCCTTATTTAATATTTATTTTATAAATGTATGAATTTTTATTATTAATGATATGATATTTTTGTATTGTTTTTGATTTCAATTTTGTTCTTATTTATGTTGTGTTTGTGTGTTTTAGAGTAATGACTGGAGTGAAACAGTTTGTTTGATTCTCTCTTCTAATCACCGACCATATTCTAAAAGTTTACTTTAATTTCTCCTACAGTTTATGAAACTATCATGTAACAGATACTGGCAAAGTTGCGACACTCAAACAAGTCGCAGGGGCCATACACAAAGAATCACTAACCGACATAGGTAAATTCTGTATTAATTTGCTAGGTTTTCCTCATGTTTTGACGCGTAATAGTAGTTAAATGTTCGTATACTGATACGATCATTTTGCTACACTGATGCACTGGCATCAAAGTAGCAAAATGATGCAGTTGTTTTCGCCGTCACTCGTCCCAGAAAGTTTTAGTAATGCAATCACCGTTTTATTCTAACGTAACTTATGCAGGACAGTGACATAACGACAGACTTATTAATGTGGCTGTGATAAGTGGTCCAAAGACTACAGACAATCTTGCTGCTTACCGATCATTCTCTATCGTTTGTTGTCCATTCTATCCGCGCGACCTGTTATTGGCAAAATTGTGGTTACACCGAATAAGCCATCACAAACATGAAGTGTAAAGTCTGACTTGACTCTAACTAGGTACCTACTTGGATAAACATCTCACTTGATGCAACCAATAACTATTTAGATAAAAGATTAACTAGAGGAATGGACCACTGTACAAGTGCATCAGGCCACAAATTTGTTTTAGGTAAATCTGGATGTAGTCTCAGCGCGAATCTCCCTATGTACCACACCAGTCATATTATTAAACAAGAACTTAATCTCCTGATAGTTTATTAAAGTTGCTTATCGCATTTACAGAGTTGTGATAACTAGTTGCAGAAAGCTTAGTCAAAGAACTGATTATGACCCAATCTGGTTGCCACGAAAGGGAAATCTTAAGATAGTTCCTTCACAGCTCAGTTAGCACAATTGGTAGTCATCCTGCCTTCAAAGAGAGATTCCTGGCTGATGTAAATAATGGTGTGAGCATAAATACTTGTTCTCAGGTCTTTATGTTGTGATGTGTTATGTGTATGCCTCATGCGACAAGGAATCCTATTGCAGAAGTATGTAACCCATTGACTCCCCATTCACCATATTTGGAAAATTAATACAATAGATTTCGCAGAAAGCCATCTACTTGAACTGCAGTGTGTGTGGTTAAGAAATAAAACTTTGACACTATATAATACTTTTTGTTTTAGTAATTGTCTATTTTTATTAAGTTGAAGTTTGTTTTATTGATTTACCTTGACATTTTGGATTTAACTCAATGATTTTTTGGAACTTGTCATGGAAATAAAACTTTGACACTTTATAATACTTTTTGTTTTAGTAATTGTCTATTTTTATTAAGTTGAAGTTTGTTTAATTGATTTACCTTAACATTTTGGATTTAACTCAATGATTTTTTGGAACTTGTCATAACCTGGCGATAATCTCCTTACAGGAAGCTGGAGTCATGGGCAGATACCAATTTAATATAAAATCATACCTGCATAATAACCTTCGCCATGAATGCAGACAGCTCCTTTTGGAAATTAGTTATTTTGATGATGTTATTTTCCAAATACTTTGCATCTGTGTCCAACACTTCCACAGCACCCGCCATTTCATCCATTTCAACAAACTTCGTTATCTCAATGGCTTTTTTCTATGTGACAAACAAAATGTAGTTATTTATGCGACAAGAGCACAGTTTTTGTTGCATTCATAATTATACTAAGAATGATAGTCAATTTTTCAATTGGTTGTCAGTGTGGACGCTGCACTTAGTCATGGCAGTGTTATTCAACTTGCATTGTGGCATTTGACCACTATCTCGATGTTAAATGATGAGGTGACACAAGATGTAGCATGCAAGCCTAGAAGATAACTATTCAATCACCATTCTAATTTATTTACTAAATTTTAATTTACACAGAGCACACCCCCTCTTATTTACGTTTATTCGTATAGAGAATTATCGAGATTGGAAATTTAATTCATTTAAAATTTACACCTAGCATGCACTAACACAGTTGAGGTTTATATAGAAGTGATGATAGCTATTCAATCGCTATTGGAGTTTATTTAAATTCAAATTTACACATAGCATGCACCCATACAGTATGAACATATACATGGAGAAGAAAGCTGTTCAATCGCAATAAATTCAAATTGACACCTTGCATGCAGCCGCACAGTATGGACATTTATCTATTGTTGCCTAAATTAATATATAATTGATACTTACCAGGTACTTGGAGATGCTTTTAATTGCCTCCTTCTTCTGCTCCAGAGTAAGTGGCATCTGTGACTATAAAATAAAATGTTTTAACCTTTTTAAAATGTTGGAATCATAGTATATATTAACTATTAATATAATGTATAATACTGGCCAAATATATTGAGCGACTTTACTGGTTAACCTGTTAGTAATGACATTTAATTGCTAATGTGTTGCTTTAAAGTATTTTGCGATACAGTCAAGCTTATCAAATATCCATTCTTTAAATGAATTTGAAGTCTTTTAAGACCAGACGTCCTTCAAAACCGATTAATCTGTCCGCATCAGGTTTACACTATTACAAAAGATTTATGAATGACCTGGGGGCTTGCTGATTCGGACGGGTTAATCATTGATCAGAATTAGTCAGAGGCCATAGGAATGAGGCGGCATGATCGACAGCTTAAAATGCCCCTTGAAGAAAGGAATCAGTTTAATAAAAAATATGATTAATCGAGCTCAAATATAATATGCGAAATCCATCACCGAACAATATGCTTCATCAACAGCCCATTACTACTCCCGGCAATTAGTGGCCACAGCAAGATTTGATAAAATGGTTGTACCATTCCTGTGGAATCATGTATGACACTACCACATAAAGATTTAAAGTGAAATTTTGATATGGAGAAGAGCACTGACCTACCCTACATAAGTAGATGTAAGCTGGGGATAAGAGTAAGTAGGGAATAATTTATGATGATTGATGACTTACAATAAAATTACTTTATCGATTTTTTCATTTAAGTAAGTAGGTCTCCTTATGTACTTATGAAAGTGCTAAGAACCTGCCAATAATATCCTTATTCATTGTAGATACATAAGTACTGTCACGTTAAATGAGGAAATGCTAAGTAGCAACAAATAGGATTTACAAATTTGTCATTATCGTCCTTTCAGCTCTTACACCCTTAGCGGAAAAATAAGTTTTAATAATTACCGATTCATCGTCGGACTCCTCGGACTCCTCGGACTCTGACTCTCCATACAGCTTCGGAAGGATGGCCATCTTTCTCAGTACTGGTTTGGTATGTGGGGATCGTAAATTGAAACCTAGTAAACTGATTTAATTTTGGTTTAGTTTGAAAAATTCACTTTGTTTCCTTTCTGATTTTGGCGGCGCGCCGATCAATATGAACTAAGTAGTGATGTGACATATAAGGCTGCAACGAACGAAGCGAACCGAATGATCGTTCGTTTCAACTCATTGTAAAAATCGATTTTTTACCGATTCTATTTTTTTATGAAATCGGAAAAATATTTTCTTTTATATCTCTTTTCATACATAACGTGAGATCCAAGATTTTATTTCATGTATGGGTACAAGTTATTTTCTACCGACTTCCAAAAAAAGGAGGAGGTACTCAACTCGCCTGTATGTTTTTTTTAATGTTTGTTACCTCATAACTTTCGACTGGATGAACTGATTCTCAAAATTTATTTTTTATTTGAAAGCTAGTGCTTCCCGTGTGGCCCCATTTAAATTTCATCAAATTCGGTTTAGTAGTTTTTGAGATACATTCCAATAACTGAATAGAATGGAAGTCGGTATGAAATTTTTCAAATTGTACTTGTATTTAGTCAGCACGTGCAAGTTGCAGTAAGTATACGAAATATGATTTAAAATTATTAATTAATATAAAACTCAGAAAGAATACAAAGAAATTATTACGCTCGCTCGTTGGACGCAGCGAACAAAATGTCCAAATATAATTTATACTAGTTGACCCGTTAGCGGTTTCGCTCGATTGTTCTTGGAGTAGTGGTTAGTGAGTCACTCATAAATGTACAGTTACTTTTTCATTTATGAACCGATTTCAACAAATATAAAATACTAATACTAAATGATAAGTGAAGCTTACTACAATATATTAGTGAAAACCACACCTAAATTGGTTAAGCCGTTTCCAAGATTAGCGTGCCCAGGCAAATAGACAAAAATTCGAACAATCATTTTTCTTTTATCTATTTTCGTTTATAAAAGTCCCAATAATTATAATAGGAGAAAACTCCTAATATATCTTCCATGTACAGACAGCGATCCGTTACATTTTTATTAAATGTAATAGATATACTATTATTGCACTTCACAGTGGTCGTCATCACAAACATCACAGTTTTAAGATGTATGCGAAACATTGTGAGTTTGTCTTCTCCCTCGTACCGCAAAAGTTGAACTGATATATATGAAATATGTAATTGACATTACCTAAACTAAGGATTCACGCACTACTTTTCATCAGTATATATTTACATCAAATTATTATTTTGTGCGCGTTCGGGAGTGCGTCATTTTCTGCGCGTTCGGTCTAACAAGTAACTTAACTTTTTTGTGCGGCTTTGCCACAATGCTGCAAGTGAGCAGGTAATAATAAAAATAGATTTTGCTGGTATTAGCTAAATAATTTCAAATTTTCATATTGGAATACTTACCTACTGAAATGATATATAGGCCATACATTTAGCTTACCGAGATATTCT
Source organism: Selenia dentaria (assembly GCA_917880725.1). Lineage (NCBI taxonomy): Eukaryota > Metazoa > Arthropoda > Insecta > Lepidoptera > Geometridae > Selenia > Selenia dentaria. The sequence continues at coordinate 3,518,895 of OU862902.1, forward strand.
TGCCTGGAATTTTACGGAAAATAAAGTCTATTTTGCTGTGATCTCGGATTCTTGTCAGGTCTCTCTTATTCGGGCCAGACCTTGGAAAAAGTGCTCTCCGTTTCTAAGTCTATTATTACAAGTGCTTTTCGTTTTCTGAATTGCACTCCTCTAAGAGCAAGATTTGTGAGCCTCATCCGAGGCCTTGGTGATCGACATCTTCTGTGACGAAGAAGACCCGTGCTCCCTCATCGGGACCTGAGGAAACTGTCGGTCCTAGTTTTGAACCTTTGTGAGCTGAGAGTGACTGACTGTCTCTGTGTATGTATTGGTGAATAAGGCCGTCACTCCATCATCAGGACCTAAAGTTATGTATGTTTTTCTTCGTACCCTTCATTTATGTCTTGTGTGTGAACTATAAACCGCCCCATTAACAAAATAACTTTCGCATCTTTCCTAGTGACCAGTTCGCCAGTACATATTTCCTGTGTTTGTTTTTATATATAATTTGTGCTACTATTTCTGATTTTATGTGTTAATACAAGGTAGCAAGGGTGTAACTTAATCTCTAGTTTCAATTCTTCTCATTTCCAACCAGTTGACTCGCGATTCGCCTAATTGGGCCAATAATATAATAGATTTCGCAGAAATCAACCTACTTTTCCAGGAACTGCATCGTGTATGATACCTAGGTGATAAAACTACATTAGATACTAGCTTAACTTAATTTCAACTTGTCAGTGAACCCTTTCGTCTAGGTGACAAAACAACATCTGGCTCTACTCACGTTATTTACGCAAACTCTTATGGCTGCATAAAGTGGTATTTTTATTCAAATTGTCAAGCAAGTCACAGGCCACATAAATAAGCTTGTCATTAAGTCACTGTCCAGTCGTTATGTTCTAGTAAAGCTGTGAATACATTACGAAAACAACTCTAAGGCAATGACGATGGAAACATAATAAACAACATTTCATGATTTACACTTTGCGTGCGCAATGAACACTTAACTGATAATGTTCCTATCAAATGTCAAAACTCGAAGAAACACAAATAGAATGTAAGAAAGAGATAAAAAATTATTGACATCCATTGTTGGGTTTTTTCCCGCCAGCCGTAGTTTAGCCGCCCGAAGTAGAGGTTAATAATTACACATACAAGTTTTCCATGAATTCGTCAATTCAGCCAACCAGATCTTCGATTTATTTGAACTCTGATTTAGCTGCTACTATGCATTTAGACGATCTACATAGTGAAAGCAGTAATGTGATTGAAAAAAGTATCAACGATAATGAACTGTCAGACTTTTGTAAGCTAAGGTGTTCGTTGTTATATTTGTATGTAGATACGTTTGTTCAAGTTACAACGTTGCTTTAAGATTCTAAACTAATGTGGCGAGTGCATCTGGAGGAATACGCTAGTTTAGAGTAGTTTTACATCGAATAATCAGTTGATCGATTGTTAAATTACTTCGCTCACCGGTAAAATCACATCACTAGATGCAAATTCGACATGCAAGGGGTTTGAAAATTGGCGGGAAAAAGTGCAACAATGGCGGAAAACATCGATGCGACGACCGACCGACGATAGTCGTAAGTGGGCGGACGACCAGGGACGGGTCGTACGACCGTTTTCTGGCTTCACCTATTTACTAGAACGTGACTAAGGGCATTCCTGAAAGGCATCGCTCAAATGTGCATATTATTATGCAATACAACATCTGTACTCAAGCCTAGATTCAGTACCGATGAGACAAGACAGTTATTTAACTACCTACCGACTTACACGTGGGTGGGACTTGACTCTAACTGCATAAAAATGTCACTTGATGCAACGATATTTATTTATTTACCTTAAGAGTTCACACTTGTCTTATAACGGAAAAGAGAAAATAGGTGCTTGCAGTTAAAAAAAAACAGTACCTACCTACGAGCAAAATTTCTCTGACACTCGATATACTCGTGGGTACTCTTAAATACCTTGCATTTGGTGTTTTGATTTAGCAGAATTTTACACGTAAAAAATACGCAATGACTGACTTGACATGATATTCTTCAGTGGCGGACGACCAGAGACTGGTCGCATGACCATGTGTGTGTCATGTGACATGAGGCAATCTTACTTACTTATCAACTAAAATTAACTTAATACTTAACCATTTATAATAAAGTGACTGTGATTTGACTCTTACTACTTAAATAAAAACCATTTGATGCAACTATACATATTTGCATAATAAACTTGACACGACGACCGGTCGACGATAGTTGTGAGTAGGCAAACGACCATGGAATGGTCGTACGACTATTTTCTGCCATCACCGCCTTAACCCATAAAACCGCGCCGGTACATCGGTGGCCAAATGCAAACAATGCATACAGCCGCGCTGTTACACCGGTGTACCGCTGTCAAAACCCATATCAAGACTGAATATAAACGTTAACTGTTCAAATATTTAATACATTACGGTTTATTAATTTTTTATACTAATAAGCACCTAGAAATCATTTTTAGATAGAAATTCCAAATTTATTGGTTATCAGTAAAAAACAATCGGCGTCGTTACCATTTCTCCTAATCTTTCGCAGGTGCGCGTGTGCTATTTCTCAATGAACTGCTTATTTGCCTCAAAAGGACTTTTCCACATGTAGGTCTAACCGGATTATTATTGCGAGTGTATTGTTTTCGTGAATAAGTACCATTTCGAGAAAAACCTAAGAAAAAGCTTATAATCCTTTTATATTATGGTTTTGTAAGCAATTCTCATAATTTGATAAAGGCAGCCGCCTTTATCAAATTATGAGAATTATTAATATAGCCATATTGTTTTGATAAGGAGTGGGACTATGATGTTGATCTCTATTTGGGTAGCGTTAGAGTATATATTTGTATGACAATTTGTGGATTTATTATGGATTATTTATAAAATAGTTAGTATAGGTTTTCAAAGTCTATCATATCGTTGTGAGTGTACCTAGCTATACTTCTTTTACATCTACTTCAGAGATGAAATTGGTCTTTGTAGTATTTATTTAATTCGTTATTTTTTAGCCGTGTGTAGAGTTTTATGTATTTTTCGGTTGACTTTACCTCTATAATTTGACCAAAAAGAAACAGATAACATATTAATAGAATAAAGGAAGATGTACTGGGTAACTAGTGTAAATTTACGCCGTTTAGAGATATAAAATAGAACAAATAGCTGTTTACTACGATTTAACTCCTGCGACCGCGCGCGCTGAGCGCAAATTTTTTAAATAATGACCTTTTGCGCGCCTTTTCCGTCGTTTTGGCGCCAATATATTTTTATTTGTAAGCTACTTCAAGGGTAATAGAGTGTGGCTTACTTATGACAGGACCTAGTCAATTAACGATTTATAATAAATTTGACTGTGACTTGACACTTGCTTGAATAAAAATCATTTGATGTAACTAGTATGTATTAATTACATATAATTAAGTTGGAGTGACGACCGTTCGACGACAGTGGGGAGTGGGCACACGTGTAGAGAATCGTCGTACGACCATTTTCTGGCATCACCACTTTAGCAGAATGTGACTTATAATCACACTATAGACTATAAGTATCACACTAATATTAGAATGGCGAAAGTGTGTGTGTGTTAATGTTTTTTATAACGTATTGTAATTAAAAACAGATTTTGATGAAAATTGGAATGTAGATAGTTTGCGTTATGGAATAACATAGGAGTATAGGTTAATCTTATTATTAAGTTGATTAAACAGGTTAATAAAGGTTGTACCTATGGAAAAACAGATTTTAATGGTTCGATTATCGTGAAACACTCAGTACAAATAGACTGTAAACTAAATAATTATATAGATATGTTTATTGTTTTTTAGTAGCTGCTAGGCCCGCTGACATAAGGACCGTGCCCTTAGTAGTGTAAGAAGAGTAGCAGCCTTGATAACCCGGAGATCTAGGGGTAGTCGGTCCGACAGGACTAAAGCTGATGTCAGATAAACCGTGCGATATGCTTTGCAGATCTTCTGCGCGAAGTCTCGTTGTAGCTGGTTTCTGGACATAATTTTCTCAGCCGCTGCAGACGCGCTTGCCGCTTGCCGCATTTGGACGCCTCATTCCACAACGGCATCTAAAGTGGTAGGTATAGACTGGCTGCTCGACGCGTGACCAGAGAACACCAACACCACTTCGTCTGCGAAGACCTGAGTGTATACCCCCCGACTAGCTATTACATCAAATAGCTAGTCTGGGGGTAGGAAGAGAATTTACGATTAGGTTCCAGAAGGTCGTTCTCCAATGGAGCCCTGAACTCAACATTTCTTGTTTCCTTTTTTCACTATACCCTGACATAGTCAACCTTGATGTCACAGTCCTCTATGTACGAGGAAATTAGAGCTTAGAGGTTTTAAGGGCCGTGCTTTGCACTCTGTTGTTGTTTTATGGCGGGCCACGATGCGTTGTCCAAAGCCCATCTATGTCCAGAGAAACAAGAAGAACTATATTTTAGCTCGAACTTTAGGTTAGATATGTTTCATCAGGTCATAGAGGGCGTCCTCTAGTTTCGCGTTGGAGCAGCCTATTTTGCCTGTCATGGGAGAATATGCCAACGAAATCTGCTGACAAGAAGTTCTAGACGATTTTGCCATAAACCGATAACATCTCAATGGGTCTGTAAGACTTGGGATGGGTGTAGTCATCTTTCTCCAGCTTACGGATAATGCACACATGTACTTTCCACTCCTTATGGAAGTGTGGCTGCGATAGACACTCATTTGCCAGTGCCAAAAATACCTCACTGCTACAGTGGATGGCAGCTGCCAGATATTAGCCTTCAATTCATCGGGGCCACGAGCTTTTTTCGGATTTAGGTCCTGAAGGACCGTATCCAGAGCCACAGTTGTAAAAGGCGGATCGTCGGCTGACAAGTGTTCTATTTTGGCCGGGTATTTTCCTTGTTAAGTCTTTAATGGTAATGTGGCGTTCGTCTTCGGTTTCCATAGAGTCATCTGGATAAAAGGTACCTATTATAAGATACGCTGATTGTTCAGGACTGAGTGTTTCTTTTGTTGCATTTCTCAGTCTTCCTGTGTTCTAGCTGTTTTCCTGATAACTCTGTAGATACCGTTCCAATTGTGTCGAGCAAAACTTCAACTACACACAAAGCTGGAGCTTTGTAGTTGACCTCATCGGCTTGTAAGGCGTACTTGGCTTGTGCCTGCAATATTACGAACTGCCTGCGGCTGGAAGCAATATTCCGGATTCCTCTCTTTTTTATAAGGACGTCTCTTTTGAGGTGTTCAAGAGAAGACCAGCATGGTGGTCTGGCACCATCTTTCCATGGTCCCATCTTAGGGATAATCTCAAAAACTACTTATTAAAAACATTCTATCCCAATATGGAAAGCTGCATTATTCCGGGATAACATTACTAATATTTTATACCTATTTGTAAATTTTATTCCGCGGGATAGCTCGGCCGGGTTAAATATATTTTAAAGGTGAAACGAAGTTCGAGTCGACAGGTAGTATTTATATAGTGCAACGACCGACCCACGATAGTCGTGAGTGGGCGGACGACCAGAGACTAGTCGCTGGTCGTCCGCCCGTTTCCTGGCAGAATGTACCTATGTCGAGAGCGTAGATACAGTAATTGCCACGCAAGTTGGCAAAAAAGTAGAGATGCACTGCGCAGTTGTCGATTTATCGGTGGTCTGGACGGGGCGCGACGGGGTCCATCCTGTTGCATCCGATTGGTTGCGTCCGGTGTCTGATAGTCTCTCTCTTTCTGACTTTATTTGCGTCTCGACCTGCACTTATGTCAGCTTAGGTTGCGTCACATCCACGATACAGTCCCGTGCAAATAATTAGAACATATTGGATTTTTGTTGGAATGTTTCGTTATAGTTTGTTGTTATTTTGAATTGTTATTTATTGTCCTTGAATCGTTAAAAAATCTATTATTAATGAAATGCCAAGTAAAAACTGTAATATAAGCAAGCTAGAGAAGTAGAAAGATGGTTTATAATGTTTAGGTACTGTTTCTTGAAACGGGATTCGACTAATGGACTAAAGGGAAACATTAGAAAGGATTGCGAAGACAACATAAGTTCCAGCTAGGCCATACTGTGATGCGAATAGTAAACAGAGAGTAAACATTCCGAACCGCTTCCTGTTTGTAATACCGGACAATGAAATAACACAGAAAAAACTGCCATTTATTTTTTTAATCGACTATACAGATGGATTTTTGTGACGGAGTATATAAATATACAATAAGAATAATTAACATTATCAGAACGTTCCTACGAGATCTTCTAGGTATAAACAAAACTAAACAGCGGTGCAGGCAGGAGGAGGTCTCTCCAATATATTATATATAGTTTACTCTATGGTGATCTGTGGCCACCGCCATCTAGTAGCAAGTAGAGAAACTTTTATAAAACAGTACTATTATTTTTGCCAGGTACCAAGTAACTAAGGTATAATGTTAAATGAGGGGGCTTTTTGTGGTAATGTAAATATGATATGAGGAAACGTAAGGGGAGGGTAAGGTCAGCGTTGGGCAGTATTTGAATAACTTATAATTAAAATACAAGTACTTAGGTACGTATTTAGTATTTGTATTTCAATAACTTCCTTAAAATGTCATTTGTAATTCGTATTTCAAATACTTACCTGACACCGAGGTATTTTCTTATTAGTATTTCAAATACTTGAGGCTTCAAAATACATTTTATACACTTAACCTTTATTTAGCGATTGTGGGGGACCAGTAGAAAGATTGTTTTCTTTAGCGGGCAACAAGAGGGTGTTTGTCTGACAGTACCTTTAAAAATCTAGTGTTCATGAAAGGAAACTCTGGTTTTACTGATTAATCACGTCGAACGGTTAACAGTAATAGTTAAGTATATTATGTGTTAAACTCATCGAGAATTTCAATACAAGAAAAATATCGCTAGTAATTAAAATACGAAATACAAAATACATTAAAGTACGGTATTTGAAATATAATATTATTATGTAGATATTTTTAATTGAAAAACCAAATACAAATTATAAAATAAGTAATCTAGACCACAGGCTGAAAAGTAGAGGAAAACAAGATAATAATGAGCTACCGGCTGGCACTCGCCGGGAGCTCGTTACTACATACTATTATAAATATAAATGGGCAGGTAGGTAGGCTACTCACTTGTCTACAGTTTAAAAGACAAAGAGTAGGTAATGTGTGGGATAGAGGGTCCTCACAGAGTTTTGTCTACTTACCTTAAGCATCTCAGCGGTAATGTCGTTCGAGGGGTAAATATAATTTATGTAGTAGGTACCTACTTACTTTTTATAGTAAACTATAGATTCGCAACTATTATCTCTCAAGAATATTTCAAGATAGGAACTTTTCAGAACGAAGCAATTCAACTTTGGCCAAAATTAGAATGCGAGACCACTCACTTTGCGAATGCGGTCTTGATGAGCGTACACCGGAACACTTTCTTTAATTGTTCGAGATTACGGTATTCTTTGTACGACAAGTTACCATCATGCATTTCTCGCCCTGCTAATCTGAGTTCTCTTCTAACACTCGTTGTTACCCAACACCTTTATATTCTAAGTATGTTTCATAATTAATAAAATTAAATAGTTTATTGTAATCGTTTGTAACTAACATATTTGTGTAGTCATATTTATTATATTCAATACATAGTATTTATTTGTGTTGTGCCGTCCTGTATTGTCTTATAAATGTTGTTTCTGATAAAGTATCCTCAGACGTGAAATTGTTAAATGGTCCAAAATCTACCGATCATCTCGCTGCTTACCGATCATTCTCCATCGTTTGTTGTCCTCCCTATTCGCGCGAACTGTTATTGTCAAAATTGTGGTTACCTCAAAAGCCATACAAACAAGCAGAAAACTATATAAGTAAATAAGTGAGAGAGGTAAGTCACAGAGTAAAATTTGGGAGTATGTGGTTACGTTTTGGAAATACCATAAGCAGATTATGAAAAAAGTCAAAAGTTATCTGTTAGTTGGCGATGAAACATTTACTATGTTGACTGGTGTTTTCTTACCAATCAGTAAGTGCGAGCGTATGTTTAATAAACTGATTCTGGTAACGATTCAATTGTTCAATAGACTAAAATACTGAATTAAAAAATAATTATGGTACTCCTCATAGTAATACAATAAAATCAAAATTTATTTAACACTTCTAAAAATAGGACTGTTATATTAAATTTTGGGTATTTTCTCGTTACTTTAGTGAGCAACAAGTTCCGTGACGTCTAAAATATACCCACTAAATGTCTAAAATATATCTGTCTAAAATATACCCACAATTGTAGAGAATTATCTAATTTTGTTGCTGTCATCAGAAGTGTTATAATTTAAAAAATACTAGTTGTTCAGGCGTTATTATTCTTTTAATATATTGTCATTCACAAGCTTCGATTCCAACGAGCAGTGGAAAAAATTAACAAACGAGGGTAGTGGCTGGATCTAACAACGGCGTTCGTCGAGCGCGTGACCTTCAGTGCACCTCGGACACATTTCGCTAACGAACGTGGTTGTGTGTGCCTACACCTGTTCTGGACGGATACCTACAGACGACGACGGGGTCCCCGCGCGCAAGCTCAATGGTTTTAGGGTAAGTGATTGGCTTTTATTAGATAAATTTTAACCCTGAACAATAAACCTAACCAGGGAAAATCAGGGCTAGGCTGCTCACTGGGCGATCGAAGGAATAGATTATATTATATTACCTAGTTCTCGCGAACACTAGTCTTATACTAATTTGGATTTTAGCCTTAACAGAATATGAACTATACTAATTTAGAGATTTTTCGTTTTTTAGAGAATGCTTACATTGCAGAATCGACACCTCTCTCGTACCTTCTCTCTAGTATGGATCTAGCCGTTTTTGGTCATTAATCGATAATTACTGTCAAACCTTATTTGACTATCCATGATCGCAGTGCTGGTCTTTCAAATGCACCTAGCATTTTTCCTATAGCTCTACCATGAGTTGGCATAATATGAAATATGAATGTTAGTATAGTCGATCTTCAATCTCGCCTACCTATTAAGCTTATGATTGGCGTACTCGCTGTCAATTTTAGTTCTACAATTGACCGCAAGGCGGCACTGATCTATATTTAATAATTTTTTTCGCGGCTGTCGATACCGAGCATCGGATTAGTGTCGACGTTGTAAACTCATGGTAGACCTACATGGGTTTAAGGTAAACTAGCTAACAAATTTATCCTCTCAACGGAAATGTCTCTTCTGTACACTGTTTATGCAATTCTTGTCGATCACGCATATTCGTATCACAAGGCCGCCAGAGAGCTGGTGGGGTCATTCTATCAGCGTCTCGACGCCGAGTTGAACATGGTTCAAGTAAGTTCTAACTGGATTAAATCTATTTCCTATTTATCTCAAGTTGTATATCAAGTTGAACTAGTTGATATTATCAGCTAGTTCACATAAATCGAGAAAGTGCTGTGTCTCACGATATTGAAATGTTAAAACTGCGATTACTGATCGATTTCGTATTTCGCTCGATATGAAGGTGTCACTGCATGCATATATACCTACATATTGTAATAATTCCTTCTATAGAAAATTTACATCTTTTTGTTTTAAAATTAGATACATAGGTACATTTTGAATAGTTTATTTTTAATGTTTTAACACAAATAAATGAATTAATGATCCATTATTATTGATTATAATAATAAATTGGAGGTATTTTTTCCAAGTATTACTTTAAAATAGGTTTGTGTAATTTAACATTTATTTATTTATTATAAGAAACTTACAATTATTTTGAGAGGGACAACCCTAATACAATAGTGTAGTACGAGTACCTACCAGCTAAATTAAGGTGAGGTACAAATAATGGCGAATCAAATTCTATTATTATTCTTCTATTACATTAATTATTAATATGTGTCGCAGCAAAAACTAGAAACATCATAATAAATATTTATTAAAATAAACATATAATTAAGTAGATTTTTTCGAGCTTAAGCTAATATATCCATCCATGCATTGAAAATTAATAATTTAGTTTAAATTATTACCATAAAATGGAACCGACTTCAACACGAGAAGGTGTGAAGTAACTTATTCAATGTGTAACTTGTGGTTATTGCAGTGTAACTCAAAAACAGCTAGACCAATGAAATTTAAATGGGAAGTATATTCTTTCAAATAATAAAAGATTTTTTAGTATAAGTCCACGAATGGATCGATGGACATTCATAAAAAATATATACACGACCTAGATCCTCTTCCGTCCTTCCTATTGAAGTCCGTGAATAAATAGGTAAGTGTCTATGTAGATCTAAAATAATTGTGTCAAGAACTAGAAAATATATAAATAATATACCTAGTAATGCTTATTTTATTGAATTGAGTTTTTTTTTCGAGATATATAGGGTGTTTGGTAGAGGGACCGACAAACCAAATGAGCGTGTTCGGGGGACCACTTGGAGAATACAAGTTGGCCAAAAAAATCCCAGACCCCCAATATGTTTAATTTTTTTTTGGATATTTCCCTTTTTCTCCAAAACTGTACCTATTTACCACCATAACATTTGTAAAATCTGTTTTAGACCGGATGTTTTTAGTTGAATTTGGTCTTTAATACACCTTCAGGCCACGCAAAGCAAAATTGGATACAAAACAGAGCTAACTAACTGATTTAGTTAAAAAAAATTGGGGGGTCGGGGATTTTTTTTGGCCAACTTGTATTTTCTAAGTGGGCCCCCGAACACGTTCATTTGGTTTGTCGGTCCCTCTACCAAACACCCTGTATACAGAACTGGTTGAAACCTACAAATGAAATAAAATATCGGTCATAATTTAAATGGTCAAAATTTCCTATAAGTTATGCTCTGGTTAAATGTAGCAGGTGTGTACGGCAGGTACAGGCACGGCAAAATTATGTAATAGTAGTGTAGTAGTTAGTTTAATATTAATATAATATATAGGGTGTTTGGTAGAGGGACCGACAAACCAAATGAGCGTGTTCGGGGGACCACTTGTAGAATACAAGTTGGCCAAAAAAAATCCCCGACCCCCCAATATGTTTAACTTTTTTTTTGTGATTATTGCCTTTTTCTCCGAAATTGTACCTATTTACCACCATTTTCCAAGAGACCAAATTCAACTAAAAACATCCAGTCTAAAACATACTTTACAAATGTTATGGTGGTAAATAGGTACAATATTGGAGAAAACGAGAAAATTCACAAAAAATGTTATAAAAAATGGGGTGTCGGGGATTTTTTTTAGCCAACTTGTATTATCCAAGTGGGCCCCCGAACACGCTCATTTGGTTTGTTGGTCCCTCTACCAAACACCCTGTATAATAAGGTCATTGTTAATTAGTGCACAATATTGAATGGGGTGATTTGAAATCGATAAGTAGTCATTATAGTGACGGAAAAATATGCATGTTTTTTTTCTTATTATAACCCCATATTCATTGCTCCGTATCTAATAACCATTGCGCGACTGACCGCACGCCGCTACATCAAAGGATAGACAACAGTAACTACGCGAGACATACCTACCCACTTAGAGTAGGTACAACGACGTACGACCCACTCGCGAATGTTTACGCAGCTGATCTCTATGCCTAAACGTCGGCGGGCCTGAGCGGGTCATCGTCCGCACGCTGTACGTATTCTAATGGTGGGTACACATGTACGTACATGCGCGATGAGCATGTTTCATCCGAGCATGACTATCTACAAACATGCTCGACCCTGCGTCTTCACGTAAAAGCTTGCTCGAAGAACATGTTTAGTGCGCGTTGAAACTCTTCGAGCAATGGACGATTCGTTGTTGTGTTTGGTGGGCATCGCCTGCTACATTTACTGTCAGGGAAAAACTACGCGAAGAAAGCGTCGTCGTCGCTGGGTTAGGCCAATGTTACAAAGAAGAGAACGTCACAGTCATGTTAATTAGATAAAGAGTTAGAACCTGAAGAGTTTCGTAACTATTTACGAATGAATATGACTCTATACAATAACTTGCTACGTTTGGTAACGCCTAAATTGGAAAAACAAGATACAGTGATGAGAAAATGCATTAATGTGGATAAGAAATTGAAAGTGACGCTACGTTACCTGGCAACGGGAAGATTGTACACTGATCTACAATACAGCGCAATTATTTCAAAACAAGCCCTGAGCTCAATTATACCTGAAACCTGTAATGCAATTTATGAGGTTATGAAAGAAAAATACGAAGGTATGTGAGAATTTAAATTTATTAATTAGTTATGTGTAGGATCTAGTTACTGCAGAGTTGTTGTTAAATCCTGGAATGGATGGAGTATCTATTGTGGAGTGTACGGAGAGAGTACCCATCTGGGCCTGGAAATACACATCATTGATAAGTTTTTCTATAATTAACTGCATAGATGGTGATAATTTTCGCATTTTATTAGCAAAATGTTTTCCCATTATATCATATTCATGGTCAATTTGCTTAGGCTCAGCTAATTTATCTCCAATCCATTCAAGAATTTTTTCAGCTTTCTGCGGGATATTAGCTGTTTGATGAGATCGTTTGTTGGCTTGTCATGGTGGCCTTACGCTACTTAGTAATTGAGTCGAGTCTTGCAAGTAGGAAGTTGAGGCTAGAGGCTGTAAAATAGACTCTCTTGATTCATCTGTAATATGGGCAACGTCAGGCGAAGTTATCGATGAAATGTCCTGAAACAAAATAATACTATCGTCTTTTTTTGTTACAGTTTCCTACGTCTGAAGAAGAGTGGATAAAAATAGCAAGGGAGTTTGAAGTAAAATGGAATTTCCCTCATTGCCTTGGTGCAATCGATGGAAAACATATTCGAATAAATGCCCCACCAAACAGCGGTTCTAATTACTACTGTTATAAGGATTATTTCAGTATTATATTAATGGCTGCTGTTAATGCAAATTATGAGTTTTTCATGGTCGATGCTGGGGCAAACGGACGTATATCAGATGGTGGAGTAATAAACAACACAATATTTTACAAATTACTTAAAGATCGCCAACTGAAAATTCCTCCCTCCGAAAAAACTGGAATAAGTGAAGATATTTTTCCCTTTGTATTTGCTTTACGAACAGACTTTATGAAACCATATTGTTCAAAATCACTTAACCACGATAGGAAGATATTTAATTACCGTCTTAGTCGTGCAAGAAGAATAGTCGAAAATGCTTTTGGAATTCTCGCTAATAGATTCCGGGTGTTTCACACTCCCATATCGATTCAGTCAGTGGATAACATCAAAAGTGTTATTATGGCTTCGTGTGTTTTACACAATTATTTGACGCGAGAATCTCCAAATACATACTTAACTACTCAAGACATAGACAGAGAACATTGAAATGTTATCAAATGTTACATCGACTGTTCAAACAAACTCGACAAATCAGGCTAAATTAGTCAGAGAAAAATTTGAAAGATATTTTAACAACGAAGGAGCTGTTGACTGGCATAGGAAAAAATGATTACATAAGGCATAAATACATACCTGTGTGTCTGGAGGATGAAATTTGCTGTCATAGTCGGATGATGTTGATTCTATGTTGGATATCGATGACATCGGAACTATTTGGTCGTCCAAAAATGAAAGAAGTGAGAAATACCACAATCGAGGCTCATAAACTTCATCTTTTCCTTTTCCACTTCTTTTGGAATCATCACTTTTTTTTTCTTTCTTCTTCTTGTCCGTTCTTGTCAATATTAGGTTCAACAGTTTTGCACAATAAAATTAAACGTTCATATGCTGCGTTTCTTTTACCCTTATCACTACATTCTTTTAACGTAGTTTTCCACAAGCACTCTTCCTCCTGATACATATTTATACATTTTTCCACAAAATCCCGAGAAAATGAACGAAAGTCCGACATTTTAACAGCGCACTCGCACCCTCTTCAAAAAAATATCAATCACGACTGACATGCTCGACTTCGCGGCTACATGTACAAACATGTTTGCATCGAACATCGAGCAAGAATTATGGACGTTTGAATCTTGTTCGAATCGAACATTTTGGTTGGCTTCGAGCATTTGTCTTGAGACTTGCATGGTACACACGTTCGTACTTGCTCGAGATCGAGCAAGTTTATCGAGCAAATACGTACGTGTGTACCCACTATAAGCGGCTAGGTATGTCTCGCGCATTTACTGATATCTATTCTGTGATGTAGCAGTGCGTCACGTTGAGCGTTCAGTCGCACTATGGCTCTTAGAACTGAAGCGGCGAATATATTATGTTCATAATAATAAAATATCACATATTTTACTTTCAAAATCAGTTATCAATTCCAAACCACCTCGTTCAATATTGAGCACTAATTAACAAACACCTTATATATTGTAATACTTAGTAATAATTTTATTACCAACTTCATTGATATGGTTATCATTTTGTAAACGGGTGCAATCAACGATGGGCATTCAAACCCGTATAACCAATAAGTATAATAATATACCCAATAAGTTTCGTAATAATTCTAAAAATGTTATAAAAATACGTAAATAAAAATACTTACTATATACTCGTACATACAGGGTGGGCCTTAACTGTGTTGACGTTTTGTTTTGTCTATTAATCACAAACCCGCAGGGGTACGCGAGCGGGAGCGGTGTCGTTAGACGCGCCATTTCGTGGAATTGTTAGTCGCCATGGATCCGTTCACAGGAGCGCAACGTGCGTTTTGTGTTCGCGTGTATTATGCAAACAATAACTCTGTGACTGAATATGTATATATATATATATATATATATATATATAAAATAATATTATTATCTACATATATATATATATATATATATATATATATATATATATATATATATATATATATATATATGTAGATAATAATATTATTTTATTTAGGTAAAAACATGTTTTCTTTGGAACCGTTTTATCGATAAGACTCCCAAACATTTGACCTTTTATCTATTGTTTACAATTTATTGATCTATACGTACAATCTTATGTAAGTCGTGCCCACTACATACCTTCTTTCTTTCCTTCATTCATTTGCATTTTATTTTCACAGCAACTTTTTTTATTAGCGTTTTATTTCGTCTTAAAGAAACTACGGCCCCGTTTCATAAAGCTACAAGTGATAAATTGTAATTTACTATTTACAAGCCGAAAATTCTAATAATTTACAATGACAAGTGTTTCACAGACTTCATGAACTACACCGACACTTGTAAAAGTGGCTTCGTACTCTTGTTACAAGTAAAACTCTCGATTCATTATTATAGCTGTACAGCCCTAAATCATTCGATCAATCATTCAACGGAACGCAATAATACATAACCGGTTAAACATTTTTTTTCACCCGTTTCTACTGGTAGCTATAAATTATGCCTAAGTAACATACGCTATATTCTTTATTATTAGAGTAGGTAAGGATGAATACCAAGGTACGAATAATGTGGCCTAGTTTGTACCGGCGTTAATATTGCATACTTTAACAAGAAAAAGTAGTTATTTTGACATAACTATAAATCGGCTAACATATACTCGTACAAAAAAAAGCTTACGTAGGTAATCGAAGTTTTCATACCGACTTAAGCGCTTTAAAGTGCCTTAAGACGAGGTCCAACCCCAATTTTAAAATAATTTACGATGCTTTACGCAAGGTTGAAAATAGCTTGTTAGATTGGACGATGTAATGCGAAAATGCGTTAATTTTGTACGTTTTCTTTATATTTTTCGATATATACTAACACAATTGAAAACACTGCTTGTTATTACTTTAGTACTATACGTTAGCTATGTATTACCTAAAATAATATAGTGTTATCGCTGAAAACTCTGAGAGTTTGGACGAGAAAGTTTATTTTTGTGGTAGGTCCACATCCATCCAGGATTTTTTTCTGCTGAAAGAGAGTTATATTTATGAAATCTATTCGGTTATTACTCTTTTCCTATTCCTTTTCTAACCTTTGTATTTTTTTCGTAATATACTATCGATTAGTTTCGTTACACTAGGTGTTTAAAAATTCTGCTTTTTCTTTGATCAGTGTACGAGCGCGCCTTAACGATCGCTGCGACCCACTAGTAAGTGTTGCGACTTGCGTCCGCGTCATATGTTGCGCCGAGTTGGGAACAAACGGCTCTTGTGCCATACCTATAGCGAGTTAGGAGTCAGAGATAGTTGAATAACCAAGGAATCTGATACATAAACATTCATGGCAAATGTATTAGTAAAATGTTATGTTACACGAGGACAAAGTTGACGTAGCCGAAAAAATCGATGAAAATAATTGTAATTTAAAAGTTTTACACCAATACCTATAGGGTTATTTTGCTGTTATTAAATAGTAAAAACACATATCTAACTAATTACATTCAGAATTTTTTTTTATTGTTTTTTTTTTATTGGAGTTCTTATTAGAAATTCTACAAACCAAACTAGGTTTCAAAGAATAATTATAAATCAGAAATATTTAAGTAAATTTTTAGTACTAGCGAATTTAACTGTCAATAAAAAACCGAAGTCACGTACTTCGATTTTTATTGATCCTGACATGATATGGCGTATTTATCATATTCAGAGTGGGTATAATTACTTGACGACATTATTTCTTTGATATTTCACAATGTAAAAGTATAATCTATTCAAAATAAAGCAAATTATAACCAATCATAACAATTAAAATAGCTTACCGGGAGTTCCCGATATATTGTAAATGTCATTTTTTTACAAGTCTACATAGCTTCAGAGTTCGGTAACTTGTAAAATCGTTTTATCCTCGGTGCACAAAAATAACTATGTATATAATATATAAATAACGATTAAGAATCTACGATAATCTAAATCTTCATAAATGTGGCAATTAATACCTACTAGGTAAACCGGTTAAACATTTTTTTTCACCCGTTTCTACTGGTAGGTATACATAATGCCTAAGTAACATACGCTATATTTGATCCTTCATTATCATCAACTATCACCCTGCGGGTGAAACCGCGGAGAGCAGCTGCTAATCAATAAACATAAAAAAAAAAATTCCTTAGTCTTCGCATCACGCCTGAACGGATGGAAAAAAATCGCATATATACATCACTACATATAATAAATCTGTAGAGGTCGAATTTCTGTACAATGATAAAATTCGAAGAACAGGTCAGGGGATCTAAGGAGTGAATAATCGAATAAAATTAAGATATTTTTTCTAATTTTTAGTTGCTCGTTTGTCTGTTTCTACGAGCTAATCTCTGAAACGACTGGACCGATTGAAATGAAATTTTGTATTATATATCCCTGGTCAACATATAGGATACTTTTGATCCCGGTACATTAAAGAGTTCCCGTGGTATAATTAATAAACTGTAATTAACCGTATCCCGCGAGGCAACGCGAGCGAAGCCGCTGGCGGGTTAGCTAGTCTTGTATAAGTACGTTATTTCATTTGTAAATCATTTTGAATATACTCAGGTACAGAAAGAAAGACGTCTATACTGTTCACGTTATAAAAAGTAATCTATACATACACAACAAACTATAAATATACACTAACTTACAGAAAGCCATTATAAGAGATCAAGCACCATCCATAATCAATCTACAGGACGATACAGAGGACGAAGATTCCGATGAGGAAGAATACACGTTATTTATTTAATATTCATTACAAACGGCCCTTTTCAGGGCCACAATACTATCTACTATGTTTCTATCTGATTGTATTCTTATCGATATGCGACTATAACTATCTTACGCACATCACTATGCGGCTCCATAAAACCCACAAGTGCAAGCGAGATAGACATAGTGAAATGATTTATGGCCGCACGACTCACTTGGTAACGCGGTGACTATAGCTGCAGGTTTTACCCGTGTGATAATTGATGATGATGATGAAAAGTATCCTGTGTCCTTCCCCGGGATCTATCTTACCCATGTGATAATTGATGATGATGATGAAAAGTACCCTGTGTCCTTCCCCGGGATCTATCTTACCCGTGTGATAATTGATGTTGATGAAAAGTACCCTGTGTCCTTCCCCGGGATCTATCTTACCCGTGTGATAATTGATGATGATGATGATGAAAAGTATCCTGTGTCCTTCCCCGGGATCTATCTTACCCGTGTGATAATTGATGATGATGATGAAAAGTATCCTGTGTCCTTCCCCGGGATCTATCTTACCCGTGTAATAATTGATGATGATGATGAATAGTATCCTGTGTCCTTCCCCGGGATCTGGGATCTATCTTACCCGTGTGATAATTGATGATGATGATGAATAGTATCCTGTGTCCTTCCCCGGGATCTATCTTACCCGTGTGATAATTGATGATGATGATGAATAGTATCCTGTGTCCTTCCCCGGGATCTATCTTACCCGTGTGATAATTGATGATGATGATGAATAGTATCCTGTGTCCTTCCCCGGGATCTATCTTACCCGTGTGATAATTGATGATGATGATGAATAGTATCCTGTGTCCTTCCCCGGGATCTATCTTACCCTTGTGATAATTGATGATGATGATGAATAGTATCCTGTGTCCTTCCCCGGGATCTATCTTACCTCCGTGATAATTGATGATGATGATGAAAAGTATCCTGTGTCCTTTCCCGAGATCTATCTTACCTCCGTGATAATTTATGATGATGATGAAAACTATCCTGTGTCCTTCCCCGGGATCTATCTTCTTCTTGCCACATTTCATTACGAACCGTTTAGCCGTTTAGGCGTGATACAATAACAAACAAACAGAGTGACATAGTTGAATACGTTTTCATAATATACCAAGCCAGTGCGAAGCCTCTCTGCAAAATGGGTTGGGCAAAATGGTTCCCTATGTTCTCCTCTACAGGTAGCATTTCTAACCGATTCTCGTGTTTTGTGTAAATTATATATAGGTTATTTTTGTCGATTAAGTTCATGGAATATATTAAAATTATTAATTTCTTAGGCTTTTAGTATATATGAAGTTGATCATCTCACTAAAATCAGAAATATGAGTCTTCTTCTTTTGCAAATTGATGTGGAAAATATAAAACGCTAAAAGGTTTGCAGACCAAACGAGTCACGATTGTTTTAAGGATTTTGTTTCAAATTGGGCTGTAAATATATATTTATCCAGTTTAAAAAACAGATTAGACATGACCAATCAAGTAAAACGACAATAAAAATAAAATATATTAAGAACACTTGTGTGTTTTAGGAACGTATAGCGCCATCTAGTATGTCAGAGTTTAAACGTTGTAGTTAACATCATGCATATTATTTTAATAATTTCCCTTCAGTTAATAAGAAGAATAACTGTGAAAACGAGTTGCAATTCTAGTCAGTAAATGTGAAAAAACTACTACTACTACCCGGGAGCCTTTCATCAAGTTTTTGTCTAAGAATCCTCATATTACTCTAGCTTGTTATAATATCTTGTTAGATAGCTAGTGAAACGTAAAGATTTTTAAGCACATCTGCAGCATAACTTTCATAATTTTTTTTTAAATATTTATGAATGAATTAATATTTTATGCGAATGCATTTAATTTTATAACTATCAGTCGTCTATTACGACTCAGTTGGTTCAGTTAACTGCAGTTTTAGAATTGAGAATAATCCTTCTCCTTGCGTCATATTCCTCAGTGATGAGGGTCGTGACCTCCCTTCGGAATCACCTTCTCTCATATGATCGTTCTCCATCTGTTTCTGTTTCTAGCGGCGTGGAGGGCGTTGTGAAATGTAGAGTCGAGCGCGGCGCGGATCTGGTCGGACCAACGTATTGGGCAGCGACCACGAGGCCTTTTCCCGTCTATTTTTCCGGTCACAATGAGTTTCTCAAGGTTGCCACTGTCATTCCTAGCAATGTGACCGAAATACGCCAGGACTCTGCGTAGAGATTCGGATGACAGCCACGAAGAGATCTTGAGTTCTCGCAATATGGAGACGTTGGTCCGGAATGCTGTCCAGGGGACACTGAGCATCTTTCTCCAGCACCACATCTCAAAGGCGTCAGTGCGTTTTCGGTCTTCAGCTTTCAGTGTCCAGGTCTCAGCGCCATAAGAGAAGATCTAGAAAACCAGAGTCCGTACCAGTTTGGTTTTAGTTTTTACGGAAATCCTGCGATTTCTCCAGATATTTCCAAGCTGAGACATGGCGCTCTTAGCCATGCCAATTCTCATGTGCACTTCCTTCTCACACGAACCATCGTTGCTGATGTTGGAACCCAGGTATATAAAGTTGCCCACTGTTTCTATTCCTAATGCGCCAGTGAGTTCCAACCTCCCAGTTATATCCACCACCATGACCTTGGTTTTAGACCTGTTTATGGAAAGTCCCAGCTCTTCGCTAATACGGTCCATTCGGTCCAGGAGTGCAACCATTTCCAATTCATTTGCTGCAAGAAGAGTAGTGTCATCGGCGTAGCGTAAATTGGTGATTTGCACACCACCAACTGTTATGCCTCCCTCCCAGTTCTCGCAGATACGTCTCATAATGTGCTCTCCATAGGCGTTGAATAGAATGGGTGACAAAATGCAACCCTGTCGTACTCCTTGGTGGAATTTAAAGGGTTAGAGGTTCTTTTATCGGCTCTTACGACCCCCTGGCTTGAGTCATACAAAGCATGAAGTGGGGCGATAAGATGGTTTGGTACTTCAAGGTCTTGCAGGACGTTCCACAAGCAACTCTTGAGAATAATAAAACAACTTTATAATACAAAAAAACCTAAACACAAATAAATTGGAGCAAAAACAGAGACAAAAATAGGCTAATTGACAAAAAATCTACAATTTTAATAAAAAGACTTTACTGTCCAATATAATGAAAACGGTTAAGTTTGGGGCACGGTATTTTATAGTCAAATCAGTCGGGAATGATGATAACTACAACCTCTTAACGGATCTACGAGTAGGTTGACTTACGGCCGTTTCAATATTCTATCTATCCATAGTTTTGCTTACTACCGATAGAAATTTGACATAACGTCCATACAAATAGTGTCAAATATCTATCTCAAGTAAGGTAAACCGGTGATAGATAGGTTATTGAAAACAGCCGTTAACCTGTGACTCTTTATAACGCCCTTTTGATAAAATCAGAAGGTAGGTTGTTTATCCAATGTACCTATATATATTTTTGCTTGAACAGATGTATTATCCAAAACAGATATTTATCATATGTCTAGTAGAATAAAATGTGTTGTAACTATGCCCGCTCGCAGCGCAGTTGACTGGACGATCTTAACCAACCAACAAGTTAAGTAACGCTTGCTGCGGTCAGGAGTTGGATGGGTGTGTGCTAGTGGCATTGTTCAACTGAGCGCTTCCGTGCTTCAGAGAGCACGTTAAGCCATCGGTCCCGGTTGTTTGTCTTAGGACAACAGTCGTTAAGCTATGTCGAAGGCCTTCGGATGATCTCAAAACTTCGACATGGGTGGCCACTAGCCTACTAAGCCGCACTGGGCCCATGTAGTGGGTGGATTATGGCCCAAGGCTTGAGACCTAGTGGGGTTGAATATGTTATGCAGATCTTATTTCAAACATAGGCTAGGTATAATAAATATTTATAAACTCTAAACATTATTATTAATTCGCAGGTAAACATCCCTTCGTTCAAGCTCAACAATGGGAAAGAGATCCCAGCACTGGGCTATGGGACATGGCTAGGTGTAAATGATAAGGCAAGTACTAAAAAATTGTAGAAAAGATTTATACAACGTTAGATGTGGCACTATTCCTTTATTATTTACGATACTAACAAGAGGTGAGCTGGGAAGGATAAGCAAGACTTTCGCATAATGGTAGGCGTTACCTTCTGCCCATGACGGTAGAAAAAAATCCTATGTACTTACTTACTTTACATTTCTGCTCCTCACACAGTGTATGCTCGGCCACGGCCAGGGATCGAACTTGGGATCCCACGCTTCGAAGGCAGGCTCGCTACCAATTGAGTTAACGGAGCTGTCTATAGCTTATTATTTTGATTGTTTAAATCCAATATAAAAACATTTTTTTTATCAACAGCTAGAAGTCCAAATCGGTGACCTACCAAAGATGTCCGAAGCTCTCTCCTACGCTATCGATATCGGCTATCGACATATCGATACGGCTCACTTCTACCGTATAGAGCCTGAAGTCGGACAAATAATTAACTACAAGATCAAGCAAGGAGTTATCAAACGTGAGGACGTCTCTGTTACTACTAAGGTTAGTGCTTGTAGCCTAAGTGTGATATTCACAGTAACCAAGTACGTGTTACATTATAAAGAAACACTTTATTAAGCAAAGTAACGCGTCACGAAGTAAAGTAACGCATCACGAAGCAAAGTAACGCATCACGTAGCAAAGTAGCGTGTCATGAAGCAAAGTAACGCATCACAAAGCTAAGTAATGCATCACGAAGCAAAGTAACGTGTCACGAAGCAAAGTAACGCATCACAAAACTAAGTAATGCATCACGAAGCAAAGTAACGCATCAAAAAGCTAAGTAATGCGTCACGAAGCAAAGTAACGTGTCACGAAGCAAAGTAACGCATCACAAAGCTAAGTAATGCATCACGAAGCAAAGTAACGTGTCACGAAGCAAAGTAACGTGTCACCAAGCAAAGTAACGCATCACAAAGCTAAGTAATGCATCACGAAGCAAAGTAACGTGTCACGAAGCAAAGTAACGTGTCACGAAGCAAAGTAACGTGTCACGAAGCATAATAACGCATCACAAAGCAAAGTAATGCGTCACGACGCAAAGTAACGTATCACAAAGCAAGGTAACGCATCACAAAGCAAAGTAACGCATCACACATCAAAGTAACGCGTCACGAAGCAAAGTAACGTATCACAAAGCAA
Organism: Selenia dentaria; assembly: GCA_917880725.1. Lineage (NCBI taxonomy): Eukaryota > Metazoa > Arthropoda > Insecta > Lepidoptera > Geometridae > Selenia > Selenia dentaria. The sequence goes on from OU862902.1 coordinate 3,541,697, forward strand.
GGTAACGCATCACAAAGCAAAGTAACGCATCACACATCAAAGTAACGCGTCACGAAGCAAATTAACGTGTCACGAAGTAAAGTAACGCGTCACAAAGCAAATTAACATGTCATGAAGCAAAGTATTGCGTCACGAAGCAAAGTAATGCGCTATAATGCAAAGTAATGTGTCACGAAGCAAAGTAACGTCGGCGTTGATTCAAAGACATTTATATTACAATGCAGGATTTGATTTTAGTCGACTGGATTATAGTGTAGTAGTCCCACCCCTCAGAACCTCCACTTCCTTTCTTAGGGGTTCTGTGGGACTATTACAAGGGTCCTGCGAGTTATTACAATGGGGCCCCCATATAAATACTGGGAGACTGAGTTCTGCATATGCGGTACGCAAAATAAGAGAACTATCAGACGTTTCTACGGCACTGTTAGTATAGTTTGCATATTTCCACAGCGTAATGTCATACGGGCCATTGCTATGGGGTACAGCGGCTTATATTTGCGTGTATCCGTATACACGGATACACGCTAAGACCATCTTTACCCTACAAAAACGTGCTATTCAAGCTATATACGAAATTGGTCCCTTAGAATCATTGAGACGTATTTAAAGAAATCAATATATTACATTGGCCTTCCTTATAATATTAGGAAGGCATTTAAGGCAATTGTGATTGATTTGATTTTTAATGTTCTTCATTGTTACATCATCATCATCATCATCATCATCATCTCAGCCGTAGGACGTCCACTGCTGAACATAGGTCTCCCCCATAATTTTCCAAAAGGACCGGTTGGAAGCGGCCTGCATCCAACGTCGTCCTGCGACCTTTATCAGGTCGTCTGTCCACCGTGTTGGTGGACGACCTACGCTGGGCTTACCGGTCCGTGGTCTCCATTCCAGAACCTTCCGGGCCCATCGGCCATCTGTTCTGCGTGCTATGTGCCCTGCCCACTGCCACTTCAACTGGCTAATCTTCTGGGCTATGTCGGTGACTTACGTTCTTCTACGGATCTCCTCATTTCTGATTCGATCACGTAGAGACCCCAAGCACAGCTTTTATCATAGCTCGTTGTGCGAATTTGAGCTTATCTATGAGGCCCATAGTAAGAGACCACGTTTCAGTGCCATAAGTCATCACTGGTAACACACATTGGTCGAAGACTCTTGTCTTGAGGCACTCAGGTATTTTAGACGAGAAGACTTCGCGAAATTTCCGGAACGCTGCCCAGCTGAGTTGGATTCGACGATTGACCTCTTTCTGGAATTTGGATCTACCTAGTTTGACTGTCTGTCCCAGGTAGATGTATTCGTCAACAAATTCGAGAACTGAGTTCCCAACTGATATTGGGGTAGGCACAACATGGGCATTAGACATAATTTTCGTCTTGTCCATGTTCATCTTAAGGCCTACCCGTTGGGAAACTCGATGGGAGCCTTTGAGCATTGTACTGAGGTCTTCCATGGATTCTGCCATGACTACAATATCGTCGGCAAATCGAAAGTGAGTGATGTACTCGCCGTTGATATTGATGCCAAGTCCTTGCCATTCCAAGAGCTTGAAGGCGTCTTCCAATGTAGCGGTGAACAGTTTCGGAGATATAACGTCTCCCTGTCTCACGCCTTTTTGCAATGGAATTGCCTTCGAACTCTGCTCTTGTACTCGGACTGACATGTTGGCGTTTTTGTACAAACACTTCAGCAGTTCAAAATACCGATAGTCAATACGGCACAACTGGAGAGACTCAAGGACTGCCTACGTCTCGATCAAATCAAAGGCTTTCTCATAGTCCACAAACGCTAAACAAAGAGGCAAGTTATACTCTTCGGTCTTCTGCATAACTTGCCGTAGCGTGTGGATGTGGTCTATGGTACTATAGCCTTTTCGGAAACCGGCTTGTTCCGGAGGCTGGAATTCATCGAACCTGCGACTGAGACGGTTCGTGATGACCTTTGAAAACAGCTTATAAACATGGCTTAAAAGCGAGATGGGTCTGTAATTCTTAAGTAAGGTACTGTCACCTTTTTTAAAGATTATTACATTACACATAAAATACATATAAATACACATAATGTAGAAAGTAACGGCCTTGCTTAAGTTTGCATGAATTTAAATAACGTAATTTAGTACTGCGACTACAAAGCTGTTCCGCGCCGTATTAAATTACGTTATGCAACCTTTTTCAGAAAAGCCGTTAGTAACAACTATCCTTATATCTATTAGGTTTTTTTAAAAGCTAGGATTGATTTGTAAACATTAAATTTCTCATTATAACTTAATTTTTTCTTTTATTTTTATTTGCTCTGAGAGCTTAAGGGTGCTTTTCCACCAGAGATCTGAAAGCTAAAATACGAAACCATGTGACCCTTTTCAATGATGCTAAGCTATGTAGCGGAGCGAGTAAGATGTGCTATGAAGAAGTGCCGCCGCGGGCCTACTGTAGGTACTCTGTTCTTGACATAGCTACACCACTCGCGACCATCCATACCACGCATCCATAGCATGCATCCATAGCACGCATCCATAGCATGCATCCATACCACGCATCCATACCACGCATCCATAGCATGCATCCATACCACGCATCTATAGCATGCATCCATAGCACGCATCCATAGCATGCATCCATAGCACGCATCCATAGCATGCATCCATAGCACGCATCTATACCACGCATCCATAGCATGCATCCATAGCACGCATCCATAGCATGCATCCATAGCACGCATCCATAGCATGCATCCATAGCATGCATCCATAGCACGCATCCATAGCACGCATCCATAGCACGCATCCATAGCACGCATCCATAGCACGCATCCATAGCACGCATCCATAGCAGGCATCCATAGCACGCATCCATAGCATGCAACCATAGCACGCATCCATAGCATGCATCCATAGCACGCATCTATACCACGCATCCATAGCATGCATCCATAGCACGCATCCATAGCATGCATCCATAGCACGCATCCATAGCATGCATCCATAGCATGCATCCATAGCACGCATCCATACCACGCATCCATAGCATGCATCCATAGCACGCATCCATAGCATGCATCCATAGCACGCATCCATAGCATGCATCCATAGCACGCATCCATAGCAGGCATCCATAGCATGCATCCATAGCACGCATCCATAGCATGCAACCATAGCACGCATCCATAGCATGCACCCATAGCACGCACCCATAGCATGCATCCATAGCACGTATCCATAGAATGCATCCATAGCATCCATAGCATGCATCCATAGCACGCATCCATAGCATGCATCCATAGCACGCATCCATAGCATGCATCCATAGCACGCATCCATAGGACGCATCCATAGCAGGCATCCATAGCACGCATCCATAGCACGCATCCATAGCAGGCATCCATAGCACACATCCATAGCACGAATCCATAGCAGGCAACCACAGTACGCATCCAAATTATTTATTTATTTATTTATAGACGAGCATTTTTCTACTAATGTTCGAGTTTGTTCATTGTAATTTGATTTCATTTGTGCGTAACCAGATAACGTGTTCAGTTTTAAAGGAATTGAGAGTAGTGGCAGTAAATACTTCTTCTGGTAATCTGTTCCAGTTATGGACTACCCTGTTACTCAGGAAGTTGTGTGCTGTAATAGTCTTGGTGGCAAATTAGCTATGTTTTTTATACTACACCTGCTCGGAAAGTACCTTGATACTTTATCAAATTTACGGTAGAAAGTACGTCATTGCATATCGAACAAATATGCGGCGAGAAAACGCATCTGAGCGGGAGAGAAAAGTGTATGAAAATCCATTTCTTACGTGGTTTTTCTTTTTTAATTTTGGGTAAGACTATGCGCTGGTAACCTAAATATCAAAAGCCAAAAAGTTTTTACAGTGAGTTTTTATCTCCAAGTTCGCAAAATGACACTGGCCACTAGCTGTGTGTTGGATGGTGTCAAACAATTTGAAAAAAGAACATGTGAAAATTGCAGACGCCATTGCCGCCATTTTCAATTTGTGTGTTGTTTGAGGATTCAGTTTTCGTAGAAAAGTAAAATAAAACTATCAAAATGATAAGTAGTGATAGTGATGGTGAAGATTTTTTAACTCCGCCGCAGTTAAAGGAAACAGCAAAAATACTGATTGATAACCTTTTACCACAGAAATCAATTAAAAAATATAATAAAACTTATGACGATTTTTTGCAATGGAAAAGTGAAAAAAATGCGGCATCTTTTTCTGAAACTGTTTTGCTAGCTTATTTCAGTGAAAAAGCGCAAAAATACAAACCAAGTACGTTATGGTCTATGTACTCAATGTTGAAAAGTACTATATTGACAAGAAACGACATAAATATTCAAGAATACAAAAAACTTACAGCATTTCTGAAAAGAAAGTCGGAGGGATTCCGTAGTAAGAAATCAAAAGTCCTTACTACAAAGGATGTTTATTCCTTTTTGCAGAATGCTCCAGGTGACAAATATTTGTTGATGAAGGTAAGTTTATGAACAAAATGCACTGGTTTAAAATTTATTACGTACCTATTTATGAGTAGAAATCTACTAGGTTTTCATGTTTGATATTTTTGTTTACATGTTATTTTGATTTTAGGAGTAAATGGGGCCTGTCGTTCGCAAGAACTTATGGATATGACAACAGACGATATCGAAATCCTCGAAAATGGAATAATCGTCAATATTCCTAACACAAAAACCAAAATTCAGCGATCATTTGTTATATCGGGCTTATTTTATGAGATAGTGAAGAAATATAACGAAAATCGCCCCAGTGACCCCAAAACCAATCGGTTTTTAATACAATATAAAAACAAAAAATGTACGAAACAAGTAATTGGGAAAAACAAAATAAGTACTGTGCCAAGAGAAATAGCTTCGTACCTTAATTTACTCAATCCACTAGAATACACTGGCCACTGCTTTCGCAGAACTTCAGCGACTATTCTTGCCAATACTGGTGCTGATTTAACCACAATAAAACGTCACGGTGGTTGGAAATCGTCCGCTGTTGCAGAAAGCTACATAGAGAATTCCGTAGAAAAGAAAACACGAATAAATAACCAAATATCGGGATCGATTAATGTGCATCAAGACTCATCTCCTCAACCATCAACGAGCGCGGCGATGCCAGATGCCCCTCAGCAGCCAGTTGCCCCTTTGGCACCACAGCCTTCTACGAGCGCAGTGCCAACAGCACAGCCAGTTATTCCTCCTACATTATCGCAAACATCTCAAACAAACATTAATGGAAAAAGTGTTACATTAAGCTTCACTAACTGCAACAATTTCAATATAAATTTCAATTAGGAAAGATTTAGTTTTTTATTTTCCTCGTAGGTGTAGTATAAAGCACTATGTATCACTCGAGAGAAAGTGCGATTCCCGATCTCGGGTGTTTTAAAAACAAACGACACCCTCGACGGTAATCGGTCACTTTCTCCTCTCGGTGAACAATGTACTATTATATGCGTGCTATACGCATATAAAAAACATAGCTAATTTAAGTCCGTTTCCACCAGTGCTATGCTATATGAAGCAATGAATATGATGTATATCAAATGCATCTGTAGCAACGCAGCATAGCACATCTCTGGTGAAAAGTCACCCTAAATCTGTAATTATTGAAATTTAAACTAGATGTACGCGTTCGTCTACGCTATCTTGCACGATATTTGCTCGCTCTTAGTTATCGATTCAACAGATATCAAAACTAGACTGGCAAGTTAAGTTTAGGACAAAATCTCGAATCAATAAAACCGAGGCTTGAGGAATTTTGGCTCTAACTGCTCTTAAACGAGTAACATGAAATCATTGGTACCATATTCAAGGTCACCATTTTCTGAATGCCAGTCGACATTATAAGTCTAACAAGATACCATCTTCCATGAGGGCAACAATCTTTAAGAAAACTTTCTTGGTTGATGAAATGGTTTTCAGGTGTGGCAACATTACCATCGAGAAGCTGACGTGGAGGTCTCCCTCCGTGCCTCGCTGAACCGACTCCAACTTGATTATGTTGACCTGGTCCTCCTTCACTGGCCCATGTCTATCTCTGTAAGTTATTTCTTCCGAAAGAACGACAATACTTACACAAGATTGATAAGCAACGTGACTTTGCTATACCCTAAAACATTCATTATCTATACCTACTAATATTATAAAGCGCAAAAAATTTGGTATTTTTGTTTTTATAGAGGACATCAATCTTTACAAAAAAGTATGCAATGTCTGACTATTAGATCACAGTAATTACTTTTCAGTGTCAAATATCAAATATTAACGCTGGTACAAACTAGGCCACATTATTCGTACCTTGGCGTTAATCATTCTACTCTAATAAGATAGAGGAAAGATTTCATACTTTGTTTGTTACGGATACACGCAAAAACTACCCGGTTCAAGAAATTCTTTCAGCGGTAGAAAGCTATATTATGCCTTAGTAACATAAGCTGCATTTGATTCATCATCATCATCATCATCATCTATCACCGTGCGGGTGAAACCGCGGAGCGCAGCTAGTAATACTTATAAAGAAACGATAAGGAGATTGCAGTAGCTCTACTATGAGTTTATACATTGACACCAATCGATGCTCGATATCGACTGCCGCGAAAAAATGTATGAAAAAATAACAGTACCACCTTGCGGTCAATTGAAGAACTAAAATTCATACAGCGAGTGCGCCAATCACAAGCTTAATAGGCAGGCGAGATCGAGTATCGACTATAGATGACAATTATGTTGCCAACTCATGGTAGAGGTACTGAACTGTTACTGACTAATGCATCATGGTCTAATTCTCAATAATTCGACAAGATGACGCTGATTTCAATGGTACGGCTATTCCTTTTCTTTATACACAGGCTTTAATATGTATAGGTCGCGTTTTTCGGGGATGGACAATAGGTTATCTGGGTGAGATCAGGCTCACTTTTACCCTGCCTACCTTACCTGGCTACGCTATCTTTTTTACAGGAAGAAGGCGTAGATGAAAAGATCGACTACCTGGACACGTGGCGGGGCTTCGAAGCGGTTCTGTCCAAAGGGCTGACAAAGGCTATAGGAGTGTCTAACTTTAATGTGGATCAGATGACTCGCCTTCTGGCAAACTGCAGGGTACCACCCGCTGCTAATCAAGTTGAGGTAATAAAACCGGCTCACACTGTGTATAAATTTCAAAAGACCGTATACGTGGATGGTTTAGTAGTAGATTGTTATACAAGGGTGGAACACATATCTAGGCGCGAGATAGTTTGCATACTTATGTCGCGGTTATTCGCTTTCATTACTTACGGTGCTGATTCCGCTGGTCCATTAATACTTCATCAGTCGAACGACCCAGACACAATATAAATTTCATTGTTATATTGACAATCGACTGGTGAGGGGTTATAAAGAGTGAAATTTCGTTCGTCACAGCGCTGTTAGCGTAATACTAAATAAATCGAACGGGTTGGTAAATGTGACAAAGACAGATGTCACATTTGAAATGAACCCTACGACGCTCACCGCGATTACATGTAAGAGCAACAGTACTGCAAGTCCGGAAATGACGTCACTTACAACTTCACATTCGCATACATTATGCCTGAATATTATAACCAGACTTGGAGTGAAACAAAAAAGAGACTCAAATCTCGAGCTGACAAAGTACAGTGCCGGGGAAAATTAAAAGTTATATATTTGGTTGACACTGCTACTACTATAAGAAGGCGTGAGGTTTAATCTGATGTGAACGACTCGTCAGTCATCATTACTTTTAGAAGTATTTCATAAGGTTTTCAGTATTAACTTGCTTTATCAAATTATTTAATTTAATTAGTCAGGTTTAATAATTTTTGTATTAGCCTGTTAAACGCCTTTATCTACCGTTTTCCCAAAAAAGGAGGAGGTACTCAATTCGACTGTATTTTTTTTTATGTTTGTTACCTCCAACTTTCGATTGCGTGGACTGATTCTAAAAAATATTTTATTTTGTTTGAAAGCTGGTGCTTCCCGTGTGGTCCCATTTATCAAATTCGTCATCAAATTTGGTCCAGTAGTTTTTGAGTTACACTCCAATAACTGATTGTTACCAAAGTAATGGAATAGAAGTCGGTATTTTTTTTTAAATTGCATTTGTTTTCATAGTCTACTCGATAGGGTTTGCTAAAATTTTGTTTCATTGGAAAAGCAATATGGCGGTTTTACAGCCGCCGTATTTCATTTTTGACATTCTATCTCATTCGTGTGGTACGAATGACGAATCGAATAAAACTCAACCAAATCCAGGCTGTAGCATGATATTAGAATCATGCTAAGAATCTTACAAACATAGATAGATACATACATACACTCTAAAAGCATTTAACCTTCTTTTGGCACTTTAAATAAAAACTGAATGTAACTCAAATCTTAGACATTATACAAACCTTATACCTACTAATATAAAGTTACCGGCTGCACTCACTTGGTACGTATATTACGTCCGACGATGATGACCCCCTGAAGGAGAACATACTTGTACGTTTGAAACGTCGTCGGACTTAAACCGACATAATACCAAGTGAGCACAGCCAGTATCTTCATATTACTATGTTTGACACTCACGATAGTTTTCAAACTCTAATTATACAAAGCGCAATATTTTCAGATCAACTTAACCCTCGGCCAACCGGAGTTGGTGAACCTCTGTCAGTCCAATGATGTCACAGTAGTAGCCTACTCACCCTTCGGCTCCATGGTTCCGAGCCGAGCGGCCCCGAACTCTCCCGAACCGAAAATCAACAACCCGACCATGGTGGCCATAGCCAACAAATATGGGAAGACTGTTTCGCAAATCGCTTTGAGGCATTTGGTAAGTTATCTATAGTGACTCCTTTTTCTTTCCTTACCTATCTCTGGGAGACGACAGTGTTACAGAAAGCAGAAAATGTATATTTAAGGCAAAATGTCATATTGCTTTTCTTCAACAAATATGTTTTTCTTCCTTTCTTTAAAACCCTCCACAGACGACGGGGTGAGAATAGTAAGACGCTAGAAAACCCGATCCACAAGGAGATATGCCTGTTGCAAGAAACATCCAACCAGTGGTTTAATAGTTTGGGTCAAGAGACCATCTTGGTTGGTACCACCGCAGCGGCAGATGTTCTGCAACTTAACAGCGGTGATGCCAACTCAGCCCCTTCGGTGCTAGATCTAGCCCTTTATCTGCTTGTTCAGCCCCCATAATAATGATTTAGCCCCTAGCCCTAAATTTTACTCCAAACAAAACCATAGACAAGCTAAGACCAAAGGAAGTTTTTAAATAAATTTTAATCAATCTTGCTACAAATATGAAGTTCCGAAGAATGTTGTGATTGTGCCGGACTGCTTTTATTGTATATATAAAAGGCTACTGCAAACTTATCCCCCCTGATTTAGGATTTGTTTTCACAGTATCATGAATTGAATTTTGAATGAAGTCCTTAGTGTACCTCTCAATTTTGATTGAAATACCCACGCTACATCAAACTTTCCCTATTGCACCCAAACAAAAATCACCATAGACTTAAATATAATAAATCAAAGTTCAAGGAATCACATACTTACCTTTGCAAATTTTCGTAAAAATCGGTTGATAAATGCGACCTGTAGGTGAGAACAGGCACACATACCAAATCATTTTTAGACCAATCTCGAAACTGGGACGCATCGCTATCTCAGTCCATAAATCATTTTAAAATGTTTTTTATATCAACGTCGCCTTTTTGTTCCCTTTTGCTCTTATCTAAATATACATTCTACAGACAGCATCGTAGAGTTTTGATTATTGATACTTGAGGTTATTCCTATTTCATTTGTTCCAGTACCAACGTGGAATTGTCAGCATCCCAAAAACAAACACCAAAGCACGTGTCCTCGAGAATGCGTCTATCTTCGACTTTTCTCTCGACGAGGCCGATGTCGAAGCGATATCCGCGTTCGACGTCGGCTATAGAACAGTGAGGCCAATATTCTGGCAACACTACACCAACTATCCGTTCGATATTGTGGAGCAGAAAATGGACGAAATTCCTTATTCGCATAGAAAATGGAAAAATGGAGCTAATTTGGATTTGGACTAAACGCGAATTAAGTTAAAACATTTTTATAAACCGTTCAATAAAAACATTAAACGGATAAAATTGCGCATATTTTAAATTATAATAATAATAATAATAAAACCGCAGGGGCGGCTTTGTGGCGAGCCGTCGGTAAGTGGCGACACCGTGGACTCTGATTCTCCCTGGGGCTAAATGAGACCCCTGACCCCCGGCTTGCCTTAATTGGCCATCTGGAGGTGGAGACGCAAGAGCTAGTAACAAAAAGCTCCAAGGGTGGAAGTGTTAAAGGGCATAACGCCGGTAGTAGCGCTTCAATGAAACCGCAGCACACCTCTCGACACCCTTTAGCCAGCCACACCAACGTTGCCCCTTCTGTCACCATTCATGGTGGCCTTTATGGGGGGCCCGTTTAGTGGTGGCAAGTCACCACCTGCCCAAAAATTTTAAAATGAGACTGAATTTGGCAGGTGCCGTAGTCTCTTCCATAGCCCACTATCTTTTTATCACTAATAAAATCATTTCAATAGCCTTGTCATTTTACCCATTTTTATAATAGATATACCATGTCACCATCCATCCAAAAGTTTCTGGTTTTTTTATACTACTTTGTATTTTTTATACCAAACAGACCTCTAAGTGTTGGCTACAGCCCCACTTATGCCTTTGTAAAGGACCGGATGAAATCCGTGATTTATTTTGAATAAAAAGAATAATAATAAATAAATAATAATAATAAACACTTACAGCATGGTGTTACATTGTTAGACTTACCCAAAACTATATATATTACGATGCAGAAAGCAGTTATATTAAATACCTGCCGAATTGTTCGTAAATTTTTGAAGGACGAAATAACTCAGGACTTAAATACTGAAGATGAGGTCCTCTTGGCTTAGGTCCGTGGGTGTCATAATGACACCGACATTCTTTAAATGTCGAGAAAAAAAAATCACTATAATAAAAATAATAATAATAAACATATATTTATTTCCTCACAAAAGGTAGTTAAGTCTGTCGACTCTACGAATCTCACGTGTCAGCGTTCTATATTCTAGAAACTGATACGCTGACTCAACAGACATGGCTGATAAGCCCATCCGCTCTCACGGTTGTCTGATGTCAGACTCTAGATTTTATTTAGAATTAAGTCAGTCTTATTAAAGCTTTTAAAGACATTAGACGTCTTAAACAAATAAATTGTATTTTTAAAAGCTCCTCCCGCTCGCACCCGACTTGACTGGCGCAGCCGGTAGGATTTCCGCGTCGCGATTACTCTACTTCAGTACCCCGCGACTTACGTTTTCACGCGTTTCACGGAAATCCACGAACCAAATAAAAAAGTCAAGAACATTATAAGATTATAATATCGAGTGAGTAAGTGCTAAGACGATCCAGAGGAGGACAAATAAGGCTCAAACAACGAGGGACATGGGCATTCTGTGAGTAGACCTTAATCGCTATTTCCAGTCGTAGTCCAATCCTATTCCATTTTTATTTATAAGTATCTAGATTATCCGAACGCTATTTCCAAAAATTGAAAGGTGTTTTGTGGTTTCTTTTAAATAGGTTTAAGTGTATAAATTAAAATCGATTTAAAAATATAATATAGTTTAGTAGTAAAAATAAATACATAGATTTATAAATTCATCAAGTACATACTTGAATTAGATATAGTTACCTTATATACTTCAATTTAAAGTATATAATAGGTTAGATAGATATAATTAAGTGCTTTATATATTTCAACTTTAAGTATATAACAGTTTATAAATAGTTTTAATAAAATGGAGATAGTTAACATTCCACGCGAATTTGCGAGCATCGTCCCGAAGTTCGACGGTGACGAAAAATTATTAAGTTTATTCGTAAGAAAATGCGAATACTTAATAAGTTGTTGTAGGATAGAAAATAATCCACATCAGGATCTGTACATTTTTAACGTCATAACATCACGACTGACAGGTAGAGCAGCCGCTCTAGTTAGCGAACGACAAGACTTAGATACCTGGGCTGATTTAAAAGTAGCTTTTGAGCAACATTTTGGTGATCCCCGTTCAGAGGAATGCATAGCAATAGAACTAGAAACATTAAAAATAAATAATGGCGACTCTTATCTCGATTTCTGTAACAGGATTCAACACGTCCAAAGCACGTTAATTGCCAAAGTCAATCTAATTAATGACGTCAATTTACGTCAAAGTAAAATCATCATATACAATAGTATGTCGAAAAACGTATTTTTGTACAACTTACCCGAAGAATTACTTCGCATAGTGCGCCTCAAAGGCTCAACCACATTAGAAAATGCACTTAGTATTGTTCTCGAAGAAGTAAACTTTATGTATCAATATAATTCAAAAAATAAAATGTTGCGATCTCAGAATACGATGCAGCCAAAACCTCAAACTATGAATCATAATCCCTTCATAGAAAAATTTGGAATGAAGCCTTTCTTTACTTCAAACCCGCAACCTCAAAATAATTTTAAGTTTGGAATTCCTCAAAATGGTCCTAGTACATCAAACTTTCAGCAAACGCAACCGAAATTTAAATTTGGTATAACACCCAACCAACAGTTAGGCTACCGACCTCAACAAATCCAAGGTCAACAGCAATTCGGTTACAAACCTACATTTAATCAAACTCCTCAACAGTTTGGTTACCGGCCTCAACTGAATCAAGGTCAACAGCAATTCGGTTATAAACCTGCATTCAATCAAACTCAACAACAATTTGGTTATCGTCCTCATTTCAACCAAGGTCAGCAGCAATTTGGCTACCGACCCCAACTAAATCAAGGACAGCAACAATTCGGTTACCGTCCCACACAGAGGTTAGCACCTCAGCTATCCACTGACGTAAGCATGCGTACAACACTTCCAATAAAACCACAAGGATTCAAAATGAACGCATTATATAACCTGAATGAATCTGAAACTGACGACATATACGAAAATCCTGAAAATGATTGTTACTATGAAAATAACGACATTGACTCTACATACAACGTTGAAACTTATGAGACAACTAACGAACAAGATGATCACGACCCAGCCTTACAATATGATGAAAATTTTCAGATCAATGCCTCCAACCAACCCCTGAAATAATACAGCTTAATTGTAATACACTAAACTTGCCATACATAGTGATACCGGAAATAAATGCTAAGCTAATGATAGATACCGGAAGTTCAAGATCTTTCATTAGTCCCAAAAAGGCAAATGAATTATTTGAAGGTTTTGAATACCACGAACCATTCGAAGTTAGAAGCACACATGCTTCAAGCCGACATAATGAAGTAATAGTCATACCCTTATTTCCAACCCTTAATAGTCCTGAAACGCATAAATTCTATATTTTTGATGTAGATACCTAGCTGTTACGACGGACTTATAGACAGCGACCTCCTGAAACAATTGCAGGCAAAAATCGATATGAAAAATGAAATTCTCTACACCCAAACTACAGCCATACCCATAATATACAACCCCAATAATGTTTTCAAACTTGCACCACGTACCGAACAACGAGTTAAGTTACCGATTAATTTAAAAAACGGTGAAGCGATTCTTAACTACAAGTTATTCTGTGATGGCGTCAGAATGCCTACCGCTTTAGTAAAATGTGAAAATGGTTATGCGACAACAATTATACAAAATACTCGAGACGAAGAAATGACACTAAAAATTGACAGACCATTAACAGTAACAAAATATGATGACAGTAATAAATGTGACCTAAATAAACTCGACGACAGGAATGACTTTTAAATTGACCAAATCTTAACTGAAAATATTAGTAAATTACGCTTAGACCACATGAACCCTGAAGAAAAAGACTCTATCCAAAAACTTTGTCTACAATATAAAGACATTTTCTATACTGAAAAGTTACCATTGACTTTTACCAACAACGTGAAACACCACATCCGAACACGTAACGAAGACCCGATTTTTGTCCGACCTTACCGACAACCCCAAGTAATTAATGACGAAATTAATAGACAAATAAATAAAATGATAGAAGACAAAATAGTACAACCATCACACTCTCCCTGGAGTGCACCCGTGCACCTTGTACCTAAGAAGTTAGACGCGACTAATGAAAAGAAATACCGACTTGTAATAGACTACCGAAAACTGAACGAAATTACTATCGACGACAAATACCCACTACCAAACATAACGGAACTATTTGACAAATTGGGACGCAGTACTTACTTTACTACGCTAGACCTTGCTAGTGGCTACCATCAGATAGAAGTAGCTGAAGAGGATAGACAAAAGACAGCCATTAGTTCAAATTCAGGACATTACGAATTTTCTCGTATGCCTTTTGGTCTGAAAACAGCACCAGCAACATTTCAGAGAACCATTGATAATGTGTTGCGTGGCTTACAAGGGATACACTGCTTAGTGTACCTAGATGATATAATTATCTATTCATCTAGTCTACAAGAACACATAGCTAAGTTACGTACCGTTTTTGACAGACTAAGAGAAACTAATTTGAAAGTACAGTTAGACAAATCCGAATTTCTCAGAAAAGAGGTTTTATACCTTGGACACACTATTACAAGCGATGGTTTAAAACCCAATAACGATAAAATTAAAGCAATCTTAGATTACCCTCTACCCCGAACTACCACAGAGATCAATAGTTTTTTAGGCTTAATCGGTTATTATCGAAAATTCGTTAAGGACTTTGCAAAAATTACTCAACCAATGACAGCCCGATTGAGACAAAAACGTACAATGCCTGTTGACGACGAAAAGTATATAGCAGCCTTTCAAAAATGTAAAGAGATACTTGTAAATGCACCGATATTACAATATCCAGACCCGGAAAAGCCATACATACTTACAACAGATGCTTCAGAATTTGCTTTAGGAGCAGTCCTCTCACAAGGTTCAGTTGGCAACGATAAACCCGTCGCCTATGCCAGCAGAACTTTAAACGACGCTGAAACGCGCTACAGTGTCACCGAAAAGGAATTACTTGCCATAGTATTGGCCGTGAAACATTTCCGTCCCTATCTCTACGGTAAGAAATTCACAATAGTAACTGACCATAAACCTTTAGCCTGGTTAAACTCTCTGAAAGAAACAAATAGCAGATTAACCCGATGGAGACTTCGTTTAGCCGAATACAATTTCGAAATAATCCATAAAAGTGGTAAACTTAACTGCAATGCAGATGCGCTCTCACGTATTCGTATAAATGCTTTAGGAAACGAAGATAATATGTCTACACAAGTTAACATCGATAAAGACGAAATTAGAAATAGAGAAATTAGTCGATTAATGAAAGAAATAGAAGAACTAGGTAAAGAACAAAAGAAAACTCTAGGTCAAAAGGAGGAAATAAAATGCTTAGATTCAGACGACGAAGACACAATAACAATATCAGATTCTGAAAAAACAATAAAATGCCGATCTCCTTATTCAATACCATGCTCATCTGGTAGTTCAACTTTGTCAGCTTCTAGAAACTCTTCCAGCACAGAAACTGCTCACTCAGGCCAGGAGCCTGAATCTAAAGGTATTCCAATTTTGCAGGAAGCCGTTGACACCAAACCTAATCAAATACTAGTTTACTCCTGGTCCATAGATAAACTATCTGTTAAAAATCTATCCCGACCGAAACAAAGAATCCTTGAAGTACACTTACCTTTGAACAGAACCGATCTCGTGAAACAATTCCTGAAAGAATACATAAAAAATAATACGAAATATTTCATTTACTTTGAAGAAGAAGAACATAGGCGACAATTTGCACAAACAGTTATATACTTGTTTAAAAAGGAATCTGTACAGTTTTTCGAATGCACTAAAAGAGTAACGTTTATTGAAGATGAATCAGAACAAAAGGAAATCGTTAGTAAATATCATACTGGTAAAACATGCCACCGCGGCATTAAAGAAACTCTAACTCACATCAAACGCACGTATTTTTGGCACAACATGGAACTAACTATTTCAAGCTTTATAAATTCATGCGAAACATGCAAACGCATGAAATACGATAGGAAACCCTTAAAACCTAAACTTCAAATGACGCATACTCAATCAAAACCCTTAGAAGAAATTTTTATTGACCTATTTTCTATTGAAGGACGCTATTATTTAACAGTAATAGATGCTTTCAGTAAACTGGGTCAAGCCTTCGAAATACCTAACAGATCAACTCCCGAAGTAGTCAGAGCCTTAATTAAATACTTCTCATTTTATGGCGTACCCCTCAAAATCAGTTCGGACTCAGGTTCAGAATTTAATAATGCTCTCCTAAAAGAACTTCTAGCCCTATATAAAGTAGATCTACATATTGCAACCCCTAACAACCCTAACTCTATGGGTCTTATAGAAAGATTCCATTCCACTATCATCGAAATTTATAGACTGGCCAAGTACGAACACAAATACAGTGATGCTGCAACAGTAATGACTTATGCTATAATGGCCTACAACCACTCCATACACTCATCCACTGGTTTTACACCCTTTGAAGTTTTGCTAGGACATACCGACTCTAAAAATGTATTTAGTTTGGAATTCGAAAAACAGTACATGCAACAATTAATTAAAGAACATGCAAACAGAACTAAATTTCCATACAAACATTTATCAGAACAAGCCATTAAACAGAAAGAGAAAATAATAGAGAAGAGAGGCGGAGAAACAGAATTTAAAGTAAATACTGGCGATACAATTTTTGCAAAAGAAGTAAACAAAAGAAGTAGTAAAGACAAACCACGCTATCAAAAGGCTATAGTTTCTGATGAAATTGTTAGAAACATAGTTCCCATTCAAGTAAAGAATCGTAACACTAAGGTTCCACTAAAGAATGTTACACGCCCTCCACAGGCACATCGCCCTGGCAGTAGCCATGGTGACCCAACTGCGGGCACTTCAACTTCAGGTGCTTGATAAAAACCCGGGAATCCTGCCCGTGAAAAATGGAATTGCCGTAATCAGTAGAGACAAATGGACAATCGCAAGAGTGTTGGATGTTAACCCCTTAAAAGAAGATTTGACGTTTAACGTTCAACGACTCTCCGATTTAGATAAGTTAGTTAAGAAAAATTTTTATAAGAAATTTACTGATAATTTGATAGATGTAAGAAGTCAAGTAGAGTACTTTAAAAACATAACTATAAATAAGTTTAACCAAATAATTCCAACGGTCCGAATAAAAAGAGGCCTTATTAATCCACTAGGGTCACTTATTAAAATGATAACTGGAAATCTTGATAATGACGATGCCATTAAATACGACAGATTAATTAATAATATTAAAATCAGAGAAAACTACAATAATGAAAAACTAACAGTGATCACCGAAATGGTTCAACTTTTGACGAACTCTACATTTGTATTGAATAATAATCTTGTCCAACTTAATAATAAAATAGGGATATTATCGAAAAATCTTGAAGAGTTAGAGCACTTAAGTATTCAGTTTATAAGCACATATAATTTACTAATTCATAACTTCCAAGTAATCTACGCCCAATTAGATGAGATAGAAACCAGTTTGTCATTTAGTAGATTAGGAATTCTACACCAATCCATAATAGAATCAAATAAGCTGTTGCCTCTACTTGAACATATTAATAAATTAGAAGAATTAGTTTTTACGCCTAGTTTAGGAAACTTAGTTAAGATAGAACAGACCATTACACTGAAAGCGTATTTAAAAGAAAACCAAATTACTTACCTTTTGGAAATACCTGTTGTTGAAAAGGATACTTATATTTATTACCAATTAACACCCTTACCTGTGTTATCCATTGATTCCACTGTTGTCATATTGCCCAAGTATCCTTACCTATTAGCGAAAGGGTTGAAGATCAGATTGCTCAGTCACCCATGTCAGGAAATCGACGAGGCCAGCTTCCTCTGCACTGATGATGAAATGTCCCAGTTCATTAACGACCCCTGCGTAACCGACTTGATGACGTATGCTGAGAACGTGACATCATGCACTCAAATCCCTATAACCATTGAAAAGGTTCGAGTTCAGTTCCTGAAAACAAATAGATGGATACTCTATAGTAGAGATGAAGAGCTACTCACAAGTACCTGCAATAACGAAATGTTTCGTCATAATGTACAAGGCACCTACATACTTACTCTGGACGACCTCTGCGAAGTGAAGATTCGAAACATCACCCTGAAAAGGCACCAAACGTATATTGAAAATGTAACATACCCAAACTTACCAATCGTAAACTTACCTTTGCTGTTCTCACCTGAGAAAACCACATCTTCCACACCTGTAAACCTGGAAGGCGTCGACCTGACCGATTTGAAGCTCCTGGCACTGGCGCTAAAGAAAAGTTACAGTGATAGTGAAAATAGTGAAAGTGAAAGGGCAATTATTGAAGTGCGTAGCATAAGCGTTTGGACTCTTGGAGTCTACATCCTTATTTTTGTAATTCTGTGTTTCTTATTATATAAATATCACTCAAAATTATTTTCATGTGTTCGAAGTTCCCCAAAAGAAGAGAACTTCGAACTTAAGGAGGGAAGAGTTAAGTCTGTCGACTCTACGAATCTCACGTGTCAGCGTTCTATATTCTAGAAACTGATACGCTGACTCAACAGACTTGGCTGATAAGCCCATCCGCTCTCACGGTTGTCTGATGTCAGACTCTAGATTTTATTTAGAATTAAGTCAGTCTTATTAAAGCTTTTAAAGACATTAGACGTCTTAAACAAATAAATTGTATTTTTAAAAGCTCCTCCCGCTCGCACCCGACTTGACTAGGTTGGTAAAAACAATTTAACATAGTTAGCGAAGAGTGACAAAATAAAACCTAACTATGTGAGGGGGCTGGTGCCCGAAGTAGGTTTTTTAAAATAAAAACCTGTGTCACAGGTCACCAGGTCTCCTCCCACGGATAGAATATACTTTGGCACACACCAGTACTAAACTATATCAATAGTTTAATTTTTCATATTAGTATTAGATGTTGAGGGTAGAATAAAACAATATGTGCGTAAGCAAAGTGTTGTGATTGTATCTGTGTGAGTCTGTTTAGTGTCAGTGTGTACGCAAGAATGTATCTGCGGTGTGTTAATGAGCATGTGTGTGTTTTGTTGTATGGCTACGAGTTATAAAGTAAGAGTCAGTAGTCAAGATCAACATTTTGTATTTTACTATGATAAGTAATCATATTACTTTATATGAGTATTTATATTCGCAATGTACATTTGGGTGAATGGGTGGGTGAATTATTGTGTGGATGGATGGAAGGTTAAACAACGCAACCTTTGAGTATGTCCTCTTAGCGATACATTTTGCTTCAATTATACTACCAGCACCCCGTGGTTTCACTCGCGTGGTGATGAATGACGATGATGAAATGTATCCTATATGTTATTCTAGCGCCTTGTATATCTATATATCAAATCACATCCAAATTCTTTCAGCCGTTCTGGCGTGATTGAGTAACAAACCTGCATCCTTACAAACAACCGTATTTACATTATTATTAAGATTAGTATAATTTCTCATACGTGATATCTACGACTTCTGTTCCTTATACGTCTACGAAGACAGTAAGCAGCAAATAAACAGTTTGTAAACGCGTCCATTTCGTGTACGTGTTTGTGACTGCAGGTACCAGTCCGCGGCGGTCAGTTTGGTACATCAGGAGAGCACTGAACGGTACAAACTGACGATCAGTTGTGCGTATCGTCCGGACCGATGGTATGCAGTACGGTCGGTCAAGCACTAAAACCACCCTAAATAAAAAACCATTTTTGGTCACTATTTTCGTGTTTGAATTTAAAATACAACAATATGTTCGAACTCCATATGAAACCTTCTTGCGCAATGAATACTCGACATGCAAACTCCTTGTGTAAATTAATCCTCGAGATTTGAGTGGTAGACATTTCAACAAGCGTTAGATTAAAGAAAAATACTCTTAATTTTAGTAATTATTTCAATTTTATTGCCATTCAATTTTTCTTCTTTAAATGTCCATTTTCGTTTACATCTTTATTTTTTTCGTAGTCATGGTATAAAGTATAGTATGCATTTCTTGAATAAAACTGATTTCATCATGTAGGTATCTCCTTTATTCATTAGTAGCTGACCCGCCAGCGGATTCGCTCGTTTGATCTTGGTATAGTGACGGAAGTGCCGATTTGGGATCTCGAGGTCTTGGGTTCAATAGTTATTAGAGTTTTCTAACCAAAAAAATATCAATAGCAGTCCGGAGGCTAGAACAGTGGCCCGTTGATGGTAATAGGCTCGCCCCCTATGACATAGAACCAAAACATACTACTCTGGCGAAGCGTAGTTATTTAAGGCGCGGTCCAACCCCAATTTTAAAATAATTTATGATGCTTTACGTATGGTTGAAAATCGCTCGTTATATCAGACGTAGTGATGCGAAAATGCATTAATTTTGTACATTTTCTTAATATATTTCGACACAATACTAACACAATTGAAAAAACTACTGGTTAATACTTGAGTACTATATGTTGGCTATGTATTACCTAAAAAATATAGTGTTATCGCTGAAAATTCTGAGAGTTTGGACGTGAAAGTTTATTTTTATGGACCTATTTAGGATTTTTTTTGCAGTTACCGAGTAATATTTAGGAATTCTGTTCGGTTATTACTCTTTGACTGTTCTTTTTGTTACCTAAGTATTTTTTTATCATACAATATTATCGATCTGTTTCGTTACACTAGATGTTTAAAGATTCTGCTTTTTACTATTATCAGGACACGAGCTCGTCTTAAACCCACACACAGCACACACAGCTGCCTACCCCTTCTAGGATACAAAAGCGTGAAGATTTGTTGTGTTTTTATCATATGTACAAATATGTTGGTATTTTATTCTCAACGTTAAAGTTTATTATTACCAAGTTTTGACTAAATCGCACCAGAATTATTTTTCCATATTATAGATTGAATCTACCTTGAGAGGTTTATTTATACATCTCTACCCCAAGTAATACACGCATAGGTCTGCTGGTTTTATTTTATGGTTATAGCTTAGGTTTTTAGCTATAGGTACCATAGAAGTTCATGCGCGCGACCAGTCAATCGTGAGCCCAGTTTTATATGTGACCGTGTAGCATAGAGAGATCAAGCTGGATACAAGAAAAAATCTGTAAATATTGTAACAAATAATAAAAAAAGCGATTTTACAATTACAAACTTAGGTACCATTAGCGGCTGGTGTCATACTCGTGCTAAAGATCCAACAGCAAAATTAAGTTTAACTTTTAACCTAGTTTGTCATCAACATTTAAAAATGAACCTCTATTTCTCCTGGTCCCCCTATAACTTAAAAACGGATGGAACAATTTTGCAAATTCCTTTTTGTTGTGTTAATTATTGTCAAGAGAAGGTTCTTATGAATGAAAAATCAAGAAAAGATGGGAAGTTATGGCGAGGATGAACCCCGAGCCAAATACGCGAACGAAGTCGCGAGCATTCACTAGTATTAAATTCTTTCTTAATGTTTGAAACCCTCAGTGCGTGAGATCAATTCGCACCTGGCTATTTTCTTTAAATTAGCCGCCTTCTTGAAGTATTTGTCCGTAGCCATATTTTTTATTGAACCAGGAGGCCTACACCGAAAACGAACTACGTTTCGTTTGACGGATATCACGATTTCTACAATATCCGTCAAACGAAACGTAAAAGTGATCAAGCAAAAATACAGTAAAGGCTGACGAAATGCAATGACATAAAGTGATAATGTTTTATGTTAAAATGATGATGATACCTTAATGAAATCATGATGTGTATTTTTTTAAAATTTAATTCTGTGTAAGTTCGTATACAGTCTATAATATTATTTTTTAGAAGTTGAGTGTAACTCATTTCAAAACATACTACTTATAAAGAAGATACAACATAAAACGAGTGAATATTTGCATGCTTGAATTATAATTGCTACACAGTAATACGAGTGAATACTTTGTCATAGTAGATTTAAAGGTCAATCAGCAACTGCCTTTAAATATAACACACTGTCTAACTACAAATATAATTAATCATTATGAAAATACCTGTCATTACATTTCATCACCCTTGACTGTATTATATATGCTTTTTACTTTCACATTAGAAATCGTCTTATAGAGAGAGCCATTCTATTCAGTTATTGGAGTTTACCCCAAAAACACTAGACCGAATTTGATGAAATTTAAATGGGACCACACGGAAATCACTAGCTTTCAAATAAAAAAAGAATTTTGAGAATCCGTTTACCGAGGTAACAAACATAAAAAAAGTAAAAAAAATACAACGAATGAGTATCTCCTCTAATTTTTGGAAGTCTGTAGAAAAATACAGTCGAATTGAGTACCTCTTCCTTTTTTTGGAAGTGGGTAGATAAAACACACTGTCTAACTACAAATATTATTAATCATTATGAAAATACCTGTCATTACATTTCATCACCCTTGACTGTATTATATATGCTTTTTACTTTCACAGTAGAAATCGTGAAATCCGTCAAACGAAACTTCGTTGTTCGTTTTTGGTAGTACCTACAGGCTCAGGGCTTTGCACAAATACCTAATGATCATAAAATTACTGCCGATTTTCATAGTCACTTATGAAAAAAAATACGATTACAATGTGTTTTCATTGCTCATAAAGTAGGTAGTGTACACTTAAGGCGCGGTCCAATCCTAATTTTGAAACAATTTACGGTGCTTTACATAAGGTTGAGAATTGCTTACCAGAATGGACGATTTAATGCGAAAATTCAATTGAATACGTGCTAATACTTTTTATATTTATTTCGTACAATCAAATGATTAAATTTTAATGATAAAGGAGTCCATAGTTCACTTGTAAATTTAATTGGGAATTCTAATATGATACATTCATTGAAATCTATTTGCCTATAATTGAATAAAAATGCTTTTTCCCACTAAGCACGTAAGAAAAATTGCAAAATTTAGGGAATGTTGCCGATTTTTTTCTATCGAGCCAAGTTTGCTCAATCGTGTATTGGCTCCCATACTTCATAAGGACGTATATTCAATTTACACTACGTTTTTTTTAACTTCGGTTATTAGGTTTAAGCGCCGAAAAACTAACTTAACGCGAAGTTGAATTACGAAATTTGGAACTCATTTCGCCTTAAGACGCGGTCCAACCCTAATTTTAAAATAATTTACGATGCTTTACGTAAGGTTGAAAATAGCTTGTTAGATTGGACGATGTAATGCGAAAATCCGTTTATTTTGTACGTTTTCTTTATATTTTTCCATGTATACTAACACAATTGAAAAAACTACTGGTTATTACTTTAGTACTATACGTTGGCTATGTATTACCTAAAAAAAAATATAGTGTTATCGCTGAAAATTCTGAGAGTTCAGTTCAGAATTTTTTTCTGTAGAAATGAGAGTTATATTTATGAATTCTATTCGGTTATAACTCTTTTCCTATTCCTTTTCTGACCCTTGTATTTTTTTTTATAATGTACTATCGATCTGTTTCGTTACACTAGGTGCTTAAAAATTCTGCTTTTTCTTTAATTAGGGTACGAGCGCGCCTTAATCTTTTATATTACTTTATCCGGAAACACCCAAATCGTGTCGATAATATCATAATTTTCGATAATAACACTCGATAAAAGATTTATCTGTGACGCTAAACAAAAATATCCAAAATCATTGAGATTACAGCAATATTTTATTAATCCTCGTTGACTTGCATTTTGTTACATACTTTATTCTGCTGATAAATGCTTTTCACTGAGAAATAGAAATGCTCAATTAATGTACACGTTATATATAGGACTAGCTGGTGCCCACGACTTCGTCGAGAATTTCGAATTCTCGACGAAGTCGTGGGCACCAGCCAGCAGTCGAAAAATTCGAATCAGTACTTCGTGTTCGTGTAGTTATTATCTTCTCCAAGGCCATTACTATCTTTATACGGAAATTTCATAAAATATTTACATGGTCAAACGCAATTTCTATTGTATTAGTAAATTTAAATACTTATTAAATCAATCATTAAACACTAATAATAAAATACAGTACCTACGTACATACAAATATAAAATTAATCACAATGGAAAAATCCTGTTATTACATTTCATCACCCTTGACGGTCATTGAGCACGTCTAAATTATTAGAAACTGATACAAACTTTGACAGAACTGTCATCATAACGATCTTGACGTAGGCGGAGATCTTGTTATTTTGTCTATGCTGTGCTCAAGAATAATACGCTTTTTCACCCGCGTGGTGATGAATGATGATGATGATGATGATGAAAAGTAGCCTATGTGCTATTCCAGACTTTCTCTGTGCCAAATTTCATCCAGATCCTTTCAGCCGTTCTGTCGTTTTTGAGTAACAAACATCCATTTATCCATCCATCCATCAAACATTCACATTTATAATATTAGTGGGATAAACTAGTTTCCCGCGGCGGGAACAAACCGGTTTCCGAAATGGCTATAGTACCATAGACCACATCCACACGCTACGCCAAGTTATACAGAAGACCGAAGAGTATAACTTGCCTCTTTCTTTAGCGTTTGTGGACTATGAGAAGGCTTTTGCTTCGATCAAGACGTGGGCAGTGCTTGAGTCTCTCCAGCGGTGCCGTATTGACTATCGGTATATCGAAGTGTTGAAGTGTTTGAACAATAACGTCAACATGTCAGTCCAAGTACAGGAGCAGAGCTCGAAGGCAACTCCATAGCAAAGAGGCGTGAGACAAGGAAATGTAATATCTCCGAAACTGTTCACCGCTGCATTGGAAGACGCCTTCATGCTTCTGGAATGGCGAGGACTCGGTATCAACATCAACGGCGAATATATCACCTTCGACTTGCCGACGATATTGTAGTCATGGCAGAATCCATGGAAGACCTCAGCACAATGATCGAAGGCCTCCATAGAGTTTCCCAACGGGTAGGCCTTAAGATGAACATATACAAGACGAAAATTATGTCTAATGCCCATGTTGTGCCTACCCCAATATCAGTTGGGAACTCAGTTCTCGAAGTTGTTGACGAATACACCTAGGACAGACAGTCAAACTAGGCAGGTCCAGCTTAGAGAAAGAGGTCAATCGTCGAATCCGACTCGGCTGGGCAGCATTCCGGAAACTTCGCGAAGTCTTCTCGTCAAAAATACCTCAGTGCCTCAAGACAAGAGTCTTTGATCAATGTGTGTTACCAGTGATTACATATGGCACTGAAACGTGGTCTCTTACTATAGGCCTCATAAGCAAGCACTAAGTCGCACAACCAGCTATGGAGAGGGCTATGCTCGGGGTTTCTTTACGTGATCGAATCAGAAATGAGGAGATCCGTAGACGAACTAAAGTCACCGACATAGCCCAGAAGATTAGCCAGTTAAAGTGGCAGTGGGCAGGCCACATAGCACGCAGAACAGATGGCCGATGAGGCCGGAAGGTTCTGGAGTGGAGACCACGGACAGGCAAGCGCAGCGTAGGTCGTCCACTGACAAGGTGGACTGACGAACTGACAAAGGTAGCAGGATGACGTTGGATGCAGGCCGCTTCCAACCAGATCTTTTGAAAATTTATGGGGGAGGCTTATGTTCATCAGTGGACGTCCTATGGCTGAGATGATGATGATGATGATGACTGTGTGTCACATATTATAAATAAATAAGAAAGGCATATTATAATTAACACTGTTCTAATTTGACCTTAACTAACCTAATTTACATTATTCACAATCAATCACACGCCTAATTATGGTAATTATTTTGTAATATATTCAATAAACTCTAGACAAGGATGTTTAGAGTTATATAACCCGCGGCACGTAACTCTAGCGCTGAGCGAAATGTGGAAGGGATAGCTGCGCATGGGTACAGTCGCGCACATGTGACAGAGAGAGACAACAGTCCCTCGTCTTCGATGTGACAGAGAGAGACAAGAGCCCTTCGTCCCTCTAGCCTCCCTGTGAGACCCAATTTTTGACTTCTGCGCAATAACGGTCAGCGCTAGAGTTACGTGCCGCGGGTTATACTCTGTACAGGTTTTTTTTTATTTGTACAGGTTTCATTATTTTACTCTGCAAAGAAAAAATAAGAGTCTTACTCAAGACGATACAAGAGAGAAGAGGCAAAATGATTGCCCACCGTTTACGACATGGCAACTTTATAAAGAATTAATTAAAAGGGAAAATAGAAGGAACGCGAGGAAGGGGGAGGCCACGGATAAGCTAAATCCAAATAAAATAACACGTAAATGTCATGTCGTAAAAGGAGGTAAAAGTGGTTACATAGCTTACCATTCGATAATGTATTATATATAATGCAATACAATATAACAATTCAATTCAATACAATGGTTCTCAAAAGTATCTTGTACGAGTATCTATGGTAAATACCAGTTTGTTTTCCTTCTTAGCTACAATATCCTTTCTTCACATCTAAAAATGTCCACTGCATTTACTTTTAAATATGAAGATAATGAGACAAATACAATATATAGCAGTAGAACCCGAGTAGAACTCTTTGTGAATGAGCTCGTCTGTCGTTTAAATAGATCGAGATGGACGAGATTGCATCAGCTGTACCGACAAGAGTCTAACGCTTAAGATATCATAATAAAAATAGGTAAGGTGCATTGCTGAAGAGAATGAAAGAGAAGAAGATATGGAGATGTCAAGCACCCCAGAAAGCTCAGCGACGACACACCGTCTATTCTCTACAATTTCGGCTTGTGTCGCACCGGATCGTCCAAAGTACCGACCGTGGACAGTACTGTCATCTGCGTAGCAATGAATGTCACTTTAATCAGTATTTATTACCGTTTGTCCTCATGAAGGGACATAGTAGGAGGGCAGATGGGTATAATCCAACATAGCATACATAACTGATAGCCGATGGGGCCGGAAGGGCCTGGAGTGGAGGCCACGGACCGGCAAGCGTAGCGTAGGTCCACCGACAAAGTGGACAGACGTCCTGATAAGGGTAGCAGGACGACAATGGATGCAGTTCGCTTTCAACTGGTCCTTTTGGAAATATATGGAGTATGCCCTAGGCCTAAAATGATTATAAACTCGTGTTAATGTTTTCATAATATCTTGAAAATCCATTTTTCTCTTCACGATGATAATAATAAGTAAATCTAAAAAACATACATACACATGGTGTACACACCTTGAGGTTGAAGTTAAGTAGGTAGGTATAAAACATACTGATAACAGTACATACGATTGATATGCAACGTGACTATGTTATACCCTAAATCGTTAGTCAAAGTCAAAGTCAAAATCATTTATTCAATTTAGGCATCAAAGACGCACTTATGAACGTCAACTTTTCATTATAATGTACTTTAAAGACTACCGCCGCGTTCCAAAATATATAGAACCCACCGAGAAGAAGCGGCAAGAAACTCGGGGCCATTCTTTTTATATGGATGTTTACAATGTTTCTACTTAGGTACTACAAATATTACATTTTATGGGTGGCAGAGAGACAGCTTGCCACAAGTGGAGTATTCCAAGCATCTTTATCTTCTATATAATGTCGAACTTTATAGTAAGCTTTTTTTATTAAAACGTTTTTTACAGTCAACTTGAATTTGCCCTCTGTGAGCTCAGTTATGTGCTTTGGGATTTTATTGTAAAAACTCACACAATTTCCTAGGAATGACTTATTAGTCTTCGCAAGTCTAAAACTAGGTACAGCTATCCTATTTGTATTTCTGGTATTAAAAGTGTGCTGATCACTATTTAACTTATATTTAAGTAAATTTTTACGAACATACATTATATTTTCAAATACATATAAGGAAGGCAACGTTAATATATTGATTTCTTTAAATAAATCTCTCAAAGATTCACGGGGACCCATTTCGTATATAGCTCTAATAGCACGTTTCTGATACGTTTATCATAGAAACGATAATGAGAGTGCAGAATTGACTATTAATTGAAATATACATAACATGGTCTAATTTTCAACGATAGCTAGAGAGACGGGTGACGCTCTATCCTGAAAAGTAGGACGGTATTTTTTGCTCTTTATATGGTAAAACCGGGACAGATGCCGCACTTTTTGAAAAGGCCTCTTTATTATTTTTTTAATAGATCTATAGAATATATTGAATATAGCTAGTTTGTTCTTTTGTACATCATAAGGTCTAGTTCTTGGCGTCCGAACAGTTACAGATTTTGCAGAACTAATCACAAATTTCAATGAACACATGAACATAGTGTCTTCACCTTAAATAGAGACACTTAAAAAAGTGTTACTGGACACATTCTTGCGTATAGTGAATATAGCAGTTTAGGATAGAATACAATTACTTATTAGCCTTTTTAGGCTAGATTGTAATATCAATAGGGTGCACAATATTTATATGTAACCTAGGTAAAAAAAAAGATATCTGAGGATAGGTGCCTTCCCGTATGAGATGCCGCACCATTAAAATGCTAAGAAGGATAAATGCCCCATCGAGTTCAATAAGTAAATTACATAGCTTCAAATATATTTTAGATTAACAATTATTCCAGTATTATGTATAACATAATTTTTGGCATCTATTCTATCTCAACCATTGCTAAAACATAACGACTCCGTAATATTCTTAATGGGGTTCCAAATTGTCGGTATTGTTTCGTTGATTGACCAAAAAGAAGCTAGGGTTTTTTTTAAAATTTATTAAAACGGAATGTAAAAATTACAGATCAAATACAAAACGAAAGAAGGACACAACAATTGTGACCTTCTTTCGTTTTGTATTTTAGTGGCATGGCCTACAAGTCGGCATTAATTAAAACACACCTAAGACATACTCATACTGTAGTTTTTTTAAAATAATAAATATAAAACATGTTATTACTATCAAGGTATTGATGCGGCGATGAATATAGAGACATACAAACAGTAGTAATAAACAAAAAAATAACAACACATTAAAACATTTAATAAATACTCTGACATATCTATAGTTGTATGAGAGCATAGATGTCTTTAAGGGCATCTTTACATTTAAAAATCGGGGCAACTATCCTTTTAGACATGGATAGCTGCCTTTTTATTTATTAAATAAACTAGAAACAAAAAGCGTTTATTTAAACCTAACAATATAAACCTAGGTGTAAACTTAATGTACTAGTGAGTGTATGTATTGACATAATAAAAAATATAATAGTATTTGTTTGTTAGATACTATTTATAAAGTTACCCAACTTCAAATACTTACCACTGAAAACCTTATTTCTTTTTTTTTGGTTATATTAGTAACCTCTACCTAAAACAGATGCATTTCCTCACAAATGACGTACTGCACTGCGTCCATAACTCTGAGACACTAAGTTTTTAAGTCTCATGTGCCTACAATTTGAGCGGCAACCATACCTTTCAAACCATATAGCTTCTATTCTAGCTATAGATACGAAAAAATAAGAAAATGAGGAAAGATCCTGTTTCAGTAAACTGGCTATGAAACAGCGAAAAATGTTATTATTTCATAGCTGGTTATGAATATCTAGTTATGATCGTGGGTGAAGGGATAGCAGTGCTAGTGTAGCTAGTGCTTACCGAGCTCCAATTGGGAGCCATAGCTCTACTAATACTGCTGGGAAATACCCTGACTTTGGGTTTTTCGAAGCAATTATCTACACCCCGGGGGCCCCAATCTGCACGTAATGCAATTCATCAAGCTATAGGAAAACTGTGTTATTTTCGGCTATCTTATCTTAATCTTAAGAAAAAAAAATGCAAAACTGTTTTTTTCGAACGGGCTAATGCTGTTTGCCTCTACCGGTATTTACAACGTTACTGGATGGGTGGCGAGCGCAGGTGGCATTCATCCAGATGCGGGCGCAGAAGACGCACTGCCTAAGGCGAACTTGAAGACGCTTCGCCGCAAGGAGAGGAGTATGCGACTTGCTCAAGGGCACTAAGGTACGGACCTCGGCTTGGGCCGTCGCCAGGAGAGAGGGAGTCGCAGATAATTGCCCCGGTACATGAGTGTACCGTTGAAAGTGGGCCCTATGAATTTTAACTCTATGACTATTTGGAGAGAATCTAACCAAGATGCAAAAGTGTAACCTACCTCTGATGACGCGTTTAGCTATTGGTAGTAGTCCAGGTTCAATTCCTGGCTGAGCAAATGGTTGTACTATGAACATAAAAAAATTTTAGGATCTTCGATGATTGTGAAGTGCCAATATGTGTTTCCATGCTTCCAGCGACACAGAAAAGCCTAGTGAGGTGTTTCATAACCCAATAAAGCAAGCGTCCTTGTTAAAAAAATGTGTATTTCATGTACTAAGTCTCCGCTCGCAGCGGAGCTTAATTTATTGATCTTAAGAGCTCAACAAGTTAAGCAACGCTTGCTGGGGTCAGGACTTGGATGGGTGTGTGCTAGTGGCATTGTTCAACTGAGCGCTTCCGTGTTTCGGAGGACACGTTAAGTCGTCGGTGTCAGTTATTTGTCTTAGAGCAACAGTTGTCAGGCTGTGGGGAAGGCCTTTGGGTGACCTGAAAACTTCGACATGGGTTGGCCATTAGCCTATCTACCAAGCCGCACTGGGCCCGCGTGGTGGATTGTGGCTCAACTCCTCTCTCTGAGAGAAAGGCTCGAGGCTCAGCAGTAGGAACATAATGGGCTGATTAAGATACTGTTTGACTACTATCTCACGTGATGGTCAGTGATGATGCGGTCGAAGGAGGTATCACACTAGACTTAGAATAGCTCGTGGCTCTCAAGTACAGCTGCCGGAACACACTGTTAGGTGTTCAGCGGAACACCAGAAGTGCTCAACCACCATGCTGTGGATTTCATCACGATGTTACCCTCACCGAAAGCACAAGCCCGTGGTTGGGCTTTCTTCAGTGGCTGTTCCTCAGCATCCCTCATGAGCTTTAATCAATCACATTTTTATATTGGTTCATCAAAGTGACTCCCGCTTGCCGTATGGAACGCGAAGGTGGAATCCAGAAGCGATGACAGCCGTAAGCTGAACTAATCACCACCGCTATGATGACCTGACAGATGCTTTTTCACGCCCCGCTTGAAATACCCAGGGTCATAGCTGCAAGGAAATACGTACGCCGGCAGAGCATTCCACAATATACTTACACGACAGAGGTAGGAACTGCCAAACTTTTTGGTTTGTGGTAAGACATTTTGAACAGTATATGGATGCAATGCTAGGTCACATCATGAATGACTAAAAGTAGGTACACACTTGATTCTGATAAGATTACAATAATTCATCTAATCACCAATCCGTGTGTCCGTTACAAACAAAATAACCTTCTACTAACGATTGCTTAGCCATATTCGATAGTATAAATCCTGCAGCTCTCCACCAATAACTCAGTTTGGAAAATTGTGCGTTATTGTGTTCACACTTCAAACCAAATTAATAATTATAAAATTATATTATTACTTATTATAATAAGTGCCAGCTGCGTTTAACAGAATGACTCAACAGGTTAGTGCAAGAATAGTAGATTGTGCACCGAGGGTGTAAACCAGTGTCTTACGTCACGGGCGGCATATTGGACTCAGCCGTGCGATTCTCTAATGATTCGTCGACGAGCTCACGGGTGTCAAATACTTGAGATATCGCCTTTGTGTATAAGGTTGTTTTTCCAACGTTTCTTGTCATCTCGTCATTTGTTTCACGGATGTTGTCAAATATGCAACGATGTTTGCTCTTAGAGAATCGCACGGCTGAGCGTAACGAGGGACTCTAGAGTTTACTTAAGGTGGTGGTATGAAACGTATACCACACCTTTGCCAGTTATACAACCGTGAAGCAGTAGTGTGCAAACATAACTGTGTTCCGGTATGAAGAGCGATGTTTTAATGAAATTACAGGGCAATACTGTCCGGCTTGTCACTTAAACGAAAAAAAATAATAAAGGAAGGATACATTATTAGTGCCAGGAGAAAATGAGGCGCAGGAGCTACTTTAATTGCCCGTGCCGTGGCCCTATATTAGTAGTGTACTGTGTAGGACTTTCGCAGAGTCCGCCTGGGGAAGTCACACCTTTGCCAGTTATTCAACCGTGAAGCAGTAGTGTGCAAACATTACTGTGTTTCGTTGTAGGGCAATACTTCCAGCGAAATTTAACATCTTATATCTCAGAGCGCAGTGCATTACCACGCATGGTTTTGAAATCTTGCCTCCTTAATATAAAATGTGGACTAAATGTAGTCCCCAGTTTTAGCCATGGCTTAAGCAATTTTTCTTTATAAAATTCCCTTAATCCTTTGAGTACCATTGACGTAAATGTACGTTCGTTTCATTCATAAATCTTTTGTTTTAATTATCACACTATATGAAGGGTTAAACCATATTTTGACCTCGACGTTTCGGCCCAAATCGGGATTGAAAAATAAAAGAAAGTTGACTCAAAATTGTGAACCACCTTAAGTTAATTCATGTAAACTTATAAAATATATAAATGTTAATTACAAACCGTGAAAACTTAAGGTATTCATAAATACATATTGTAATTTGTAGACTTACAACATTAAAATACCTAAAGCAGGTCAGTTATAAATGTGATTAATAATAAAATACTTACAAATCTTTTAAAATAATAAGTTACTACAGTTTAAACTTCGCGAAGCAGCGTTCCGGTAACTTCGCGAAGTCTTCTCGTCAAAAATACCTCAGTGCCTCAAGACAAGAGTCTTCGACCAATGTGTGTGACTTATGGCACTGAAACGTGGTCTCTTACTATGGGCCTCATAGATAAGCTCAAAGTCGCACAACGAGCTATGGAGAGGGCTATGCTCGGGGTTTCTCTACGTGATCGAATCAGAAATGAGGAGATCCGTAGAAGAACGAAAGTCACCGACATAGCCCAGAAGATTAGCCAGTTGAAGTGGCAGTGGGCAGGGCACATAGCACGCAGAACAGATGGCCGATGGGGCCGAAAGGTTCTGGAGTGGAGACCACGGACCGGCAAGCGCAGCGTAGGTCGTCCACCGACACGGTGGACAGACGACCTGATGAAGGTCGCAGGACGACGTTGGATGCAGGCCGCTTCCAACCGGTCCTTTTGGAAAATCATGGGGGAGGCTATTGTTCAGCAGTGGACGTCCTACGGCTAAGATGATGATGTTTAAACTTGTTTAAGTTTGAAAGTTTAAACTAGTCTTTTTAACCAACTTCAAAAATAGGAGGAGGTTCAATGATCGATTGTATGTATTTTTCTACCGACTTCCAAAAAAGGAGGAGATACTCAATTTGATTGTATTTTTTATATTTTTTGTATGACTGTTATCTCATAACTTTCGACTGAGTGAACCTATTCTCAAAATTATTTTTGTTTGAAATCTGGTGCTTCTCGTGTGGTCCCATTTAAATTTCATTTCATATCGAATTCACTTTAGTAGATTTTGAGTTATACTCCAATAACTGAATAGAGTGGCAGTCGGTATTAATTTTTTAAATTGTACTTGTTATTTTCTGCATGTTCACCGATTTCTCCCCTATTTGTGGACCGGGTGTCAAAATCTTTTTTGTTAGGTAGAATATACTTCCGTCATTAAAATTTCATCAAATTCAACCTGTAGTTTTTGAGCTACACTCCTATAACTGAAAAGTATTTCGACTGTTTTAATGATTTGATGATATCATCATTGACAGTGAATGGACAATCGATCTTGTAAGTAGCAAGGGTCACTAAAAAGGGTGAACATTTTTTTACCAAAAAACTGAATGACAACTCGTTACAACAACAGTTAAAAAGTACCATTACTGTGTAAGTAAGTCACATTACTGTGCGCATGGTACC
The DNA here is from genome assembly GCA_917880725.1 of Selenia dentaria. Taxonomy (NCBI): domain Eukaryota; kingdom Metazoa; phylum Arthropoda; class Insecta; order Lepidoptera; family Geometridae; genus Selenia; species Selenia dentaria. The sequence goes on from OU862902.1 coordinate 3,575,540, forward strand.
GACTTCAACAAGTTATTTCACATTTTTTGGTGTAAGTATGTGTGTAACGAATTGGCTCAAAAAGTACTCGACCGATTTCAAAATTTCTTTCACCATAGGAAAGCTACATTCACCTTGAGTAACATAGGCTATATAAGATTCATCATCATCATCCATCACCGCGCGGGTGAACCGCGGAGAGCAGCTAGTATTTAATAATAATGAAAAGTTTTTTTGGTTACAGCGCGTTAACATCCCAACCTTCAGGCTAAACAACGGCCGTGAAATCCCAGCTTTGGGATACGGGACATGGCTCGGTGGGAAAGAGAAAGATCAAAAAGACAGTTCAGAACCATTCTCGGTAAGCCATCATCATCATTGAATGAGCTATGCTCTTCTTGGTGGAGCGATTTCCATTTGTCCATCTACGGCTATTGTCTCCGCGTTACGCGTCACCAACTGACTCGTAGGGCCATAAACGTCAATAGGGATAGGAATGTGCGACGCGTCCTAACATGTTATCGATAATCCGCTACCTGCATTCGACCCTCATTAGCGCACGCTTATCGCTAGCTTCTGATTGATCGTCAAGCCGAAGATTCCGATGAGGAAGAATAAACGTTATTTATTTAACATTCATTACAAACGGCCCTTTTCAGGGCCACAATACTATCTACTATGTTTCTATCTGATTTTATTCTTATCGATATGCGCATATAACCGCCTACATCACTATGCGGCTCCATAAGACCCATAAGTGCGAGCGAGATAGACATAGTTAAATGATTTATGGCCGCACGACTCAGTTGGTTACGCGGTGACTATAATTGTTTGATCTCTCTGTACGACACATTAATGTTCTTCTTTCTTCTTGGCCTTCCTTTCCCTCTTCTTACATATTTATCTTCTTCAAAAAAAGAGGAGGTTTGTTGGCGACTGTATGCATTTTTTTTGTATGTTCTCCGATTTCCGCCCCATTTGTTGGACCAATTACCTAAATTCTCTTTGTATTTGAAATAGTATACTTCTGAAGTGGTCCCGTATAAACATCCAAATTTTCATTTTCATTCAAATTTGATCTTTGAGTTACACTCCCATAACTGAAGAGTGTTTCGCCCATCTTGATGATATCCTTATTGACGGTGATGTGTATGTGTATGATACGAAACTAAAACGACACAAAAATTAAACCGATTTCAACACTAAAAAGTGTGAAACAACTTGTCGAAGTCGATATCACGCGCATAACATTGTGATATAGGTTTTTTTAACTATCATGTCATCGACTACAGCAAGTTATTTTACACGTTTTAGTGTTGAAGTCGATTCCATTTTTCGGTATTTTTTATAACTGTATCGTGTCGTATAAGGTAGCCCAACATCTCTTCTCACTTTAATAGTTTTCAGCTGAGACCGGTGTTCATCTACTAGGCTTAAGACTTCATCATTTGTTTCTCTTGCAGTGGCTTACAGTTTATAATATTGTTTATTCGTCGAATAATATGTAGCATCACGTAGCCTATAGCTGTTGGACCACTTGCAGTATTTAGTGTAAACTGCACTGCTCCTCATTTCGAAGAGCAAGTAATTCAAATAATGTTAGAATATTTGATAGTATTACTTTTTTAAAGCACTAACGCCTACTTAGCAATCTCAAACATTGAAATTTATTGAGAGAAAACTTCACATCCTCGGACGGGATTTGAACCCGTTTCTTCTGACTACCCGTGTCAGACGCCATGCCCATCTAGGCCACCGACGCTCGAGGTCCGAGCATCGAATTTTAACTCTCTATCTGATTTAACCGTCTCACGGGGACGGAGTGACATCTATTGATCAGCTTTGACAGCACTTTCCATAGATGGCCTAGATGATCATGGCGTCTGACACGGATAGTCAGAAGACGTGGGTTCGAATCCCGTCCGAGGATGTGAATTTTTCTCTCTATAATTTTAATGTTAGAATATTTGGTCGACGGGAACCCCTCCACGAGACGGTTTGCGCTCGAACGCAGCCACGGCGCTTCGAATTAGTTACAAAGCTAAAAGATTTCAAACCCGACAATCTTATTTCGAGTTCGAGTAAAGGTCTTCATTAGGGCGGAATTTTACCAATAAGTTACAGGAAGCTGTTGGAACTACCACGCACTCTGTTCAGCAGAGCAGTTAATCTTTTGCCAAAGTTGGCATTAAGCAATCGACCATCAAATAAGTAAATAGGTCTTTTCAATTAAGTGTATCCATTTCAGTTCGAATTCGATGGTACCGACATCCCTCGTATGATCGAAGCACTTTCCTACGCCATCGACATCGGCTACAGACACGTGGACACTGCACACGTGTATAGAGTGGAGCCAGAAATTGGCCAGGTCATCAATGACAAGATAAAACAGGGGATCATCAAGAGAGAAGATGTTTTTGTGACCACTAAAGTAAGTTGGAGTTGTGTTTTTGTAGAGTTGAATGTAAATCTGTACATATATAATTACATAGATTCATCATCGTCATGGCCCGCATTAGCCGGAAGACTTTCACTTCTGAAGATAGGTTTTCCTCATAGAGCTTGGAGCGGCGACTTCACTACTACATCCAGCAGTTCCCAACGGTTTTGGTGAGGTCGTCGGTCCACCTAGCGGGGGACCGGCCTACACTACGCCTTCCGGCGTGCGTGATCGCCACTCGATAAACTTTCTTCCTCATCGGTTATCGGTTATGTGAGCGATGTAGCCTGCCCACTGCCACTGCAATTTGCTGTATTTGAGAGATACATCGGTTAACCTTAGTTTTTCTACGAATCTCTTTAATTTCGGATCTTGTCACGCAGAAATACCCCACGCATAGCCCTTGCCACTTGAATTTGAAATTTTGGCACTTGATTATTTTATGTTAGAAGCATCTACTAAGGAAGTATTTTGGGAAACTTTACCCATAAGTAATTTCTGTCCCATTAAACCATAAGCGAGTGAAGTCACCGGTGGCTCAGCTTGGTATATTTTAAAGAATTCGTACAAAGGAAGCACTTAGTTGAAAACGTCACTAGCGAAAAGGTGCTTTAAGTTATTGGGCGAGATAACTCGAGAGACATAGGGTATTAATCCAGAAGTACAGTCAGTAAGAGAACATCTGATCTCAGTCTAGACACATGACTACAGATGTGAGTTTTTGTACGACATTTACTGCTAAACCTGTATTCAAGTTGAGATTCACAATCGTTCACACGGAGCGTCTTTCTGGAATACTGGTCCAAGTTAGTTATTTATTTCTCCATTAAATATTATTGAGTAATCCAAATCATTAAATTAAATGCTTAGACATTTTATAAACTCAGTGTACTGCACTGCGTTTATAAATAGTCCGTACCGCAGTACACTGCGTTCAAATAAACAGCTATAAATGTTTATGTTCAACGTGGTACGGCTTTTGTCGCATTCACCTACACTGCGTTTATATAAGCAGCTATAAATGTTTATGTTAAATGCGACATGACTTTTATCGCAGTTACCTACACTGCGTTCAAATAAGCCGCTATAAATGTTTATGTTCAACGTGGTACGACTTTTATTGCAGTTACCTACACTGTGTTCATATAAACTACTATAAATGTTTATGTTCAACGCGGTACGACTTTAATCGCAGTTACCTATACCTACTGCTTTTACATAAGCAGCTATAAATGTTTATGCTCAACGCGGTACGACTTTTATCGCAGTGCAGTATACTGCGTTTGTAAAAGTCGCCTGCGGTAGTACCACCTTGAACATACACTTTTTAAAGTTTTGTATTACACAGTAACACAATAATGGAAAGATAGAACGTTTTATCCGTCTTTTCGTGTCTACAGCATAAACATCTGTATGTGTTTGCAGGTCTGGCAACAATTCCACCGCGAGGGTGACGTGGAAGTTTCTCTGAGAGGATCTCTGAGGAGGTTAAATCTGGACTACGTTGATTTGGTGTTGGTTCACTGGCCTATGTCTGTCTCGGTGAGTACCACAACACAGTCCATATAATACTCAATCTAACTATCGAAACCGAGATGGCGAGATATGGTGATTAGAAGAGTGTAAGGAGCATCAGTAATGCAGGCATCCTATTATATATAGCATCAGTAAAATTCTTAGGTCTCCTGTTACTTAGCATTCCATCTAGTAAGGGGAAGTAACGGAAGACCGTAGAAAGTATTAGTTCGTGGGAAAACAGTATGGACCTGCGTAAAAAGAAAATAAATCTAATTCCAGTAACACCACACTCCGAAAAATCCATGTGATTTTATTTTTGATGACCAATGTTACTTGCCTGCGTGCTTTTCTTAGTTCAGTTCAATTAGGTTACATGAAATCGTGTACCGGATGGTATGTAATAACCTTTACACCTGTCCATGACAAGTTGCAGTACCACCCATAGCTTTTGAATGGTACTATAATAGTCACGTTATTGAATCTCACTCTTCGATATTAACAAATATACGGAAGCCATTTCTGTATAATATTTCTGTCTTGGTAATTTTGCGTGACATTCAACACTGCTACACACAGCAGCGCTTTAGTGAAGTGACACCTTTTGGCCATCCACAGTGGACAGGTCAACGTTGGAGTGGATCATGCACTCCAACGTTGATTCTTTCGTCGCCAATGATGGTGGTAATATGGGGTTCCGTGTAGTGGGTGACAAGTCACCGCCTACCTAAATAGTTTAAGAAAGAAACATCGGCAGGTGTTCTAGTTTCTACCATAGCCTTGATGCGAACCACCAAGATATTCCAAGTCAAAACCCTATACTAGATAACATCTAGAATTAGTAAAAAAAATTACCATCCCCTTTCCATTGTTAATTTTTATATAAAAATGGCCTCTTATGCTGGTTTAAGCTTCACTAATGCCTATCAAAGGACCAAGTGTAGACCCCAGATGTAATAATTAATCGAATGAAATTGATTAAAATACACATACACACAAGATTTTCACGTGTATAAATACTCAGATCAATGAAATATAAATAATAAAAATAGTCAAACCCAGGTCAAACTGACATGTACATGCACATAAATGTTTGACTTGTCCGGGCCCAGGTCGCTGCCTAATAAGTATATGTAAGATGATCAGAATTGTTTGTTCTCGAGTTTTGTATGTTTGGGTTGTGTCAAAGTATGTTTGGATGCTTCCCGTGTCTCGTGTAAGAGTGTTAACTTATTTAACGTCTTCAAAAATTCTTATGTAATTCCAGGAAGAAGGAGTAGATGAGAAGATCGACTATATTGACACATGGCGCGGCTTCGAGGCAGTCGTCGCCAAGGGTTTGACCAAGAGTATCGGCGTCTCCAACTTCACTCTTGAACAGATGAAAAGGCTACTCGCGAACTGCAAGGTCAAACCTGCTGTCAACCAGGTTGAGGTGAGCTACTGAGCCCTCTTGCTCACTTGTGACAACAACTAGTTGACTTCCAGGGGAATTGCTTCTCACAACCAGTTCGTTGTAAATTGCGCGCCATGAGTTGCCTGTCCTGTCTCTTATTTGTATTAACTAAACTAAAACATAAATTTTCATGGGTACCTATATAATTTTATACAAGACCTCGTTTCTCTTTCAGATCAACCTGAACCTGGGCCAAAATGAGCTAGTAGACTATTGCAAAGCCAATGATGTTCAAATAGTGGCATACTCTCCACTCGGAACCATGATCCCAAACCGAGCGGCTCCGAATACGCCCGAGCCAAAGCTCAACAACCCGACCATGGTGGCGATCGCCAAGAAGTATAATAAAACCGTTACACAGATCACCTTCAGGTATTTGGTAAGTGACCAAGTTTTTATATGGGACAATATTAACACAAGGTCTTCAGGTCCCAAATTAGGCAGAGTCTATACTATGGTAACCTGATTACTGAAACAGATACACTCCCAGCAACAGGTCAAACAGACAAATTCATGCACACATGTGTTTGACCTGTCTGGTGATCGAACCCGGGATCAGCGGCTCAGAAGGTATAGCCAACCGGTCAGTCGAAGTTCAGAAGACAGTAATTTCGTGGTGAGATGGAGTTACTTTCTTCCATCAGTAAAAACACTAAAGTAAAAAACAAATAACAAAAAGTGCATTTCATTTTAGTTCATGAGTTCGACTATTGGGCTGGTTATTTGAAAAGAAAGAGAGAAAGAAAATAATTTTATTCAGGACATCACACAACATAACATACAAAAATACTGACAAAATAGGACAACCATCATAATAATAATGTTGCGTAATGCCATGAAAGAGCCCCGACTCAGCATACGCTAGAGTAAACCCAAGCTCTGATTTTCAGCCGGCGCTCCTCACTGACATCACGAACGTAACTAGTGACACAATAGAAACAAATAAACAATAGAAAATAAATATTTTATTTATTTTAATATTAATTTAATAATAAATATGTATATAATTTTATAATGATATTTATTGTGCTTGTGAGATGCTTCTATGTTTAAAATTTTCTAATGTCATTTTTCTCTTCACAGTACCAACGCGGGCTGATAATCATACCCAAGACGGTGACCAAATCCAGAGTCCTGGAGAACGCATCCATCTTCGACTTCCACCTCGACAAAGAAGACGTGGAGACCATCGCCAAGTTCGACAACGGCTTCCGCACCCTGAGGCTGACCTTCTACCAGGATTACACCAATTATCCCTTCGACAAAGTAGGCGAGAAAATAGACGTTCCACTGTCGTTGAGAAAATGGAAGAATGGTGCCAATTTCGATATTGAATGAGCTTTATGTAGATTGTTATTTAATTTATTGTTAGTGTAAATAAATGTTTTAAGAACAATTATTGTGAATTATTTATATTATTTAATATGGGTTTATAAATAACCACCTTGGTCTATGAGCTTCGAAGCCATGGACTTAAATTGAATTACTTAAATTTTCAGAAATAATATATAATAATAATCATAATTTATGTTACTTGCACGTTTATTGCAGAAACATTTATCTTCAAAGTGTACAGAGATACAACGTACAAAGTTAGTACAAAATAGTAAAGAACTCCGTAAGTTTGAACTGATACGTTCTTAAATAGTTATTTATTTTTATCGTGTTTATATTTTTTTTTTGTTAAATACTGTATAGCTTAAGTCGTGTATTATTCACTAGACGAGAGGAACATAAATAACTCGATAAAATAAAGTCTACCTTATGACATACTCCTTAGTTTTATTAAATAATATATTACATAGTTCTTTAATGGGGGAAATATCGAGACTCATCAACTTGTTTTGCAAAGTCACGTGTACTCCATGACAATCTACCAAGGCATCAGGAAATACTAAGAGGTCATTATTGTTCACGAAAGACTATGAACGACGCCATCTTTAGTTTTTTAAGGGAACTATTGTAAAATAATTACGTCGGAAGTTAGGCGTAACTCTTGCAATATTATCTCACTGTTCATCTGCATCTGTTCTACTAGCTTACCACGCCCTGTTTATATATAAAAAAGGTAGGTATACGTCTCGGAACGCCCGACAGAAGTAATAACCTAAACTAATCTAGTGCTGTGGGTTAGAGTGAGAGAGGATGCGTGAGAGAAAGGGAAGCCAGACTAGCGCCGTAACGCGTTACGTTACGAATCGGTTCACCCTCCCATAAGAAGTTATCACTTTAAAAACGAATCTCTATTTCCCTTGGTCATCGCATCACGCGTGAACGGACCGAACGATTTCGCTAATTATTTATTTGTTGTGTTAACTATTGTCAGGAGAATGTTCTTATAGAATAAAAATCTAGAATAGATAGAAGGTTATGGCGAGGCCGAAGTCCGAATCTACTACGGGACACGAACGAAGTCTCGCGCAGTCGCTAGTATTAAAATAATAATAAAAGGAAACAATATTTATTTGTTTGTTTATGTGAAATTAATAGGCTCCCAAACTACTGGACCGAATTGAAAAATTCTTTCACCATAAGAATCCTACATTATCCCTGATGAACATAGGCTTTATAGTTTGGTTCATCATTATCCAACACCACACGGATGAAACCGCGGAGCGCAGCAATAAGATAGTGATCGCTTTACAACTGACATCGGTCGGCCATCGGATTGATCTAACAGCTGTTAGATGACCCGACTTTAAATTACCTTGGGCTATGCGTGCTTAATCAATTATCGCTCACACAGTGTGCACAGAATGTCTACACGTAGGTATAGATTTGAGTGGAAGGATTAGATAAGAATTACTTATCTAATCAGCACTCCATTTCTACCTATACTCATATGTCCCTTTTGTACAAAATATCCTATCAATGATTGCTGAGCACTATTCGATAGTATAAATCGTATAACTCTCCATCGATAACACAGTATGTCATATTGTGCGTTCGTGTTCACACTCTATTTACAATATTTATTATAAGTGTATTTAATTAAACAGATCACTATTGTATTAGTGAGTTTATCAAAATGGCTCAGCAGGTTAGTGCAAGAAAAATATTTGATATTTGAAATCAATTCAATTGATTGTTTAGAGCAGCGTTTCCCATTTGGTGGGTTGCGACCCGGTACCGGGCCATCAAAATAAAATACCGGGTCGCAGCATTCCCACCGCTGGGGCGAGATGATGAATTGAATGTTATCGCGACCACATCTCGCCCCACCTCGGTGGAGGACTGCTCACGGAGGGTCTCAGTGGGTCTCAGCCCCACCTACCCCCTTGCGTCACCCTCGTGGTGTAAGGGTCCCCCTCCCAAAAATAGACAGGTGCGGAAAATTACTTATAGGTGACTTATGTCACAAGTGACTAACTGCACTGCGCCCTTCATCTCAAGGCATTAAGTTATCAAGTCGCATGTGCCTGTAATTTTGCCAGCACCCCACTCAATCTAAACCAGAACTCAGTATTGCGAACATTACTGCTTCACGGTAGATAAAGTTATGGTGGCAGTACTACCCCGGACGAACTCATTCACAAAGAGTTCTACTGCTATGTTTCTTCGGTTATGATTTCATCAAGCGAGTGGCTTACCTTTGTTAACTCAACTTGCAAATTCTGAGAGCTATATCAGTGACCTTGGTTCCTCGGCGTATTACTCTTTATTCTTTTTTTTATTCGTATATATATAATTATCGTCGTCGAGAAACAAACATTGGGACAAAAACAAAGAATTTTCCAAACAAAGTGTCATCACCCTAAGGCATCCATATCAAAATATATTAAGGAACAACACTTATTTTACATGAACTATCTAAATACAAATTTTCACACTTATAAGTTCAAAAACAAAGGACTTTCATATTAACGTTTTCACATATTTTAACCCTTTAATCTGTCCGAATCAGCAAGACTCATTCGAGTTAAGTTTCATTCATAAATCTATTGTTATTTTTTGCGCTGATGCGGACGGGTGAAGGGTTGAATTCCGTAAAACCTTCTTCTTAAACACATCTCTTCTTCGAACCAAGACAAAAACACCCTCCAAATTTCTACGATCAGCGATTCAGGCTGTACGTTGTCTGTCAGTCAATGACTTAGATTTTTATATATTATTATATTGTGTGATGATTAATAACTAAAACACTTTTTAGTTCAACAGAAAAATTATAACAACCTTGAAATTCAAATACTTTACTGATAAGTGACGTAATAATAGTATTACTTTAAAAATTCTAACAAAAATGCTTCAGTTCAGTTCAGTTCTTAGATTATGGCTTCTGCGACTATTGTCACAATTCTGCCAGTGTCCGTTGTGCTAGTTTCATAAACTATCAGGAGAATTATTAACAATTGTTTTTTAATAATATGACCGGTGGTACATAGGGAGAGTCACGCTGAGAATTAGTATCCAGTTGATTTACCTAAAACAAAGAAGGACAACACAGATTGACATCACAAGGAGTTAGATTATATATACATATATAATATAGACAAAATAAATAGTAATAAAAATGTTAGGAACATATATGTATTTACAGTTTAATATTATTTACACTTATAAATTTACACATTAAATAATTTACTAGGGGAGAGAATATTTAGGACAGAAGGTATTTAGAGGAAACAGGTCTGGGGATTTTTGGTGGTAGAAAATCATAGAGGGAACGATGTTTGGGACAACTAAATAATATGTGGTCCACGTCTCCTTCGTCCAGCCCGCACTCGCATATTGAGTGGTCTCTTATTCTCATTTTAGCTAAATGAACTGGAGTGCAAGAGTGACCTAAGCGGAGGCGGCAGATTGTAGAGGTGATCTGTTTATTTGCCGCTCGGAACTTAAAAAACCACGGGGTCCTTGGCAGATCTGGTTGAATTTCACCGTAGTATTTGCCTTTAAGTTTCATAGAAGATTCCCAATACTTTACCCAAGAATCTCGAAGTTGGGATTTGGTGAGCAGGCATAGATCATGAGCGTAAATTTGGAAATGTTCTAGGGAGCCAATTTGAGATGCTGCTTTTGCACAGGAGTCAGCTGTTTCATTGCCAGGAATTCCAGAGTGCCCTGGAATCCAGGCAAGGACAATATTAATTCCTAATTTGTGACATTCAAACAGTAGGTGTTTTATTTTAAGAATCAAAGGGAATCGAGAAATTTTGTGGAAAGGATTGGAAAGAATGGCTTGTAGGCAGCTCTTTGAGTCTGAAAAGATGATTGAGCGATTGAGATTGTGTGATTTAACAAAGAGGATGGCTTCAAAAATAGCCAGTGCTTCCCCAGTGAAAATGGAGGTATAAGGTGGGCATTTAAAACTGAGGCATATCCTTGTAAAAGGGATCCAAACTGCTGCACCTAGAACACTAGTAGGCGATAACTTAGATGCATCCGTAAAAATAACCTTCCAGTTCTGGAATTGGGAACTAATTTTTTTATTAAATAACAGAACAGAGTTAGGTGAATCTTTATCTATACCAAAGTATAGAATTATATTTGGTTGGAAAATTAGGGCTTCATATGGTGTGCTATACAAAGGATTTGATTGGTATTGAGCTACAGGACTATGGACTTTAGTAAATTTGATGAAGCTATGGAGTAGGCAAGGTATTGAATCCATATTACTATTGTCAAATAGGTCAAAAAGAAGGTTTAATTTTTGAAGAAGAGGGTGTTCTGAATTTTGTATTAATTTAAAGATGAACCGATCAGAAAGAAACTGTCTACGTATATTCAAAGGAGGTTCACCACATTCTACTTGCATGGCATTGATGGGTGAAGACTTCATCGCTCCAAGAATAATGCGCAGACATTTGGACTGAATTTTTAATATTTTGTTTTGGCCAGCCTTGTTACATAAATTTAGTAAGAATGAGCCGTAATCAAAATGGCTTCGAACTATGGCGTTATACAACAGTTTTTGTGAGTATGGATGGGAACCCCACCACACCCCTGAGAGAGATCGGAGAACATTGATATTCTTTTCACACTTCTGAGAAATGTAATCAAAATGGCTAGCTCCTGTCATCCTGGAATCAAGATGGATGCCTAAAAATTTGGTGCTGTTATATTGAGGGATGATTTCTTGACCTATTAGTAGTTGAATGGAGGGGATAATTCTTTTTTTAGTAAAAATAACAACTGAGCTTTTGGATGCGGATAGTGACAAGCCATGCTTAAAGAGCCAATCATTAAGATAAGCTAGAGCTGAGTTTAAACGGTTAGTAGCCTCATCTATTGATTGAACGCTAACATAAAGAGCAAGATCATCTGCATATTGAAGGATATTACAAAATGAGTCCACTGAACTCTCTAGGTCATACGTATACAAGCTGTAGAGCAGTGGACTCAAAACGGAACCTTGGGGCAAGCCTTTCCAGACAGTTTTAGGGGGCAGAAACTGATGATTACATTTTATAACAATAGTACGTTCCATTAATATATTACAAATGATACGGACAAGCTTCACAGGGATATTCAGCTGAATGAGTTTACTCCTGAGTACCGGAAGCAAGACATTATCATATGCTGCCTCAACATCTAGGAATACTCCGGCAAGATATTTCCTTTCTTTAAAAGAGATGTAAATGTCTGTTGTTAAGAGGCTTAAATTGTCAATTGTACTAAGTCCTCTTCTAAAACCAAATTGTGTTTTAGCCAATATGGATTTGTTTTCCACAAACCATTCAAGGCGATGCTTTATAAGTCGCTCCATTATTTTTAATAGAGCAGAGGAAAGTGCAATCGGTCTATAGCTACTTGGATGCAGAGGATTTTTCCCTGGTTTTTGTATGGGAATGATTATTTGCGCCTTCCATTGATCAGGTACTACCCCATGCTCAAAGAAGTAATTTATGATGTCAAGAAATATAATTTTGCATTTTTCTGAGGATTTAGTGATGAAGGAATAGGGAATGCCATCTATGCCAGGGGAGGAATCAGTCAGTCCGTCGAGTGCTAGGAGTAATTCGTTGAGTGAGAAAGGGCAGTCAAAACAATTGTTAGAGGGAAGAGAGGATGGGATAGATGGAAGGGAATCTAAAGTAGGTACAGAAGGGGGCGCAATTTTGTCCGAAAAGGCTTCTAGCCAGAATGAAGGGTCGCTGGCTGATGGGTTGTCATCTTTACAGTATCCTCTGAACCGCCTGATTTGCTTCCAAACCAGGGATGACGGTGTTTTAGGAGATAACTTTTCACAGTATCCTATCCACCCTTGCTTTTTTCTTTTCCTGGTTAACTTTCTATACTTTGCTGCAGATTTTTGATAACTATTGAAATTAGCTTGGGACATACATGCATTGTAAATTGCTTCAGCTACTTTTCGCTCCAAAGCGGCTGCTGTGCACTCAGAATCCCACCATGGGGTTGAGATCCTAAAATTTTTGGCAGGTTTCTTAAGTGGGATATGAAGGTCAGCAGAGGATAAAATACTATCTATAAATATGTTGTAAGAGGTGATAGGATCGATATTTAACGGAAATATGGAGGAAGAGTCTAATTTAAGATCAAGTGCCAATGAGTATGAAGGCCAATCAGCATAGGAAAGCTTGTATTTTAACGACGGGCAGGGATTGCAGGGCGGTATAACTTTATTTGGAATAGATATTATAATTGGAAAATGATCACTACCATAGGTAAAACAGAGGACCTTCCAGGTCAGGCAGGAGGAGAGAGAGGGGGAGCATAATGTCAGATCAACAGCACTTTTCGGATTTTGCGTGGGGTGTACTCTTCTGGTAGGAGAGCCGTCATTGATCAAATTAAGATTCACTTCATCTAAGAGTTCCAGAAGGGAAAATCCAAACAAATTAGAGTGGCTGGAACCCCACATAACATGATGAGCATTGAAATCACCCATGACCACCATGGGGTGCGGTACTGATAAAAGTAGAAGATTCAAATCAGGAATAAGAGCAGAGTTGGGATGAGGGATATAGATTGAAACAAAAGAAATGTCTAAACATCTGATACCAACAATATTGATATCAGGAGGGTGTGAAGGGAGAGGGAGTTGGGAAAAAGGCAGCGGGCGCTTTACTAATAAAGCACTTCCTGCATACCCGTCAGCCCTGTCGTCCCGGAGACAGGAGTATCCTGACACCCTGAAAAGGGAGTTGGGTACCAGCCATGTCTCCGAGACGGCAATGACTGACGGGTGAAATTTGGAGATTAAGTGGGCCAGTTCATGCTTCTTTCGTCGCACACTCTGGGTGTTCCACTGCAGTATGGTCAGCTGATCCATATTGATTTTGGAAAAGGGAAACTAATTGTGACAGTTTGGGGGCAACGTTGGACGGTAGGGGTTGAGGGTTCATTAATATGATGTTGATTAACAAAGTTAATATTGTTTCTAACATATTGTCTTTTTGTTGAGAGGATGACAGTTCTAAGTTTTGGCTGTTTGTCAATGCGCAGCCGTTTCCCATAACAGATCTGGGTTCAGCAACAATTTGTTGGTGGGCAATCTTATCATAAGATTTACCATAAGTGGGTTTTGGACGGGGGCTGGCATAGACTGTTTTAGCATAAAAACGTCTGTGTTGGGGCTGTGAGTGACTAGCAGGAGCAGGGGATTGAGAGGAAGGTAGAGAGATACTTTCTTGGGCTACTTCTGCATAGGATCGGTTAACTTGTGGAACTTGAGCGGAGGCTTCCTCATACGACACACTCTCTTGAGCCATAATGAACTTTATTGATCTTTGACGCTCAATTTCAGGGCAATCCTTGCTAGTAGTGAAATGTCGTCCTGAACAGTAAAAACAGGTTGATTCTTTTTCCGGGATCTCACAAGTATCACCAAGGTGGTCCTTCGCACAACGGAAGCATTTCGGTTTCGACCTGCACTGTAATTTGGTGTGACCAAATCTACAACATGCGTGACATTGGATAGTTGGGTATTGGTAAAGCTCTACAGGGAGAGAATAATAGCATGAGAATACCCTTGTGGGTAGTACTTGGCCTTGGAATGTGACTACTACTGTCTGGGTAGGAACCCATGAGGCTTGGTCATTTTCAATGGTCTTCCTATTCAGACGTCTTGCTTTTAGGACCTTACCACATCCCTTGGGTAGGTCTAGGGACTCAACAAACTCTGTCATGGACATATCCGTCGGTACCTGTCTAATCAACCCCATTCTAGTAATGTTGTACATAAGGATTGTAGCGGAGTATTTGCACATGCTAAGTATTGGGAGCGAGATAAAGTTATTTGCGGCATCAGCAGACTTGAATTCCACAGATACTTTGTTGCGGCCTACTTTTTTGACACCATCAACACAAATGTTGGCAATTTTGTGTGTTTTTAGGAACTGTCCAAATTTGATTGGTTTCAAAATAGTTCCTGGAGCTAGGTCTGGTTCGATACGGGACACGTGAACCACATATGGGCCTTTATCTAGTGATGTGTATGATAACCCACCAATTACTAATGATGAGTCAGTATACACAGTCTGGATAGAAGCTGACGCTAATTCTGGCGAAGTAATTGTTTTTTTAGCAGGTGGTTCAACTTCTGCTTCAAGACGTCGTTTAGGAGCGGATGAGCTAGGAGCCGGGTCCGGCGGAGGATCGGGGTCCGGCGGATCGCACTCCATGATGAAAGTTTGAGGTTAACCTTAAACTTAAATCAGTAATATAAACAATAAACTACTTACAGATTAGTACCGACACCTAGGACAACACAACAATAATTTAGGTAAATCACACTAGTCAGTAAATAAACAGCTGTTCACACAAATTCTCCCAACAACTCCAACAAGTTTACTCGCTATCACTTCCGAACGCAGAATCCCAAAAATGCTTCTAAATTCGATCGTTGCATTAAACCTTATCAACATTATGATTGATATTCAACATATTAAGATATAGTAATCTACTAAATTACAAGCTCATAATTGTGATAAAACAAAAATTAGCTAACTATTAAATACAAACAAAAAGTGAATTCAAAACCGTATATTCTATTTAGTAATCACTGACGCACTAATAAACGTTTAATTATGAATTACTGTAGACATTTATAAGACTCTACTGCCGCCTACGAAGAAATAATAAGCCGCGTTCCAAAATAAATGGTCAATATCTATATACTGGTGTATTGCACAAGGGAATTGCTACTATAGGTATCTAATAATAAACGTCTTGGTGGACTGAAAGTGTATTCTGCTGAACTGATTTCTCTCAAAGACTAGCTACCCCATCATTGGCTTAGCTCACATCACGCCAAAAAATCTACCTACTTGCAACATAGACGGCATCCACTTTCAATATTTCATGTACGCCCAGAGGTTTAGGGTCTTTGTTGACGAATCAGTCATGTATAAAAGAAGAT
Source organism: Selenia dentaria (assembly GCA_917880725.1). NCBI lineage: Eukaryota > Metazoa > Arthropoda > Insecta > Lepidoptera > Geometridae > Selenia > Selenia dentaria. The sequence continues at coordinate 3,591,251 of OU862902.1, forward strand.
GTCCTGACTGACTGGCAGACAACGCACAGCCTAAACCACTGAACGTAGACACTTGAAATTCGGAGGGTGTATTATCGTTGATGCGTAGATGTGTTCTAAGAATGGGTTTTTCGAAATTCTACCCCTAAGGTCAAAAGGGGTGAAAACGTTTGTATGAAACTCCTTTGTTTTTGAACTTATAGTTGTGAAAATTTGCATTTGGATAGGTCATTCAAAATAAAAAAATGTTGGACAATTTTTTTTGATAGTGGTAGTTTATTAGAGTGAAATAGAGGGGTGAAAGTTTGTATGGAAAGTTTTTTGTTTTCGACATACAGTGGTGTAAATTAGGCCCCCGCCAAGGCCCTGCTTAGGTCGACCTTTTTACCTAGTCTAAGTTATTGAGGTCATTGCCGTTTTTGGCCTAGTTTCTCAGGGATGAACCTGCTTGGAAAACTTTAATCACTCATAAATCGGAATGTTGACTACTTCCTGGGACGCAGTAGTTAGGTCCCAATTGTATGCAAGCTTCTGCGTGTGTGGTTTTAATATTACCTACTACATCTTTTTGTATTAATAACTCTAAATTTTAAATGTGTGTATGTTTTACGAGTATATATTATATGTGCAAGGAAGAAATCGATTTCGATTTATTTTATTGTAATCGATTTATTGTACGAAACATGGTTACAATTAGGTGTTTTTTTTATACATTTGTTCTGCATATTCCACCATAGACTGGCATACAAAATATTGTCAATTAGTTAAATTTACACATTTGAAATTAAAGAATACATAATGAATTACAATTATTAATACGATATACATGGCTACATTAATATGTTTATATTTTTCTATAAATATGTTAGTTTCATTTGCTATTTCGTTTGAATAGTCGTATTGCATATTTATACATATATTTCGTAAAGTAGGCCAATTTGACTTTTGCTTTATGATTATAAACAACAAAGGCACAAAATACCTTATCGACTAAGAATAAATAAGTAAGCTTGTATTTGGACATATATCGAAAATATGATATGAGTAAAATAATAAGAAAAATATGCTTTCAGCGCGTTAACATCCCAACGTTCAGGCTAAACAACGGCCGCGAAATCCCAGCTTTGGGATACGGGACATGGCTCGGTGGGAAAGAGAAAGACGAAAAAGACACTTCAGAACAATTCTCGGTAAGTCATATAGTATATAATTTATTATTAATAGTCTAAACTGCAATGTTTTCCATTTAGAGAATACACCTTCAAATAATAATACACAGGGGTCAACAGGAAACCACCCAGGCACGAGATGGTTTTAGCTCACGGATTTAGGAAGGGAGGGAATATTGCGCGAGTCATTTATTTTACTGATTCGCATGTCGCAGTTTTTCGGTTATTTATCCCCGCCCCACTGTACTTCACACTTACAAATGAAACAATAAACTCATAAAGTAATACACTAAACGGAACGCTCTCATTAGATACTTACACCAATTCATTACGCGTTGATGAGCGTATGCGTGCTGAGAGTACCGTTAAACGCAACTACATTGCGGCATTTGTTTCATATTTTCATATTTTTCCGCAATTTCATAACACTACCAATGATGTCGAAATGAATATCCTACTCGCACGCACGCACGCACCGATATTTACGATTTTTGCTAACAAGTTCTCCGGAACTTGTTGCGGCGACACGTGGCACGCCCTTTCAACACATCTCCTCCCGTCCTAAATCCACTTTTGCACTCGAGCGTAGCGAAGACGCTAATAGTTCGAGTGCCTAAATCGATCTTTCACTGGTAAACACTGTGTTTTATTTCGAATATAAGGCACATAAATAAGAACGATTAGTTAAACAAACATCATTTTTAATCAGAAATAGGGGATTGCTCACGTAATATTTATCGGATAGGTCTGACTATAGTATACACGCCCAGTATCGGTATAAAGGGCAGCAGCATACCTTCCATACATCAAAGGGGTTACGGACACGATTGGAAACTTGTTACGCCGAAGGTACAGCATCAAGACGATATTCCGGCCCCTGAGACAAGTAAGACAGTTGCTTCGGTCTCCCAAAGATAAAGACCCGTTGGGAGTCCCCGGTGTTTACATGATTCCCTGCGACTGTGGGAAATGTTACGTCGGGGAAACGAGAAGAAACATCTCCACTAGACTTCTTGAACACATACGCTCCATGAAGAATATAGATACTAACAGTTCCGCCGTAGTAGTATATTCTCTGCTCTCCAACACGAACCACCACATCCGCTTCGACAGAGCTCGGATCTTAGCGAGAGAAAAATTCTAGGTGCCGCGCAAGATCCGAGAGTCGATTGAGATTTGTGAGCGGTCAAACTTTAATCGAGACGGAGGATGGTTCTTACTTGGAAGCATTGCCTTCATGGAGCTCATTCTGATGCAAGTGATGTGTCTGGTGCAGATGTAGTGAGCTTTTTTTGGCTGGGACGTCTCCTCACATACTAGCGCGCGCTTCACCAGCGACGAAGATCGAGAGGGTTCACACCAAGACGCGCCAACGCTATATAGTGAATCCCGCCCCCCGCACCAACCTTTAACTTCACGAGAGCTACGAGCTGCCGCCCCCAGTGCTAAGCGAGACGCCATCGACGCAGGCGTCCCGAACACTCCTTGAAAAAGGCCACCGAATGTGGTCGAAACTATAGTCGGAACTATCCGATAAACATTACGTGAGTAATCCCGTATTTCTAATTAAAAATGAGTGAAAACCACGTGAGTTCTTATAACAAAACAACGTTTTATTAAAACATTTTTTTTATTATATCTGCAATAAACTCATTTTATATAAATCTCTGATAAACGTAAATAATAAGCACTGGACCAAACAACTGAAGATCGAATTGCTGCTTCCCCGCTTTTTTGTGGCAATTAACCAGTCTGTAATGTTTTATAACAATTAAATATGGTGTATCTAGTCTATTCAGCTCAAATTTATTTAAAAAAATATAGTAATTAAGCTAAAGGTTAATTAAAAGTATAAAACATGTATAATAATTTAACAGCAGGCTTTCAAATCAGATAACCATCAAGGATTGTCCGATTTGAGCCCAACTAAGCTCAAGACCTGTCTTGGCCGAAAATTGGCATTAAGCCATCAACCAGATAAACCATCAGTCAGATAGGTAAGTCGGTGGTATTTTTCAAATTTGTGTATCGTTTCCAGTTCGAATTCGATGGCACCAACATCCCTCGGATGATCGAAGCGCTTTCCTACGCCATCGACATCGGCTACAGACATGTGGACACTGCACACGTGTATAGAGTGGAGCCAGAAGTCGGCCAGGTCATCAATGATAAGATAAAACAAGGGGTCATCAAGAGAGAAGACGTCTTTGTCACCACTAAAGTAAGTTGTAGTTTAAACGCTAATGTAAATCTGTACATATATAAGTACTTGTCCAAACTCATTGACTAATTCATCAAAACTCAGACCACTGGAGCTACAAACTTGTAATTTTGTTTTAAGTATTCACTGAGGAAGGATTTGGGGAAATGACACCTCTAACGTAAATTCAGTTTGTTTCTGTGGCTTCGTATAATAGCCTATAAGCCCGTAAGCGAGAGAATTCACTGGCGGGTAAGATAATAGTTAATAATTACTTGGAGTAACACTATAAGGGGGTATATCTTAGAATATTCCTTCTTAGCACTTAATTAATAGCCACTAGCGCAGGGGTCACCTGAATTCTTAGGTGAAATATCTCAGAGACATAGTTCATTATTTTAGAAGTATGTACAACAGATAATCTAGACTTGAGCGCAGAGAGCAGTTTAAAATTTTTACGGCAATTCGTCTCAAATCTGCACTCAGTCTCGATTCACAAATGAGCGTTTTACTGGTATACCGATCATACGTAGTTATTTTCTATGCATTACTGTATCACTGTGTAATCCAGTGTAAATTTAATGAATTGACATTTTATTAATACAATTTTATGGACTGTGTTTATAAACGGTCAGTACCGCAGTACAGTACACTGCGTTTATAAACGGTCCGTACTGCAGTACAGTACACTGCGTTTATATAAGTAGCTATAAATGTTTTGTTGTTGTTCAATGTGGTACGACTTTTATAGCAGTGCAGTAAACTGCGTTTATATATATTAGCAATAAGTAAATGTTTATGTTCAACGCGCTACAACTTTTGTCACAGTGCAGTATACTGCGTTTATTTAGTAGCTATAAATTTTTACGTTCAACGCGGTACGATTTCTACCGCAGTTACACTGCGTTTTTAAAGTCGCCTGCGTATTACCATGCTGAACATAAACATTTCAAAGTTTTGGATTACATAGCAACACAATAATGGATGGATGAAACGATTCAACCGTCTCGTACATAATACGTTCTATAGCATAAATATCTGTGTGTGTTTGCAGGTCTGGCAACAATTCCACCGCGAGGGCGACGTGGAAGTTTCTCTGAGAGGATCTCTGCGAAGGTTGAATCTGGACTACGTTGATTTGGTGTTGGTTCACTGGCCTATGTCTGTCTCGGTGAGTACCACAAAAGTTGAATAACTACTCAATCTAACTATCGAAACGAGATGGCGAGAAATGGTGATTCGAGGAGCATTGCATGTAGCGTCAGTAATGTAGGTACATTGTGTTTTTTGTGGTAGTGCCACGCTGCAAACCACAGCCGAATGGGCTGGCACGACCGGAGATCCACTCGCACATAACACCGACGTGAAGTAACATAGCTTGCTATTGCGTTTCGTCGGTTTGTGGGAGGTTCCGGACGCCGATTCACCGCTTCCCCGTTCTCCCTCTCCTTCTCCTCACCCCATCTATCTCTTCCTTCCTATTATCCTTCCTGAAAGGTCGGCAACGCATCCTCAGGCATTGCGGATGTCCGAGCCGCTTGCTCATTTGCCAACCTATCCCAAAAAAAAACATAGGTGGAAGGGAAGGACCTGCTCCGACCTGAGAAAACATGGGTGTTGATGGGAAAACGTTACGACCCTGAGAGCAAGTAACTAAATCCGACTTTATTTTTGATGACAGATGTAACTTGATGATTTCTTAGGCTTTCCCGATTCTTATACATTGAAATTAAGCAATTACTTATACGAATTAAATCGCATATTATCTTATATTGTTTTATCCCAACGTTTCCAACACTTTTTAGTGAACTGGGAATCCGACACTAGATGACAGTTACGAAGTTATGAAAATTATTTTTATGTACCGCCTATAATATTTTTTATCAAAACGTTTCCGATGCAAGCAGGGTCCACAAGTCTTGCAGTATTGTGCTGGGTTTGGGATTTCATTAGCTTGATCACTGAATCATCATCATCTCTATTGAAAATAAGGTGTTTTTTATTTCTATGACCTCTCTTAACATTCTCATAACATAATAGCGGTTGTCCTTAGCTAGAATTTGTGGGTTATTGAACCGAATTCGTTAGAGAACATGCTCATATACTTCAGACTTGGTCAAGCGTCTGTTCTTCATGCCAGCTATATGTTCTTCAATGCGTACACCAATGCTTCTCTTTGTCTACCCACCAAGAAAAAACTGTTGAATGTCCTCAGACGTTCCATATATTCCCTGCGCTGTTCCTAAGTTTCAGATAAATAACCACTTAAATTTTTGAAATTTGGCAACAGCGAGACTTTACTCCTCAAATATCCACTTCGATTGTATTGTTCGCGAACTTGTTATTGAATCAGATTCTATCATGGACCAACCAGTTTCTTTGTTTATTAAATACTGTCAAACATGTAGCTGATGCTCCAGGAGCAAATACTGACGTAAAGTTATATGATTATTAACGGGATATTTACCGTGGTAAGGTTGTGGAATGAGCTCCCGAAATACTGACGTTCTTATGCCATTCAACAGAAGAATAGCTTTTTGAAGATTCATCTGCTGTGTACCGAGAAATATTACGTCGACTTATATGTGTGCGTCATACTATGGGCCTCATAAATAAGCTCAAAGTCGCAAAACGTGGAGAGGGCTATGCTCAGGGTTTCTCTACGTGATCGAATCAGAAATGAGGAGATCCGTAGAAGAACGAAAGTCATCGACATAGCCCAGAAGATTAGCCAGTTGAAGTGGCAGTGGGCAGGGCACATAGCACGCAGAACAGATGGCCGATGGGGCCGAAAGGTTCTGGAGTGGAGACCACGGACCGGCAAGCGCAGCGTAGGTTGTCCACCGACACGGTGGACAGACGACCTGATAAAGGTCGCAGGACGACGTTAGATACAGGCCGCTTCCAACCGGTCCTTTTGGTAAAACATGAGGAGGCGTATGTTCAACCGTGGACGTCCTATGACTGAGATGATGATGATATGTGTGTGCGGAACTATAAGGAACCATCTCGTTACACAGTCTGATATACTCCAAGAACCTCTTCAGCGTTTAATGAAATGATATACGTTAAAACGTCGGTATCTTTGCTACTTGTGTACCTGCCAACTGAACTTCGACAAACGCCGACATTTGATTGAAAACCTTCATAAATTCTTATGTAATTCTAGGAAGAAGGAGTAGATGAGAAGATTGACTATATTGACACTTGGCGCGGCTTCGAGGCAGTCCTCGCTAAGGGTTTGACCAAGGGCATCGGCGTCTCCAACTTCACTCTTGAACAGATGAAAAGGCTACTCGCGAATTGCAAGGTCAAACCTGCTGTCAACCAGATTGAGGTGAGATCAGTTCCTGTACTTTAGCTGGTGTACACAATTAGTTTACTTCCAAAGGATTTACTTACTGTTTGCGGTTGCGAAAGAACTGGGGGGCTACTCCCACCTTTTACGAAACTATCATAAATCAGGAGCGTTTTGTAAAAGCTTAGAATAATCATGCTTAAATAATGCATAACCAAAATTAATGGTAATGTTGCAAAGACTGTATTTTAAGCTATTGAATAGCTTCTATCGCGGGCCTTGAGCGTGGAGACCGAATCCAGAAATTCCGTAACGAAAATAACCTAACACCCCCCACTCCGACTCCATCTATATCATTTCTATAGAGCCAAGTTTGCTCAATCGTGTTTTGGCTCCCATACATCATAAGGGCGTATATTCAATTTACACTACGTTTTATTTCGAACTTCCGTTATTAGGTTTAAACGTCGAAAAACTAAGTTTTCGCGAAATCGAATGATGAAATTTGATCGTAATCTACACTCATTTCGCCTTAACGCTAAGTGGGTTTAATTATATTCATCGCTTCAGCTTCGTGTTTTTTTATAGGCAAAATAGTAAAGTACCTTTATAAGTATGACCTGGCATTGGCATGCCAATGGAACGTTTTTTTTTTATTAAGCTATTGCATAGCTTCTATCGCGGGCCTTGAGCGTGGAGACCGAATCCAGAAATTCCGGAACGAAAATAACCTTACACCCCCCACTCCGACTCCATCTATCGATGAATAGCAGAACTTTTAATGACTTTTTGAAATATCACGCTTGTCTCTTTAGTTCAACAACTCGCCTCTAGATGGCATTGGTTAAATAATTATAATTGCATAAGTTGATAAAAACAGCTATGCAATAGCTTTACCGCGGCAGTCTCCGAGTGCCACACGTCTTTTTTTATATTTTTTTGTATTTTAAGAGATGGGAGTACGTATCTTCAAAAATTTGACATTGGAACAATGATAACAAAAGTCACGGAATTGAATGAACTATTTGATAATACGTCATCAAAACCTCTATCATAATGCATTATTATTTTAAGCTTGCTATATTGACGTGGTGGTACCAAATGAATGGTAAGGTTGAAACATGATTACTTTAAGAGGTGGAAGTAGGTCTGTTTGTTTCGGCTAAGCTACGAGATGGCTTGACCAATTTAGACGGGACGTGCGCTGGTAGATAGCTAATGTGATAAGGAGTAATTTTTACCGTGCGGATCCAGTTATCACGCAGGTTAAACTTCTGGGCGCAGCTATTTACTGTATAATATTTTAATGTATCCTGTCCCTTTCAGATCAACCTGAACCTCGGCCAGAACGAGCTAGTAGATTATTGCAAAGCCAATGATGTTCAAATAGTGGCATACTCTCCACTCGGAACCATGATCCCAAACCGAGCGGCTCCGAATACGCCCGAGCCAAAGCTCAACAACCCGACCATGGTGGCGATCGCCAAGAAATATAATAAAACCGTTACACAAGTCACCTTCAGATATTTGGTAAGTATTGAATTGAAACCAAGTTTAGGAGGAAGAAATTGCGTGGGGAGACGGAGCTACCAGTGCAAACTCTAAAGTTAAAAATATATTTCGCATATGTAATATGAATGTGATGTTTTCTGGTAACTTCAATGAAAATACAAATATAGCTTGAGGTATGATTACGAAGTACTTTAGTAACAATGTTGGTTTCGATCGAACTTTGACCCTTTTACCCTTAACCTCAGCTTTATCATGACGTATCTAAGGATAGGAGTAAACCATAGATGTAAATAGGGCGAATTCTGTGGAGTAAACATGGTGATTCTAATTCAATAATTTCTGGCGGTGAAACTTAAATTTATCAAATCATATTTTTCTCTCCACAGTATCAACGAGGGCTGATTATCATCCCCAAAACGGTGACGAAATCTAGAGTCCTGGAGAACGCATCCATATTCGACTTCCACCTAGACAAAGAAGAGGTGGAAACCATCGCCAAGTTCGACAACGGCTTCCGCACCCTGAGGCCTATCTTCTACCAGGACTACACCAACTATCCCTTCGAGAAAGTAGAGGAGAAAATGGACGTTCCACTGTCTTTGAGGAAATGGAAGAATGGTGCCAATTTCGATATTGAATAAGCTTTAGTTTGTTAATTAGGTATTTATTGTTGTTGTAAATAAATGTTTTCGTTAAGAACAATTGTGATTACTTTACAAAGTCCAAATTGGGTCTATGAATACCGCTGGTTCGGTCTACTGGGCAGACATAAATTGTCTAATGGTAGATGAGAAGGGAAGTTTTGTAAGAATCCATATAAGGAAGGATTTTTTATCCTTATGCTTACAATGTAATAGGTTAAATAAACTGACGAAATGTCAAGTTTCAGGCGGTTTAGGCATTGTGTTGACGAGAAAGTCAATCAGTCAGTTAGTCAGGTCACATAAATATATATTATGAATATTTATGTTTCTACTTCATGTCGTGTACGTAAATAATTTTTCATACAACCTGCTCGAAAATGTCCAGTTACATATCACGCAATCTCCACGTAAAGCAAGGTCAGTATCCCCAGGGATGAAATATTGTATGACACTCCCAAGGAATTAAAGTGATTTGGATTGGGAACGTTAGAATTTCTAGGCTTTTAGCATAGGGCATTGTAAAAAGAATTTATTCGACAATCGAACTAGCCTCCACAGACAGCACACAAAAACAAAAGAAAATAGGCGCGATTGTAATGAGTTGTTGATTGTAATTGTAACAAAAGACGGTGTTCTTTTGTTTTTTTGCTACACTATTTGTTATTCTATTACGTGTACGCCGACTCAAAAATACCTATTACTTTGAGCATCCATAACTGGACAAATGTGTCCAATATTAATATTACTTTATATTTATTTTACTAAATGATTTATACATATAGCCCTGAGTTTTGTTGTCTCGCAGTAGGTATGAAAAGTATTTACCTCGAGGATAAAAGCCTGTGTCTTCGTCTTGGGCGGCTTGAACACCTCGCTTCACTCAGGACTCTACATAACTTCCTCGCTTCGCTCAGGAGTTAAAATTAAATCCCCTTGCTGCGCTCAGTAGGGCTATTATGTATCTTAGTTGCTAACAAATGTTGATTGAAATCGAAAAACATGGCCGCTCTATGTCAGTTTTGTCAGCTCCAGTCATCAACGTACTAACATTTTCGCTTACTGGAGTTGTCGAAAGTGACAAAGAGCCGCCATTTTTTCAGATTTCAATCAATATGGATTATGCCCATCAGTATCCCTACTTTGCGCCCTCAGGGGGACATACGGTAAGAAAGTGTGCCGTCTGGCCCCCTTTTTGCGGTTGGGGGGCAGACGACACGTTTACACAGTTTGTACCTACTAGATGAAAGAACAAAAAATTATGGCCAAATGTCAGAATGTTTTGTTGTGGTAAATTCATCTTGACGGGCCGGTTGGCGCAGTTGGTAGCACCCCTGCCTTCTGAGCCGCTGGTCCCGGGTTCGATTCCCGGACAGATCAAACATTTGTGTGCATGAACATGTCTGTTTGATCTGTGTCTGGGTGTGTATATGTATTTAAGTATGTATATCAGTCATCAGGTTACCATAGTACAGGCTCTGCCTAGTTTGGGACCTGAAGACCTTTGTGTGGATGTTGTCCCAAAAAAAAAAAAAAAACTTAAGATCTTTAGTCGCAGATGCATCTTGTTAAGAAGTAGTACATTAGAATATGTACAATACACATACAACAATACTTCGCACAGCTGTCGCATCTACAGCATTCCGAAAGATGCCTGCAGCGTGACACCGGGTAGTCTGGGTACTTACAGAGACCGTAGCACAATTTGCGAAAAATTTATATCGCAAGCGTTAACACGTCACCCTTCGGCGTACTAACTATGAGTAAACTGTGTCACAGTTGCCCTAGATACATGACAGTTTGTACTGTTTCAAGTGAACGTCACGTTACGTTACACTTTCCCAATTATTCGTGCTAGGCACACTGACCATCGTCCGCGAATATCAGTGGCGTTAAGGCGCGTCCCATAACAAAAGCCGCGCAGTATGTTTATATCTTCGCGTTATTTCAAGGATGTTAAACGAAACAAGCACAATTTGAAAAATTTAATACGGACTTCCATTCTATCCAGTTATTAGAGTGTATCTCAAAACAACTGGACCGAATTTGATGAAATTTAAATGGGACCACACGGGAAGTACCAGCAGGAAGTGCAAACAAAAAAAGAATTTTGAGAATCGGATCACTTAGTCGAAAGTTATGAGGTAACAAACATAAAAAAATACAGTCAAATTGAGTACCTCCTCCTTTTTTGGAAGTCGGTAAAATTTCATGATAAGAATATCATGATAATTTCCAACATTTCTCTATATTTTTTATGATCAAAATATGATTTACAGTAATTATTTACATTATATCTATGAAATCAATTTCTAAAAACGACAGAAATTGGGGAAAAACCATTGATTTCTTGCATCTAACACGAACAACAACTTGTTTTGATATTTGGTGTGCACTAATGGTTAACCGTTAAAATGTTTAATTTTTTTCACAAGACCTATTTTTCTATGTTTTAACAAAATATTAAAAAACAGATTAGAATTTTCTGCAGAGCGCCATGCGCAGAAGTCAGGCGGCAGTCGGCCGCTGTGCCTCCTCTCGGTCCCCCGTTCGAGAGTCGACTGTCGCATACCGCCCGGAACAAGATTCGAAAGGTTATTTCAAATTTACTATGGGATGCGCCTTAAGTCGCGTTCCAATCCTAATTTTAAAACAATTTACGATGCTTTACATAAGGTTGAGAATTGCTTATCAGATTGGACGATGTAATGCGAAGATGCAATAGAATACGTGCTAATACTTTTTATATTTATTTCGTACAATCAAATGATTAAATTTTAATGATAAAGGAGTCCATAGTTCACTAGTAAATTTAATTGGGAATTCGAATATGAAACATTCATTGAAATACATTTGCCCATAATTTATGATAAAGAAATAAGATATAATAGCAGAACTTTTAATGACTTTTTGAAATATCACACTTGTCTCTTTAGTTCAGCAACTCGCCTCTAGATGGCATTGGTTAAATAATTATAATTGCATAAGTTGATAAAAACAGCTATGCAAATAGCTTTACCGCGGCAGTCTCCGAGTGTCACACGTCTTTTTTTATTTCAACTAGAACGGTTATGTACACCACTTACACTAATGATTATTAACTGAAAATTAAAATGTTATTTAATCTTATCGCATACTACCGTTCTTTTGGTGAATAATGTATAATATTTAAATATGTAGTGTGTAGCTTTAGACTGGTCTTATAGACGAGAGGAACTATATAAAAAAATCCAATTTAAAAAAAAATCCTTCGTTTATTTTTATTTTTTTTAAATAAGTTGAAGTCACCTTCATATAAATGAACCCCTATCTTTCCTGGTCACGATATAACTTGAGAACGGCTTTATCGATTTCATTTTTTTTTAAATGTTTTCTACTTCATAGAAGATAAAAAAAATAAGAAAAGATGGGAGGTTGTGGCGAGGCCGAAGGCCGACCCTAATACGTGAACCAAGTCGCTGGCAGTTGCTAGTATATATATAAAACAAAAGAAAACCAACCCCTTCCCTCTACGCTTAGGTTAGGGAGTAAAATAATATCAATGGGTCTTGCAACGTCACGTGTTCGGCGTGTCAAACTACTAAGGCATCAGGAGTTACGAAGAGGTCATATGGGTTCATCGTGGTGTAGATAGTCTCTTTAGGACGCCATCTGTCATTTGTTAGGGAACTATTACGTAACGACAGTTTGACGCAACTGCGACTTGCGAACAAAACATTGAAGAACATTTTTTTACTAGGCTGACATCAACCCTCAGAAGATGGCATTATACACAAATTGAGTTTACTACTTCTACACAAACTTGTAAAACACAAGTGCATACCTTTTTATTTCAAAATAAAGAATAAGATTGATTGAAATCATTGCATTTTACATATAAATTACAGGTGAAGCCATAGAAACATGGAGTAGTACTCACTCGTATTACTCTGATTTTTTACTACATCAATGATTATGATAGACAGGTTTTCTATGTGTGAAACCAAATAGAACAAATTAACCCTAACCAGGTATGGGGAAACTCATGGTTTATTCCACAAATCCACATTGACAATCCCCATCAATGGATTTGTGAACTTTTCTTCCACTAATCCCCATTAACGTCTTAAAGTACTTGTAATGGGGATTTGAGGAAAAAAAACTCCATCGGTCTAAAATAAAATCCCAATCGGTTGATAAATAAAATAATAAATAAATTGCAAGCAACATCCGTATTGTTTTATTTATTTAAAGGTATACTCAAACACGCTTATTTTTACAGTTAAACAAATTAAAGTAATGGCTTAATTAATAGCCCAAATGTAAAATATATAATATTTTATAACCATTATTCATTATAAATAAAACTACATACCATCGAAATGTTTATTATCCGGTAGCAAGTACCAACATGAAAAGAATTCAACTAGTGATTAGTTAAGTCTTCTAATATAAGACCAACCCAAACTCATTACCCCCACATATCTGTGTTTCTCTAAGTCCCCATTGATACAATACTATTATACTTAATACGCTAAGCATGGTAGGTATGCTTAAGCCTAACCCTGTTCAATATTACCAACAAGTTTAAAACATTATGTGTATATTATGCAAATATATGGGCAAATATAGTCCTCTAACAAGAATTTGTAGACTATCAAACCAATTGTGGTCGGAGCAGGGGATAGATATTTTTGAGAGTTCTCTTGTTTTATTTAAGAAAAGGGGTGTGGAAACCCTTAAGTAAGTTAGCTATTTCACTGTTTTATTTGTTTTATTGTGCTTATTTTCATTCATTCCATAACTTGTTTTTTTACAAAATGTTACTGAATTCGTCGGAGTTGGTTGTAGACCAGCCATTAATTTGTTATTAATGTTGTAATAATGCATGCTGTGTTTGCCTATTATTGGATTGTTACATAAGACATTAATATTAACACCACGTTATTTATACTTACTATAAAATGTATCAGTCTGTTGGTGAACCAAATAAAAAATAAAAAAATAATAATTATGCACTAGCTGCGCTCAAGCGCGGATCCACCGCTGTGGGCACGGTGAGCATGCCCACAACCCTAAGGCCTTTATTAATAAACGTTGCGTGAACATAGATTACTAGTCGTACTTAGAGAAGATAAAGATGCTTGGAATACTCCACTTCTGGCAAGCTGTCTCTCTGCCACCCATAAAATGTAATATTTGTAGTACCTAAGTAGAAACATTGTAAACATCTATATGAAAAGAATGGCCCAGAGTTTCTTGCCGCTTCTTCTCGGTGGGTTCTATATATTTTGGAACGCGGCGGTAGAGTCTTTAAAGTACATTATAATGAAAAGTTGACGTTCATAAGTGCGTCTTTGATGCCTAAATTGAATAAATGATTTTGACTTTGACTTTGAGATTAGGCGTAACATGCTTTGTCTTGCTTTCACGCGTGACATTTACTGCAAGCGAAAAATTGACAGATAGATGTTTTAACTACTCCGGGTTTATTACAAGTTTATTAATAAGGCCGTAAAAGACTTGTAACATCAGAGGTCACACTGTCATGTTCCACAGGCTGATGAGATGACCTTTCATATCCAATGTCTTAGTAAAATATAAAAGGATATCGATGAAGTTATTAACGTTTTGCAAAAATAAATGTAAACTTGCATTTGTAATTTAAGTAATCACTTAAAAATATTATTTATTTAAAATATTATAAGAACAAGAATTTTATTTGACATTGCATTTAAAATAATAACATAACATAAACATAAAAAAAGACGTGTGGCACTCGGAGACTGCCGCGGTAAAGCTATTGCATAGCTGTTTTTATCAACTTATGCAATTATAATTAGTTAACCAATGCCATCTAGAGGCGAGTTGCTGAACTAAAGAGACAAGCGTGATATTTTAAAAAGTCATTAAAAGTTCTGCTATTCATCGATAGATGCCAAATCAACTTATGCAATTATAATTATTTAACCAATGTCATCTAGAGGCGAGTTGCTGAACTAAAGAGACAAGCGTGATATTTCAAAAAGTCATTAAAAGTTCTGCTATTCATCGATAGATGGAGTCGGAGTGGGGGGTGTTAGGTTATTTTCGTTACGGAATTTCTGGATTCGGTCTCCACGCTCAAGGCCCGCGATAGAAGCTATGCAATAGCTTAATTTAAGCAATTAAAATATCCTTTGTAATTGCCATTGCCTTGCAGGGTTTTGAAGTGTTGTATCCAGTTCAAAATTCTGAA
This sequence comes from Selenia dentaria, assembly GCA_917880725.1. Lineage (NCBI taxonomy): Eukaryota > Metazoa > Arthropoda > Insecta > Lepidoptera > Geometridae > Selenia > Selenia dentaria. The sequence continues at coordinate 3,606,267 of OU862902.1, forward strand.
TGGCACTGGACTGTTGACATCAGTGAGATTGTGACGGTTAAAATCAGACGTGCGACTTAATACTATGTATATCTATCATGAGAGAGTTCATGCTCCGACTTGCACTTGGCTGATTTTCGGGTGGCTGTGACCACAACATTTTGGTGGGCTGGATCCGCGCCTGGCTGCGCTCCGTGATTTTACGCGCGTGGTGATGGATGATGATGATGAATCAAAATAGCATCAAAGATAGATATTTATTAGGATTCTAATGGTGTTAGAATTTTCCAAATCGGTCAACTAGTTTCAAAGCCTATTCAAATCAAACAAACAAATCTTTCCTCTTTATAATATTAGTAGATAACAGTTCAACATGTACCCTGTGTACAGTGGTACAGAATATTATAATTTTACTAATTGTTACTTTATCAAATTTTATGAGAGTAATTGAACCCAGCAGTGCAAGTACCGAACTTACCGATCGATAAATTTAAATCGAAGACGTTGTTACGCGACGAAGATATTGTTTATTTGCGTTTGATCTTATTACCAATATTATAAACGCGTAAGTTTGTATTTATGATGAATGGATGTTTGTTATTCTCATACGCTCAAACGACTGGCCCAATTTTGATGAAATTTGGCATGGATAATTTTCATCAACATCGTCATCATCCATCACCATGCGGGTGTAACTGCGAGGCGCAACTAGTATTGAATAAAAAAATAGATCGGCCTTCTTTTGATCGTAGAAGAGCGAAATGCTCTTAGAAATTTTCAAATGATAGAAGGACGCATTATGGAATGCAAACAATTCGTAATAATCGACATACTGTCGACAATTTGACGATCGTAAGTCTAAGTCGTCGATATGACTTCCAAACTTGCTAGGGCCCGATACGATTTTTTAAATTTATCGATCTTAGCGATTCGACAAATTTAACTACTATTACGGTACTTGCACTGGAGATTTGTTTATGTTTTATGTTTGGTTTTACGTTTATGTTTTGGAATTGCGATATGTAGGTACTTATGGTTAAATCTCGTAGTGAATTGCACTAGTAAAGAGCATTTTTAATGAGATTAACTTTGCAGATTTCTTTTCCATAGTTTTTAGAATTGTGGTAAGAATTGAACATTTTTATACACATTAGGTAGGTGCTTGTACTTTGCATCTTTAGCTTAGAGTCTGGAAGCTTCAACCTATTTTTATGTTGAGGTTGAAGCTTTCAGACTCTTTACTTTTACTTTCTTCTTCTTTACTTACTTACCTTACTAAACTTTAGAGTTTCGTTTGCTTGTGTCTTCTGATGTATGAAAATGACGTTTTCTTAGAAATTTATAAAATGTAGAACTTTTACGTTATGCAATTGCAAAGTGTTGCTTGCAATCGGAATATTATCTGGTTTGCGGAGGTCCCTTTCAAGAACAATTCCTACCAAGGAGAGCATTCTGGTGAAAAAACAAACACAAGGGTAATCATAAGAATATGGAAATATTCTAAAATAATTATTAATGTATTAACATACATTTTACTTTACATCAGTGCCATCTACTGGCATGCCATAGAACTAATTCCTCTGAGCGTTTCCTTACAACGTTCTCGTGAAATTTATGACATTACTTCTTCGTAGCGTTAAAAGGTTCAAACTTGAAACTTGTCGGGAAAGCAGTAATTTGGACGGCTGAGAGCATACAACATTCGGTGAGCCCTAGGTCCGCTCCCGGAGGATTGTCACGAGTTCACGAATCTACTAGGGTACCATACATCTATAGGAGGTGTACAAAATAATGTTTCTCTTGCAACTTGTTGATCGAAGCTTGCAATACAATCATAAAGCACAATAAATCTGACAGATGAAGCACGAAATTTCTCAAAATAACAGGACGCGATTTAGCGAAACAAAAAAACAGCTAGCACTGAGTAAGTTTCCGAAACGTAATCTTACAAACGCGACAGTTTGTGAGTATGGATGTGTGGATTTGTGGATCTTTGTTATTCTTTCATGCTCTAACGGCGGGGGCAATTTTGATGAAATTTGGTATGGAGGTAGATGAGGCGCTGGATTAACACATAGGATACTTTTCATCGTCATCATCATCATCCATCACCACGCGGGTGAAATAGCGTAATATGCTTGGGCCTACTTCAAGATCGTAATGCTGACAGTTATGTCAAAGTTTGTGACAATTTCTGATAGCTTAGTCAAAAGCCAAGTCAATTTGATAGCTCGATACACTAGAAGACCTCGTCGACCGTCAAGGGTGATGAAATGTAACACAAATACCGTCAAGGGTGATGAAATGTAATGACAGTTTTTTTTCCATGATGATTAATTTTATATTTGTATATATATAAGTCCTGTATTTTATTATTAACTGATTGATATACTAAGTATTTACATTTACTCATATATAATAGCAGTTGTGTTTGACATGATGCACATATTTTATGACATTTTGGTATAAAGATAGATATGCACTTGGAGAAGATAAGCTACTCGAAGTACTAATCCTTCGCAGACGTAGTCGCGGGCACCAGCTAGTCTTTTTTATAAAGTAAACGAGTACGTGTCACTGCAATTCTTGGAATCGACATTCTGTTATGAGGAATAAAGGCAGTAATTCAGCACATTTTTGTCTTTTATGTTGTTAAGTCAGCAAATTAGTGGTAAATGAGTGAATCTTTTAGTTTTAAATGTAAGATATTAGGTATGGTTGAATATTAATAAATTCAGTTGGTTTACTGATAATCGTAAAACGCAGAATCAGTTAACATCTAATGTAACCAAATACACAATAAAACCCAATAAAATACTCTTGCGGACCGCCATTACATAGTCGAATTTTACGTAATTCATCGTAAATTAATTTAAATTTGTAATTGGAGCGCGCCACACCAGGGGTTTTATTCGCTATGATCATTTAATTCAAACTCGTAACTCGGTGTGGCACGGTATCTTCTTCCTATATAAGTATTCCTGGTCAAGGAATAATCGTGAAATCAAAACGATTTTAGGGACATTCCTTGAAGATATCTTAACGCGCCAGGTTACATGTTTGGATGGTCATAGCGAGTAACAGTACGAAAGGCTTCGTTTAAAAGCTTTTCAGTTGTTTTACTAGGCAGATTGGTACCCGCGAGTGGCACTACTGATCAGCGGTCGGGCGACAGTGTCGTCTGCCGCTCGACGACGACGCAACGCGATACGACACGAAGCTAGCTTCGTGTCGCTAAAGTCGACGCTACGAACTACGAATGTTATTTCATAGAAATACATAGAAACCAGTAGTGTCGCTGCGACACGTCGTCTGCTGCGGCTTCATGTAGCCGGCTACCAACTCGCACCTTTAGGCTCCAGAAGTGTTCATATATGCGAACGAAGTCACGGGCAGTCGCTAGTAATACTTCTATACTTACTTCGTTGCGAATAAAAATCATACATCATAAATCAATTCCTTGTCGAGTCGCGACGTCACGTGTTTCAGGGTATTTCGTACCAGGGCACCAGAACCGTGCAAGAGATCTTCCCGCCCATACACACTACCTACATTTCGGATTTGGTACGCGTACTTGGTCCGCCGGACTACAGTACGAGCGTCTTTTAGAGCTTTTATTGTTCACGGAATACACACACAGATAAATAAAACTGATGTTTCTGTAATTCCAAAAATAAAAGCATTTCACTAAATACATATGAGAGTATATGCGGTGCTTACATAAAAAAAAACAATTTTAAGTTTTATGTCTGTCTGCCTGTTTGTTCTGGCTAATCTCTGAAATGACTGGATCGATTTTAACGGGGCTTTCACTGGCGGATAGCTATTATTATAAGGAGTAACTTAAGCTACTTATGATTTTTTTTAGTAAAACCTTCATGGTTGGTTTTTCTTTTTAATAGACATTATTTTGACAGTTGGGAAAGAGAACGCACGAGTTCGGGAAAGGTAAAAAAAAAGCACTAGTATGTAATATCCCACATCCCGAACGCTATACGTCCCTGCAATACGCCACTTTTTGAGCAACTGTATTAAAAATGAATTTTTCATGCACGTTGCCATAATACACATGGCTATGTTTGCCATAGTGAGGATGAGGCTTTACGTGTGTGTACTTACAGTACAGACAGACTCGTTCGTTGTCATGCTCTCCTGGTAGTTGGCTGCGTGGAACACGTGACGTCAAACTTGCAATATCGAAACGACATAGAGAAATAGCTGACCCGCTAGTGGCTTCGCTCGCATGGTCTACAATCACCACACGGAACTACAGAAATAAATTGGATTACTGATATTATTTTACTGATAAAACATTTATTTTTAAGACTTACCTTAGTCATAGTAAAACAGCAAGAAATAAATGACTTATATTAAAAGACTAGAAGAGATATCTATGGACAATATAAATATAGGAAAACTATATTAAGTATACAGATATTTAAACGAGACCGCTTTTAAAACTAGTACGGCCATTGGCATAAACCCATACTTTCGTATTTTTTATATATTTTATAATGATTATTAAGGATAAGAAGTAAGTATTGTATTTACGCAGGTATTAATGTATATTAATACCTGCGTAAATACAATACTTACTTTTACTTTTTAAAAAACATAAAAGTCTGTCTCTCTGTCTGTTTGTTACCTTATCACGCCTTAACAGCTGATCGGATTGTATTCTTTGCAAGGTTATAACCCGGGGAAGCACATATGATACTTATCATCATTATCATCATCATCCATCACCTGAAGGTGAAGTGGAAAGTATAAAAATAATGTTCTTGCTACATTGCCATTATATTTACAGAAATTGGAAACTTAAACATTAATTATAATAAAGTTGTGTAACTATAATAAAATCACTGATAAAATGTCAAAAAAAAAATTATAATTAGGTTATTTCTCATAGTAGTCTAAGTAAATCCTAAGGTAAGTTTTGTCCAAAAGGTAGTCAAATACTTTCTTTTTAAATTCATTATCATTTAATTGTTTATAAATGTCAGGTAACTTATTAAATATTCGTATTGGCATACAGTTGGCATTTCGAAGTCTCTGTGGAATTTATTTACATTTCTACAACTTCTCTATTACATCTTTATGTATTTTGAAAAGAGCTGGATGTTTCTTGACAAATAGACAGGTTTCATACTTATACATACCTAAAGCTAAGGAAAAGCTAAATTTTCAAATGTTTGCAAAGTGGCCTACAACTGCCTAGAAAGCCTGCTCCAGAGAGCGAACGTATTTTTTTTTTAAAGGACAACTTTCTGCATCAATCGCAAAACCGCGTAAAAAACTGAAACCACGGAGCGCAGCTAGCTAGTTTCGAATAATTGTCATAATTTCCATGCTCCTAGAGTCGCGAGTCACGTGTTACAGGGTATTTCGTACCAGGGCACCAGAACTGTGCAAGAGATCTTCCCGCCATACACACTACCTACATTCGAGCTTTGCCTTTATTGTTCACGGAATACACACTGTTTTACAATGTTAGGAGCACATACTGGTTCAACTGCTTGCATGAATAGTCAGACAGAGAGCGGTCACGCTGTCTAGCGCTCCGCGTTCGCGTGCGTTCGTTGTGTTGTATGGCGTATTGACATTCCCACACCACAATATTGAAGAGTACAATGAGACTGTGCCGCCTACACTGTGTGGGGTTGTGTGGGTGTGTCAATAATCAGCACGACGCGGCGACGTTGTTTCTGTTCTATGCATTGAATTTAAATGTCGTTTTATTAAGATTTAATATAGGTAACGATTTCTTGATAAGTAATTTAGATATTGTATGATATACATATTTATGTTTTTAACTAATTCTACCAGAATTTTGAAATGGTTTGATGAAATAAATTACTTTTCATTCCTACCTGCTCGACAATGCCTAATTTCATATCACGCAACCTTGACATAAAGCAAGGCATTATATCCCCGGGAATATAATGTTGTATGAAACTCCTGAGGGATTAAAATGATTTGGATTTAGAACCATCAAATTTGTAGGCATATCTCTTAGCATAGATACGGGAATTGTAAAAAGAGCATATTCGATAATTGAAGTAAAAAGCAAATAAAAGAGGCGCGATTGTAAGAAATGTGAAACAAAAGACGGCGTTCTTCTCTCTTCACTGTTTAGTATTTTATCACGTAGGTACACGTCGACTAAAAAATAATAATTTGCATCCATAATGCAATGCAATTTTAATTTATTTTAGTTCTAACAATATAAGTAAATGCTTTTTATGTAGCTCTGAGTTTTTATTGTCTCGCAGTAGGTATGCACCTCGAGGATAAAGCCTGTTTTCGTCTTGAGCGGCTTGAACCCCTCGCTTCACTCAGGACTCTACATAACTCGGTGCATAATCTACTAATGTCTTTTTAATATTTAGTCTTTTAAAGTTTTTGCATATATCTTCACTACCTTACTTTATTCAATGAGCTCTTAACATTATTGCTTCACGGTAGAAAAGGGTATAGCCATAATACACCATAATCTTAGTCTACAGTTTCGTCACAAGTGTCGTACTGAACTGCATTCGGAACCCTGAGACATTAATGGAGGATCCCAATAATCTTTCTATCCACGGTTTTCCTTACTACCGATAGAAATTTGACATAACTGCCATACAAATAGTGTCAAATATGTAACTCTAGTAAGGTAAACCGGCGATAGATAGATTATTGGGACAGGTCGTTAGTCGTTAAGTCTCATGCATTTGCCTGTAATTTCGCCGGTAGCCATGCTCTTCGCCAAAACCAAATACAGTAATGGAACATTACAGCTTTACGGTAGAAAAAGGGCATGATGGCAGTACTATAAAATCGATCAATCGAGGAATGAAGCTCATTGCATTGATAATGTGTTGTAGATGCTAAACTCGCTAAGCCTCGAACATAGACGCAAAGTTGCCAGCATCTCGGTATTTTACAGGTTTCAATTTGGAGAATGTGTGATCCATCTATATAAGCATAATCAACAAGACAACAAGACACATTGGTAAATACAAAATCAATCAATATTTGGCAGAGGCGCTCATCAGGTGACCACCGACGACTGAGATGATGAAAACTAACCCAGAAACGAAACAAAAGAACTTAAAAAAGCCGTTTAATAAAAATATAGACAAAAAAATTAAACACAATACATCTAAATGATTACATGAGTATCCAATAAAGTTTACACAGTTATATAGGTATACATTTATATAAGAAGAGTTAAAATTAAATTTCCATATCTTAAATTTTTAGTAGATATATGTTTAAAAATTATGTTGAAAAGTCAACCCTTGTCTGTTAAACGATTAACAATAATGTTTTTACGTACAATATTTAAAACATGACTTCATTTGTAGTTTCTACATATTATTATTATACTATTAAAAGAATCTACGTAGTATGCACCACGGGGGTTAAAAAAAGATAATATGCACTGACTAAATTTTGTACATATCCATATTTGAGTCAATTAAAAGTAACTATTAAGTGAATAATAATAGTATAAAGTGCAACAAAGTACTGCATTAATACAATTATAATCACAAATGTTTCCATGTTAAATACAGTTAGATTACAAATAGAAAAAATAAATTTTATCAGAATAAAATGACTACAGAGTCAAAGAAAAATAACATAAATCAATAATAATATTAAAACAGTTCAACAAATACTAGGAATATGTCAGTCGAATATAATAATAATCACAAATGTGAAGTGAATGTTAATTACAGTTAGACTACAAAGTCATTCATTAAGTGAATAATAAAATTTTACAGTGCAACAAAGTGCCAGCATTAATACAATTTAGAATCACAAATGTGAAGTGAATGTTAATTACAGTTATACTACAAATTCATTCATTAAGTAAATAATAAAATTTAACAGTGCAACAAAGTGCCAGCATTAATACAATTTAGAATCATAAATGTGAAGTGAATGTTAATTACAGTTAGATTACAAATTATGGAAATTTTATCTGATTAAAATGACTACATTGCCTTGTTCGAGTCAAATAAAAATAATCCGTAAATTGATAATAATATTAAAATAGTGCAACAAGTACCAGGAATATGTCAGTCGAATACAATTATAATCACAAATGTGAAGTTCATGTTAAATACAGTTAGATTACAAAATTATATAAATTTGATCGAATTATAATGACTACTTTGCCATGTTCGAGTCAGTTAAATATAATCATTAAGTGACAGTGCTACAAGTGTCAGGAATATGTCAGTCTAATATAATTATAATAAAATTAATCGAGACCAATAAAAAGAATCATTAAGAGAATAATAACATTTAACAGTGCAACAAAGTGCCAGCATTAAGACAATTTAGAATCACAAATGTGAAGTGAATGTTAATTACAGTTAGACTACAAATTCATTCATTAAGTGAATAATAACATTTTACAGTGCAACAAAGTGCCAGCATTAATACGATTTAGAATCACAAATGTGAAGTGAATGTTAATTACACTTAGACTACAAATTCATTCATTAAGTGAAGAATAAAATTTTACAGTGCAACAAAGTGCCAGCATTAATGCAATTTAGAATCACAAATGTGAAGTGAATGTTAATTACAGTTAGACTACAAATTCATTCATTAAGTGAATAATAAAATTTTACACTGCAACAAAGTACCAGCATTAATACAATTTAGAATCACAAATGTGAAGTGAATTTTAATTACAGTTAGACTACAAATTCATTCATTAAGTGAATAATAAAATTTTACAATGCAACAAAGTGCCAGCATTAATACAATTTAGAATCACAAATGTGAAGTGAATGTTAATTACAGTTAGACTACAAATTCATTCATTAAGTGAATAATAAAATTTTACAGTGCAACAAAGTGCCAGAATTAAGACAATTTAGAATCACAAATGAATGAAGTTAATGTTAATTACAGTTAGACTACAAATTATGAAAATTTTATATCAATTTCAAAATATTAACATTAATTGTTTTGTTCAGTCTTTTCAATACCAACCGTTTTAGGTAATACCGCGACAGTTTTTTTTTAATGATTTCATTAAATGGACATTAATGGCGTTTAGGTTCGTACCGGCTTTAAGCAATCTGTGTGTAATGCAAATAATTAATAACAGTAATTGATATAATATCGTAAATAATAATTTCACGTTTTAGCTAATATATTTTTCCTAGGCATGTGTTTGTTTTGAAAAATATTCCACGCAAGTTCCACCATAGCAGTTTGTCAGTAGTAAAATATATCAGTTTAATATAAAAAGTAATTAGTGTGTTAAAGATTAAGATAAAAAGCCCAAACAAATATTTAAAAAATCAATATTTCACTAAATTTACGATATTCCCTAATAATTTATAAGGAAGGATTGTTTTGATAATATAACCTTTTGGGTGTGAATACGCTAAGTTAACATTACACCTATCATTACGTTATCAATTATAACTTTATAATCATTAACTGTTATTTTCGACCACGTTACATTAACACGTCATTTCTTTCATAACGTCGTTGTCTTTAACGCTATCACTTGCTACAACAGCACTGGCCATACATGCTTTTCTTTAGTTTACAATATTATTTCCGTTAATAACACGATTGTTGGCATGAATATTATTATTATGACCGTTAATAACGACGTCATTCCCGTGGAGAATGTTATTGTCTCCGTTTATAACATTTCTGTCTCCGTAAATAGTGCTGTCATTTCCATTAAACACGTTATTTTCACCGTGAGCAACATCATTAATTCCGTTATAAACGTTGGTATCTCTGAGACTATTACTGTCATCAATAACCTTATTTTCATTACAGATGTCCTCGTTCTCGATATCGACCCTGTTATCGTTACTAACAACAACGTTACCAACGGCGTTATTTACGTTATCGTTATTTATAATGTTATCGCGTACAGCTTGGTCGTTGTTACCGTAGACTTCATCTCTAGCTAATACAGCACTAGCCGTATTTAACATGTCGTTATCCAAATCAGAGTTGACAATATTATTTCCGTTAATAACACGGTTGTTTGCGTGAATATTGTCATTATGACCATTGATAACAACGTGATTTCCGTGAAGAATATTACAGTCTCCATTAATAACATTGTGATCTCCGTAAACCTGACAATTATTACCGGTAATTACATTGTCACTACCGGTAACCTGACAACTACTTCCGTTAATAACATTACGATTTCCGTAAATAACGCTATCGTTGCCGTTAAATACGTTTCCATCTCCGTGAGCAACATCGTTAGTTCCGTTATAAACATTGGTATCTCCGACATTTGTCGGTGCCATTTTGTAATGACTATCTGTCTCTTTGCGATTCCTGTCCTGACTCGTCGTAATCAAACCTTTGCTACTCAGATTGTCAGGGAAACAAAAGTTAACCGTTTCAGTGTAAGATGGCGGTCTTACAGATCCTATGAAGTTTAGATCCAAAGCTTTTTTTTCTGCTACGTTTGGAGTGTTGCTTGTGTGAGTCCGTGCGTCTGAACGCCCGAAGCGAGGCATGCTCAGTTGGAAACGACCTGTAATAATAAAAATAAACATTACCTTACTATATAAGGAGGTGTAAGTAGTCGCAATTGGCAAAAGATCTTTATAATGATTAGCTGATGTTTTTAAACCATTAACAAAAGTATATTATCAAATGGAATACAATGATTATTTGTTTTTAACTATTTTATTTTGAAGCCCAACTAACAAATTATTGACTACCAACCGTAATCGTTATATGGTAAAAATTGCAAACGTACGCACGAAAGGTTTTGCTTCCTCTTTTATCATGCGTGAGTATTTCCCGAGAGGTATAACTTGGAGTGAAATAGACGAAGAGAAAATCAAGACTGAATAGGTATCTTCGTCCTACATCTTTGACCGCATCCTCACTTAACACCAGGTGAGATAGTGGTCATACACTAGTCTATATTATTATACGAGTAGTATAAATAATTGTCCAATTTAATAATTTGCTTCATTTGATGAATATCTTTATAATTATCAAGAATTTAATTTAATTTATGGAGCTACTGATATATACAGTATTGTTTCAAATTGGTTCGCCGCAAACAACCTGCTTCTCAACGCAAAGAAAACGAAATGTTTAAAATTTTCCATGCCTAATGTAAGACATATAGAGCCAAACGTATTACTCGACGGAAATAAATTGAAAATTGACAAGGCAATAGTCTTTCTAGGTATTAGCATAGACTCTAAATTACAATGGTGTCCTCATATTGATGCACTATCTGGAAGACTGAGCTCAGCTGCATATGCGGTTCATAAAATTAGGCAATTGACAGATATAGCTACTGCTCGACTGGTCTACTTTGCTTACTTCCACAGCATAATGTCATATGGTATCCTGCTGTGGGGGTCAGCGGCGGACATAGAGACAGTTTTTATATTGCAAAAGCGGGCAGTTCGAGCCATCTACGAAATGGGTCCCCGCGAATCCTTAAGACAAATGTTCAAAGAAATTAACATATTAACTCTTCCATCTTTGTATATCCTAGAAAATATAATGTACGTTCGTAAAAATATAAAGAAGTTTAGAATAAATAGTGATATGCATAATATTAATACTAGAAATAAGGATAGGATAGCTGTATCTAAATTTAGACTCACGAAAACTAAAAATAAGTCCTTCTTAGGCAATTGTGTACGTTTCTATAATAAAATCCCGAAAGACATTAATGAGCTCACTGAAGGGAAATTCAAGTTACGTGTCAAAAATATACTAATGAAAAAAGCCTATTATAAATTGAGTCACTACTTAGAAGACAAAGATGCCTGGAAGCTTTCCACTTCTGCCTAGTAGTCAACTATTGAATAAATTTGTTATTTTAATACTACTCATATGTAACCTCAATATACAAAGACTTGAAAAAATAATGGCCCACGAGTTTCTTGCTGCTTCTTCTCGGCGGTGGTTCTTTTCCGAAGACAGCGGTAGAATCATTTAAAAATTTTGACGTTCATAAGAGTGTCTATGATGCCTAAACTGAATAAATAATTTTTGAATTTTGAATTTTGAATACAGTGTTCGGTGGTAGTCCCACGCTGTAACCCCACAGCCGAATGGAACGGCACGACCGGGGAAGTAACACACACTCACATAACACCGACGTAAAGTAATATATCTATTGCGTTTCATACGGTTTGTGGGAGGTTCGGGAGGCCCGACTCCTCCCTTCTCCATTCTCCCTCTCCTTCCCCCTCCACCCTCACCCCTTTTATCTCTTCCTTCCCATCATCCTTCCTCAAAGGTCGGCAACGCATCCTCGAGACCTCTAGTATTGCGGATGTCCGTGGGCGACGGTATCACTTAATATCAGATGAGCTGCTTGCTCGTTAGCCAACCTATCACGTCAAAAAATATACAGTAGGTAAGAAAAAAAACCTTGAGAATAACTTAGACATAGACATAGATTTCTATTGTGCTGAAAAAAACAGGTCGCAGAAAAAGGAAAAAGTTTTACATAGTCTGTGGAGAAAAGCGCTAAATACCCATTGTTATCTATGGTTCAATGTCACTGTCAAAGAAATACTATCACCATATAATGGTCTGTGACAGTCTGTGATAATCACTTCGTATGAATGTACCTATTTATCGTTAAACCTATAAATTACTATAATAATAACATTGTGTTACAAATGACGTATCTCCGATAGCCAGGCCAGCCAGTGTTGCCTATATTAAATGTAATTAGATAATTATTGTTAAGTGCCATCGTGATATGTCTCATGATATATGTAATACTAGATGTACTGGCGAACTTCGCACCGCCTAACAGTCAATTGAACTGAACTGAACCGAATGAACTGAATTTATGATTTTGTGAAAATAGTACAATAAATACAAAATAAATATTAAGTTCACTGTTTTAGTAACTAATAACACAAAAAGAGATAAAAAGTACAAAAATTAAGCGGGAATGTGTTAATAAAAACCAATCGTATTGCCTTTTTTTAACTTCATTTCATTTCATTTAAAGTCATTTATTAATTTGTCAATTGTTGTATACCTACTCGTATTTTTCTTAGTTTACGCGAAATAAATTTGTGAACGCACGCATATAAATATTTGAAAATTTAAATGTCAATCCTTTTCCATAACATTCTTCTAAAATTTATAAAATCTAAAATACGCCATTATCCGAATATTTTGGATATATCTTGTCGATTCGAAACCTTTAATTCAATTCGTTCGTTAATTTGAGGGTAGAGTGTACCATATCGACGGGATGAATATCAAATGTTGACAGTTGAACATTTTGTATTGGACTATTTTTTGTCTTATATTTTTCTCGTGAATTATCCAATGTTTTCAATAGTTATTCTGCTATTCTGGACGGAGACAAATGCAACTTACCAAAAACCATGAGAAGCCAGCCGTTCTCGAGTTATAAGTGTTCGAACAAACCCGATGTTGCTTTTATATATAAAAGGTCATCGTTACTTAGTGCACAATATCGAATGGGGTGGTTTGGAATCGATAACTGTTTTCTGCATAACTGCATTCTGAGCCGCTGGCCCGGGCTCGATCTCCCGACAAGTCAAACATTTGTATTTGAACATGTCTGTTTGAGCTGTGTCGAGTGTGTATATGTATATAAGTATGTATATCAGTCATTAGGTTACCATAGTACAGGCTCTGTCTAGTTTGGGACCTGAACACCTCGTGTGCATAAACATGTCTGTTTGATCTGTGTCTGGGTGTGTATATGTATATCAGTCATCAGGTTACTATAGTACAGGCTCTGCCTAGTTAAGGACCTGAACACCACGTGTGCACGGACATGTCTGTTTGAGCTGTGTCTGGGTGTGTATATGTATATAAGTATGTATATCAGTCATCAGTTTACCATTGTACAGGCTCTGCCCAGTTTAGGACCTGACACCGCATGTGCATGAACATGTCAGTTTGAGCTGTTTCTGGGTGTGTATATGTATATAAGTATGTATATCAGTCATGAGGTTACCATAGTACAGGCTGTGTCTAGTTTGGGACCTGAACACCGCGTGTGCATGAACATGTCAGTTTGAGCTGTGTCTGGGTGTGTATATGTATATAAGTATGTATATCAGTCATCAGGTTACCATAGTACAGACTTTGTCTAGTTTGGGACCTGAACACCGCGTGTGCATGAACATGTCTGTTTCAAATGTGTTTGGGTGTGTATATGTATATAAGTATGTATATCAGTAATCTGGTTACCATAGTACAGGCTCTGTCTAGTTTGAGGCCTGAATACCGCGTGTGCATGAACATGTCTGTTTGAGCTATGTCTGGGTGTGTATATGTATATAAGTATGTATATCAGTCATGAGGTTACCATAGTACAGGCTGTGTCTAGTTTGGGACCTGAACACCGCGTGTGCATGAACATGTCAGTTTGAGCTGTGTCTGGGTGTGTATATGTATATAAGTATGTATATCAGTCATCAGGTTACCATAGTACAGACTTTGTCTAGTTTGGGACCTGAACACCGCGTGTGCATGAACATGTCTGTTTGAGCTGTGTCGGGTGTGTATATGTATATAAGTATGTATATCAGTCATCGGGTTACCATAGTACAGGCTCTGTCTAGTTTGAGGCCTGAATACCGCGTGTGCATGAACATGTCTGTTTCAGCTGTGTTTGGGTGTGTATATGTATATAAGTATGTATATCAGTAATCTGGTTACCATAGTACAGGCTCTGTCTAGTTTGAGGCCTGAATACCGCGTGTGCATGAACATGTCTGTTTGAGCTATGTCTGGGTGTGTATATGTATATAAGTATGTATATCAGTCATGAGGTTACCATAGTACAGGCTCTGTCTAGTTTGGGACCTGAACACCGCGTGTGCATGAACATGTCTGTTTCAGCTGTGTTTGGGTGTGTATATGTATATAAGTATGTATATCAGTAATCTGGTTACCATAGTACAGGCTCTGTCTAGTTTGAGGCCTGAATACCGTGTGTGCATGAACATGTCTGTTTGAGCTATGTCTGGGTGTGTATATGTATATAAGTATGTATATCAGTCATGAGGTTGCCATAGTACAGGCTCTGTCTAGTTTGGGACCTGAACACCGCGTGTGCATGAACATGTCTGTTTGAGCTGTGTCTGGGTGTGTATATGTATATAAGTATGTCTATCAGTCATCAGGTTACCATAGTACAGGCTCTGTCTAGTTTGGGACCTGGACAACGCGTTTGCATGAACATGTCTGTTTAAGCTGTGTCTGGGTGTGTATATGTATATCCGTCATCAGGTTACTATAGTAAAGGCGCTGCCTAGTTTTGGACCTTGGAGACCAAGAGACTGTTGTCCTATATTATTATTATTAATAACTATGATGACTCACATAGTTTCAAATTGAGTCGCGGACTGTCCGGCGGCCCGGGAACTGTATCAGTCTGCAAAATACCAGTGGAATGGACTGACGGCATCTTCACGTCCGTGGTGATGCTCGGTAACTGCAGCAATGGAAACAACATATAGGTTAAAAATATAGAATGATGCATAAATGGTAGTGTTTGGAAACGTAAAATATATATGTCGGCGCATAGCTATAGCCGATGTTATTATTTAGTCAAGCGCCATCTAGTTTGGTTTTGGTGGAATAGAGATGCAAAGTTGCGCCATCTCTGGTATAATTCTGGTAGCGTGCGCTGTTCGCTGATTGGTCAGTCGGTCGGTCGTTGAGAGCCAATTACCGTTGAGTACTTAGCCATCGTCCAAAAGAGGCCTTATCCCCAAGTTAATCTCTAAACACTATGTGCTGTAATAATAAATTTCAGTGTGACGTAATAAAAGCAGACGCATTGTACATGTGATATCATATTCTCCTCGCCCGCTTAATCCACGCCCAGCCACGAAATTAGAGCATGCCATCGTATAAAGATCCTGATATGGGCTATGTGCCTATATATTCATAGAACCTCAAGATTGTAAAGTGTTTATCTAACATCTCTTAAGTATACAAAAAAGAAACACCGACCAAGTGCGAGTCGGATTCATGCACCGAGGATTCCATACAAACGTGTACGCACGGTATCTAGGTATATACATAAGTGCAATAGTTCGCCCTTATATATAACTATACTTTTACATAATATATAACTTAACTTTGCCGTTAATTTTGATTTTGTCCTAGACATGGTTATTGCACTAGTTTTTAGATTTTTCCTTAACCTATGCTCTAAGATAGTTCTTCTTGCCAAACATGATTCTAGGTCAACGGGAAGTCGCCCTTTAAAGTTTTGAATCCCTTGTGAAATCGCAAAATATGCAAGAAAGTGTGACATAAACGGTCATGTCGTATATTATTGTAATTTACCAAGAAATAGACTTTTGATTATTATGTCTTTTGAACACCTTGATTTACAAGCTTTTTACTCAGCTAGAAGAGATTGTGAACCCGAGGATTTGATGAAAATGTCAACTAGATACATTTACACGTACCTGACAAAAAGGGTCTTGACAGACAGACTGACAGACTAACAACAAAATTATCCTAAAAGGGTTATTTTTTGAGGTAAGTACGGAACCCTTAAAATGATGTCGGCACAATTTTAATAGATAATTACTATAAATAGGAACAATTACTTGTAGTTAATTACCTGATGGTACTGAAGGTGTCTGTGATGTTCCCTCGTGGTGCGCCTCGACCGCATCTTGCGAATCGTAAAGACGAGCAGCACTACCGCTGCCATGAAGAGCAACGCACACGCTGCTAGTAACAATAACACGGAAATATTTATTTAAAACAAAATAATGTGGATGTTTATGATATGATACTTCCGAAACTATAGATAAATCAATAACCTACACGGCTTTCAAATTATTAAAAACTAGCTTCGCTCCATAGTTTCACAAGCGTGGTAATGGATGATGATGATGATAAATCAAACTATATAGACTATGTTACACAGGTATAATATAGCATAAAATAATATTTGAAATAGGTTCGGTATATTTTGAGTTTATTCGTTACAAACATACTAATATAAAAAATATATTTGTTTCCTTTCTATAATATTATTTGTTAGTATAAATAAATATATTAAAACAAACATTTTGTTTTGTTATCAATGTTTAAAAAGTAACTAAACAACCTCTAACCTTTCTCTCGGCAGTGTGATCAAAATATTTTTATTACTTTTCTATGAAATTGCAATGTTTATGAGTCCGAATACCATTGCAATATATTCGTAATAACCCACATGCATCAGTGTACTGATGGTTTTCTTTGAAATTGCATTGTTTATGAGTCCGAAACGCATTATAATCTATTCTTAGCTACCCATATGTATCATTGTACTGATGGTTTTCTATCACATGGCAATGGTTATGAGTGCGAAAAGCAAAAGTATTGGTAAAGCTGCCTACCAGCACTGGTGTAGTAGAGGGTCGAATGTATGAACCCACAGCCGTCAAGCGCGTGTTGGTCGTCAGACATGGCGGGGTTCTTCATGTCTACGATGATGCCTGTAATGTAATATAAAACTTGATTGTTCTTATGCTACGAAGTGAAAACGAGATGGACAAGTGCGCCTGATGCCCCAAGGCTGAACTGAATGTCTGCATGGCACTGCAGTGCGCTCGTAAACCCGTAACATTAGTTTGCAAGTCTCATTCGCGTAGTAATTTCGCTTGCTATAGTGCCCGTTACAGCCTGACACATAAATGCTTGCACACTGCTTCGCAGTAGAATATCTGACACTGCGGTGGCACCAACTAACGGCCCGTCCCAATAATCTATCTATCGCCGGTTTACCTTACTAGAGTTAAATATTTGACACTATTTGTATGGACGTTATGTCAAATTTCTATCGGTAGTAAGGCAAAATTTTGGATAGATAGATTATTGGGATCCCCCATAAGGGGTACTCTTGTACGGTGGGGGAAAAATTCTTTAACCTTGTCCCCGTACGCAATAACCGTAGTCGAGTACCTCCATGTTATATTATTTCTTTGCTCCTTTTTAACAGTCAATGTATTATGTCTGGAATACATTGTTGATAAATAATCATAACTGATGAGTAACCAGTGCGGTGAACTGGAGAGCAATTCTACTATTTCACAACGTTCAACAATCCCGCTGCCACTGCAGTTCGGCTTCGGTTGTCGTTCAAACATTACCACAAAGGCCATTTTTTTTCTAGATACAAACTTGAACATAACGTCATCTTAAACACTACTATAGATTATGTTTAATTTAAATGCTACTATAAACGAGGATGAGTTTGAATTGCGTTCATGATCTATGTAGTTAGCAGAATGTAAAATTTTTTATCGACCGCTGGCGTCAATGACAAAACTGCAGCTGGACTTTTTTCAATAGCAGAATAAGAAAACATATAAAAGTCACCGTTCAGCTACGGTTCTATTAGACTGTAATTTAATTAGTGGAATCGGCCCCCTAACCTTGCTCAGTTCGTTCATACCATGACTAATATTTTATTTACTTTTGCCTCAGTGTACCAGTACTTTTGCCAATATGACGACTTTAAATTTCTGACCTTTTACTAGATAGATGGTTTTGCTTTTGTGACGATCGATCACAAGGCAACACACTGGAGCTAAAAATAAGCGAACATTTGTTATATCATTTAAGAAATTGGCGATACAGTCTGACATTATATAGAAGCCTTTATGAACAGTCAGAAGGTGTCTAAAAAGGCTCGTCTGGCTGTTCATGGGGGAGTGTTGGTTCCGACACTGATGTATGGTAGTGAAAGTTGGGTGTGGCAGAAAAAGCATGAAAGTAGAATAAATGCTGTGGAGATGAGAGCATTGAGGAGCATGATTGGAGTGAAACGGAGTGACAGGATAAGGAATAGTGTGATAAGGGAACGATGTAGTGTGAATGAGGGTGTAGTGACAAAAATCGAGAAAGGTATGTTAAGATGGTTTGGACATGTGGAGAGAATGAATGAAATGAGAATGACTAAACAGGTATACATGGGACAAGTAAACGGAAGTGTTGGAAGGGGAAGACCTAGGCGAACGTTCCGAAATCAGATTGAAGACGTTCTGAAAAAAGGCCAGGTCAAAAGTACCCTAAACCGACGCTTATGTATGAAAGGATTGATGAGTATAGATGAAGCGAAAGAGATATGTCAGGATCGTAGTAAGTGGACATCCGTGGTCTCTGCCTACCCCTACGGGAAAGAGGCGTGATTTTATGTATGTATGTATGTATTATATAGAAGACAAAGATGCTTGGAATACTCCACTACTGGCAAGCTGTCATTCTGCCACCCATAAAATGTAATATTTGTAGTACCTAAGCAGAAAATATGTAAACGTCTATATAAAAAGAATGGCCCCGATTTCTTGCCGCTTATTCTCGGTAGGCTCTATATATTTTGGAAAGCGGCGGTAGTCTTTAAAGTACATTATAATGAAACATCGACGTTTACAAGTGCGTCTTTGATGCCTAAATTGAATAAATCAATTTGACTTTGACTTTGGTCCCCAAAGACCATAAACAGCCCATTATTTTCCCACTGCTGGGACTCGAGCCTTCCTTTCACAGTGAAGGGTTGAGCCATAATCCACCTCGCGAGCCCAGTGCGGCTTGGTGGATAGGCTAGCGGCCAAACCATGCCCAAGTCTAGCCAAACTACTGCTTTCCTACGACAAACAACCGGGGCCGACGGCTTAACGTGCCCTCCGATGCACGGAAGCGCTCAGTTGAACAATGCCACTAGCACACACCCATCCAACTCCTGACCGCAGCAAGCGTTGCTTAACTTGTTGATCGGTTAAGATCTCCAAGTCAAGCTCCGCTGCGAGCGCTCGCTCCGTCCACAATGACATTTTACTAAATTGTCTTTCTGATACGGAGGGCTGCTGTCACGGGGCACTTACCTACAAATCTACAGAATACGTCACTAGTCACTCCAGGACGGATCTAACAATGGCGCAAAAATGGCATACTTTCTGTCTTCTATGGACGGAGAAGTGAGGTCACTGATCTGTCACCTCAAGGTTGAGGATGACCTTTATCCAACGGCTTGAAGATCCTGAACTCCCGGTACTAGAACTTGCAACTGCTGGCCGACACACATGTGGCGCAGATCTTGAATCTGTCTAGGTTGACGGACGGAGCGCTCCTTAGACAACAGCCGTGTGATTCTCTAATGATTTGTCGTTGCGTTCGTCGACGAGCTCACCGATGTTTATGAGATATCGCCCTTGTACATAAGGTTGTTTAGTCCAACGTTTCTTGTTATCTCGTCATTTGTTTACTGGATGTTGTCAAAGATGCAACGATGTTTGCTGTTAGAGAATCGCACGGCAGTTGTTGACGCTGGTCACTGTCACGTGCTACTCGTTACGCACGCTCGGCTTGCCATTAGAGGAGTGGTTATTTCTGCAGTTGCACGTCATAGGTAACTGGACGCAGGTGTCCTAAGCTAAGTCATTCACGACTAGAATATTTCCATGGTATCCCACTTGTACGTGACGCAATTTAATTAATATATATATGGAACAACATCCACACAAATGTCTTCGGGTCCCAAATTAGGCGGAGCCTGTACTATGGAATCGTCCTTGTTTTGCTTTATAAAATAGTACATTCGTAAGATTAGAACTGTTTCTGAATGAGTTCGTCTGTGGTAGGAAGTACTGCCATTATACCTTTATCTACCGTGAATCAGTAATGTTCGCAATGCAGCGTTTTGATCGTCGTGTCTATTCGTTTGAAGGTATGGATGCCGCCGAATTTACAGGCACATGAGACTTAACAACTTAACCCGTTGACTTGCGATTCACCATATTTGGGCAATAATACAATAGATTTCACAGAAATCAACCTACTTTCCCAGAACTGCAACGTGTGTGGTTAATGTCTCCGGGTTACTGGCGTAGTACAGTTCATCATTTGTGAGGAAATTAATCAGTTATAGGTAGAGGAAACCACTTAACGAGTGGACCTCGTGCTTTTACCGTTTCCTAAACGTAAAATTTATAGATTATGCTGCTCTACTCTCTCCATTAAATTGGCCCCTAAATTATAATTACAAATATTTAGCCTTCAATTCTACTCAAATAATACCTGCATTTTAACCCTATCGTTAGGATGTGCCGCCAGTGCAACGAATTTGTTGTTTTGAACAGAGGCATAGATATATTTAGTTTTAATTTTAATTAGTATACTTTCCGGGAGCATCTAAATAATATTATCTGTTTCATGAAATCCATGTTAAAATTTGTTTACCTTATTACAATATAATTTGGTTTAATGATGACGTATGTTATATAGTTAAGTTCAATTTACTTGAAGCTACTAGGCATACATCTACAAAGGCATAAATAATTAGGAATACAGTTAAATAGTAACAATTATTATATTTCTATTGTAGTTTGTATATATGAATAAGTTGCAATGTCTGATGTGATCGCATGTATATGGCTAACTAGCAAAATAAATATCAGGTTTAAAAAACGGTTTAATAGATGTCGCATCGAATTTTAATCGAGTTAAAATTCGATGCTCGGGCCTCGAGCCTCGGTTGCCTAGTTTGTCATGGCGTCTGACACGGATTGTTGGAAGACACAGGTTCGAATCCCGTCCGTGAATGTGAATTTTTATCTCTACAAATTGCAATGTTTGGTATCACTAAGCAGGCGTCAGATCTTTAAAGAAATAATACTATAAAAAAAGGTTTAAAAAAGATTTCGGAACTTTAACTTCTCTTCTCTACAAGAACACGAACATACAGTCTACGAATAGAGAACGTTACACACAAAATGTTGCATCGGCTGGATTATATTCATCTGCGCAATAAAGAACTCACCTATGGATTTACGAAGGGTGGGGATATGTTGAGAAGGTGTGCCACGTGTCGCAGCAAAGAGTCCCGGAGAACTTGTTGGCTAACATCGTAAATGTCGGTGCGCCAATATGGCATATCAGTTTTAACATCCATTGCTGGTAGTGTTATGAAATTGGTTACAACTCAACAAACAAATGCCGCAATGTAGTATTGCGTACAACGATAATCTCAGCGCGCATCGTCGCGTAGTGCAGCCGCTGCTATCGACGCCGGGAGTTCTTAGCGTTTATTGGTTGATATATCAGTGTGCATTGTAATGAGTTGGTGTAAGTAGCTAATGAGAGCGTTGCGTTCAGTGTATTATTTTATGAGTTTATTGTTTCATTGGTAGGTGTGAAGTGCAGTAATTAAAAAACTGCGACATGCGAATCAGTATCAAAATTAAATGCCTCGCGCCATATCCCCTCCCTTCCTAAATCCGTGATCTCACCTGTAGTCACAAGTATGTACTTGGTATCACTGAAGGGTGGTGCAGAGCACGTGTACTTTCCACTGTCGGAGACATGTAGATCCGACTTCTGCAGCATGCTGCCTCCCGTGCCGACTGCGGGCACTATCTTGAATGGTCTGTAAGTGTATGTACATAAAGTTCAGGTTACTATAATAAATAGTAAGCCTCTTCACTGAAAACAGATATAAGATAACATCCCATTGGTTGAAGATACCGAAGAGACGATTTAGTCTTAACGTGTTACAATGGGGTTGATTATCTATATCCTCCTCCTGGTCACGCTATAACTTGAGAACGGATGAAACAACCTCACTTATTCCATATATATTCCTCGTGTTAGTTATTGTCAGGAGAAGGTTCTTATGCAAGAAAAAACCAAAAAATGTCCATATTAATATTCCAATTTAAAAAAAAACATCGATGACACTCAACGGAGCCCGTTGCAGCTCAAACCTGAATCAAAGGTGCACATTGCATGCGAACCGGTAAAGAACGTTTTATTTGTCTAGGCTCAATACTCAGACAAAATAAAAAAAAATTACTTTTTCGTCCCCCCATTTCGGAAAGAGTATTTTTGCTCTTCGATATCGGAGTGCAAAAGCTGTTTTTATCCTCAAGAGAATACAGTAAATTTAATTTAGAACATCGTGTGCTCTAAGTTTGTAAATTCAAAACATCATTAAACCTAATTACTTCTACCTCCATGGTGTTGAATTAATCATACAAGCTTTTTAATTTGTTGAAAATTCAGACTCGGAACCTTCTTGGTGTACTTTTTTTTAATTAGCTTTGCGTGCGCCATTCTTTTTCACGTCATATTGTTAAAACCTTAGGTTAAAAACTAGATATGTGTTAAGTATTATTTTGAGTTTGAAAACTGTCGTGAGTATCACACATTATACTAATATAAAGATACCGGCTTCACTTACTTGGTATTATGTCGGTTTAAGTCCGACGACGTTTCGAACGTATAAGACGTTCTTCTTCAGGGAGTGTTCACGCTTGGAGATCGCTTCGCGCACTGTGAACTGTGAGCACTCCCATTGTGAGCCGGTACCTTTATATTTGTCTTTATCTTAAGTAAAAATAGTAACCTGTCCTCCCCTAGAGTTTTATTATCACCGACAAATGTCCAGTCATATCGCCGCGGGAGGGGCTCCCCTCGCACCTCGCACCACAGCGTGAGGGTGTCGTGCACCCCCTTAACGATGACATTCATGTTCTCGGGCTCTCCCGGGCTGGAGATGACTAGTGTAGGCAACCGGACTGACTCGGATGTACCTGCAATATTCATTTGTAATTTGATTATATCACAAGTACTTTGCTTTTTTTTGTACTGTTGTAGTTTGTTTACAATGTGTGGAAATTCGCTTATGCACACTGAACAAAACGAATATAGTTTTATTTAGAAAATTACTTAAGGCAGTTTTTGTTTACACTAAAGTTCAAATTCGAATCAAATCATATGAAAAATGTATTTATCTATCTTCTATAATTTAAAAATGAACCCCTATTTCTGCTGGTCACGCTATAACTTGAGAACTGATGGACCAATGTCGTTAATTCTTTTTTAGTTGTGTTAATTGTTGTCAGAAGAAGGGTCTTATAGGAGGATAATAAGGAAACAAGAAAAGATGAGAGGTTATGACGAGGCCGCAGCAGCAACCGCAAAGCCGAACAATCAGTTAAATTTACCTTAGTGCGAAGTTCTTGGTAACCATTGAACAGCTAGAATTATTCATTGGTAAATTATTGATTCAGGCGTTACTTTGCGGAAATCCATTATCAAAAAAACGATATAAAAAAATATTTAGTGACACTTCCGCTGAAAAGAAATTTCTTATCAGCGGAAGTGTCACTAAATATTTTTTAATATCGTTTTTTTTTATTCATTGGTAAATAAATAAAAAATAAAAATAGAAGTGAAAGAAACAATATACCTAGATAAAATTTCAAAAATTATTTAAGGACAAGAAGGATATCAGTCTATCAGATCAGAGCCTCTAGTCTGAGTTTTTCGTGGCAAGCGGAGCAAGCTCTCAAACTTTGTTATCTAGTTTCTATAAGTATAAGTTCCAAACTAGTCCAAATAATACATTATATTATATGGAGAATAGTTGATACTCTAATCGCGGAGCAAAGCGTATACGTAAACCAGCGGTCGAACGCTCACCGTGTACTCAGTGCCAAATAGCATGGCAATAGAGGTAATTCATCTGGCCTTCAAAAAGAAACAGCCACAACGTAAAAATGCATTTTTGGGGTTACATAATTAATTGTACACATAAAATTATAGATGTATATTATTTTGAATTTATTTTATGTTCTGGATTCTTCTCTTCTCCTCGTTCCCTCCCTGGAGGATCACGACCACGTACAATCAGTCTCCATTAGGTGCGATCATAGGCTGTGTGAACCGCATGGTGTATGCTACCACCCACCGCCTTCTTAATCGTGTCAGACCACCTTACAGGCGCCCTTCCCTGACCACGTCTACTGTAAATTTTTCCTAAAGTAATAGCTTTCTCCAGACAATGCTTTGAAGACCGCATAATATGTCCGAAGAAGCTGAGGGCTCTTTGTCGGCAGATAGTGGAGAGCCGTGTTCTGGATACTTAAATAACAATAATATACTTATACAAATCGTATATTTTGTTCGAACAGGTGAATATACAACCCGGTCAGAATATCTGTGCACCTCGCTGGAATGCGGCGCCTCTCCCGCTTTCCCTGTCACCTCTCCGCGCACTCCCCGGTGCGACAGCACGGTTAGCATCTTCGTTGCCGATACACGTCCCGATAATTTTGATATTTTCGCTTTGTTGTTGTTTTGTTTTTTAATATTTATTGTTAAGTTTAGACTGTTTACTGTTACGTTTGGACTGTTTTGGTTGTTATTAAAATTGTTGTAGCTGTTAAACTGAACTAAAACAACAACTAAACTACAGCGAGAATACTGGGAAAAGGATCATCTAGCAGATGACAACATCACACAACTTTTAATATCACTAAGGGAAGATAGTTCGGAGAGTTCAGAAAGTGAGAGTGAGGAAGATACAATGTCAGGCATAGAGTCAATAATTTATAGTGACCGAGTTTAATAATAAATGTTTTTGTAATCAAAATTATTGTTTTTTAATAACAAACCCTTCATCAATAATAAATTGATTTGAAAAGGTTAGTAATTTTTTTTACCTCCACATTTCTCGAAAAATCTTTTTTTCACACCGTACCCAGACCGCCGATATGACGTCACGAGGTCAGGTGCACAGATATTGTGACCGGGTTGTAAGTTAATACTAATATATGTTTAGGAGTATAATATGATTACAGGGATTATTTTATCATTGATAGACATTGTAAGTAAAGCGAATTGTTGGTAAATATTTGTTTAATTTCCATGATTTTCATATTACTCATAAATGAAATAAAAAAGCACCGGTTCAAAATACATTTCATATCAACCATAAAATACGTGAATAGAACTTTGACAACATTTTCAAACAGTGATCTTCCTTGATTTCGTATATTTGTTGAGTTGTGTTGTTTGTACAGTTGCGTCCTTGTCGGCCATGTACCACATGCTGGCGATACCAGTGTAGCAATAGCTTGTACCATAGTTTGTATAGTCAACATAGAATTAGCCATACACGAACTCAAACTCAAAACATTTATTCTGTATAGGCTTACGGGGGCACTTACAAATTGTCATTTTATATTTAATATTTCTTAAATCGACAACCGGATCGGAACGCGACCACGACTCAGATCATCTGGCAAGAAACTTAGCGGGCTTGTCTTTTTAAATATTTTTTATCACCAATTTCTTAAATGATATAACAAATGTTCGCTTATTTTTAGCTCCAGCCTTACAAAAGAGAACATAATAATGGTCAGTAGGACAAGACACGCTACACTTTGACTTTTTAGTACACGAGTAGATAGATCCTTTTTTTTTTTTTTGGTCCGGGGAAATCCTTTATGGATACCACCTACCACGGGGAGGTAGGTGGTTATGTGGGAGTCCGTATACCCACCAAAACCCCGGGGTGTTCCATCACTGCAGCCCTCGGCGAGAACGCGGGACAGATTTTCCACACGACCGCGAACCTGCCGCGGCTGTCCGTTGCCGGACCCTTCTCTTCGCGGCACGCCAGAACACATGGCACGCCGTAACTACCCTACCTCGGAGACCAAACCCGCCAACAATGAGCGCCAGACTTCCCCGTGTCTGGACGCCCGTGGTCTCCCTGCGGTGGGTCGGATACGTAGCCCCACCGCCTGCTACATCAGCCACAGGGGATAATCCCCAGCGACCCCACCTCCTCGAGCCTGCACCAAAGTGCCCGGGCCCCCCTCCTCGAGCCTGCGCCAAAGCGCCCGGGCCCCACCTCCTCGAGCCTGCACCAAAGTGCCCGGGCCCCCCTCCTCGAGCCTGCGCCAAAGCGCCCGGGCCCCACCTCCTCGAGTCTGCGCCAAAGCGCCCGGACTCCGCCACTCCTATGTGGACTTCGCGGCCAAAGCCCATAGGAGCGGCCCTGCCTGAGCCGGCCAGCGCACCCCAACGCCGGCGCGGCTCCTGGGTTCCTCTTGGCTTCACCGTGGTGATCCAAGCCACGGCTCCTGAGCCCCCCCGCCACGTCAATGCGGGAACCCTTCGGGGGGGGCGAGTAGATAGATCCTGGAGTGATCAGTGTCAAGCTGTTTTATCCTCCAAGTAATCCGCAATTTTGTAATAGCTTTTTTGACGGAGTTTAGTTTAATAGTAATTTTAAACTCATTAATAGGTAAACCTCGGATAACATAGGGAACTTTATTATAAAATCGTATATATTGTCCCATAAAAGAATGACTTATTCTGTGGAGACGCGTTACGTGTACGGATAGCTTGTGCTCTTTCCGCGTGTTGATGGAATGAGCATCACTCCCTTTATCAAAACTGTTAATGTTTTTAACACGTAATGTAATCGGCAATAGTATAAATAGTGATCGTTGCGACATCGTGGTGAAGGCCAGTGAATTACCTCTATTGCCACGCTATTTGGCACTGACTATAGTGTCACTGTTTGGATTTCGTAAGTTTCAAAAATCAATGAGGTTATCAATGTAGTGCGAGCATAGAGAAAATCTATGGATTGAATTGATCGAAATCCGACGTTTGTGTAACTTCTTCGTTTGTTAGCCGAGGCTTGGCCGAGGCTTATCACGAGATAAACAGGCAGAGAGTTGAAAAACATTTAGGTAAAAAATCTTAGTAAACAGGTAGGTAAGTGCCTACTTACTTCGTTGCGCGTGTACCCGGGAGGTATACCTATTCGTATCAAGGCAAAATCTTACAGCCGTATTTATAAACAAGTACCTAATTACTTGTTGCTAAGTAATTTCTCAATGAAGTAAGCACATGACGATGGAATACTTCAACATAAAATCATATTCTATAGTCGAGCAATTACTAAAGTAAATTCATCAAAACTGCATGTATCTTTTACACGTGTATTAGGTTGTTCTCGTGGGATTTTAGTTTTTACAGCATAATAGATCCTTCACAGTTCAGACTTGTGTGCGAATTTCATTTTTATACAACTTCACTTTTGCAATAAGAACGAAAAATTGACGTGTTCTCATTGCTTAAAAACCCAACCCGTTTTTTCTTCAAAAATTCATTGTAATTCTTTGTTATTTGCGATTTTTCAGGAACTATCTGAAGTTTTAACACTCGCTTCACTCATTTCGTCACGGCCGCCGGAAGCAAAGGAAATGGCTCGACTAAGAATTCTAGCTTTTGATAGTTCCAACTTCAGGCAAATTCTAGTCTATAGAATTAAAATCGTTGCTAAGTAATTACTTTTCCTAAAGTAATTACTTTTGCTTGTTTATAAATGTTAATGAAGTTGTACTTAACCTGCACGCTATCAAATATTTTCATCAAAAATGTTTTATATTATGTTCTAATAAACAATCTTACGCTTTTAAATAAACTAAGCTTACAAAAGTATTTGAATGTTTGTTAGTATTACATAGGTACATTATTTTTTTTGTATAAATGTCTCCCATAGAAAATCATTGGAGTTGATTGATTACATCGACGGGAACGTTTTCAAGGGTGCACTGAGGTGTTTACGTCTGTTTAGTTTTTATTGCGACCGTATTTCATCTTACTAAATAAATAATCATCCTTTTCATAAGGCGAATATTGCCGTAATTCGTACTATGATTTTTGCCGCATAATGAGCGTCGTAAACGTAAGGTGATTTCAACAGTATATACTGCCTATTTAACCGGAGTAAGGTCTATTCGGAAAGTGCCTTACGGTACGTTACATTCAACAGTTTGTATCTGTTAAACAGGGACCGTACAACCCCGGTTTTGGGTTAAGCCTATCGAAGGGGTTTTTCATTTACCAATAACCCTGTTACCCTAAGGCAGGGTAACAGACGGACCCAACCATAGGGTCACCTTTTGCTTAGGGTTTTCAATTGAAGAGGTATTTGTATTTTTCTATAACCCTATGGTAGGGTTACCCTTTACCTCACAGGGTAACCCTTTGCTTAGGGTATTCGAATGAAGAGGTATTTGTAACTTTTAAAAACCCTGTGGTTGGTGGTGGGTAACCCTGGGTTACCCTTGGGTTGTTGATCGTAAAGGTAGCGTTGTCTAATTTGAATAAGAGAATCGCCGAGCGATCACTATTTTCCGCGTTGTATGTTTTCAGCAAATGTATTGCTATCTCAGCATTGCCTGCAACCGTGCGCGAGATCGAAATTCGTTACACCGAAAAGCCGGTGAGAGTTTATTTGTCTTGCGAAAAGATTGTGATTTGGGACTTTTGTATTTTGGATGACGAAATCAAATTATAGTTTTATGTTTCAAAACGAGTATGATTAGTCGTTGTGTAAGTGTAGTTCTTTTTATATCTACGGAAAAGAATTTTTGTTTGCAATTCTTACCGAATAAAATTGTTCATAAGATATTTTACAAATGGCTATAATGATTTTTTATATTATAACTAGCTAACCCGCAAGCGGTTTCACTCGCTTGGTCTTGGTTTAGTGGTATGAGCGCCACTTTGGGATTTCGAGGTCTAGGGTTCAATACCCGGGTCAGACCGTTATTAGGTTTCTCTGAAAAGAAATTATTAATAGCAGTCTGAAGTCTGGATTAGTGCACCGTAGATGGTAATAGGCTCGTCTTCTGTTACATGGGACCAAACAATTATTATCCATTTGGGGAAACATAAGTGTTTCAAACATCGCCATAATCTTTTGAGGATGTTGATGCGAATTTTTATGTTTGTATTTAATATATATGATAAATATTTTTGTATTTAAAATAACATGTATTTCATTTTGTATAGTATAAAGTACTCTAAGGGTAGTTACGTGTTATACATAATGTATTATATACATAATCTTTTCTTTATTCTTTTTAGTTATAAATTATAATAAGTGTTAAATTAAATTATTTACAAGTTATTTAAAAATAAAAAATACAATAAATGAAATTAATTTTACAAATCAAAAACACCGTCTAAATCACCAGTGCGTGGAAGGCTTCCTAGAACACTGGCCGCATTGCCTCGTTGAATTGTCAGGCTCAACCTTTGGGCAAAGTACACACCTGCTCTTAGATCCCCTGGGGCAAGGACCAGTCTTTTAGAGATTTCTTTGTTAAACTTTTTTGTGTCTGATGACCACAGACCTAGAGAGTGGGCACTAAGATGTGAATATTTTTTTCTTTTTGAAATTTGCGCCTGATTGGCCGCGGCCCCGACAGTGCGAGCAGAGCTACTGACGTACATTCGTTGCCGAGCTCGTGTTTCATTGACGTCACAACAAAGCTTGAAGGCATTGCAAATAATTGAATCATTTCCGAATAGTAACCCGTCTTGTATGGTATCACCGCAATGCCAGTTACTTTGAATCGAAGTAGTAGTGTGCAGTGTGTACATATTATATTAAACATTATAGGCATTGCAACTAATTGAATCATTTCCAAATAGTAACCCGTCTTGTATGGTATCACCGCAATGCCAGTTACTTTGAATCGAAGTAGTAGTGTGCAGTGTGTACATATTATATTAAACATTATAGGCATTGCAACTAATTGAATCATTTCCAAATAGTAACCCGTCTTGTATGGTATCACCGCAATGCCAGTTACTTTGAATCGAAGTAGTAGTGTGCAGTGTGTACATATTATATTAAACATTATAGGCATTGCAACTAATTGAATCATTTCCAAATAGTAACCCGTCTTGTATGGTATCACCGCAATGCCAGTTACTTTGAATCGAAGTAGTAGTGTGCAGTGTGTACATATTATATTAAACATTATAGGCATTGCAACTAATTGAATCATTTCCAAATAGTAACCCGTCTTGTATGGTATCACCGCAATGCCAGTTACTTTGAATCGAAGTAGTAGTGTGCAGTGTGTACATATTATATTAAACATTATAGGCATTGCAACTAATTGAATCATTTCCAAATAGTAACCCGTCTTGTATGGTATCACCGCAATGCCAGTTACTTTGAATCGAAGTAGTAGTGTGCAGTGTGTACATATTATATTAAACATTATAGGCATTGCAACTAATTGAATCATTTCCAAATAGTAACCCGTCTTGTATGGTATCACCGCAATGCCAGTTACTTTGAATCGAAGTAGTAGTGTGCAGTGTGTACATATTATATTAAACATTATAGGCATTGCAACTAATTGAATCATTTCCAAATAGTAACCCGTCTTGTATGGTATCACCGCAATGCCAGTTACTTTGAATCGTAGTAACAAAGTAGTAGTGTGCAGTGTGCACATATATTATGTTAAAGCTTGAAGGCATTGCAACTAATTGAATCATTTCCAAATTGTTACCCGTCTTGTTGGGTACCACTGAAATGTCAGTTACTTTGAATCGTAGTAGTAGTGTGCACAGTGTACTTATAATTATGTATAGTATTGGATTTAAATTAATTATTTTCAATTCAACAACTCGTCTTCGTGGGTACCATCACAGTACAAGATATTCTGCCTTGAAGTAGAAGTGTGCACTGTTCACATTGTGATTACACTCAATTAAATTATTGCTGAATGAGTAACTCGTCTTGGTGTGTACCACCGCAATGCCAATTACTCTGCCTCGGGGTAGTAGTGTGCACGTATGTTTGTATGTAAGTTTAAAGATTCACAAAATTCCGTATCAATCGTAGAAGCGTGCGGAAATTGTTCAATAGGTAAGAGACTTGGGGCCCAGGATATGCTTTTTTTTTATATACTTTTTTTCGGCTAAAAAAAGTAGCAGGAACTATTGTCCATGTAGGTAGTAGGTGAACATGAATTAAATCTCACTTTTTTCTAGTCTATGCTATTATTCTAGTCTATATTATGTAACAAACATTAAAAAAATAACAGTCGCCTAGAGTACATCCTCCTTTTTTTGGAAGTCGGTAGAAAAGGCAGAATCTTACAGCTGGTTTATAAACAAGTAATTACTTGTTGCTAAGTAATTTCTCAATGAAGTAAGCACTTGACGATATAATACTTCAACATAAGATCTTTTTCTTTTTCTATAGTCGAGCAATGAACGTTATAAAAAGTTATATTGTGTCAGTAGTATTGCTCTTTTGACTCAACAGACAACCTGATACTTTCCTTCGACCACTGTGTAGTTACCAGTAAGAAAACCCTTTCTATTCGATAGGGCAAACCGATTCTCAAAATTCTGTGTTTGAAAGCTGGTGCTTCCCGTGTAGTTCCATTTAAATTTAATTAAATTCGGTCTGGTAGTTTTTGAGTTACACTCCAATAACTCAATAGAATGGAAATCGGTGTAAAAAATTTCAAATTGTACTTGTTTATTTTATACTACTTAAATTAAAGTTTAGTTCGTTAGTTTAGTTTATTTGATCAAGTGAATTGCTATCAGTGTAACACTAACCTATCAATTGTAACGAAAATAAAACCAAATACGCAGTGAACAAAGGAAACAACAGTGCGGTTGGCGATGTGTCACAGTACATATGTACCTACACAAGATAGTATTGGCTTGTCCTTGTTGTACCACTGAATGACCATGACGCATTTTGATAACAAGTACTAAAATAAGTGCGCAGCGGTACAGAATAAATAACAGTACGCACCGGGTGCCAATTTTTGTAATATCATTGCGCATGAAATACATTCAGACACATACGTTCCAGTCTAAAGCTAAAACGACGTCTTTTTGGTCATAATTACAAGCTTGAGAGAATTTACAACTTAATGTCAAGGCGATGGACAGTCCATTCGTCACTTGTGAGGAAATGCATCTAATAATAATAAATAATAATGTTATATTATGGTAATGCTTGTTGACGTCCCCATTCCTCTTGATGAGAACCTCGTGAAGGCTGAGAAGGACAAGCTTAGCAAGTACCTTGACTTGGCTCATGAGGTTACCGCCATGTGGGATGCTGATTCGACAATAATTGTCCCGATAGTAGTTTCAGCAAACGGCCTTATAGCAAAAAGCCTCGACCAACATCTTAAGAGGCTTAATTTGTTACCAGAAAATAACTACTTTGTTGGTATCATGATATATTAATGCTATATACAATGTCTGGGCAATAGGGCTATGCTCAGCGTTTGCAGTGTTTACATTTAGACATGCACTCACTGCGCTGTTTTTCAGCATATCCCTGCTCGAATTGATGTTAGTCGAGCAGAAAAAAAAGAGTTAATGCGGATTTTAAACAAACATATTATTAGGCACGAACAAAGACAGAAACAGATTATACTTGACAAACAAGAGAATTATACAAAAGGTTGTATTAAAAATAACAATTATACGTAGAGTATGCATTTAAATAATAAATGTGAAATAATCTGAAATCATCTGAGAACACCTTGCCTTATACCTTATGTGACTTGATCACATAAAAAGGTAAGGCAGACGTAGGGGGGGTTATTCATTGCAATCATAATAATACAGGCAAATGTTCGACAGCATGGACACGGCAATATTACCGTGGTATGGGTTTGATGTTTTAGAGTTCCGTATCCAAAGAATTACGAGTATAAGGGCCTATTCAGACCTTGGCGTTATTCGGCATCAAAGACGCACTTATGAACGTCAACTTTTCATTACAATGTACTTTAAAGACTCTACCGCCGCGTTCCAAAATATATAGAACCCACCGAGAAGAAGCGGCAAGAAACTCGGGGCCATTCTTTTTATATAGATGTTTACAATGTTTCTACTTAGGTACTACAAATATTACATTTTATGGGTGGCAGAGAGACAGCTTGCCAGAAGTGGAGTATTCCAAGCATCTTTATCTTCTATATAATGCCGAACTTTATAGTAAGCTTTTTTTATTAAAACGTTTTTTACAGTCAACTTGAATTTGCCCTCTGTGAGCTCAGTTATGTGCTTTGGGATTTTATTGTAAAAACGCACACAATTATCTAGGAATGACTTATTAGTCTTCGCAAGTCTAAAACTAGGTATCCTATTTGTATTTCTGGTATTTTTCGCTACCCACAGCGGTAGCGAATAACGCCCAGGTCTGAATAGGCCTTAATACTGGCTTGTCACACGCGTAGCTGTAAGTGTGTAAGTAATCTATATTTAAATATATATAAAAATTACCAAAAAATGGAACCGACTTCAGTACCAAAAAGTGTGAAATAACTTGTTTAAGTCGGTACCGTGATAGTTCAAAACTAGGTAGACGTACCTTTTATCACAATATTGTGCGCATGGTACCGACTTCGACAAGTTATTTCACACTTTTAACGTCGGTTCCATTTTTTTTTTTACCATTATTAGTTACCGT
Organism: Selenia dentaria; assembly: GCA_917880725.1. NCBI lineage: Eukaryota > Metazoa > Arthropoda > Insecta > Lepidoptera > Geometridae > Selenia > Selenia dentaria. The sequence continues at coordinate 3,640,357 of OU862902.1, forward strand.
TGCTACTTACGGAATCGATTGTCATTTACTGACAATGATGATATACTAAAGATAGGCGTAGCAATTTTTGATGTATTACTCAAAAACTGCTTGACTGAATCTGATGAAATTTAAATGGGACCACCTCAGAAGTATACTTTAACAAACAAAACAAGAATTTTAAGAATCGGTCTACAAATGGGGAAGATATCGATTAACATACACATAAAAAAATACATACACACGAACATATAACCGCCTCGTTTTTTGAAGTCGGTTAAAAATGAACCCCTATTTCTCCTGGTCACGCTATAACTTGAGAGCGGATGGAACAATCTCGCTAATTCTTTTTTGTTGTGTTAATTATTGTCAGGAGAAGGTTCTTATGAAAGAACCAAGAAACGATGGGTGGTTATGGCGAGGCCGAAGGCCGAACCTACTACGCGAACGAAGTCGCGGGCAGTCGCTAGTTAATAATAAATAAATAAATAAGGGTAAAATGGGACCCGGGTGCGTTCCGGGAAGCGCCGTCAACGCTCACAACTGCGCTCGCTGTTCGCGCCCCGGTTTACCGTTCCCTTTGGTTGATAGTGACAGCTCGCAATGATCACGTAGACCCACCTAAGATCCGCGAGCGTTGTGAGCGCGGCGTGAGCGTTTTCGGTGACGTCATTGATGACGTATCGAGCGCCGCGAGTGATTTCGGTCCATCCCGGAACGTAGCCAAAGACTACGCTATCCGTCTGTCTGTCTGTCCGTCTGTAACCAGGCTGTATCTCATGAACCGTGCTAGTTAGACAGATGATGTATTTCTGTTGCCGCTATAGAAACATATAAAATAAAAATCGACCAAGCTCGAGTCGGACAAGCACTCGAAGGGTTCCGCGCTATCTAAAAAAACGGCAAAGAAATCATGTCTATGGGAGATTTATGATAATGACACGGAGCCCTTCGTGCGCGAATCCGAATCGCACTGCGCTGGTTTTTTGAATATTAAACCTACCTACTGTTTTGGGTCGATTTAGTTATTTTGTTTTTGTATTAATTCACTTACGTATTCAATTGAGGTATCAAAGACGCACTGTGAAGGTGAAATATGCTGTCAAATACATACTTGTCAAAAAACGATCACAAACAACCATGCTCCGGACGTGGGTCAAACATTGAACTTTTTGGTGGCATTATTAACTCTGTTTTAGCTTTGCGAACGCTGAACGCAAAGAGTACAAAACAACATTTTAAAGCGCGGTCCAATCCTAATTTTAAAACAATTTACACTGCTTTACATAAGGTTGAGATTTGCTTACCAGATTGGACGAAGATTGGTAATGCGAAGATTTAATTAAATACGTGCTAATACTTTTTATATTTACTTTCTGTTTTTTTTTTCGTACAATCAAATGATTTAATTTTGACGATAAAGGAGCCTTTTTAGGAGATTTAATTATATAGTTCACTAGTAAATTTCATTGGGAATTCGAATAATATGATACTTACATCCATTGAAATATAATTGAATAAAAATGTTTTTCCCACAAAGCACGTAAGAAAAATTGCAAAATTTAGGGAATGCTGCCGATTTTCTTCCAGCGAGCCAAGTTTGCTCAATCGTGTATTGGCTCCCATACTTCATAAGAACGTATATTCAATTTACACTACGTTTTATTTCGAACTTCGGTTATTCGGTTTAAGCGTCGAAACGCTAAGTTTTCGCGAAGTCGAATCATTCAATTTGGTCGTAATCTACACTCATTGTGCCTTAAACCACAGATTCCCAATTCGAACGCCCTTGTGAGCGTTTTTAGCGTTATTTTCGCCAACTTAGGTATTTTCGAACACACTATTAATAGGAACTATGCACTGCTATACATCTTTAAGTACCTGTAATGATCAATGTTTAAATATAATAATACTCACATGTTTGTAATATAAGCACAGATGTGACTAACAGATGTATGAGTGAATACATTTTGTTTAATTCTCGTTTTACATACAGACGACGTTCAACCACAAAGTACGAACTTGTTTTGTTTTGATTTAGCGGCCGGCCGGGTGTCAGATACCGGTAGGGTTGTCATGCGTAACATACGATATCGGTAGAGTAGCCAGGTTACAATCGGTAGAAAACCTACCAAAATCGGTAGATAAAGACAAAGTATAGTGCCACCAACTTATCTGTTCAGGTGGGCAAAATTGGAACTACAGTGTACATACCAACTAACTTTGGCGTTTATAATATTAGTAGGATTCTTTGTAGAATTTGCAAATTAATGAGTGGCTTGAAAGGCTGCCCTATGTTTTGTTTCTCTTTTTTCTTGGTGAATTTCTTAGGTTGCAATACCAAAATTCTACACTAGCGACGCTGTCACCTGAACAGATAAGATGGTGGGACTGTAAATTATTTTTTTGTACTTTATTGGCTTGTGTGTTACCATTGTTTCTACCGTGTTTGTGTTAGAAGCTTAAAATGCTTTTTGCTGCGGGGACTTCTGTGTAAACTTCCAAATTCAAATTCAAATTGTTTATTAAGCCTGTGGACGTGCCTTACAGAGTTGGTAAGTATACAGGTATTGGTTCTCCAGGTCCCGCCATGTGCTAACATGCTTATACTTGAAAATACATCAATTATTAATGAAAAATCATATAAACATAATGGAAACTAAAATAAATTTAAATTAATATAAAATAAAGTCACAATCAAACTATATTAGTCACATTTTTTTATCATTTAGAAACTCGTCAAGGGAATAATATGACTTATTAAGACGCGCTCCTATCCTGATAATAGTAAAAAGGAGAATTTTTAAACACCTAGTGTAACGAAACAGATCGATAGTATATTATGAAAAAAATACAAAGGTTAGAAAAGGAATAGGAAAAGAGTAATAACCGAATAGAATTCATAAATATAACTATTTTTCTGCAGAAAAAAATCCTGAATAGGTCCACAAAAATAAACTTTCACGTCCAAACTCTCAGAATTTTCAGCGATAACACTATATTTTTTTTAGATAATACATTGCCAACGTATAGTACTAAAGTTATTACCAGCAGTTTTTTTTAATTGTGTTAGTATATAGCGAGATTTATAAAGAAAATGTACAAAATTAACGCATTTTCGCATTACATCATCCAATCTAACAAGCGATTTTCAACCTTACGTAAAGCATCGTAGATTATTTTAAAATTGAGGTTGGACCGCGACTTAATTAGAAATACGGGATTACTCACGTAATATTTATCGGATAGGTCCGACTATAGTTTCGACCACTTACAAGTGCTAAGCGAGACGTCATCGACGCGGGCGTCCCGAACACTCCTTGAAAAAGACCACCGAATATGGTCGAAACTATAGTGAAACCAAGTTCATCAACGGCATTTGGTGAAAAATCGGAATTGTGTTCGGTGGTTTCATGTTTTACTAGAAAGATGAACCCAATTTTACTTGCAGCAGCATTGGTGAAAACACTGTCAAAGACAGGCCAATCTCACACAATACGGGCTTTATTGGATCAAGGGTCGCAATCGTCGTTTATAACGGAAGCAACGGTTCAACAATTAGGTCTAAAGAAAACACCAACGAAAATCCAAATTTCAGGTGTAGGTGGAGAAAAGGGCTTGATATCTAAGGCGGTAGTTAATTTAAAGGTATCTTCACGAATTAACTCCAAGGTTATTATAAATGTGAAGGCACATGTTTTGCGATCCATCACCACCCTTTTGCCAAGTAGTGAAATGAAGGCAGTGGAATGGAATGAATTGCAAAATTTGGTTTTAGCAGACCCAGATTATCATACGCCAAGTCGTGTTGATATTTTGCTAGGTGCAGAGGTGTATGCGCAAATTATTCAAGACGGAGTGAAAAAAGGCCCACATGGTTCACCGGTTGCGCAATCCACTTCATTTGGGTGGATATTATCAGGAACAATTGACGGAGCAGGTACCTACGCAATCTGATATTAAAGTCATGCATATGGTTGAAGACAACAATTTATTAAGACAATTCTGGGAACTTGAAGATGACGTTCCTATGAATAAAGAAAGGTTACACACGGACGATGAAAAACGTTGTGAGGAAATATTCACCACAACCACAAAGAGAGACAACAGTGGCAGGTATATAGTGCGACTTCCATTTAAAAATGAAAATCCTGAAGTCTCCAACTCCCTGAAGATAGCTGAAAAACGATTACTTTCACTGGAAAGGAGGTTGAGATCCACTGACGTGAAAGAAAATTTATAAGGAGGTTATTAATGAATACATTCACATGAATCACATGGAACTTGTACCGGAGGTAGAAATAAGAAATCCGAAAGCAGTGTACTTACCACATAAGGAGACTACAAGGTTGAGAGTAGTCTTCGACGCTTCCTGTAAAGGGGCAAACCATGTATCACTAAATGATAATTTATTAGTAGGTCCACGTCTACAAGCTGACCTGAGACATCTCGTGCTGCGTTGGAGAATATCTATCCGATAAATATTACGTGAGTAATCCCGTATTTATAATTAATAATGAGTGAAAACCACGTTAGTTTTTATAACAAAATAATATGCCTTGTTAGAAAGGAACTCGTGAGCCGATTTTTGAAACTATTTATATCACTCCTGTCACGGATAGATACTGGCAACTTATTATAGATAAGTGGTGCTCTACAGAATACTTTTTGTCATCATGGATGTTTTAATATTACGAAGAAATCGCAATTTTTTCTCTCGTCGGCTACTTTTTTAAATAGAGTAGGTTTTTACATAAAGGGCGACTTAACTTATATATAAGCATGGTAAAGTTAATACCTTTAATTTCAAAAAAATCTTGAGTGTCCCGAAAATATAACAAATTTTATACTATATTTTATTTATAATTTTGTGTTTTATAAGTGTTTTCTACCGACTTCCAAAAAAAGGAGGAGGTACTCAATTCGACTGTTTTTTTTACGTTTGTTACCTCATAACTTTCGACTGGGTGAACCGATTCTCAAAATTATTTTTTGTTTGACGGCTTTCCGTGTGGTCCCATTTAAAGTTTCATCAAACTCGGTCCAGTAGTTTTTGAAATACACTCCAATATTTGAATAGAATGGAAGTCGGTATTACATTTTTCAAATTGTACTTGTAATGGATATACTCAAACTGTACTTAACCCATAAAAAGTCTTTCAAAAGATACATTATTAGAAATCTCCATTATACTTTAGTAACATAGAATATTTGATTCATCATCGTCCTAATCACGCGGAATCCGCGGGACGCAGCTAGTAGGTATTGTATAAAACATGTGAAAGTTTGGATGTCAAACTCAATCACGCAAAAACGGCTGAACAGTTTTAGATTAAATTTGTAGTGGAGATGATTTGTACTCGGGATTAACGCATAGGATACATTTTATCCCTGACTCTCCTGGTGGTTACCGAGGGATGGTTATATATAACCTTCAGACAAATATGCTTCGAACATAACAGTTCGTCCTCACATATATTGAAAACTAGCTGCGCCCTGCGGTTTCACCCGCGTGGTGATGGATGATGATGATGAAAAGTACCATATGTGTTAATCCAGTGCTTCATCTACCTTCATACCAAATTTCATCAAAATTGGTCCAGCCTTTTGAGCGTGAAAGAGTAACAAACATCTATCCATCCCTCCATCCAAACTTTCACATTTATAACATACTAGCTGCGCCCCGCGGTTTCACCCGCGTGGTGATGGATGATGATGATGATGATGATGAAAAGTATCCTATGTGTTAATCCAGCGCCTCATCTACCCCCATACCAAATTTCATCAACATTAGCCCCCCCGTTTGTGCGTGAAAGAGTAACAAACATCCATACATCCATACATACAATATTAATAGGAAGTGGGATAAGACCTTTGAAAACGGTTATTAATTAAAATTATTTTTATGTGTAAATATATTTCTACAAAATACTAAACTAGTAGTTCTGCGAACAGTATACCTCTCAGCAGCAACACACTCCTATCAGCGGCATTTTTTTTGCAGTACTTCACAACCTATATTATCTTGACCAAATATACCCATATGTGAAATTCCACTTTAAAGTCAAGTGTCTCATCATCTCAGCCGTAGGACGTCCACTGCTGAACATATGCCTCCCCCATACCTAATGCTCAAGTCCTAATGCTATCAAAATACGAGTAGGTAAGTAAATAGCGCCGCAGCAAACTTCCCGTTTTTAGGAAAATTACCCCCGCCCCTTTTTTTTTTTTTTTAAATTCAAGTTAGTTTATTTCTCTTTAGTACATCATTATACATTTCGGCTCTATCTGCCAAACTGGACGTATAATACACCCGTATCTTGGTAGATAGTTCCTTCCAAATAAGCTATATATTTATATAAGCTATATAGCTATATATAATATATATTTTAAAAATGCCAGACGACTAAAAAATTATATTGAATAGTAGAATATGCCTAACAAGTTTCGTCAAGATTGGTTGAAAAATGTGACTTGTACAGGAAAACCAACATACAACTTAACAAACAAACGGACTGATGAAAGTTAATTTGACCAGTTAAAGCAGAGACGTTTCGCTCGTTTCGCTCGCTCGGTTAAGAAAATTTGGCTCGATAAAAAAAAATTAAAATTTCCCAAAAAAACACCATCGAGGACGTAGGTACCCGCCCATTCATTTGCATTTCTATTGAAAATATGAATACAAAAAAATTTGAGTAATCCCAGCAAACATTCAAATAGAACTCAATATTTTTTTTAAATTAAGCGTAGTATTAGATTGATTATTTTTTAGAAAATAAAATAATACTTAAACCAAATATTGAAAACATTAAAAAGCGTGCACGCTGAGTATTTAATACAACCATGCAACTTCTGTACCAGTTCACCTTAATCCACGCGACCAAGTTGCAAGTGACACTATTCAAACCTATTGAAACTATATCTACACAAAAGGAGGCCGGTAGGTAGCACAAAACAAACGGGTAGGAAAGAGTACGTGCACAAAAACTAAGTCTGTCCTCCTCTCTCTAATCAGTGAATACGAGACAGCAAAGCGCAGATTTCGAAAAACCATTGGAAACGATGCATCTCGCTTGGATGTTCCCACTACTACAAAGAGCAAGCGAGGCAACTGCAGCTTTGCATCAAATTGAAAACAGTGCAAGCTTCTACCCTATTCGAGGATAAAAGAGTGCTCTCTCTACGGAATTTCTATGAAATTATTGAACATCTTACTGTATATGTTTGCCTGGTATCTGTGTTTTGGCTTGTAGCGTTCCCTACAGAAAACACGGCCAACTTAATTAATACCGAGAGTTAAACCGTAATGGCATTAAGGCTATAACTTCATGGCATGAAAGTTACGTCAAAGTGAAAAAAAATTAATTCAATTTAGGCATCAAAGACACACAAGGGACATTTAGATGGAGAGCTTTATTGAGCATAATATACACCACTTTAATGAAACACCACATTAATCACTTAATATTAAAAAGAACAATTTTAAAACCTAGGTTCAACAATGGGCAGTCTTATCGCTCAGAGCGATCTCTTCCAGACGACCTAAATTAGGACAAATAATAGGTATATATATGTATTGAATAAATAATTAATATATAATTATAATATGGAGATTCCATAACCAATATTTTCAGATTTGGCAAAATACGCAAGCCGCGCCATGGCCATTCGAAAAAAGGAAAAAAAACAGGTTTAATTATCTGTGGATTGGCGCGCCATTCGAAATTCAATTATATTTTATACGAAAGCAGTGTTATTTTAAATACTTATTCGGATTTTTAGATATTGTATAGTTTTATAAACTGAAAATTCGTACAAATTTTAAAGCGCGTGATCACACTTCAAGACGTACCATCGCAAAGCTACAGGAGTTAGCTCTCCGGCACCACCATACTCACCGAACCTAGCTCAAACAGAAGAAAATTTAGACATTTTTTTAAGTGGGATAAAAATCCATACGAGAGAGGCAAGTACATAACGCTTTTGCTGACCTCATCGCCTCCGGTCCGGTAGACTTCTACAGTAGCGGGATATACCAAACTGCTATCAAAATGGCAAAATTCTAGAGATAATTTCGGACAGTACTTTGATTATTAAAAAAATACCAAAATATTAATATCCACCAATCTCAAACTTCATAGGTAAAAAAAAATACCATTATTAAGGTTCAGTCATAAATAGTGCGAGCCGTCTGTGAAAAGGTGGCGCAACGACGGAAACTTTGTATTAAAGTAGAATATTTCCTAATATCAAACATTTTATATAATTTACATCTCTCATATTCGGCAAGTTGGTCCTTATTACACCCAAATGGGGCTTGTAGGTGACTAATTAGCGCTCTAGGGTATTAATGTAGCTAGAAAAGCCCTAGGGCGGTTTACATCTCTCATATTCGGTAAGTAGGTCCTTATTACCCCCAAATGGGGCTTGTAGGTGACCAATTAGCGCTCTAGGGTAGGGCGCTCGGTTGTAAGCATGCCTTACAGTCCTTGGCTACTAATCTACTATTTAAAGTTACTTGTATTTATTATTTTTATTGTTGTAAAAGCACTGGTTTAATTTGGATAAAATGTATACATATACGGGGCCCTGAAGCATGGCCAAATGAAAAATAATCATCATAAATCAATTAACAAATTGGCGGTGATTGCGTAGCAAACGATAAAAAAAACATACAGGCGAATTCACAACATCATCCTTTTATAAAGTCGGTTAAAATACTAATAATTAAAATAATAATTACCTAGTATTTTTTTTTCTTATAATATTTTTCTTTCTTTTTCCACAAATAAAGAGCCTAACTTTACCAATAACACAATTCCTAACCAGGATAACATAAAGCAACAAGTGGTAGTATCGATATACGAAATTCATGAATGAGTATTGATTGAGGGGTGGTACGTACGACGGAAGCGGGGTTGCCTTGAGAGGGGCGCCCTCTAGCACAGATTAAATAATAGTAGCATTTTACTACAATGGGAAGCAGCGTAGAACAAAAACAGACATACCAGGCGAACATCAAATGCAGGAGACTGAATAGAGATTAACTCACATTGATTGAAACGCTGCAAAATATTACGTAGGTAGTTGTATGAGAATACTTAGGGTGCCTATATGGGAATATCACCAACTGCGTTTCGTTTGAAGGCTTAGAATTTTTCGAGAGTTTAGTTTCTATTCATTTACTCCATGGCAAGACGGATTTGAAAGAATTTCCCCTCGGAGCCTTCGCGTGGAATTTGAAGTACCATTTTGGTATGTATGAGTTTGCAATAATACTAACAAATAATCATAAAAGTTTATTCTGTTCATATACATAAGGTCCATGGATATTATTAGTAGCTACGTAGCTAATAATGATTTCGTCATCTGGATGAGTTTCCACTACAGAACTGTTACTGCGGAGTGCGTTTATCAATCATCATCATCATCATCTCAGCCGTAGGATGTCCACTGCTGAACATAGGCCTCCCCCATGATTTTCCAAAAGGAACGGTTGGAAGCGGCCTGCATCCAACGTCGTCCTGCGACCTTCATCAGGTCGTCTATCCACCGTGTCGGTGGATGACCTACGCTGCGCTTGCCGGTCCGTGGTCTCCACTCCAGAACCTTTCGGCCCCATCGGCCATCTGTTCTGCGTGCTATATGTGCCCTGCCCACTGCCACTTTAACTGGCTAATCTTGGCGTTTATCAATAACGCTATCTTTTTACGCCAAATAGCGTCAAACGCGTGTGTGGGTCAAGCATCAAGCAGATGTTATAAAAGGTGTTATTAATAGTAGCGTTTTAGTACTTTGAAAATCTATTTCGATATTTTCAATGCCAATTTAACGTCACGTGTTACACGCCACCGACTACCAGGAGATCATGACACCGAACGTGTGTCTGTACTGTAACTGTCTGTAGGTAAAGCCTCATCCACCCTCTCACCCCACAACAACGTTGGAAGTGGGTGGGAAAATTCTAACATACCGTTGATTCTGTTTCATTTTCAACCGACTTCCAAAATAAGGAGGAGGTTCGCAATGTAACGTGTATATTTTTTTTGTTTTATGTATGATCATGCATAAATTTTAACAGAGTTTTCAGATTATGATGATTCAAATTCAAATTCAAATTCAAAATATTCTATTTGTGACACACAGGTTCAAAATTCAGGTAGTAAAATTAAATAGTACAAGGCGTGATCAACCATTTTGGTATACAAATAATAAAGTTGTCAAATTATAATAAAGAACATTAAAATAAATCAATTTAAATGATTGTAACGTCATTTACGCCGGAATTACAATAAAAAAAATAAGAAGAAACAGTATGAAATTCAGTCAAACAGGTTCACACAATCATGATATTAGAATTTTATTTGTAAAAAGTCATTAAAGGAATAAAATGCATTGTCGATTAAAAAATAAAACTATGTTTTTTTTTTTGTTTGGTCGTATACTTCTGAGATAGTTCCATTTTATCAAAATCGGTAATGCCGTGTTTAAGTTACAATCCAATAACTGAAAAGTGTTTCGCCTGTTTTGATGATATCGTAATTGACGGTGAATGACAATCGATCCCGTAAGTATACCAATACTTACGGGATCGATTGTCATTCACCGTTTTATTCAACTCATAAACTGCTAGACCGAATTTGATGTAATTTAAATGGGTGGTCTCATCGGACCATCCCTCGGAAGTATATTCTACCAAACCCAAAAATAATTTTGTGAATCGGTCTACCAATGGGGGAGAAATCGGCTAACATGCACATATAAAAAACCCACACACGAACATAAAACCTCCTTTTTTATCGGTTAAAACTCGCATAATTAAATTTTATGCACCTCATAACACAATTTACTATCACTAAAAAGGGTAAAAAATATTTTTACAAAAAAATAGAACCGACTTCAAGACTAAAAAATGTGAAATAAATTGTCGAAGTCGGTACCGTGCGCACTATATTGTGATAATGTTCAACAAGTTATTTCACACCCTTTTTCTGTTGAAGTCGGTTCCATTTTTTTGATAAAAAAAACTAATTCATATTTAAGCTTAGGATAATATAACTTAATTAACCGATTTAACACTCATTATTTTGTTACACGTTTATAGTAGGTAAAACTGAACCCCTGGGTTTAACCTGATGTTGCTGATGTTTCTTTATTCCTAAACCAGCCTCTTATTAGGGCGAAAAATACTAAAAAAATACATTTACTCAAATCGGTCAAAGAGTTTTGAGTTTTACAGAGACTAACGCACGTAATTGATTTTGTCAATGTAAGTGAAGATAAATAAGATAAGATTTAAAGTGCATCATAATCATACCTTATAATGACTAGAAATTTACTTTTTAGAACTTAAAAAAACTGAAAAAATCAAAACGTACAGGCATAGTAAACAATGTGACGAATACATGAATAAAATCTTAAATCGGACAATGTTAAGAAGAGAAAAGAGTTATTTTTTTTAGTATAGAAAGTACTAGCTATGCAATACTCTTAAGTACTTTTTTTTTTATTGTATATTTGAAGTTTAGAGAGAAAAGTTCACTAGTTTGGCACGGATCGCAAGACGCGGGTTCGAGGGTGTGTATTTTTTCTCTCTAAAATTGCAAAGGTTGGTTAATAATAATAATAATAATAAAAGCCTTATAGCAAAAAGCCTCGACCGACATAAGAGGCTTAAGGCTTAAGGCTTAAGAGGCTTTCGCTAGACGGTTGGATCAAGGGACAGATGCAGAAGGCAGTACTTCTTGACACGTATTGTCAGGAGGTTCCTCAGTCTGCAGCCCTAACCACTGGTAGTTTGGGTCATGCCCCGCTGCCGATGGCAATCTAGGATTAGGTTTTTTACAATGTTTTTTATTTATATTTTTTTATTGTATATAGAAATATTGTAAAAAATGTAATTTTAAGAAAAGGAAATAAATAATGTGAATAATAATAATAATTTATATTTTCCAGTTCACAATACATGTAAATTAAGGTAGGTACACTTAGTTCCACGAACATCGGCTATGAGATTTAAACACTAGAATTCAGCAAGATAATATTATAATATTAATAGTTCAATAGTTTATTGTAATCATATGTATATACATGCAAGTCTTAAATACATATTCTTATCTAACATATGACCCTGGTAGGGTATAGCAAGAAGGTAATGGAGCGCCTGACCCATTCAATAATCATCAAATTTCTCATTAAGAAAATCATTTAAGTCGAAATGAGTGTAGATCACGACCAAATTTCATGATTCGACTTCCCGAAAACTTAGTTTTTCGACCTAATAACCGAGTTTCGAATAAAAACGTAGTGTAAATTGAATACACATTCTTATGAAGTATGGGAGCCAATACACGATTGAGCAAACTTGGCTCGAAAAACATCGGCAACATTCCCTATATTTTGCAATTTCTCTTACGTGCTTCGTGGAAAAAAGCATTTTTTATTCAATTATGGGCAAATATTTCAATGAATGTATCATATTCGAATTCCCAATGAAATTTACTACTAAGCTATGGACTCCTTTACCATTAAAATTTAATCATTTCATCATCATCATCATCAGCCTGTAGCAATCCACTGCTGGACATAGGCCTCTCCAATTGCACGCCACTTAGGTCTAATCATTAGGTTTAATCATTTGATTGTACGAAATAAATATAAAAAGTATTAGCACTTTTTTTATTTTTTTTATTAGTGTTCAATTCGGTATGTAAAGTTTTTTTTTGGTATTTTTTTTATATTTTTATTTCGTAGATTAGGTCATTATAAGAAACTAATTTCAATATTTTTGTTTTATATTCAGTAGTTATTTTATAATATTTTTTTGAAAATTTGAATCCTATGACGTCACTTTTTTGCACAAATATGTAGTTGCGTTGAGGAGCCAAGAAAAGCACGCGAGTAAAAAAAAAGAAACTAGAACACTTGACAGTGACACCTACTAATTCGTAAGTCTCTATTCAATCAAAACAAAAGTGCAAAAAAGTGACGTCATTTAGAGGTCAATGAAAGTCGAATTATTTCATCGTTTTTTGTTAAAATAAATGGCATCTTATCGTTTTAAAAGGTCAGAGTAGAAAAATAAGGGTTTGTAACATAAAATCTCGAAATGGTTTCGAATTGGCATAGGTTAATTTTTTTTAGCATACCGAATTGCATATTCGCATTACATCGTCCAATCTGATAAGCAACCTTATGTAAAGCATCGTGAATTGCTTTAAAATTGGGATTGGATCGCGCCTTAAGCTAAAATAGCATATAAGTTATTAGCAGGTTTTTCATATATTTCCCAAATTTTGTCACAACACATTCTCTTCATTTTTTAATATGCTAGGTAGTTGATTAAACATGTTTAATGTAAAAACTGAGTGCCATCTGCGCTCGCCACCCATCCGGTGACGTTTTAAATGCCAGTAGAGGCAAACAGCATTTGTTGGTTCAAAAAAAAACAAAATTGCCGAACCCTCTTTTCTGCACAAGTGATTGTTGCATCAAGACCTCCTGCTTGCCGAAAGTTAAGTGTTATATTTCTTGTTATAAATACTGTTACCTGTCTATGTGTTGTATCTATTAAATGTGTTGCTTTGTTTCCTGAAAAAGTGTGCCTATAAAATACTTTCCTAGTACTAGGACATCTGTATCCTGTTATATAATAATATTAAAATGAACACTGTATTTCTTGGGTAAAATATATGGTTCTAATATATATATCTAATATAATAATGCTATTAATGTTACTTAGGTGTTATTCTTTTTTCCTTAGTCGAATACGTAGCAAGACAGGTAGTTAAATTCATATTATAATCATCGATCTCTTTCATAGGATATAATATGGCTCATCTGCTTGTTACCATGTGTGTTATGCTATGAAACCTTTTAATGTAGTAGTGGTCAACGCCCTCTATCTTGACAAATCTCACACAGGCGTTAAATAATACGAATTCTGTATATCCTATCATCCTATCTTTCGATATTTCATTGTCAAATTGACGTCACGTGTTACACGCCCCCGACTACCAGGAGATCATAACAACGAACGAGTGTCTGTATTGTACAAAAGCCTCATCCACACCACCTAGCGCCATGTAGCTACATAGAGAACATTTTATATAGTGACGTCATGCACCACGGCACCGGTATTCTAGGGAGCTTTAGACAGGGCAGTGAATTAATGATAGACTTATCTACCGCCTTACAAAAAGGAGGAGGTACTCAATTCGACTGTATATATTTTTTTTATGTTTGTTACCTCATACATTTCGATAGGGTGAAACGATTCACAAAATTATTTGAATGCTGGTGCTTCCCGTGTGGTCCCATTTAAATTTTATCAAATTCGGTCCAGTAGTTTTTGAGTTACACTCCAATAACTGAATAGAATGGAAGTCAGTATTAGTTTTTTTCAAATTGTACTTGCTTATATGACTGTAAATTGAATTGACTCCGAGTACTTGGAAGAAAAAACATTTTTTACCATAACATGGAACCGACTTCATTACCAAAAAGTGTGAAATAAGTTGTTTAAACCGGTACCATGATAGTTCAAAACTACCTTTTCTCACAACATGATGCGCATGGTACCAACTTTGACAAGTTATTTCTTACTTTTTGGTATTGAAGTCACTTCCATTTTTTGGTATCACCATTTAAGTGTTCACCGTCAATGATGATATCATCAAGATAGGCGAAACACTTTTCAGTTTTGGAGTGTAACTCAAAAACTGCTTGACCGAATTTGATGAAATTTAAATGGGACCACCTCGGAAGTATACTCTACCAAAACCAAAAAGAATTTTGTGAATCGGTCTACCAATGGGGGAGAAATCGGCTAACATGCACATATAAAAAACCTACACACGAACATAAAACCTCCTTTTTAATCGGTTAAAACTCGCATAATTAAATTGTATGCACCTCATAACGTAATTTACTTATTAAACGAAAGTGCAAATGCTCATCAATGTTACAGTACACAGCGATGATGCAAAAAGAAGACAATTATTAGCATGTATGTACTTATGTTTGTTTTTTATTGATGAGTACCTTATCTACATCCGTACCAAATTTCATCAAAATTAGTCTATCCGTTTCAGCATAAAGAACAAATCAAATATACATACACAATCACAAACTTTAGCCTTTTTATAAGTGTGATGAAACTACATAATTATTTTCAAAGGTTATAATTAATATATTACTTATATATATATAGTAATATAGTTATAGTAATCAGTATTAGTAATCTGTAATCCGTTTGACATCGTAGCAATTAGCTACGCGATATGTTTTAATACAACGCCATCTAGTGTAGTTTTCCCGCAAAATAATTATACCGAGTTTCCTCACGAACTTCAGTAATTCGTAGCAAGCAGCCACGCCAGATATTTTAATACAACGCCATCTAGTGTAGTTTCCTACAAAACAACTACACCGAATTACCTCACGAATTTCAGTAGTAAGCAAGTAGTAGTAGCAAGCAGTTACTCCAAATGTTTTGATTCATTACCATCTAGTGTAATTTTCCCGCAAAACATTAATACGCGGACATTCCGCACCCGTCCCGCACTATTTTGGTTACGAAGGTGCCTTCCATAATTATTCGGTAGCAATAGCTTAGTTGGTAAACAACGCCTCTTTGCGATATTACACTCAATACTCACTAGATGTCAGCAATATACAAGAAGGTTTAAAAATAATTTGTAAAATATAGAATGTACACTATATTTCTTATATAATCTCAAATTGTATACCGAAAAAGCAAATATTTTTAAAAGCTGTTATTATTAGTATCAGAAGTTCTTGTAAAATAAGCGCTTACCAGGAAATGCTTAAAAAGTAAGTAATGACATAACCCTATCAAAATTGGATGTATCTTTTTACACTTGTATTAGGCTGTTGTCATGGTATTATTGTATTTACGCAGGTATTAATATCTAATCCTTATAAAATATATAAAAAAATACGAAAGTATGGGTTTATGCCAATGGCCGTACTAGTTTTAAAATCGGTCTCGTTTAAATATCTATATACTTAATATAGTTTTCCTATATTTATATTGTCCATAGATATCGTCTTTTAATATAAGTCATTTATTTCTTGCTGTTTTACTATGACTAAGGTAAATCTTAAAAATAAATGTTTAATCAGTAAAATAATATCAGTAATCCAATTTATTTCTGTAGTTTCGTGTGGTGATTGTAGACCATGCGAGTGAAGCCACTAGCGGGTCAGCTATTTCTCTGTCGTTTCGATATTGCAAGTTTGACGTCACGTGTTCCACGCAGCCAACTACCAGGAGAGCATGACAACGAACGAGTCTGTCTGTACTGTAAGAACACACACGTAAAGCCTCATCCACACTATGGCAAACATAGCCATGTGTATCATGGCAACGTGCATGAAAAATTCATTTTTAATACAGTTGCTCAAAAAGTATTGCAGGGACGTATAGCGTTCGGGATGTGGGCTATTACATACTAGTGCTTTTTTTTACCTTTCCCGAACTCGTGCGTTCTCTTTCCCAACTGTCAAAATAATGTATATTAAAAAGAAAAACCAACCATGAAGGTTTTACTAAAAAAAATCATAGAAGTTTTTATGATTCATGCAAATACGTATATTTCTAAAAAGAAGCTACTAATTTGTTTCAATATCAGATTTGATGATTTGATTAGATTAGTTAGGTTAGGTTTCATTTCATTTCATCTCATTAAATTTAATTTTCATTTCATATCAATAAAAAAATTCTACTGAAGACTTGGCTGTATGGGCATAGTTCCCTTTGCCTACCAGAATGGGTGAAGAAAAAAAAATCTCTGCTTATATTCTACGGTTGGCGCCATTTTCCAGAAATTATCTATGCGAGTTTATTTTATTAAATTCCTTCATTTTTCGCAACTGTATTAAAAATAGTCGTTCAGTACACGTGCGGACGGTTCCGCATCATTGCAACTTGTTCCGACTGTCAACATTTGTCGGAACTCTTTGCAATGACAGCCTTTCCCCACTTGTAATGAAATATATATACTATTCTGTAGAAAAATATTGGTAGGCAGGTGGGCTAGGTAACTATAGGCATAGGGTATTTGACTGGTCAGGCTAAGATGATGGCGTAAAAACGAATACTTATTATATTACATACAACACTACAACTTTCAAATTACATTGTTTTTAAATTTTATATAAATATTATTATTATTATTTTTTGTTGGTCAGTATTATTATTTGTTGGGTTTGCCTCGGTTTTGCAGCGCTTTAGAAATGTTAGTGAATACACGAACCGATGGTTTTCACGCCATCATTCGCAAAAAGGTCGCGTCATTGATGAGTAGAGTGCGGGCAAGTCCCAACACAATTCTGGTAACGGTGGGGGAGAGTTTCCCCCTCTCCTTTTGTGAAGCATTTTGTGTAGACAGTACTTCAAATATGTAGGTCATCCGCTGCCAAAAGTGCATGTTTTTTGTTTCAATTTTAATTCAGTATAATAATATAATTAATAAGTTTTCGTTGTACTTATATATGGATCTCAGTTATCCCACTAATATTATAAATGTAAAAGTTTGTATGGATGGATGTTTGTTGCTCTTTCACGCTCAAGCGGCTGTGCCAACTTTGATGAAATTTGATAAGGAGGTAGATGTGACATTGGAATTACACATATTATATATTTACTACTTTATACTGTTCATCATCACCATCCATCACAACGCGGGTGAAACCGCAGGGCGCAACTAGTCTGAAAGTAAATATATTGAATTGAATTATTATAATGTATGATCATGTCAAAGATATAATAAAACTATTGAATATATAAAGCTAAATATTAACCGCGTAATTTCAAAATTTAAAAATAATGTTATTTGAAAGTTACTTTGTAATATTGTATAATTATTATAAACATGTACATTATAAACACAGGAAAAATATTTTAATTATAATACAATTACTCAAATAATGTTTATTATAAATTTACGGCCTTTGGTGCGGCAGTATGCCACCATACGCTCGATGATAGGGGGGGGGGGTAAATGTGGTTGAGCAGTTTCCTGCAACCGGAGAATAGGTAGGGAATAGTTGTTGGTAAATACCTGGTTTCCGTGGGGGGTGTCGAGGGACTCTGGAACTGGTGGGAGCTGGTGACCGTGAGTCCTCGTTGGAGGCGTCCTGCTTTGGACGACGTGCTGAAGGGGCTGAAGAACTGTTGTTCACTTGGTTATAATGTTTGTATTGTCCTTTTGGTTTGTGCACTGGTTTACGCGGCGGGCTGAATGTGTCTCGATCAGTGATTTACGTGTAAACACGGGCTGATTTGGGAGGTGGTGTGTGGCCGGGCCGAAAACACCCTGAGGGTCACTCGCGGCGAAGTCAATCGCGGTGACTCGTGGTCATAATGGCGGTTGCCACGCGGTCGCTACGAGGAACGCAGCGGTACACGTCCG
This sequence comes from Selenia dentaria, assembly GCA_917880725.1. Classification (NCBI taxonomy): domain Eukaryota; kingdom Metazoa; phylum Arthropoda; class Insecta; order Lepidoptera; family Geometridae; genus Selenia; species Selenia dentaria. The sequence continues at coordinate 3,658,773 of OU862902.1, forward strand.
CCAGTTACGAGTATAAAAGGGTGACTATTTCCGCCGCCCTTCAGCCGCCTGCTTCTAGTTATGACAGCTGCAGGACAGCGGCGGTGGGGCGCGCGGTCGCGGGGCGCGCGGTTGCGGGGCGCGCGCCTTGAGGTGACGTCACGCTTTCGCGTGAAAAGCCTTATTAATAAACTTGTAATAAACCCGGAGTAGTTAAAACATCTATCTGTCAATTTTTCGCTTGCAGTAAATGTCACGCGTGAAAGCAAGACAAAGCATGTTACGCCTAATATAGGTTTACGTTTATTAATAAAGGCCACCATGTTTAATGTACAAGTACAATTTGAAAAATTTATTACCTACTTCCATTCTATTCAGATATTGGAGTGTAACTCAAAAACTACTGAACCGAATTTGATGAAATATAAATGGGACCACACGGAAAGCACCAGCTTTCAAGCGAAAATTTTGAGAATTGGTTCACCCAGTCGAAAGTTATGAGGTAACAAATATAAAAAAACAGGTGAATTGAGTACCTCCTCCTTTTTTTGGATGTCCGTAGAAAATAGCTGATATTTAATTATTACTATGTTTTCTTAACAGTACTATAAGCTTAACTTTAAAATGTATTGGTTGACTATAATAATAATAATAATAAAATTGTTTATTGCAGGCAAAAGGACCCATCTAAATATCAAATTACATATTGTATAATATACAACACACATCATCAAATTACAAACAAAAATAAAACTAAATATACAAAATAAACTTCACCTGTATAGGGGGCGTTATTAATAACTTATAAACTAACTTGCACAGTTGTGCTTGGTCATTTGTTTATTCTCGTTCATGTGGACCGAGATCCAGTACCTGAACATGGGACTGCTTATGTCTTCAGAGATGGCCACGAGTATTTTGTTGTCCGAACGGCGCAGACGATGCCAAAAGTAAGCCACGCGTGATCTAAGGACCGCATAAAAGTCTGGGACCCTCGCCTCAGCGAACATACTCGACGCACTGCAGTACCGCGGAAGTTTCATAAGAGCCCGGAATGCATTATTATACTGGACTCTTATGGTGTCCATTGCCTTCTGCGAGAACGTTATCCACAGCTGACACGTGTACATGCAAAGGCAATATGCTTTGAACAGTGTGGTCTTAACATCTTTACTGCAGCTAGCGAACCTGCGAGCGAGCATGTTGCTCCTGACGGCGAGCGCCCTGCGTTCTCGCTCAATGTCATAGCCCAATGTAACAAACAAAAGCTAATAAACGATTCTGATTCTGATAGTTTGTACCGTGTGCCTAACACGAATAACTGCGTAAGTGTAACGTAACGTGTCGTTCACTTGAAACAGTACAAACTGTCATGTATCAACTGTGACACAGGTAACTCATAGTTTGTACGCCGAAGCTTGACGCGTTGTTCTTACTTCTTTTATTGTTGTTCGCGCGCTTACGATACGAATACTCTTTCGCAAATTGTTTGTGCTGCGGCCTCTGTATAAGTCAACGATACGATTACGCTCTATTGTATCTCGTGCGATAAAATATAATATAATTAAATATTTGTGGGATCAAAGTGCATTACGGACCGCGGCACTTTCAACCCCAGAGTCTAAACGCCTGGGAACTCTTGTACTTATAGCTTATAGCAGTTCATGCCTTTTATGTTGTAAAGGATTTTTGGTCATCTCCAATTTCTTTCTGTGGCTTTTTATCCCATAGACCAAGCGAGCTAATCCGCTGGCGGGTCACCTAATGTGCTACGGCTTAAGGCGCAACCCTAATTTTAAAATAATCTACGATGCTTTACGTAAGGTTGAAAGTCGCTTGTTAGGTTGGACGATGTAATGCGAAAATGCGTTAATTTTGTACGTTTTCTTTATATTTCTCGCTATATACTAACACAATTAAAAAAACTGCTGGTTATAACTTTAGTACTATACGTTAGCTATGTATTACCTAAAAAAAAATATAGTGTTATCGCTGAAAATTCTGAGAGTTTGGACGTGCAAGTTTATTTTAGTGGACCTATTCAGGTTTTTTTCTGCAGAAAGAGAGTTATATTTATGAATTCTATTCGGTTATTACTTTTTTCCTATTCCTTTTCTAACCTTAGTATTTCTTTCATAATATATTATCGATCTGTTTCGTTACACTAGGTGTTTAAAAATTCTGCTTTTTACTATTATCAGGATACGAGCGCGTCTTAACAAAGTTCGATTAGGAATCAGAGCATTGGTGGCGTTGTCTTTGTTGGCTCTTTTGTTAAAGCGTTCGTAAAGATCAAACACAGTATTTTTGCAACTTTTGCCTCGATCGCTCAACTGAGCCTAAGACCTAAACCCGCATGATTATGCTGTCAAATACATAGCTATCAAAAAACTACCACAAACAACCATGCTCCGGACGTGGGTCAAAAATTGCAGTTTTTGGTGGCAAATTTAACTCCTTTTTAGCTTTATTTATTTAGGCACACAAAAGAGCTTTGCGAATGCAAAACGATAAGAGTCCATAACAACATTTTCACCCATAAATTCCCAATTCGAACGCCCTTGTCAGCGTTTTTAGCATTATTTTCGGCAACTTGGAGCTATTCGAACTCACTCTATCTAACACACAAATCTATACTAATATTATAAAGAGGAAAGATTGGTATGTATGTTTGTAACGAACTGGCTCAAAAAGTACAGGACGAATTTCAAAATTTATTTCACCATTGGAAAGCTACATTCACCCTGAGTAACATAGGCCATATAGAATAGAATAGAATAGAAAATATTTTATTTGCGACATTACAATGTAAATATAAGAATATAAAAAAAAGACGTGTGGCACTCGGAGATTGCCACGGTAAAGCTATTGCATAGCTGTTTTTATCAACTTATGCAATTATTATTATTTAACCAATGCCATCTAGAGGCGAGTTGCTGAACTAAAGAGACAAGCGTGATATTTCAAAAAGTCATTAAAGTTCTGCTATTCATCGATAGATGCCAAATCAACTTATGCAATTATAATTATTTAACCAATGCCATCTAGAGGCGAGTTGCTGAACTAAAGAGAGAGAAAAGTTCTGCTATTCATCGATAGATGGAGTCGAAGTGGGGGGTGTTAGGTTATTTTCGTTACGGAATTTCTGGATACGGTCTCCATGTTCAAGGCCCGCGATAGAAGCTATGCAATAGCTTAATAAGAATATAGAAGAAAATAGCACAAAACATGCAATTGTCACAAATTGGCACCAACTCAGCATAATACCAGCTGTTCGCCAGCGCTGATCTTCTGTTGGAGCCATTTGGTGAAATCACGGACCGGCATGCACACAGAACAGAATATAATATTATTTAAAATTCATCATCATCCATCACCGCGCTGGTGAAACTGCGGAGAGCAGCTAATCTATAATAAAACACCAGTGTATTCCAAACTGTTAATTTTTCATTTTAAATACATGTTCCGTGATCACATAATATCTACCAATAGTAAAAACTACTTACATATGATTTTATAACCATACCTATTTTATCCTAACTACTAACCTCACATTTATAAAGAAGAATGAAAGTATGTAAGTGTCTTTGTACATTTGTTTCTTCTTCACGCTCAATCGGTTGGTCCAATACAGATGAAATTTGGTGTGGAGGCAGGTGAGGCGCTGGAAAAAAATATATACCTACAAAATTCGGGATAAATTCACTTTTGGTTTTTAAATCTTGCATGCATAATTACAAACACCTATTTTTCTACCAATATCAGTTAGGTTAGTTCAATACGATTCGATCAGTATATGTTTCATGTCTATCTTCTTCTTCTTCTTTAAGTGCCTCTCCATTACTGAAGGTTGGCAGTCAGCTTCTTAAATTTTTCCTTGTCAATCGTCAATCTAAATAATTGCTCCACGGTCTTAATCCCGGTCCACTCCCTGATATTACGGAGCCGAGACATCTTTCGTCTACTCGATTTCTGCTTCCCGGGTACATTTCCCATCATGATGGTCTGCAGGAGGGAATACCGATCATGCCGTAGACTTTTTTTCCGCTAGGCAGCGCGACCCTAAGCGACCCCGTACATACAAAGGGTATTGACCGATTTACGACAGGTGAAAGGTTGACAAATATAATACTTTTCATAATCATCATCATCCTCATCAACTTCGCGGGTGTAACCGCAGGGCGCGGCTAGTATACTTATTATCAAGGAATTTGTATACTACGTAACTGGAAGGTTCACTCGACGTATCTCCATGTTTTATATTTAAAGAAACTAGAACCTTATACCAACGCAATAACGTTCTTTTTAACGTTCAATGTAGTAAAAAGGAAAAACGGTCGAGTAAAGGACTTATTTTTACGTCGCTTTGTCCCTTTCACACAGTTACTAGTACATAATAAAAGTTGGTATGGTAGAAACGACAGGTACATTGGGAGTAACGTAATTTCAATGTAAAGTAACAAGTATCATTTTGTATATAAATAAATTATTTAAACTTTAATTTCTCACTAAATACAAAAATGCACCTTCATTCCAATAGAAAGTTATTGAAAGATAGGAGTATTGTGGGATTAATGTGGTGTCAATATGCTGGTAACTCGTTGCAATCTAAGAAAACAACATGGCGAATTGTTTCTCGTTGATATTGGCGTTATTATTATAATATTGTGATTTGTTATTGAATCAATTGTTTTAGTGCTTTTTTTATGCTAAAATGGTCCAAACTTGTGTCGTGAGTAGATGTAAGAAAGAATCGTACCCAGGATGTGGATTATCCTTTCATAGGTAAGAAAAATATCGGTATGGGTCAGTAGTGTGACCATTTAATTTTTATCTACAGGATATTCACTATGTATAGGTCGAGTCACACAACTTTGCAGTTGTGAAGTTGGCTACAAGCTGCTTGAAACTCAATCAACGCACAGCTTTTATACGAGCTACAGTCAGGATTGGATTTTGCGCAGCTTGTAGCTAACTTTACAGCCGCCAAGTGATTCGGCCTATATTTAGTGACGTTCGTACTGTGCGTTCATATTACGTTCCGAAAACTTATTTTTTACCCTGTTTGTAAAATAATGTTACAGATTACCTGTTAACGAAGATATGAAAAATAAATGGATGGAAGCTTTACGAAATCATCTCTCTTCTGGAAGCTTGTCTAAGTACTCTGTTGTATGCAGCCTACATTTCACTGACAAAGACTTTAAAACGGATGCTAAAAAGAGGCTAAATCCAGAAGCAATTCCTTCAATCTTACCAAAGGTAATGTAATTTAAGTAATAGAATTTGGTTCGTAATTTAAAAAAGGATAATATCAATTCGATAGTAGGTATGTTTATTTGAGACGTTATCACGTCAAAAATAATCGGTCAAGTGCATTTCGAACTCGCTCACGAAGGGTTCCGAACCGTATGGAAGCCCCTCATAAATGTTTATTTTATTTTCATTACTTATTTTTGTGAATTACAGATATATTTTAGGAATATTTCAAGCCTCTACCTATCACCGTGATAATATCAAGCGAAAAAAAGCAGAAAATAAAATATCTTGTATGGGAGCCCCCTTTAATTTTTTTTTAGTTTTTGGTATTTGTTGTTAAGCATATATTGGACGTATAGTTTCCACGTTAGAGCAAATGTAGTGCGTCATTTTTGCCCACATTTAACGTACACTTGGAGCTAGCTTATTACGAAAAGTGTGTTAAACACAGTCTGTTCTAAGACACAATGTTGTGCCGAATGCCCTGTATATAATGTGTTTTAATTTCTTGCAACCCTTAAGTCGTAGTTTTAACCTAACATCCACAATTTTATTTTCAGTTAACTATCTGAAGATAGAAAACAAATTCATCTTCTTAGTGCAATTACGCTGATTGCACCAGAACATACAGAGCCCGGGACTTCCGGGGAACCAGCGCCTAAGAAAATTAAATTGCAGACAGAAATAAGCACTCAAACCCAAGTATTTTCTACACCGAGGAAAACTAAATTGCGCCGCAATGTAAAAATATTGCAACAACAATTAAAAAGAAGAGATGTAAAGATTGAAAATTTGAATCATGTATTAGACTTACTAAAAAAAGTGTAACAATTATGAAAAGCTGAAAAATGTAATAAACATAAATTTTTCAAACATATTTGATCAATTTAACATAAAAAAATCAGACCAAGGTGCGAGGTATACCGATGATGTGAAATCATTTGCTCTCACTGTTTATTTTTATTCAGCAAAAGCATATCGGTTTTTGAGAAACTATTTACACCTGCCCCATCCATCGACACTTCGAAGACTGCTATCGACACATAATTGTAACGTTGGATTTATGTCAGAAGTTTTAGATTATTTAAAAACAGTAGCAGCTGAAAATGACAGTTTGAAGAATGTGGCATTAATTTTTGATGCAATGTCGATTCGGACAGAATTAAGGTTTGACTTAAAAACTGACAAATACTGGGGATATGTTGATTATGGTGGCATAATGACTGATGATTCTGAAACTTTGGCCACGGAAGTTTTAATATTTCAAATCGTGTCTTACACCGAAAAATTTAAATGTCCGATTGCATATTTCTTAACCAACAAAATAGGAGCTGATCTACAAACGGAGTTAATACTAGCGGCCATACGACTATTAAGTGGCATTAACATTACGGTAAAATCCATAACTTGTGATGGAACTGTTACCAATTTGAAAACTTTCGAACTTTTGGGATGTAATTTCTCGTACCCAGATATGAAAACTTCCTTTCCACATCCAAAAACAAACTGTGAAGTTCATTGCATAATGGATCCGCCACACATGCTAAAACTTTGCAGAAATGTGTTCGCGGAAACCAAATTAACATCAGAAAAGGGAGATATAGATTTTAATTACATAAAACAACTTCATAGATTACAGGACGAAGAAGGTTTAAAATTAGCTAACAAACTATCAAGCACTCACGTCACCTTCTATAACAAAAAAATGAATGTCAGATTAGCAGCATAATTACTGAGTTCATCTGTTGCTGATGCAATAGATTTTTTGAGATTAAGTGGCAATAGTGCGTTTAAAGGTAGTGAAGCCACTGTAGAATTTATTAGAATAATAGACCGTGTTTTTGACTTGTTTAACTGCAAAAATCCTTACGGAAAAGGGTTTAAATCTCCAATGAGATTAGAAAATCACGATACATGGTCCAATATTTTAAAAGAAACGAGAGTTTATCTCGGCCAATTGAAAATAAATGGCGAAGGTATCTTGACACACAGGCGACGAACACCTGCTCTAGGCTTCATAATTGATACAATTAGTTTTACAAATTTAGCCTTGGATTTACTGCAAAATGGTGTAGTTAAATATTTTTTAACATATAAAACTTCACAAGATCATTTAGAGATGTTTTTCTCTTGTTTACAGGCAGCTGGTGGACACAACGATAATCCAAGTGCATTGCAAGTAAGATATGCCTTGCGGAAATTGTTATTTCGCAATAGCGTCACTCCAAGCATCAATGGCTTGGAATTTAGAAATGCTGAAAGATCAATAATAGATAGCCCTATATCGACACCCGTTCAAAATGATAATGAAGAACATGAAATTGAATGCTTACTTCAGCTTGTGGAAGCAACTTCATTGACAGAATACAAGAATAATGTACTGTACTATATAGCAGGATATATAGTCAATAAACTTCTAGAAAAAATTTCATGTAGATATTGTATATCCGCTCTGTTAAGTAACAAATTAATTAATAAAGAACATGACTATGCCGTTGATATTAATAAACATTCATCTTTTACTTCCTTCATTGACAGGGGAGGGCTAAAACATGTCTCCAAATTTGTCTTTGATGTTATATGTTACACTGAAAAAGTGTTCACTAGCATGGTCTCAAATTCAATGCTCAATACAACGAAAAGTAAAATTTCAATGTTGGTTGTTCAACATTTTTATAGTAAATTGGATGAGTTAATTGACCCTCCGCACCCTGTCAATTCAATTACATGTGAAGATAGGCATGACGTAGCGCTTGTAAAGTGTTTGATAAATAAATATTTAAATCTCAGATTGACAACTTATGGAAAACACAAGACCTTAAAAATTATTGGAGCTCGTGCAACATTACGCCAGAAATTGCACAAGACTATATTATTTAGTAACATATGATTATGTAAGTGAATATGTTTGGTTCAGAAATAAATTATTTTTGTACTTAACTGATTTGTTCTAATTGACATTTTACCAAGGTTGACCACATGCATTTGGCAGTGTCCTATTAAGGTAATGGTGATAGGGTATTACAGTATTTTTAAATCTTATTAATAAATTTTGATTTCGAGTTGTCTTGTTTATCTCATACATTATGGTCGCTCTTTTAGAAAGAGACACGGTCCTTAATATTTGGTCTCTTTCGGACCGCATTTTTGCACAAGTGAACCTTCCAGTTACGTAGTATACAAATTCCTAGCTTATTATAAATGCGAAAGTGACATTGCTTGTTAAGCTTTCAAGCCAAAACAGCTGAAGGGCAAGGCTATTATGTATCTCAGTTGCCATAGTCACCGCGATACCAACTGAGTCGTGCGGCCATAAATCATTTCACTTTGTCTATCTCGCTTGCACTTGTGGGTTTTATGGAGCCGCATAGTGATGTACGTAAGATGGTTATAGGCGCATATCGATAAGAATAAAATCAGATAGAAACATAGTAGATAGTATTGTGGCCCTGAAAAGGGCCGTTTGTAATTAATGTTAAATAAATAACGTTTACTATTCCTCATCGGAATTTTCTGTATCGTCCTGTAGATTGATTATGAATGGTGCTTGATCTCTTATAATGGCTTTCTGTAAGTCAGTGTTTTGAAGTTCCTCGACATGCCTCACACATTTGACCCAGTCTTCCTGTGTAACATTATCAATAGCTTTGTGAAGGAGGCTTTCAACATCTGCTATCTTGAATGAGGGTCGAATGCAGGTAGCGGATTATCGATAACATGTTCGGACGCGTTGCACATTCCTATCCCTATTAACGTTTATGACCCTACGACTCAGTGACTATACGCGGTGACTATAACAAATGTTGATTCAAATCTCAAAAAATGGCGGATCTATGTCAGTTTTGACAACTCCAGTAAACAAAATGTTTGTAAGTTGATGTCTGGAGCTGACGCAAGTGACAAAGAGCCGCCATTTTTTCCCGATTTCAATGAACATTTGTTAGCAACGTGGATACATAATAGCCTTACCGATCGTAATGAAAGCCAAGGAGATTTATTTATTTAATTTTATCCCGGGAAGGACATATAATACTTCTCATCACTATCATTCATCACAACGCGACTGAAAACGCGGGCACAGCTAGTATTATGTAGAACCCGTATTATAATAATTTAAAGTAAATACAATTAACCATGCGCCGCTATTTCCTGTCCGTTTCAAGGTGAACCGGTGTGCTGAGCTTATTTCAATTACATTCTCTAGCATAACAATAAATGTCATGACTTATGATCTAATGATGATAAAAACTAATTATTAGTTTTTATGTGTTATGGTTATGTTCCTAGAGGAGGGTGTTCCTAATACTCTATCAGTAGTCCAGTCAAATCTATACTATTACTTTACTATAATATTATAAAGAGGAAAGATTTGTAAGTATGTTTGTAACGAATTGGCTCAAAAAGTACTGAAGAAAGTTCAAAAATTCTTTAACCATTGGAAAGCTACATTCACCCTGAGTAACATAGGCTATATAAGATTCATCATCATCATCATCATCCATCACAGTGCGTGTGAAACCGCGGATAGCAGCTAGTTAGGAGATATTTTGCAAAACAGTGGAAGTAATTCGCGACAGTGGGTTTTTTTTATTTTATAATGGTTTACGTTCAATAAGTTTACCAAAAACTTTTCCGGAAACCAAAGTTCGAGTTAGTTTTCGAGATTAGCTTTGTATTAATTACAAAAAAGATGGCAAAATAGAAATAGGTCGAAAATTACTAACAAGGTTTTTGGGTCCGCTTTTATGTACAGGGATAATAACTGAGGTTTCAAAAGGTTTTGCAAATGTGAACAAGAAGTCTAGCGAAAAGTCTTTGTTATATTTAATTATTTTTGTACATATAAGATCTAACCCGTCAGTGCTACTCATTTTGAGACAGAGTTAATTATTATACGTTGGCATTCAATTTGATAATCTTTAGTTGACTTTTATTTTTAATGAGAAAAAAACAGTGTCGTGATCGCTTAGAATATTCTGATTAACGTTATAGATGGTTGTTTGCAGTTTATTAAGACATGGTCTAAGCAGTTTTTGTGGCTGTTATGCAGTCGGCAGAATATGAGCTGAAAAGAGACCGTGACAAGAAGTCAATAAATAAATAAATAAATAAATATGACGGCGCATGAGTGCCTCGTCGCGTCGTCGATATGGCAACATCAAGTCCAAGAGTAATTCGGCTGTCAAAGTTACTCTAGCGGAGCGTCGTGTCTGTGGAAACTGGGCGGCCATCTTGTTTTTGACAGACTGAAAACGAGAACCGGAAGCGCACCACGTCTTCGACGAATCGCTTAAAATCCGCCTTAAAGTTGTGTGTTACATTAAGATTCTCTCGATATTGATAATAATAGTTACTGCCTACGTGTTAAGACCTGTATTTTGCTGCCATTGTATCTACAAGTGAAATTAATATATTTTGTATTCGAAGAAGCCACTTTTAGTTACGAATTCCGATCCCAAAGGCGCCCACAATACAATACGATACGATATCTATAATGAGTTCGAATGAAGGCCCTCCTGATCTTACATCAGAAGTGGGATCGGACGAAGTGCAAAATGTGACAAAACCACCTGATATACCATACGCTGATAAACTCCTGAATAATATGGAAGCTATGCTAGCTCGGATATTTGCGTTGCAAGAGTCGCCATCAGTTAGTGTAAGCAGGAATCTACTACTGAATTTTGAACCGGATGAAGCGGACTCGGATATCAAAGATTGGTGCAAAGTGACTGAAGTTATCGTACGCAACCTAGGTCTTGAAGGAGTTTACTTGCTTACTGCTTTGACCGCGGCACTTAAAGGTCGAGGCTGCGAGTATCACTAAGCTTGATCTAATTAATATCACATGGAGCTCCATCAAAGAGTTTTTGCTCGTGAGATTTTCCAAACCAAAATTTATTAAGGATTACATTGACGAAGTGCTGCGTTTTCAAATAGGCGCTAAGGAAATTGCATCTGAAGCTGCTACTTGGCTGTGGAACTTCATCGAACTGATACCTAAATGTTTAATGTCTGAAGAAGTAATTGTCGGATTTGTCATATCGGTACTGTGCTAGAAGGACAACTTAATACGTCGTGAACTAAACGCGCAAACTCTAACACAGAAAGCATGATTATTTCGAATTCTCAATCTTTTTTTTCAAATTAGAATTTCTCTCAAACGTCGCCTAGATACTGAAGCTCATGAATGTGAAGCCAAACGACCTCTGACAATAGAGAAGTTTTCCAGCAAGTGTCATTGCTGTGGAGTGACGGGAGACCGGGCTGTTGAGTGTAGAAAACGACGCAATGATGTTGGAATTGGACTGCAGAGTGCTCCATGATTTTCAAATGCTACTGACAGGAAAACAGCTTTAACATGCTACGCATGCGGACAACCTGGGCACGTTGCGACCGCAAGAAGAACGGCGGTGAAGTAGCGGTCCAAGAAGTCAACCAGTGCCACCATCACCCTTCCAGGGGCACCTTGCTGACATCTTCCGGTGAGCCAGTCTCTTTTTTGCTTGATAGTGGGGCATCTTGTTCTTTGCTTAAAGAAAGCCTGTGTAACATACTTGCCAGTAATGAGCGTAAAAGTCTCGTTTTCTTAATTGCATATGGTGGTGATGATATCGAATGCACTACGCGATATGACCATTATTGAAATTCCGTTAAATTTGCTTTTCCACTTGGACCCTGATAGACTTATCGCTGATCATATCATAGTTGGGAAGGATATTTTCGAGAGAACGGTATGCGTTAAGATTGATAACGATAAACTTAAGTTCTGTAATACGATAAACGAATAAAGTAGGTAATTATTTTGACTCGAAATCAAACCATTCGCTAAAAGCGATTTGTTTTTCTTTAAAATAGCGAACGGAACTAAACTTAATTATATTGAAAGTTCAATGGTCCTTATATAATAACTAATGTACTCGAAAACGACAAGTATGATTTATAGAAATTAGATGGTTCTCAGCAAATATATAAGTACGCACATAAGAATTTGTGTTCAGTACCCCCAGGACACGATAGTTTACTAGAAGTGACGACTAGTCTCTTAAACTATGATATGACCGTGACGGCACCACAAGTTGTGGTTAACCAAGATGACATATTAAACTCAAATGACTGTGACAATTTGACCGCATGCTCAGATATCCATTGGCTCTGGCACTATCACAGCCGGTTCAGACACTCTTTGCACATTATCTGATCCCGAGATATGGGATGTTAAATGTGAAGTAGAAATCAGCGAAGAGCAAGATAACCTATAGATACTTATGCTATTATATTGATTTCTTATAATAAACATTCTTGTTCGTATGTGTGTCTATCCTGATCGAAAAGACAGTGTCGTCTGGGCCACACTCAGTATGAGTTGGTTGAAGGGACACATTCGTCTGGTTCAGAGGGTTCATCGAGTCGATCCTGGTCGCGCGCGTGTCATCCGGGCCATACCTGTTAGGGGTTGGGTTGGAGGGATACATGCGTCTGGTCCAGAAGGTTCACCGAGTTGATCCTGGTCCGCGGATGTCGTCCGGGCCATACCTGTTAGGGGTTTGGTTGGAGGGACATATGCGTCTGGACCAGAAGGATCACCGAGTCGATCCTGGTCGCGCGAATGTCGTCCGGGCCATACCTGTTAGGGGTATGGTCGGAGGGACACATTCGTCTGGTCCAGAGGGTTCACTAGAGTCTATCCTGGTCGTACGGGTGTCGACCGGGCCATACATCTTCGGGGGTTGGTTGAAGGGACACATTCGTATGGTTCAGATGTGTTGTTAGTTCAATGGACGATAAGATGGTCCAAGTGATTAACTCGCCTATAGCGTCGTATAAGTTGAATGGACGAAGAGATGGTCCAAGTCATTGTAATTAGTAGTGTAATTATCGTAATTTAAATTACTTATTGAAACATTGACCCTGCATGTGATTAATACCTGTTTAAAGTAGTAAGGTTAGTAGCAGGATGATCGAGCGGATGTTCTAGTGATTGTAAAATATTTGTTTCAGAAAAATAAAAGTTTACGCCCGAGGACGGTCGAATGTCAGTCCGGCCGTGACGGCGCATGAGTGCCTCGTCGCGTCGTCGATATGGCAACATCAAGTCCAAGAGTAATTCGGCTGTCAAAGTTACTCTAGCGGAGCGTCGTGTCTGTGGAAGCGGGGCGGCCATCTTGTTTTTGACATACTGAAAACGAGAACCGGAAGCGCACCACGTCTTCGACGAATCGCTTAAAATCCGCCTTAAAGTTGTGTGTTACATTAAGATTCATCTCGATATTGATAATAATAGTTACTGCCTACGTGTTAAGACCTGTATTTTGCTGCCATTGTATCTACAAGTGAAATTAATATATTTTGTATTCGAAGAAGCCACTTTTAGTTACGAATTCCGATCCCAAAGGCGCCCACAATACAATACGATACGATATCTATAATGAGTTCGAATGAAGGTCCTCCTAAACTTACAAATAAATAAATAAATAAATATTCCATTAATAAATTATTAATAAATTAATATTAGGTACATGTTGACACTACGCTCGCTTGAATCAAATGAAATGTCCACATATACGTCACCGATTATGATGATGGAATCTAGTTTCATTAGTAAGCTCAGTACGAAATAAAAAAAATATTATACGGTTTTCCATCGACTACCAAAAAAAGGAGCAGGTACTCAATTCGAATGTATTTTTTTATGTTTGTTACCTCATAACTTTCAACTGGGACAACCGATTCTCAAAATTATTTTTTGTTTGAAAGCTGGTACTTGCCGTGTGGTCCCATTTAACTTTCATCAAATTCGGTTCAGTCGTTTTTGAGTTACACTGCAATTACTGAATCATTGGAAGTCTGTTTTTAAATTTTTCAAATTGTACTTGTTTGAACTCACAAGGTCTGTAAATTGCTACAATAGCAATACTCCTTATAATGATTGTGACTTAGCAATTTGCTTCTGATAATAAAGGTTCTTAAACATTACAATCGAGGATTTCGTATAGATAACCAATCCATCATTTTGGTTGTGATGTCACGTTGATGCTATGCAATTAAAATGAATTAGCTGAGGTAGAGTTTGGTTATATGATAACCAGCCTTCTGACAGTACAATTACATCACATAATAAATTGTACGGAACCCTGCGTGCACGAGTTAGACTCGCATTTGGCCAGTTTTTTAGTATTTATTGTTATAGCAGTAACAGAAATACATCAAACCCTTTGGGTATGGATCCCCTTAATTATCACGGTATATGCAGGGTTAAAACGTCTTGACCGATTTGTTTTTGTTCGCTAGATCGAGCGTTTCGTTTCCTAAACCACCCCTGTATTAGAATAATAAAACGCACCATCAACAGAATCCATAACCACACAGATGAAACAGTTAGTGTAAAATAAAACAAAATTTAAATTAAACATGTATTGATGGGTTTTTCCTGCCATCTCGGGACCCAAGTTGTGCGTGATACAAGTTTTGGTAAGGTGAATGCCCTCGTTTTTAGCAACAATTTCAAAGCTTGTTTGTTGCTAGGCTTGGATAATGATTAATAGTTTACAATACAATAAAATGACTTTTATTGCTTACCGCAAAAAATACAGTAACTAAATTAACTATAATTATTAAAACTTCGAGGTTAGGTACATTAGATCAGTGATCTAGAGTAATTGGTTTATTTTCGAGGTTAACATATTTAGATAAGTACAAATATTAAAAAAATACTCAAAATAAAACAACTAATCTATAAGCCTCATAATATGGGGTAAAATGGTCTAAATGCTGGCAGTATTGCCACGCTGGATGGCAAAGCTAACTTTTTGCCCAAAGTTGGCGCCACCATTTCGGTCACCCGTCGCCTCAACTAAACGTTTGGTCAGCGCGATACGAAACGTTCAAAAAGTTGTGGTGCGTTAGCGGTTCAATTACGTTTCAGCTGAACATTTTTAGTGCGATCGGGGCCCAGATCTCTATAAAAGTTGAGAGCGGACTAGCCCAGTCGAATTAGCTCAAAAAGGGGCAAACCCGGAAAAAAATATAAGTAGCAATGTCTTTCGGAATTCGTTGGAGATGGTCCCTGGAAGTCTTAATTTTGTTTTGTGTGGTCCATTGCCTCATCCGCAATCTGATTTTAAGGGGCAACTTTTGTTTATTGAATGACTCGTTTATTTTCAATTACACACGAAAATGGTTATGACAAAAGTTGTTGATAGTTAAATTGCCTACAGTTTTTGTCACTGTCATTTTTTCGTAGGATCGATATTTACCGATTTATACCCAAAAGAGGGGCTGAATCTTTGTTAGATTAACAATTAGTTTGTTTATAATTTTACATGAAAAATTGATACATACCAAGTTGTTTATTATTAAATTTACTACGATTTTAGTTTCATAAATATTTTTCGTTGGATCGGTATTTATCGATTTATACCCGAGGTGGGATGAAGTGTTAAAAAAAATAAAGTAAAATAAAAAAGTAAAAAGTAAAATCTTATCATTGCGTTATCACTTTTATTATCAGTTTTACATGAAAAATGGTTACAACCAAAGTTGTTTGAAATTAAATTTCCTACAATTTTGGTGCCCAGCGATTTATCGGTAGGATCGATATTTAGTTAATTTTGCCTTTATTTAAAAACATCCTTTGTTCTTAGCTTCTCTACGGTTTGTTGCGTAGCTACACTGTACAAGTGATATTCAATGTCTTTTTGAGAATAATTTAATAATTCAATAATTGTTGTTTTTAAACCCGCGTAATTCTGATAGGACAACACTTATAACCTCACTTTTTATATTCTGCCATTGCTTTTGTTTGAGAAGTTTGGCAAAATTTGGATTTGTTGAAATTTTCGCTATTAACGCTATTATTATTTTTAAATAGTTATGAACTATGGAATTAAAAACGAAAATGTGAATGGTGAATTAAATTCTTGAACTAAAGCGAAACATATACCGAATGGAACACCATTCGGAACATTGGACCTTCAGACGAGGTATTCCTTCTTCCTTCCTACCTCTTCTTCTGCCTTCACAGAACTACCAACATTCTGACCTGACTACGAGCTACGCTGTACAATCGTACTGTAATTCATTTGCTAAGTACATAATTGAATATTATAGGCATATCTTGTAGGAGAGAATAGCTAAGTGAGGCAAGAACTATTGTGAAACACCACCACTTCCGCTAGACGAAACACCTAATGGTGTAACTAATGGACTTCTGACGCACCGACTACATCTAAGTACCAACAAGTATCTTCATATAATAAGTATTTACGCTCCAACCATGACGTATAGCGATGAAGACAAATATCAGTTTTACGAAGATTTAAGAAACGTTTTGAAAAGCATACCTACAAATGCATGTCCTTGGATATGATGGAATCGGCAAATGTAACACTAATGGATAATTGCTTTTATCTGTGTGTGTGCAGAATTTGGCCTATGTATTACAAACACCTTCTTTCGTATGGCCGACAAGTATAAACATCTTGGATGCACCCACGCTCTAAACACTGGCATCTGATAAATTATGACATTGTGCGCAGGGCTGATTTGAAGGACGTGTGCATTACCAAAGCCATGCGAGGCGCTGAGGGTTGGTAACTGATCACCGGTTAATAAGATCGAAAATTCACCTCACCTATAAGCCGCCTAGCCGCGCAAAGCATAAAATTCCAATGCGACTAGCCTTTGCAAAACTAGCAAACTCATCAAAAGTACAAGAGAAGTTTGACAGTGAGTTCAGGTCGTCATTTTTTAATACAACGGGTTTAATCGATAAACATTGGCGTTACTTAGCGCAATATTTTCATAATGTGGCCCAGCGAGTAGTCGGTAAACCGGAGAAGAAAAATCAAGACTGGTTTGACGACTCCGATGCTGAGATCATGGCACTCGTCAAGGAATCAACGCGTTTAGTAAAAAATAGTAAAAATATCCACATCTGATTCTCAGCGGAACACTGTTCAACGTCAGCTCAAATCTAAGATTCGAGATCTTAAAGACCGATGGTGGATGATGAAGGCGTTAGAATTGGAACATCTTGCTAATATCAAACAAACAGATTTTGGCCCTCGCTTCAAAAAAACTTCACCCATCTACTCGCGAGATAAATCTGAGTGACTGATTGCAGTGATATACTAAGTCGCTGGGCTGAACACTTCACTGAAGTGCTGAACCCGGCCGGCCATGCTGCGGATATCACTTATATTAACACTCTTTCGGATTTACCTTTATCTCCAACACTACGTTACATATACAAAAATACATTACGACGCTCCATCCTTTAAAGAGTTTTGTGCTGCTGTAAATAGACTTAAAATTGATAAAGCTGCAGGCTCGGATAGTGTACCGGCTGAACTTTACAAATATGGTGGACCCAGTGTTTAGAGCAGACTGTTTGAGCTTGTGTTGCGAGCCTGGGATACTTGTGTAATTCCTCAAGCATGGAAAGACGTCACTATCTGCAAATTACATAAAGGGTAATACATCTGACTGTGGGTCACACAGAGGTATTTCATTACTCAGTGCGGCTGGTAAAATACTGGCCCATATTATAAACCGTCGGCAGCGTCGGCTAGGTGAGCTGACTGAACGCATCTTGCCAGAAAGCCAGTGTGGGTTCCGTCTGGGCCGAGGCACGGTCGATGCTATCTTTATAGTCAAACAGCTACAGCAAAAGTCTTTGGAACAACATCTCCCACTTAATATGTGCTATGTCGATGAGGAGAAGGCTTTTGATCGCGTGCCGAGATCTGCTCTCTGGATTGTTCTCACTAAAGCTGGTTGTCCTGAGAAGTTTGTTAATTTAGTGCGCCAATTTCACGATGGCATGATGGCCAGGGTGCAGCACGAAAGTGACTTCACAGGCCAATTTTCAGTAACCAGAGGCGTTAAACAGGGATGTGCGATGACTCTGTATCTCTTTGCCCTTTACTTTGCTTTCGTGTTGAGAGCTGGTTACCGTGACGGAACTGGACAGATCTGCCTTGAAGTCAAATCTGACACGGGTGTCTTCGATCTGAGTCGTTTTAGAGCGAAAAGATTGGTACAGGAGCTCTTTATCGTGGACGCTCTTTATGCTGATGACGTCTGTCTTATGGCCAGTGATGTTGACAGCTTGCAACTTTTCCTGAACCACCTCAACGAGTCATGTCAATAGTTTGGTTTAATAATTAATGTTTCTAAAACTCAAGTGCTCAAACAACCTGCACGCGGTACAGCACCAGACACAATGTCGATATCCTTAGGTGGGAAAGTTCTGAAGGAAGTAACAGCGTTTCGGTATCTTGGGAGTGTTGTTCGTAACGACAACCGCCTTGAAACCGAAATTTCTTCCCGGATTGCAAAAGCTGCGGCATCCTTTCGAATGCTACGAAAAAGGGTTTGGGACTCACATGATCTTCTACTGCACACAAAGATCGCTGTGTGTCAAGCTATTATTTTACCGACTTTGCTGTATGCCACCGAGACCTGGTGTCTTTACAGGGTCGACATAAAGCGCCTTGACACCGTTCACATGAAATTTCTAAGGTCAATTCTTCATATACGATGGCAGGACTGAGACAATAACTCTGAAGTGTTGAGACGAACCGAGCTGTGTGGCGTAGAGTCCATGCTCATCAAAGATCAACTGAGATGGTGCGGACATCTTGTGCGTATGGATGACTCCAGGTTGCGGCTGTATTTTACTCGCAGCTAAAGAAAGGAAAGCGCACACCTGGAGGCCAATACCTGCGCTACAGGGATGTTCTAAAGCGCCATCTAACAGCATGTTGCATCCCGTGCGAGGGTTGGGAAGAGCTCGCGCAACAGAGACGACAGTGTCGCAGCTCTGTTTATAAAGCTGTTGAAAGCTTTTAACAAAAGCGTTTACATGACCTAGACGCGAAAAGGTTGATAAATAAGACCCACCCAAAGCCTTCCTTGATGTTCTTATTTTATAAAGTAATAACTTTTTAAATGTGTAACTTTTTGTATTTAATTTTAAGGAGAGCCTCCCCTTGCCCTAGGCCCCTAACTGTAGGGACACACGACGTAGGTAATTTACATGTAGGAGATATATTTATATTGATAAAAATTTAAGTGTAGGTAAAATTGTGACTAATCAGATAATTCATCAATATTCAACAATAAAATAACTTGTTAAATTGCTATCAATTAATGTATTATTTCAATACTTATATAGGCATAGTGACAGCATACAAATGACATCATGTCATGGGAGCTCCGTCTGTGCCGGTCGTCGGGCACAGACTGTGTCATCAGATTTTTTTCAAACGGACTAATGCTGTTTGCCTCTACCGGTATTTACAGCGTCACCGGACGGGTGGCGAGCGCAGATGGCACTCAGCCAATGTGCCATCTGAACTGCGCCACTGAGTAAGCGAGTAGTATGGTGGAAGTACTAGTCGATCGAGTCGTTTAGCAACTATTAAAATTAGTCTTTGACGCTTTAAAATGATATTGCTGTTTATAAATTTAATATTCTCCCACATATATATATATATAGCCATGTAAGTAATTGTCAAGTTAGTTGCCGCTTGTAACTAGGAAATCAATAAAATACGAGTAGTGTATGTCCTCTCCTCTACGCACCCCTATCGCTCTAAGGGTATGTATAGGACTTGAAAGCATACAACCCTTAATACAGCCCTTACTATACCGTGATAATTAAAACAAAAGATTTATGAATGAAACTGCCGTATATTTACGTCTCTGGGACGCAAAGGGTTAAGCTGCGTTAAACGTCTCCCCTATGATGGCCTGAGAGATGCTTGTTCACGCCCCGCTTGAAAGGCGTCATAGCTGCAAGTAAATACGTACGCTGGCAAAGCATTCCACAATTTACTTACACGACAGAGGTAGGAACTACCGAACATTTTGTTTTTGTAACCGACTTCAAAAAAAGGAGGAGGTTTTTTAATTCAATCGTATATTTTTTTTATATGTGTTCGCGGATATCTTCGTCGTTTATAAATCGATTTGGATGATTATTTTTTGTTTGATATAGTATACTTCCGTGGTGGTCCCGTATAAATTTCATCAAATTCGGTAAAGCAGTTTTCGAGCTACACTCCAAAAACTGAAAAACTATTGATTTATATACATAATTTGCCGGTGTATCTCGTAAGTAGCAAGTTCACTAAAAAACATTTTATGCATGCAATATTGTGATAATAGGTACCTACGAACTATCGGTACCGACTTCAACAAGTTATTCACACTTTTTAGTGTAGTTGTCGGTTCTATTTTTTGATAATTTTGAATTGAAAAATTAGAATTGAAGTTGCTGTACAGAATCGACACCGTTAAATATTCTAAGTTCTAACTTCATGTAGGTATTTAAGAAAACATGTTAAGTCAGATAAGATTTATATAATTTGATGCTTAAGCTACAAGCTATAAAGTTTAAAATAGAAGCTCCGTAACAGAATTGACGTCAATGTGGACTTGGTAAGTCATAGATGATAGATAGAATGCAGATTAATTAAGTACTAAGGTCAGTCTCCTTTCAACGTTCTAGAAATCATGTTGTTAGTGTTGTTGTTTGCTGCCTTGTTCGGAAACGCAGTAAGTAATATTGTTTTGTTTTAGTTTTAGTTATATTATTAATTCCTGTATTATTAGAACAGGTATAACGGTTATTTAGGCTTTGTAGTTATGAAGACCGGTAACTATTGGTTTACTATTATTAATTTCACAAAGTCGCTAAACAAATTGTATGTTTTATGGTATTGGACACATTTGTTCAGTGCAATATTTCTGAGTCAACGTTTAAATGAAAAAACTGCTAATGTAAACACTAAACACCGTCTTTTGTTTCACATTCATTACAATCGCGCCTTTTTTCTTTTGTTTTTTTTTTGTGTGCTGTCTGTGGTGGCTAGTTCGAGTTTCGAATAAACTCTCTTTAGAATACCCGTATTTGTAAGGAGTTTTCATACGAGTTTTATCGTTACAAATTTAAATCACATTACATCATTTCGGAATTTCATATAGGTACTCAACTTAAATCTTTTGGGATATTATAATACCTTGCTTTAACCTTTTAGTCATTTAAGGTGCAGCATAATATGTAATAGGAGATTGTCGAGCAGGTGATTTTTAGTTTTACACATTGAACTTTTTTACAATGAATTTTTCCATCGTATAAAAGTTCAATTAGTAATATAATAATAACATAATAACTAAATATTACTAATGGAATACTAAATATTACCTAAATTTTTTTTTTAATAATAATAAGGTTTATTTCCATGAACACAAATAACTAAATACAGTTTACTAAATCAGTATACAAGAAATATTATTCTAAATATACCTATTATCAAACTAACTATAACTAACTAAAGTCAAAATCATTTATTCAATTTAGGCATCAAAGACGCACTTATGAACGTCAATTTTTCATTATAATGTACTTTAAAGACTATCGCCGCGTTCCAAAATATATAAGTATAATGGTATAATAATGGTAAGCACCAGCTTTCAAACAAAAATAATTTTGGAATTTTTATCACCCACTCGAAAGTTAAGAGGTAACAAACATAAAAAATATAGTAGAATTGAGTACCCCTCCTTTTTGGAAGTCGGTAGAAAATGAAAAAATACATACACACGAACATTATATAACCTCCTTCTTTTTTGAAGTTGATTAAATAGTTTCACAGGCAAACTATCTGAATTTAATTTCAGTGTTAACTAAATGTTAACCTGCCCTAATAATTATGTATATATACTTAATTGAATTAGTATATAATCGAAAAATATAAAGAAAACATACAAAACTAATGCATCTTCGCAATACATCGTGGAACCTAAGCAAGGTTTAGTTGAATAATTTTCGATATTTTAGTTAAATTTCTTTCGAGACCTTTTATTTTTTTTAATTATTTTAATTTTTTTATTTAATATTTTCAAATGTTTTACACTTTAATTTATTTTTAACAATGTTATTGTATACATTATATATTACATTTAATAATATTATAATAATTAGTAAAATTGCAAAAAAAATATGTTTTCAATTTTGACCTTTAATTTTTATCATTTCTTTTTCAAATCTTTAGATACATTTTTTTCTTTTATTTCATTATTAACAATTTGATATGTTTTCTGATATACGTTGGATAATTATTGAATAAAAATAACCTTTAGATACATTTATTAATTTGGACTAATCATTTATGTTTTTTTTTATTTTTTTGTTGTTGCATTATTTTAATTCAAAAATTGCTGATATTTTAGTATAATTTCGAATCAAAAACAAAAAACCTTACGCAAGGTTCAAAATGTCTTAACAGAGTTGCAAGTTTTCTTTGAATTTTTCTAGATATATTATTAAATTATTATATATATTAATAAATTATTAAAAAATTGGAATTGGACCGCGGCGTTTGTAAGTATAATTAATCCATCGTACTGAAACTAACGCTTCCGAGAACGACGCCTTTATGATTTATTGATTGATTATGCCTTAGCACTAAGATCTTTGCTATAAGTATTTCTGAAGGATGTGAGAACGAACTAATTACATGATTCAATTCAACAACAGCCTCCCTTACCATATTTAAAATTAAGCCCCACTTATAAGTAAAAATATTAAATTAAATATAATGAAAAAAAATTGCTAATATTTTACTGAGTTATTGGGTGTGTTATTATTCTGTGATATCTATATTTTTAATAAATGAGGCCAACAAGACTGTACTTGGAAGAAAATAAAAAAAACTGTGGACAAAAGACAGAAAATTTTCTTCTGAACAAAATGGCGTTTTTGAAAAAATGTCTCTGTATGTATGCTCATAACTTAAAAACTACAGCACAGATTTCGATGAAATTTGGTATATGGATAGATTAGAGCCCGGAGCCACGGTAATGATTGATAACATTACCGTGCCGGAGCTCCCAACTATAAACTTTTTATCTTAATATATTTTTTCACATAAATCCAAGATAGCAGCTTGATCTCTCCATGCTACACGGTCTACGGTCTACTCTCCATGCTTCACGGAACACAGATACCATCTGTGTTCTGTGGGCTCGGTCTCCTACGCATTATGTGGTTAACCGAAAATGTATAAATTAATTATAGGATCATATATAAGGTATTTGCTAATTAGTGCACAATATTGAACGGGGTGGTTTGGAATCGATAACTGGCCATGAAAGTAAAAGAAATAAATAACATATATTTTTTTATTATTATAAAATCATACCGCCGCCCCACGGCTAAGAGCAATAGTACGACTGAGCGCACAACTCGACGTACCGCTACATAATAGAATAGACAACAGTAATTACGCGAGACATACCTACCCACTTAGAATAGGTACAACGACGTACGAACGTTGACCCGCCCGGGCCCGCCGTCGTATTGGCAGTAGGTATAGACATAGAAATCAGCTGTGTAAATATTCGCGTGTAGGTAGGTTCGTACATCAATGTAACTATTCTAAGGGGGTAGGTATGTCTCGCGTAGTTACTGCTACCTATTCTGTAATGACGTTGGATGCAGGCCGCTTCCAACCGGTCCTTTTGGAAAATTATGGGGGAGGCCAATGTTCAGCAGTGGACGTCCTACGGCTGAGATTGTGATGATGATGATGATTCTGTAATGAAGCGGCGCCGTCGTGCGTTCAGTCGATGGTGCCATCAATATGTTTTTTTTATTATTATTAAAAATAAACATATTGATTTAAACATATTGATGAAAATTTTACAAATTTATCTATTCTAATTTTAATTAAAAACAAAGACACAACAATACATACTTTATTAGAGGACTAATTACCAAACTAACTAAAAAACTTGCTAAAGGGCTATATCGTTTCTGAGTTTGCATCAGCATTCAGAGCAGACCTTTTCTTTAATTTCAGGTATGCGACGAAAAAGATGGCGGTAAAGCACCGCGGATACCACTCAACGATGGGAACTCTATCCCAGTTCTGGGGCTGGGAACATTCCTTGGATTCGATGAGGTAGGAATAATGTATTGGTATGATCAGTGGCCCATCACAAAAAACTGCGAACCTAAGTGTGACGTAATCGTATCGATGACGTAAACGGTACAAACTATCAAGCAGCACTGTGGCACAGATAACTCATAAAGTCAAAGTCAAAGTCAAAATCATTTATTCAATTTAGGCATCAAAGACGCACTTATGAACGTCAATTTTTCATTATAAAGTACTTTAAAGACAACCGCCGCGTTCCAAAATATATAGAGCCTACCGAGAAGAAGCGGCAAGAAACTCGGGGCCATTCTTTTTATATACATGTTTTTACAATGTTTTTACTTAGGTACTACAAATATTAGCTCCAGTGTGTTGCCTTACAAAAGAGAACATAATAATGGTATCAGTATGGCAAGACACGCTACACTTTGACGTCTTAGTACACGAGTAGATAGATCCTGGAGTGATCAGTCCCAAGCTGTTTTATCCTCCAAGTAATCCGAAATTCTGTAATAACCTTTTTACAGAGTTTAGTTTTAATAGTAATTTTAAACTTATTAATAGGCAAATCTCGGATAACATTAAGAACTTTATTATAGAATCGTATACATTGTCCCATAAAAGAATGACTTATTCTGTGGAGACGCGTTACATGTACGGATAGCTTGTGCTTATTTCGCGTGTTGATGGAATGAGCATCACTCTTTTATCAAAACTGCTAATGTTTTTCATTACATACATTAGATTTTCATAGATAAACTGAGAGACAACAGTTAGAATGTTTGTCTTTAAACTTCTGTCTAAGGGGAAACTCTGGGAGCTAAACTGTAGATCGCTCGTATAGCCCTTTTTTCCAGTATAAAATATATATATATATATATAGTTTATACTGTATAAGTTAACGATACTATTACGTTACACTTAGTGTTGCCGTTCTCGAGACTTTGTCGCTAGATCTAGCGGAATTCATGAGTGGTTAGCGGCAAATAAAGTTGAGTTAGGGACAAAAAATTTAGAGACTTTTAGCGGATTTTGAGCCGTCGCATATGCGACTTTTTTGTCGAAAATATTTGAAGTATAATGTGTTTTTTAAGACCACCACTACACCTGAACAACCATAAACATCCGTTCTGGCACACGTTTTCTTTTTTTGGCGTTCCTTTATACAGTGATCCTGTTAGTTTCTGGCAAAAATAGCTGCATACAAAAATGCTATAGGAATAAATTCATTTAAGGATTTATGTGATTTTGCTATCACACTTTATATGATATTGTCACTTCCGCACTCAAATGTAGAAATAGAAAGAGTTTTTAGCACCATGAATATTGTAAAGAACAAACTCCGAAATAAAATTTCAGAAAAAACTTTAAACTCCATTCTACTCATAAACCAACTAAAAAATAAAAAGACGTGTGGCACTCGGAGACTGCCGCGGTAAAGCTATTGCATAGCTTTAATAATTTGAGTTATGCCGACGATATGGTGCTACTTACTGAGCGCGTCGATCTGTGGACTGAGGAAACTGCTCGGTACCTGTACGGAATACGCTCGTGGTCATGGGCTGAAATATAATGGCGAGAAAAGCCAGTACATGGTCTTTCGGGCTGTCGGTGTAGAATGTCCTATAAACATGCCACCTGTTCTACTCAATGGTGTTCCCCTGCGCCGAGTGGGTCAAATTAAATACCTTGGGCATGTAATTACGGAGGACCTGAAGGACCAAGCCGATATGGAGCGGGAGCGGAGGGCACTGTCAGTGCGGGCCAATATGATAGCCCGCAGGTTTGCGCATTGTTCAGTTGATGTGAAGGTCACGCTCTTTAAAGCGTATTGCACGTCTCTGTACACGTGCAGCCTGTGGGTGGACTATACGGAAAGGGCCTACAGTGCCCTCCGCGTCCAGTACAACAACGCGTTCCGGGCGGTATTGGGGCTGCCTCGTTTCTGTAGCGCATCAGGAATGCTAGCGGAGGCGCGAACTGACTGCTTTCACGCTACAATGCGTAAGCGTGGTGCGTCCCTGGTGCGCAGGGTGCGGAGCAGCCCTAATGCCGTATTGGCCATGATTGCCAGAAGATTGGACTGCCCGTATATCCGGCATGGTTGCGGTAGGCATGTCGCACTTCCAATGCCGATTAGAAAATTATAATTTGTTAGTAGAGATTTGTTTGTTATATATTGTTATTATTATTCAATTTTATTTTAATGTACTTATGACTTGATTAATTTAATGACAATACTGACTATGATATTTGCTGACATAAGATAATTTTAGAATTTATTATTTTTATTTTTTGGTTTATATTTATATTTATTGTGATTTTTATGTGCTTAATTTTATTTTAATGAGTCACGTTACTCGAAATAAACAATTTTGATTTGATTGATTTGATAGCTGTTTTTATCAACTTATGCAATTATAATTATTTAACCAATGCCATCTAGAGGCGAGTTGCTGAACTAAAGAGACAAGCGTGATATTTCAAAAAGTCATTAAAAGTTCTGCTATTCATCGATAGATGCCAAATCAACTTATGCAATTATAATTATTTAACCAATGCCATCTAGAGGCGAGTTGCTGAACTAAAGAGACAAGCGTGATATTTCAAAAAGTCATTAAAAGTTCTGCTATTCATCGATAGATGGAGTCGGAGTGGGGGGGTGTTAGGTTATTTTCGTTACGGAATTCCTGGATTCGGTCTCCACGCTCAAGGACCGCGATAGAAGCTATGCAATAGCTTAAAAATAAAGATTGCTCGAGTTACGATCTGCCAGATGAAGTAATTATTCAAGTCGGAAAACCAATATGTACCCAAAGTAACTGGGGTAGGCATTGGAGAAGCCTCCACTTCCTTTCATCACAATTTCCTTTCTTCATTTCATTTCACACTTGTTTTGATTTTGAAATATAGGTAATAAATTATGTAATACTTAGAAAACGTAACAGTTTCAGATTTTTTATCATCCAGAACAGTTGTTGTGTTTTTGGAATAAATATTTTGATTTTGTTTTTTTTTTGTTTAATTTTTGCGAACAATGAAAATACTTGCCAAAATTAAACGATCAGCGCCCTCTAAAAACCCCAAGTTATGTGGCGCGGTTTTCAATATTAGACTATAATTATATTTTAATATTATACGTCAGCGATACGATTTAGCGACTTCTAGCGGATTTAAAAAAAAATTGTAATATCTAGCGGAATTTTTCATATTACTAGGGAGTTTTTATTTTGTAGAACGGCAATATTGGTTACACTTGCAATTTTTTATTTATTCCGTGCCACTATAGTGACCTTTACTTTATTATCATTAAAGGAATTTAAAATATGAGCATGAATTGGTCTAGTGATTGCCGAGATAAATATTTTTTTTTTCTGAATTTTGATGACCTGCAGATAGTTCAGACTGCTAAACATTGCCGCTGATAAGACTGTGCTCGTGAGGCCTACTGTTCGTAGAACTAGTTAAAATACGGATAACAAGCCGAATATTTTCATAAGGAAAAACAATAATTAAAAATTAGCTATCTATTGACATTATTTCACAACAACAAAACTTGTTTACACGATAAATAATGCACATATGACTATGTTTGTCTGCATAAATATCAAAGTACAAAAATTAGTAAAAGTTTTATCAAAATCATGATAAGCTATATAGACGCGTTGTTTACAATTTGAAGTACTTAGTATGTGGCATTGATCAGTATTTTCATTTATGACCGATAAAATCAAGTAAACCATTACTAGTAAACAAATTGTCCCCTGTAAATGTCTAATTGTTTGTTGTGTTTTTGTACCTTACACAATAAACTGCATTTTTTCTTCTCGAAATGAACTGACAAAACACCCAAAGCGCCTACGAGACAAAAACTCCGCAAACATAGAAGGCGAATGGTGTACAGTCCGTTCACAGTTATTTTACCTCTGCTTTTGTATCAGAGTAATATTAATATAAATATAAATTTATTTGTATAGTAATAAGAGTGCTGTCAGAGGTAAAATAACTGTAAACGGACTGTAGGATAAGTTTAACCAAATCACTGGTGCCTTTACTTCAAGTCATATAGTGCGTTCGAATAGCCCCATGCTGGCGAAAATAGGGCTAAAATCGCTCTAAGGGCGTTCGAATCGGGAATCTGTGGGTGAAAATGTCGTTAATGGCTCTTTTTGTTCAGCGTTCGGAAAGCTCGGAGCATGGTTGTAAGTGATCGTTTTTTGACAACTATGTATTTGACGGCATAATCATGCGATTTTAGTTTTTATGCTCGGTTGAGTGTTCGAGTAGGGTGTAGTAGTAGCAAAGTAACAGTGGCAAAAATAACGTTCTTAAGCTTTACGAACGCTTTAAAAAAAGAGCCAACAATGGCAACGCCACCAATGCCCTAATTGCTAAACGAACGCACCTATAGGCAACTTGAAGAGCATTTTGGCTTGAAATGACAAAAATCCAAGATGGCGGATTCTAAATGGCGGGAAAATTGTAAAATGATTAAAGGTTAAGAAGCTGAGCCCACGTATGCCACGTTGCAGAGTGGATGTGCATACACAACGCATAACGTCACCACGGTAATATTAGCTAACATTACGGTGGCGCTAAGTCGCGACATTAGCGTGACGTCACACACATTATGCCATTTCTTCACGTGCTGTAGTTCACAATGTTTTCCGCTTCTGAGAGTTAATTTAAAGACAATCTCTTCACGTTACATTACGCAATGGAGCTGCGTAATGTAACATCACGATATTCAATACATTTAAGAGGATTGCATAGCGATCACTGTTTTCGCGTTGTAGGTATTCAGTAAATGTATTGCTATCTCAACATTGCAAGCATTCCCCGCAATCTTTCACGCGCGAGCGCCGAGCATGTGTGTGTGCGTGGTCTGCGCGCACACATCTAAACTAGCTAAACACAGAAAGGCATCGTTGCGCCGCGCCACCACTGCACGCCGGCGACTTGTTTTGTTTGTCTTGCGAAAAGATTGTAATTTGGGACTTTTGTACGACAAAATCCAATTATAGATTTTTGTTTCATTATCTATAATTGGATTGATTATATCCGGTATGTGTATGATTATAGCCGGTAGATAAATGTGGTTCTATTTGTACCTATGGAAAAACTTTTTTGTTTGCAATAATAAAATGATACATATAGATATTTTATAAATAGCTATATATACATATATATATATATATATATATATATATATATATAGCTATATATATATATATATATATAGTAATTATGTTTATGTTATAATAAATTAGTTATTCGCCTTCTTAACCGGCTACAGCGAAGCAAAAAGGAGAATTTCTAAATTGACCGGTATGTAATATGTATATATGAGGGTATGTTATTTAGGTTCATCTATTCCCTCATAACATGTAAACTACTTACATATAACATAATTTGACAAATGCGGTGTCGTTGCATGCGTCTTATTTGTCCACTGGTTAATATATGTGATCTCACCTAAAATTTAATATGGCGTCACTTGGATGACAAAAACTAAGAAACTTTTAAAAGACTTCAGTAACAAATTCCTAAAATATACACAAGTTAGCGTTTGCTCGCAGCTTTGCTTGCACACTCACGATAATAGGGAATAATTTCTAAAATCTCGTCGTGAACCAAACATATTTTCTTTTCATTCAAAGTCAAAGTCAAAGTCAAAATCATTTATTCAATTTAGGCATCAAAGACGCACTTATGAACGTAAATTTTTCATTATAATGTACTTTAAAGACTACCGCCGCGTTCCAAAATTCCAAAAGAAGAAGCGGCAAGAAACTCGGGGCCATTCTTTTTATATAGATGTTTTTACAATATTTTTACTTAGGTACTACAGATATTAGTTCCAGTGTGTTGCCTTACAAAAGAGAACATAATAATGGTATCAGTAGGGCAAGACACGCTACACTTTGACATCTTAGTACACGAGTAGATAGATCCTGGAGTGATCAGTCCCAAGCTGTTTTATCCTCCAAGTAATCCGAAATTTTGTAATAACCTTTTTGACAGAGTTTAGTTTTAATAGTAATTTATTAATAGGCAAATCTCGGATAACATTGGGAACTTTATTATAGAATCGTATACATTGTCCCATAAAAGAATGAATTATTCTGTGGAGACGCGTTACATGTACGGATAGCTTGTGCTTATTTCGCGTGTTGATGGAATGAGCATCACTCCTTTTATCAAAACTGCTAACTGCATTATTAGTGACTTTTCCAGCTCAGTGTTGTACTGTTAGAATGTATTGGTTATAATGGTAGGTGGCACACGACATCGACTATATTTTAACTTCACTATGAATATGTATTAAATACATTACATATTGAATAGTTTCTAGTAGATAATAATTTGGATTGATAAATTAAAATAATTCATAAATTGTAAAGTGTGATCTTTCCGTAGTCCGGTTTTAGTTTTTGAACTCACTTTTTATTACCTTATTTAACTATCATGACTTCGCAGGTTAATCCTCAAAATAAGATTTTATAAATTAATAAAAGTAATATTTATAAATACTATTGTTTTTATTTCCTAATTTTAATTAAAAATATTCCTATTACAGAATTTTATATAAGTAGGTACTTAGTTGTATAGAATGGCCCTGAAAGTTTGGTGATTCTCGGCACCTTGGACGTATTTATCCTGTACCTACTAGTTTCTGCCCGCGACTTCATTCGCGTTTAATGGAAATATCTCAATCCCTCGGGAGCTACCCGTTGTTAAAAAGGGTTTGTTATTATATCATACTGTCTCATATGCCTATGTAACACATGCTCCTTTGATGAGTATCATAATTCCAAATTTCATTCAAATCCGTTCAGTCATTTTAGCGTGAATGAATAACGAACATACCTACACACACACATCATCACTCACAGCATACACATAAACTTTAGCATTTTTAATAAAGAATGATAATGTTATCGCTTTAAAGCGTTCATTTACCTTTACAAATAGTATACTTACATAACTATACTCAAAAAGTATATGAAGTACCTACATACTAAAAGCTTTAAAATTTCAATGAATTAAAGAGCAGGAAGAAAATACAGCCGCTTTTTTTGTAATGATTACCATGTAATGTAATGATGAAAATGATTATAATGTAAAGTATTATATAATGTCTGTGTGTCTTTCTAGGACGTGGATAAAAGGATAGGAATTCGCAGTAATTACACAACCTGCTACGAATACCTACACCATATTGTTCGCTGTTATGAAAAATATAATTTAAAAGCTAGTTGATTTTTAGTGTTTGCTGCAAGAACTTGTCGAGAGTAAGCCGGATTCGTGAGCAGAAAATTTAGAAATTGGCTAAGAGTTAATTTTAAACATTTCTACTGGCTGGTTCATTTTGGACTATTATTTAGAAAAATAAATGGTCCTTGGGATTCATATATTTCTTTAACCTATAATTTGTGCAAAAGTTTCATAGTGCAAAATTTGAATAGTCCTGTGATTATAAATTTGTAGTATAATAGTTGCTATAGTAGTGTAAAAATATAAATTTATATGCCTATTCGTATTATGACCTAATGTCGACGAATGATGTACGACGAACATATTTCTCTTTGACTTCGCTTTACATTATATTTACATCTACAGTATTAATATAATAGAGGAAAGATTTGTTTGTTTGTATTGAATAGGCTCCGAAACTACTGGACCGATTAGAAAAGTTCTTTCAATATTAGAATCCTACATTTCCCCTGATGAACATAGGCTATATAGTATTTCCAAAAAACTTAGGGATCCGTATGAGAACTTCGATAATGTAACCCAAGGTGTTGAAAAAAATACCAATAAAAGCCCTTAAGTATATCGCGTACGCTGCGGAAACTGTTGACCATATAATATTAGTATATACCTACTATTGACATTAGAGCAAAGTGATGACAGGGGGTCGATTCCACTAACTTAATTTGTTCTGCTACTGCTATCGAACCGTAGCTCATTTACACACATTCTTATTCTGCTATTGAAAAACAGTGCAGCTGCAGTTATGTTTCTATTGACGCCAGCGATCAAATAACATTTTATATTATAGTAACTCGATAGATCATGAACACGACGCTCACATAGTAGTGTTTAATATTTAACTATTATATTGTAGCGTTTACGATACGATAACGTGACGTTACGTTCGTATTTGCCTACAGAAATAGTAGAATGGATTTTTGGTTATTAATTGAACGGCAACCGCGGAGTCGGACTGCAGTTGCAGCGGGGTGGATTGTTGAAAGTTTTGAAATAATAGAATTGCTCACAGTTATAAAGACATTTCTTTATAGAAGACGTCAATATCTACAAAGAAGTCCACATTAATATACACACATCAACATGGACTAGGGATATTTCAATTAAACCTAAATAACTAAAATTCTATTAACTTTTTCTTAAGACACCTAGCTTTTCTTGCATCTTAGCAGGAATTGGGACATTATTCCACAACAGGATATTGACACCCTTGTTTTCAGTATGCAGATGTGTCAGGAGAGTCTTAGGCGGATCCACGGATTATTAACTTTTTTACTAGTTTTCAACAAATTTTATATAAAAAAATAGTTGTTTTGTTTAGGTTTTGATGTTTCAAAAATAAAGTTAAGATTGAAATTTTGTCTGAGTTTAACCTCTTCTAAGTTTTTTTTAAATTTAACTTTATTTAAAAGTTTATTATCAGATTAGACAGGCTATTAAACAAGGTTTATTTTAATGTGTAGGTGCCTTAACAAAAAGTTAATAGAATTTTAGTTATTAAGTTTAATTAAAATATCCCTAGACCATGTTGATGTGTGTATGTCTTACTATTACAGTTATGTCACCATAAATACTTTTTCATTTTCAAATATGTAATAGTGACGAAACCAGCTGGGCTATTATGTATCTCAGTTGCTAACAAATGTGGATTGAAATCTGGAAAAATGGCCGCTTTATGTCACTTTTGTCAACTCCAGTAATCAAATTACTAACATTTTTGCTTACTGGAGTTGCCAAAACTGACATAGAGCGGCCATTTTTCAAGATTTCAATCAACATATTTTGTTAGCAACTGAGATGCATAATAGCCCAGCGGGTCACATTATTCGTACCTTGGTATGAATCCTTATCTACTAAAATAATAAAGAGGAAAGTTATATGATTTGGTTGTTTCTATATCATAGATACCTACACGTAAAACTACTTAACTGATTCAAACAATTCTTTCGAGTATTAAGCTACAATATGCCTGAGTAATATACGATATATTTGATTCATCCTCATCATGATCACCACGCAGCGCAGGTGAAACTGCGGAGCGCAGCTAGTTGTAGATAAATCGAAACGATCATTCCCGCTTTGTAAGAAAACTCAGATAAAAAAACTAAGCTTTAAAACTACCAAAACGCGTTCAGATCAGTTCAAAAATTAGTTTTATTGCAAACATTTACTTGTTCCAAAATAAAATAAGTAGATCAACTTAATACTTACCACAAATAATATATAGATAGGTACCAATATAAATCCTTTATGTTCCTCCTCACTCTCTAAACGTCCTTCATAACAAGGTTCTAGGTATAATATAGGTACATGGTATACTAGCTACTTACGAAGTTATGTAGAATGAATTTCATTGAAGATTATTTTGAAAACCTTATTTTATTTCAAAAACATACTTAAAGAATAATAAAGTTATCGATATTTTCCCATCTCTATTGTCGATATAACAGTAAACATCCCTATTGCTTGTCTGTGTAATGTGGGCTGCCCCCGACCCCCTATGCGCCCGATAGAGAGAGTTACTGCTCATGAAATGTGTAGGTACATATTTTGATAGAATTTACGTTTCGTGGCAAGTCGTTTTTCACCCCCTAAATGGTATCAAAATATTTTATTTTATTTTATTTTATTTTGTTCTTGATGTCAATTGCTCCAATAGAATATATTCTATGCTCGTACGTTTTATTATTTTGAGAAAAGTTCTTGGTTTTTGTAAAATAATGATTTTTAATAGTCATAGATTTAGTGCAAATACATGGCTGGTTTAGATGCGTGTAACTTTATAGTACCTTGAAATACTGAAAAAAACAAAACGTACGGACATAGTAAACAATGTGTTGATTACAATGAAATCACTGAAATCGGACAATGTTAAGAGGTAGAAAAGAGTTTTCTCTTTTAGTATGGACATGTACTTCATATCGCCTAACCAAATGGATAAGTTGTTCTTCTACCGTTTTCGAATTGAAGCGTACTTCCCAGCGTCTATTCGTGACTGACGCGCTGCGTAAGAGTGATCTGTGTATTCCTAGAACTTACGTTACGTACGGAAGTTCTAGGAACACACTGCAGTATATATTTTAGTCTATGACACACTGGTCAGGTCTTGCGCGTGCAGTGATGTTAGATGCCAACTCCGAAATTATGACTCCGGATGGTCAAAATTATGGTACGATTTTTATGAGAGTCGATATTGGTCTGGAACAATAATAACTGTGTGTGGTGTACCAGGATTTTATTTCACAACTTTGAACTCGATTCTGTGGCATCAACGAAGGCAGCGAGTGTTGCCACTTCATACTTACTTCCCATAATGGCAGAGCGTATAAAATAACTTTGATGATTAATTTTACTATTGTTTGTATTTAATGACTTTTATGTATGATGATGACACTTTTATTTTAATTTTAATTTAATATGTACCTATACATGTATGACATAATAACATCTTAAAATGGTATGAACAAAGTTGGAATCGAATGAATGTTAAGGGATTCAGTTATGTTTGGATGTATACAAATTATGTTGCATGGGGGACGAGAGGGGACGAGTGAATAAATGAAGAATGACTGGCATTGTGACTGAGATGTTAATGGAAGTGTTTTCAACGTAACATAAATACTCGTACTATAATTAAATAAATAACATACTAATGCCGCCAGCGTTTTGGCCACTTTTCCCCTCACCATGGGGCTTATAGATTAGATAGTTAATATTATTATTATTTTTTATTTAATTTTTAATTACTAACAACATACTAAATAAATTAAATGTAAAAACAAAACGAAGATGGATATAAGAAATTACTATTGTTATATGAATGGCTTGCTTTGTATAACGTTCATTGTTATAATATGGCCAATAAATGATTTGAATTTGAATTTGAAAAAGTGAGTGATTGGCTACTCGCTTTAATTTTTAATATGCCTGACGGCCTACTACCAACATTTACAGAGAAAAGTAGTAGTGTTTCTAGTAATATTACTAGTATTTGGGTTGAATAGAATACTTGTTATGATAAGTTTTATCGGGATTTGAATGTGGGGATGATGTATTAACATAGATACTGCAATAGGTATTGCAAAATTGTGGTATTTATTTCGGTCTCTATATTATATCGTCTCTATGTATGATGATAGATAAGAAAATAATGTTTATAGTATTACTTTTTAAAGCACTAACGCCTGCTTTAGCGATCTCAAACATTGAAATTTATAGAGAGAAAAATTCCATCCTCGGACGGGATTCGAACCCGCGTCTTCTGACTCTCCGTGTCAGACGCCATTAACCAACTAGGCCACCGAGGTTCTGGTCCGAGCATCGAATTTTAACTCTCTATTTGACTGACCGTCTTGCGGGGACGGAGCGACATCTATTGGACAGTTTAACAGTACCATCCAACCGAAAGTAGCATTATTTAGAAATACTTAAACTTTCGTATTGACATCGCAGCCCTTGTAATTTTTATAGTATTACTTTTTAAAGCACTAACGCCTGCTTTAGCGATCTCAAACAAAATAATGGTACATTTGCGTACCATAATGGAAGTACTATGGTACATGGTACAGACACACAGTACGTATGACATCGCTTTACGCGTGGGGTAGCTTACATATGATATCCCCTCCACCTTCCCACGCTGATCTGGATCTGGATTGACATATCTGACGCGTGTGACAGCGTTACGTATGATAGGTGTGTTTCTGATTCAAATATTTCAGACAAATTCAAGAGTTTAGATGTTTAAATGCAACGCATATGTTGCATACGTGGGCTCAGTATGTTCTGACGTTAATTTTCAATTACCAATTGTGATCGAAATTTGAGGGTATTTGGGACCCCCGATTCTAAATTCTTGCCATGGCAATGATTGAGCTGAATCCTGCAATGCCGTGGGATTGAAACAAGGTTGTTAAAAGGCAACTTTGCTCTTCATTAATGTATCGAAATTTATGTTGCAGAATGGCCAAAAAGAAGTACTGGACCGGGAGGTAGAAGACTCGGTCACTTGGGCGTTAGATGCTGGATACAGGTAAACGAAATGCACAGTTCCAGTAGACATACTCTGTCCCTGTGTACCTAATGAGAACCTACATCATCCATCATAGATAAATGTCATATACAGCGTGTAACAAAACGTTGTAGTACCTAATACTAAAGCCACACACGCAAAGCTTGCATACAATTGGGATCTAACTACTGCGTCCCGGGAATCCTGGATACTCCAACAGGTTCATCTCTGAAAAACTAGGCCAAAGACGGCCTCCAGAACGTAGTTTAGGTAAACAAGGAGCCTAAGTGGGTCCCTATGGAACTAATGTCAAATTCATACTCGTATGTCTACTACGATGGAGGTACATCCTTGAAAAACTAGGCCAAAAAGGCAATAACCTCCAGAACGTATAGACTAGGTAAACAAGGAGCCTAATTGGGTCTCTATGGAATTAATGTCAAATTTATATTATGTCTAGTACGATGGAGGTTCATCCCTGAAAAACTAGGCCAAAAACGCCAATTACCTCCAGAACGTAAACTAGCTAAACAAGGAGCCTTAGTGGGTGTATGGAACTAATATCAAATTCATATGTCTAGTACGATGGAGGTAAATCCCTGAAAAACTAGGCCATAAATGGCAATAACCTCCAGAACGTATAGACTAGGTAAACAAGGAGCCTAATTGGGTCCCTATGGAACTAATGTCAAATTCATATTATGTCTAGTACGATGGAGGTTCATCCCTGAAAAACTAGGCCAAAAACGGCAATCCCCTGTAGAACGTAGATTAGGTAAACAAGGAGCCTAAGTGCTACGGAACTAATGTCAAATTCATATGTCTAGTACGATGGAGGTTCATCCCTGAAAAACTAGGCCAAAAACGTCAATTACCTCCAGAACGTAAACTAGCTAAACAAGGAGCCAATTGGGTCTCTATGTAACTAATATCAAATTTATATTATGTCTAGTACGATGGAGACTCATCCCTGAAAAACTAGGCCAAAAACGCCAATTACCTCCAGAACGTAAACTAGCTAAACAAGGAGCCTAATTGCTACGGAACTAATGTCAAATTCATATGTCTAGTACGATGGAGGTTCATCCCTGAAAAACTAGGTTAACAAGGGGCCTAAGCCCTATGAAAGTAATGTCAGACTCATATATCTAGTTAGAGTAATAGGGTTGCTATGGTTGCCAAAGTTGCCAGCGAAATTACAGGTTCATGAGACTGAACAACTTAATGTCAGACGGTCGCAGGCAGTTCGTCACTTGTGACAGTTGCTCTTGCTCGAACTGTTTCCTTATAACTTAAAAAAAGAATACATTACAATGCGTCCATTTGACCAAGTGACGACAAAAGCAAATCGACAAATAGGTTGTTCTCAACGATCTGCCCAATCATAAACTAGCCAGTGGCCATATTATGAAACAATCGGCCAAACCAAGAAACGCCGGCACATCTTGATCAGCCTACGCAGATCTCTATAGGACCAACGATTGGCCTACGTCATCGTCGGTTTATCTTCACTTTTTTATTTATGTGGATTTTGCGAGGTTGTGCAATTTCGCTAATGTCGCGTGGATAAAAAAGGGAACAAGGTATAGTCGGTAGGCTATTGAGGCCATCCCGGTTTATCTTACTGCGTCTACGAAGAAATAATAAGTCAGGAACGAAACTGGGTTAAATTACCCAACAAAAGTCGTGTTCAGTACGTCATCAGTCGGACATTTTTCTTGCAAGCGAACACACTTCAAATCATTTAATTCGTATTTGGAATCAAACATCGCTTTGGTTTGAAGGGTTAAGTACTTTTTGTGTGAAATTTGTTTTGAATTATGCTTCCTGATATTATTTCTTCGTAGTACTGGGTACAGAAAATAGACTCAATTTCTGTGTAACTAATGTCCAATTTTATAGTAAGAAAAACACGGATAGGATTTCGAAACTGGCCATCATTGTAAAAGAGATCAAACTTGTTTTCAGACTGATAGACACGGCCTCGGCTTACAAAAACGAGGCGCAAGTTGGTAGAGCAGTGTTAAAATCTTCAGTGCCCAGAGAGGAAGTATTCGTCGTTACAAAGGTGACTATAAAGTTTGTAATTTAAAAAAATATTTTGTTCTTGACTTCGTGCCCCCTAGATGGCGCTATTTTTAATTTAATATGACGTCACATACCTAACCTATAACCAGCGGACTCACAAGACGCTTCCAACGATACCTTGTTTGTCAAATTGTTAGTAGTTTAAAAGTTATGAGGAAGCAGGTAAACGTACACGCATACACAAATACCTGTCAAAAAAATAATCCTCCAGCAATCGAGTAAAACAAAACAACAACATTGAGATGGCGGGAAAAAGTCAACATTGGTTTTGTTTAATTTTCTTCAGACTTCCAAAAAAGGAGGAGGTACTCAATTCGACTGTATGTTTTTTAATTTTTAGGTTTGTTACCTCATAACTCGAATGGGTGAACTGATTCTCAAAATTCATTTTGATTTTGTTTGAAAGCTAGTGCTTTCTGTGTGGTCCCATTTAAATTTCATCAAATTCGGTCCAGTAGTTTTTGTGATACACTGCAATAACTGAATAGAATCGAAGTCTGTATTAAATTTTTCGAATTGTACCTGTTCTAGGCGAGTTTTGACGTGTTTGAATAATTATAATTGCTATTTTAGATGCAGGTAATGACAGCTGACTTATATTCGTTGGACGACTAAAAGTCTACTAGAAGAAATTTAATAAAACAGTGCGTATAATGTGACACCACTCTAAAATTCATTTTCTTTGCAGCTCGGTTCGAACGAACAGAGGGACGTGGTCGGCTCATTGAGGAAGTCACTAGCACGCTTGAACCTCACCTATGTGGATCTCTACCTGATACATAACCCTGTTGCATTTACCGTAAGTGTTTGTACTAAGTCAAGAAACGAAGCCAAGAAAGAAGAAGTATAGACTGCTTTTAGGGTTACGTATGAGGCTATAGTGTATGTCAAAGTGTTTTGACTTAGAATAACTAAATATAGAAAGTAGGTTTCTAAACAACGTCTTCTCAAAACGCACGCTACGAATTCGCCATGGGTGCTGTGTTTACTTCTCTCGTCACGCACACAGACTCAAACATAATTATTAACCGGTAAAATGTATTCCCATAAATAAAAATTGGGGATTTATTGGTAAAATAGGTTCCATAAATTGATTTAAAAGTAATCCAATATAAAAAGGTCTTAAAAATACAAAGAACTGGCGGTAAATGAAGTTCTTATAATCTCATACACTGCTGTACCGACGGTGCAAGTAAAGTGCGCCATGTTGTAATGTAATGGATACTTACATAGAAAAGTAAATACCTAGCTGAAGGCCTAACTAGCTAATAATAAATAAAAACTAAGATTAGTAATATAAATATATTAAATAGATAACGTGACCTGACCAAGTTTCACTTTACGGAGTCCCTCTTTCAATAACGTGACCTGACGAAGTATCACTTTACGGAGTCCCTCTTTCTATAACGTGACCTGACGAAGTTTCACTTTACGGAGTCCCTCTTTCTATAACGTGACCTGACGAAGTTTCACTTTACGGAGTCCCTCTTTCTATAACGTGACCTGACGAAGTTCCACTTTACGGAGTCCCTCTTTCTATAACGTGACCTGACGAAGTTCCACTTTACGGAGTCCCTCTTTCTATAACGTGACCTGACGAAGTTCCACTTTACGGAGTCCCTCTTTCTATAACGTGACCTGACGAAGTTCCACTTTACGGAGTCCCTCTTTCTATAACGTGACCTGACGAAGTTCCACTTTACGGAGTCCCTCTTTCTATAACGTGACCTGACGATGTTCCACTTTACGGAGTCCCTCTTTCTATAACGTGACCTGACGAAATTTCCCTTTACGGAGTCCCTCTTTCTATAACGTGACCTGACGAAGTTCCACTTTACGGAGTCCCTCTTTCTATAACGTGACCTGACGAAGTTTCACCTTACGGAGTCCCTCTTTCTATAACGTGACCTGACGAAGTTCCACTTTACGGAGTCCCTCTTTCTATAACGTGACCTGACGAAGTTCCACTTTACGGAGTCCCTCTTTCTATAACGTGACCTGACGAAGTTCCACTTTACGGAGTCCCTCTTTCTATAACGTGACCTGACGAAGTTCCACTTTACGGAGTCCCTCTTTCTATAACGTGACCTGACGAAGTTTCACTTTACCGAGTCCCTCTTTCTATAACGTGACCTGACGAAGTTCCACTTTACGGAGTCCCTCTTTCTATAACGTGACCTGACGAAGTTCCACTTTACGGAGTCCCTCTTTCTATAACGTGACCTGACGAAGTTCCACTTTACGGAGTCCCTCTTTCTATAACGTGACCTGACGAAGTTTCACTTTACGGAGTCCTTCTTTCTATAACGTGACCTGACGAAGTTTCACTTTACGGAGTCCCTCTTTCTATAACGTGACCTGACGAAGTTCCACTTTACGGAGTCCCTCTTTCTATAACGTGACCTGACGAAGTTCCACTTTACGGAGTCCCTCTTTCTATAACGTGACCTGACGAAGTTTCACTTTACGGAGTCCCTCTTTCTATAACGTGACCTGACGAAGTTCCACTTTACGGAGTCCCTCTTTCTATAACGTGACCTGACGAAGTTCCACTTTACGGAGTCCCTTTATAACGGCGAATTCTTCATTATTATTGGCCTATGACATCGAGCCAGTCCTTTTCAAGCCCAATGGCTCCATGGTCGATGGCAAAGCCTATCCCATTCCAAAATCCATTCTTCTATGGGGATATACGGCACATAGTGATAAGCGTTTTATTATTATTGGCCTTATAGCATCCAATCTTAAAATTAATAATTGGTTTTCTTTTTCAGGAATCCATTCTCACTCGCTTAAAATCCATATTGAAAATCGTTTTTCCGTGACGTCTCCTCTGTGCCGTTCCATCATTTTTCTTTAATTTTTAAATTTCCCATATTGGTCAGTATCGAAATAGTTGTTAAATAATATACAAATAAAGATTTAATGAAATGAGGTATGATGTGATTTGAAATTATATTACAGTGTTCTTCTAAGGTTGTAGATATAGGGACCTGGATAATAGAACCACCCTTAAGGCTGGTAAATGATACGATCCGTTTTTTACAGACTGATCAAAACGACGGATCAGTCTTATAGTCGTTATAGTATATTTACTTGATCGCAGATCGGCATTAACCTAGGCATCTTCAATATCATAACGATCCACTGTTGTTAACTGTCATAGTTTTCTTTATTTATAATTAAATTTACAGACAAATTGTAAAGAAAAGTTCGTTTTTATTCTTAAATACAGCTCTTATTCAATTATGATGGTTTCTTACGTTACGTACTTATCTGTTGTCGTTCAGTTTCTAAAGGGCCTCATATACGGTACGATTCGTCTGTACAATCCGTCGCTTTAGACCGATCGAAACGACGAATCGACAGTGTATGTCAAGATCGATAGCGATCATCGAAGACGATGTCGTATTATGTATGTATGTGGTCAAATTGAGCGAACAATCATCCCGATATCTTTTCAGATTTGTCGTAACGATGGGTCGTATCTCATATAGGCCCACATAACTGCAACTGTAACATAACTGCCCAGTGTCGGTAGTTCGTTACAAATTTACGATTATGTAGTTATTATAATGTTTTAATTCTTGTTTCAACCCAATATAAGTACAGAAAGAATTACATACGCAATGATGACTGAAAGCTGAAGCTAGGAGTCTCCATAATACAGGCGGTGGTTCCCCTCGAAAACGGAAACTTGTGATGTAAATAATCTTTAATCTGTCATCCAATAAATATGAATTTATAACCAACATTTGGATTATTTCAACAAAGCAAAAGCAGCCTTATCCAGTCTCCACAAGGGTGTCTTTGGTATCTATTGATACGGCCAATGCACAAAACAGCCAACATGGTATACAATATTATTATTATCCACAAGATAATTGAAAAATGAATACCAGTAGGCATTGCATTTGGCACAAATATAAGATACGAGCCCAATCACTGCATAGATGGCTATCTGCATATTAAATTAATCGGATTATGAGTTATTTTGTGATTGCTGCCACGCCGGTGCTCTTTTGTCGCGATATCGGGTGACGTGTGATTTTGTTTTCTATGAAATCAATACATAAATACTTAAGTAATTGTTCGGAGAATATTTTTAATTCGTCAGAAAATAATTTATGATAATGTTTGAGAAAATTAAGGGATTATCAACCCTTTCGCATTCGGCGACGTTAGTTTCATTCTAAAGCTTTTGCTCTAACAAAAAAAAATTAATGTGTACGTAGTATATTGTATACATTTAATATAAATAAATATTACGATTAATAGTGCTTACGAGGTGAACGCTTTTTCCTTGAACAATAACTTTTTTATTAACTTTGTATTAATCTTTTCCCTATACAGCCGAAGGTACTCCTTATAATATGTCCTATCTGTTAGTGAAAGTCCCGTCAAAACCGGTCCAGCTGTTTCGGCACAAACAGAAAAACACATATTTTACATTGTTTTTTCGGTATAAGTTTCGAATACAATTTCAAATAACATGTCTCGTAAAAATCTATTTTTTTGGTCATTACAAACAGATATTTACTGTTATTTAAATTGTTTCAACTGATTTCTGATTGTTTAGACTTTTTACCGTACCCTGGGATTACATATTATACATTTTACGTTTTCAGCCAGATCATTCAGCTTTTGACGTCATAGACTACCTGGACACTTGGAAAGGGATGGAAGATGTGAAAAGAATGGGGCTGGCCAAATCTATCGGCATTTCTAACTTTAACATCAGCCAAATGGAGAGGCTTTTGAATAACTGTCAAGTTAGACCATCTGTTTTGCAAGTTGAGGTAAGGCCGCTGCATTAATGATATAGGTACAGCAAAACCCGCTAAGTACGAACGCATATAATACGATCATAAAACGCTATCTCAAATCGGTCCCTGCAGGTTGAGTCATGTTTTTATGGTTTAAGCTTACTACTTATAGAAGGTAGATTTCTAAACAACGTCTTCTCAGAACGCACGCTACAAAATCGATAAGTGTGCTGCGTTTACTTGCCTCGCAACGCACACAGACGCAATAGCAATATTCTCAGGTTCTCCCTTAAAACTTGGGTAAAATGTGTTCTGTATATTGATTTATAAGTACACGAAAAGAAAAATAATGTAAATGTAGGGCTAGTACTAAGAACTAGCGGTATTTAAAAAATATATTAAAAGTTGGTTATTAACACTGTACCGACGGTGCAAGCAAAGTAAGCCATATATGGCTTCGGTTTACATTAAACGCACGTAGGCTGGTGTGTACAATATTATGTAGTTATTCCTAGGGTTGGCAACTTAAATATGTGATTTGTCTTCCTACAAGTAAGGATTCCATGTTTTGAATACCAACCCAAATCAAAATTATGCAGCATGTGATATGTAACAACATGTAAGTGTAGTAGGTAATACTGAAATGTGTGCATATGTACCTAGTCATGATTCACATAGCAAAATATCAAAATTTTTAATCGCTTATTTATTTTTTTAATTAAAAGTTAGATAAATAAGAATATATTCGCATTTTTTTGATAGTTCCAATAAACGTGCTTGTTCTTCGAGATCGGTGGAGTCAATGCGGTCTGTAATTCCCACGCTACCTATTCATTCACCTGACTCTGCATGCGATCTCTTCACGTGCCGCACCCCAGCCCAGGCCCCTTATTTACCTAGTCTACGTTCTGGGGATCAATGCAGTCTATGGCCTAGTTTTTCAGGGATGAACCTGCTTGAGTATTAGAAAAACGTTCCTCAAAACTCGGTATGTTGACTACTTCCTGGGACGCAGTAGTTAGGTCCCAATTGAATGCAAGCTTCTGCGTGTGTGGTTTTAGTTTTATTACACCTTTTTTGTTATACGCTGTATATAAGGTGTTTGTTAATTAGTGTACAATATTGAACGGGGTGGTTTGGAATCGATAACTAGTCATGGAAGTAAAATAAAATAAATGACATATATGTTTTAATATGAACCCATATTCGCCGCTCCACAGCTAATAGCCATAATGCGACTGAACGCACTCGACGCACCGCTACAATTCACAGGATAGATAACGTGCGAAAGTTCACCCGCCCGGGCCCGCTGTCATATAGGCATAGACATCAGCTGCGTAAACGTAGGTTGTTTTACCTATTCTAAGTGGGTAGGTATGTCTCGCGTAGTTACTGTTGTCTATTCTGTGATGGAGCGGCGCCGTCGTTCGTTCAGTCGCGCAATGGGTATATGCTGCGGAACAATGACTATGGGTTCATAATAATAAAAACATGATTTTTTTCCTTCACTATAATGACCAGTTATCGATTACAAACCACCCCGTTCAATATTGCGCACTAATTAACAAATACTTTATACAGGGTGTTTGGTAGAGGGACCG
The DNA here is from genome assembly GCA_917880725.1 of Selenia dentaria. Taxonomy (NCBI): domain Eukaryota; kingdom Metazoa; phylum Arthropoda; class Insecta; order Lepidoptera; family Geometridae; genus Selenia; species Selenia dentaria. The sequence continues at coordinate 3,703,702 of OU862902.1, forward strand.
ACAAACCAAATGAGCGTGTTCGGGGGCGGGCCCACTTGGAGAATACAAGTTGGCCAAAAAAAAATCCCCGACACCTCAATTTTTTTTATTTTTTTTTTGTGAATTTTCTCGTTTTCTCCAATATTGTACCTATTTACCATCATAACATTTGTAAAGTATGTTTTAGACCGGATGTTTTTACATTTTACAAATTTTACAAATGTTATGGTGGTAAATAGGTACAATTTCGGAGAAAAAGGGAAAAATCACAAAAAAAAAAGTTAAACATATTGGGGGGTCGGGGATTTTTTTTGGCCAACTTGTATTCTCCAAGTGGTCCCCCGAACACGCTCATTTGGTTTGTCGGTCCCTCCACCAAACACCCTATATAGTCATCGATAGCTCCATTTTAATTTCGTACATGTTTATCCACAGGTGAACCTAAACTTAGCTCAAAATAAGTTACTGCAATATTGCAAGGAACAGCAGATAGTAGTGATGGCGTACACGCCATTCGGTTCCCTTTTCGCATCAGAGATGGCAGCACCGCCGCCGCGGTCCAACGACCCCAAGCTAAATGCTATCGCTGCCAAATATAAGAAGACCGTACCTCAAGTTGTATTGAAGTATTTGGTTAGTACTTGACTACGGCACTACTAATATACATGTACATGGTTATATAGTAAGCAATTTTGTTCTTCACCTCACTTTTATGCCTTTAATCAAGTTCAACACGCATGGCCGTTTACGTTGCTTTTGTTTGTTTTTATTCTGATACCTACAAGTAAGTTAAAGAAAAAATGAAAATTAATATGAACACCTATATGCACTTTCTGACGGCTACTATGCATTTTGTTAACCGCACTCGAGCCCCAAGACATAAGCCCAGTGCTTAGTTTGGAGCTCGACGATAATTCTCCTCTTTAGCTAATAAGTATAGTTACATACTGTGTTAAAATTTGTTAAATTTTATTGGCAATAAATATTATCTTATCTTATATTATAAACGTCATTTAAGTACTTAACGTCATCTAAGTACTTAACGTCATTTAAGTACTTAACGTCATCTAAGTACTTAATGTTATTTAAGTACTTAACGTCATTTAAGTACTTAACATCATCTAAGTACTTAACGTCATTTAAGTACTTAACGTCATCTAAGTACTTAACGTCATCTAAGTACTTAACGTCATTTAAGTACTTAACGTCATCTAAGTACTTAACGTCATTTAGAACTGCGCACTCTATAACTGTTCTGCACCGTATACTAAAACTGACGAAGCGTCTCTGCAATAGCTTGGGCAAAAGTGCTTTCGTAGGTATATCCAGATTTTGCTGTTGACGTTGACGCTGTTTTCCTCTACAGGTTCTCATTTCTCAACCGATTGTAGTAAAATTTTGTGAGTAGGTTTGTCAACTACATATATAGATAATAATATTAATAGTTTATTTTCAATGATATCTATACCTATTATTATAAAGAGGAAAGATTTGTATATAAGTATGTTTGTAACGAGCTGGCCTAAAAAAATACTGAACCGATTTTAAAAATTCTTTCACATTTGCAAAGCTACATTCGCCCTGAGTAACATAGGCTATATAAGATTCATCATCATTATCATCCATCACCGCGCGGGTGAAACCGCGGAGAGCGTAGTAATATATAATTTGTTTATAAACTAAAATATAACAACAATTAACTTACTAAAAAGGCTTGTCTTGCATTATTTTTATCTACTCAGTCTGCTATCGCAAAGAACAAAAATGATTTCTTGTGTTGTAGATTCTGTATGCCCTTCAAGTATTTATTTATTTCATTGTCAAGAAGATATTTATTTTCAATTAATTTCGGATTTTTTTTAGATTGAAGTTTTAAGGATTTTGTTTTAAGGTACGCAGTGAATTTTTTTTTTGCATGAAGTTGTTTGTATATATATTTATTATTTTATTGTAGGTTCAAAGAGGGGTAATTCCTATCCCCAAGTCGGTGATGAAGGCGCGTGTCGAGGAAAACATTGACATCTTTGATTTCGTACTGACTGCCGAAGAAATGGGGGTGATGGGTAAGTATATATTTCAAATATGTAAATATGTACCAACAAGTCATCCATATACGTTTGTAACTCATTCACTCTTACCTTACCTTACCTTACCTCACCTTACCTTACCTAATCACTCCTAAACGGCCGAACGGATCGTTATAAAATTTCCCCAGAACATAGATTGTAATGGGTGACTGGTTGAACACTTTACATATTGATATATAGTGCTCAGTACTCGATTCTCGTTCTAATTAAGAAAAAAAAATAGGTGCCTAATATTTACCTAATTTAACTTTAATTGTCTACTCAAAACAATAAACATGGTCACTCGCGGCGCGCGTGTAGTAATAAAAGCGCGGCGCGGCCGGGCGGGCGGCCGACGATCGCGGCATCCTTTGGCGGCGCGGGCGGCGCGGCCCTTTGGGTCATTAACCCCGTTCGGACGGTGTCCATAATTTTCGAGTTATAGCACATTCATAGAATGAAGGTTTCCTCTGTAGTTTAACGGTATTTTTTTAATTTTATTTTTTTAAACGTTTCATGTGACCATGAATTATCATGTCCTTGTTTATGTAAAGTGTTCAACCAGTCAGTCTGTATATATATAGGGTGTTTGGTAGAGGGTCCGACAAACCAAATGAGTGTGTTCGGGGGCCCAGTTGGAGAATACAAGCCAAAAAAAATCCCCGACCCTCCAATTTTTTTTTTTTTTATGAAAATTCCCTTTACTCCGAAATTGTACCTATTTACCACCATAACATCTGTAAAAGCTGTTTAGACAAATTCAACTAAAAACATCCGGTCTAAAATAGATTTTACAAATGTTATGGTGGTAAATAGGTACAATTTCGGAGAAATGGGATTTTTTTTTTTTTTTATGAATTTTCCTTTTTGAGCTTTTTTTTTTGTTGGCCAAAATAATTCCCGATTTTTTGGCCATTCTCCAAGTGGGCCCCCGAACACGCTCATTTGGTTTGTCGGACCCTCTACCAAACACCCTGTATATATAGGATAATTGTCATCATCATCATCCATCAACATGCAGGTGAAACGGCGGGCCCAGCTATTATATCCTTAATATTCACATTATTAACGGGATAGTTAAAATATAACCTATATTTGTTTGAGTTTCCGATATTGCTTGCCTGGTGCAAGCGCCATGATCACGGATGAACTGAGAAATTGCGGGTGGGTGAATGTTTACGAGCTGACGAGGCGGTCTACCCTCTTGGTACTTGGTAGGCAGGCTCTTTTCCGCCCCCATGCCAGCTATTTGTGGCACTTTGTGATTTCGGGTGGTCCGCGTTAGACCAGCCATCCGATGTCGTCTACGAAGGCCAGCAGCTCGCTGATGCCGATGCAGGCCTTCTGGATGGTCCTCGGTGATCCGAGGTACTCTGCCCGTTGCGACGCCACGCTACTGCACTCTCCACACCCTAATTCACGGCTCCTGGATTAGGGCAATGGTCTCGTTGCTGTCGTTCCCCAGCACTTTTTCGCAGGTTAGCCGTTGCAGGTGTCTACCCTCTTCCGTACTCGTTTATTACGAGAGGCACCACTACCACAAAATAAACTATTTATTTTGTGCCACGTAGTGCCTCGCGTAATAAACGAGTAAGTACTGACGAGGGTAGGCCGTTCGTGTTGCACAAGAGGCCTCCATTCTAGACAGGTATCCTCACTTGTTTTGAATTGCATCCCTATAGCTAAGAGTATCCTTAAGTACGTCCCTTCATGAAGACAAAATAATCACAGTTCACACGAATATTATAAAGGCGTAAGTTTGTAAGTGTGTTTGTATGTATGTCACTTCTTTACGCTTAAACGTCTGTAATAATTTGGATGAAATTTTGCGTTTATGTAGATGAGGCGCTGGATTAACACACAAGATACATTTCATCATCGTCATCATCCATCACCACGCTGTGTAGTGCAGCTTGTTACTTAGTTACTAGAGACTAATTACCTACCTTAGCGATAGGTATATTTAATTTTAAGGTTTTTTAACGTAAGAACCGCCCGGCAGTGTTCCCAACCCACATTAAAGAAAATTGGTAGATTGAGTCTTAAAAGTCTGTTGAAGTTGGTAAAATGTAATGGGTAAAATCGGTAGATCTACCTCTCTAGCTTGATAAATTTAACAATTTTTAAAAATCGTGAAACAAAAGATTTATCAAAGTGAAACAAATGTTTAATGATATTTTACAGGCTTTTATAAAAGAGGTTCAAGTGTTCCGAGCTGGATGCCCCGTTCTTGGTTATAAATCGTTCCGTACGCAATTATCACTCACGCATCACGCAATTAGCTAGTGCCAAGCCGACCTACACCTTTTCTTCCTCTACAAATATTTTTAGTCTTAGTGTCCTTAGCGTGGCGGAGTTTCTGACCTTTAAGTCCGTGTAAGATCCGGCACTATCATGTAATTCGCTCCTATTTAGTTATTACTGTTTAGTATACACATACATTTGTGTAAGTGTAACGTAATCGTATTGTTGACGTATACACTACAAACTATTATTCATCAATGACAATAATTGTGCCACAGATAATTCAGTTTGTAATGTATACATCAAAGATACGATAACGTTACATGTTCGTGTTATTCCTACACGTAAACCCCACGAAAAGAAGTTGTCACTGTCGAAATCGTCAACTATCACGCGCTGTTAGTTTATTTTTCTTTTTAGTGATTGCTCTCGTCGAAGTATTTGGCTTCTACGCAGGACGGTACTGATTCTGTTACAAGCATAACAGAAGTATAATGTCAACATTATTTTATTTACAATATGGTGTAAAAAGTATGTTGTTTTAGGACTCACGGTGGTAGATAAGTAGACTGAACTCAAAATAGGTAGATCTACCTATAAGTAGGTAGATATGGCAACGCTGCCGCCCGGTAAAGCTGTAAATGTCCGTAGTAGCAAAATATGACAATAATAATACGAGACACAACATCCACGTAAGGTATTTGTTAATTAGTGCACAATATTGAATGGTTAGGTTTGGAATCGATTACTGGTCATTACCTATATGGAATGAAAATATACATGATTTTTTTTATTATTATAACCCCATATTCATTGCTCCACAACTAATAACCATTGCGCAACTGAACGCACGCCGCTACATCACAGAATAGACAACAGTAACTACGCGAGACATACCTACCCACTTAGAATAGGTACAATGACGTGCGAACCTGAAACGCGTGAATGTTTACGCAGCTGATGTTTATGCCTAAACCTACTGCCTACGGACGGCGGGCGTGGGCGGGTCAACGTTCGCACGTCGTTGTACCTATTCTAAGTGGGTAGGTATGTCTCGCGTAGTTACTGATATCTATTCTGTGATGTAGGGGTGCGTCGCGTCGTGCGTTCAGTCGCACTATGGCCCTTAGCCGTAAAGCGGCGAATATGGGTTCATAATAATAAAAAAACATATTTATTTTCGGTATTTTACTTTCCTGACCTGTTATCGATTTCAAATCACCACGTTCAGTATTGTGCACTAATGAAAAAATACCTTATATACCCAGACATAGATCAGACAAATATGTTCATGCATACAAACTGGTACATTTAATGTACCAGTCCAGGGATCGAGCCGTGACCAGCAACGCAGAAGGCAGGGTTGTTACCCGGGTTAAGTCAGTCTTTAAAAAACTTTTGCTTACTCTAGTTACTTAATTACTCCAGGTAAATTTAACAAGGACTATCGCGTGGTGCATCCCAGCTTCTGGCAAGACCACCCTTACTACCCGTTCGAGAGGAAGGAAGTCCCAGATCCAGACCTCTTTGCTTCACACACGGCTAAGAAAATCATAAAGTAGTCTTAGAATAACTACCCATAGAAACAAAGTAGGTACGTGAACGTAACCTTGCTTGCGCCGTCGGTACAGCAGTATATGACTTTTAAAATATACATTTTAGAAATATCGCTATTATAGTTCTTTGTACCTACTTTTATATAATTTTTACTTACGTGTAGGTAATTTTCTGGAATGCATAGTTGTCTAGAAGAGATCGCTCTGAGCGATAAGACCGCCCATTGTGACACTTAATTTTAAGTTTTTCATTTGTTTGTTGTATTTTATAATGTGGTGTTGCAATAAAGAGTTTATCTATCTATCTATCTATCTACTTTTAAATCAATGCATGGAACACATTTTTACCAATTAATCAATCACCCAAGGAAAACAATTTTACCAGAGGGAGATGTTTGAGTCTGTGTGCGTGATGAGGAACACAGCACTCTTATCGAATTTGTAGCGTGCGTATTGAGAAGACGTTGTTTAGAAAACCTACCTTCTATAAGTAGTTATTCTAAAAAAGTGCTTAGTCTTTATTTTCTAGTAGGTAGGTACCTATAGGTATATCGAGTCACGAAAATGAGACTTTACGAGCGTAGTAGACTTCTTCAGTAGTGCGGGGCTTGCGCAGATACAGTCAGGTATAAAAAGCTAGTCAATGGGTACAGTCGTGTTCTAAATAGTTATACATAATTTGTATGTCTATTCAGGGGTTTTTTGATGACATTCGAAACTCGATGTAGCAATACCACAGTCAATTTCCTATTCTTATGATAGCAGTTCCTTGTTCGTAACATGGAAGATTTGAATACATCTTTTTATCACTTTAGCAATTTTTTCTAGGTATATTGGTTAAAAGTTTGAGCCCTAATCTTTTTTCCGGGAGTGCTAAAAAATTGCTAACTCGGAACTATGTTTACAGTAATTAATGACGTTTTAGTTGCGGCCGCTGTACGCATTTGTACCTGCTTATAATTTTGTACAGCTTCCTTAGCTTCTTTTAACATTAATGTGTAGTTACACTTCATAAACGTCTTCATGCTTTGTCTTCTTAATGTTTTAGTTCGAAGCATAGGTAATCAAAATTTTACAAAGTTGCACTCGTATACAACACCACAAAAAACATAATAAAAATATCTATAAAGAGGATGCACTCGTCTCTAGTACGGAGGCGAGTGGTGAGGGGAACATGAGACAACTAACACGCAGTGTGGCCAACATTGCAAATTTCCCCCCCCTAAAATTACTTGAATACTATATAATAATAAATAAAATAAGAAATATTAAATTCAAACCAAAAACCCTAAATTCAGACCAAAACCCCTAAAACACAGATTGGATAAAAAAAAGACTGTTTATTGTTAAAAACAATAAGTATTTATATTTGTAAAAGCAAATAGATATTGATTTTCAAGTGGAATTTACAACACGATTGTATTTAGCATTTTGTTTACAATGCAGTGTTATAATATCTGTACGACTATTAGACAGTGACTGGTAGAATTTGAATATCATTAATAGTTTCAACTTAATTTTCTAGCCCCCTGAAAAAAACCCTAAACATTTTAGGCCCCTAAAAATCCCCCTTTGCGCGTACTTTCCCCCTAAATTTAGGGGGAAAACCCCCAAGTTGGTTACACTGCTAACACGCATGCGCCGAGCGGTGCGCCGTACCGCTCGGCGCGTAACTCTAGTCTGTTATGTTTCATGCCTAAACCAATGAACCGATTTTGCTGTAGCAAAGTAGTTTTTTGTTGCGAAATTAGTTATAAATATTATTTATTAGGGTAAGTTGATGTAAGAATTAAGATGCCAGTGGGGGTACCACAATAAATGATTTTAAGTCATTTGTTATACCATAATATTTATTTTGCACTTAAATATGACATCTTACGCCGACGTACGTTACCCTATATATGTATTTGTTTATACAGGGTGTTTGGTAGAGGGACCGACAAACCCAATGAGCGTGTTCGGGGGCCCTCTTGGAGAATAGAAGTTGGCCGAAAAAAAAAATCCCCGACACCCCAATTATTTTTGACTTTTTTTGTGAATTTTCGCGTTTCCTCCAATATTGTACCAATTTGGCTTTGCATGGCCTGAAGGTGTATTATAGACCAAATTCAACTAAAAACATCCGGTCTAAAACAGATTTTACAAATGTTATGGTGGTAAATAGGTACAATTTCGGAGAAAAAGGGAAAAATCACAAAAAAAAGTTAAACATATTGGGGGGTCGGGGATTTTTTTTGGCCAACTTGTATTCTCCAAGTGGTCCCCCGAACACGCTCATTTGGTTTGTCGGTCCCTCTACCAAACACCTTATATACAAAATTCCGTAGGCGTCCCGCTTTGACACGAAAAAAAATGGTCACGTTACTCATTCCGCTAAAGAGACCTATAAATCGTCTACTGCGCAAGTTTTTCGAGTCTCATCATTGGCAGCTCAGCACGTATTGTACCTATTTGGTTCTATTATTGGATAAGAAAGATAACGTAGATACGTATTCTATTTTGCATGATTATAATGTATGGTGATCAGGAGCGTAATCAGAACGAATAGGGGCCCCGCGAGCATTATCAAGTCTTAGTTTTAGTTACACTTGATGTAATATGTCGGGCAATGAATTTAATTTCCGAATTAATGACTCAATTTATCATACATCCATTATCATGTTTATTAATAGTATAGTAATCTTGCTTACTACTTTAGGTATCATTCTTTTTTGCCTCCATAATGGTTACATTGTTTTTAAATTACTACTTGATTAACTAATTACTTGAAAACCAAATTCTTGTAGATAAGAGCCTAGTTTTACAGTTATACATTTATTATTATTATTACCTCACCTTTTGGTCAAATATTATGTAATATCAATCATCATCATCATCATCATCAGCCTGTATATGTAATATCAATAAAACAATTCATAAATATCTTTATTACACTTATTTAATTCAATAAAATGTCCTACAGGACAATACATTTATAAGTACACCTATGGCTTAATAATGAGAAAAAATTAAAAAGACATAGTTGATGCAATTATTTTTATTACAAATCGACTTTTTAGGAACTAAAGTAGTATGGTATTTATGCGTAACAATGTTTTATATATGATTATTGAAATTTTGTACTATGCTTACACAATGAAAATTAATAAATATAGCGTACATTTCAGGTATCGATGAAACATTTCAACCTAAAAAATACAACCCTGCTGTACAAAAAGGTACAGTGTTTTAGCAAAAAATATGGAAGCACATATTATTTTAGAACCACTAAATTTTTATGCTGTACGTTGTGTATAAACATACGTCATCTACATTTTGATACTAACTCCATCTGATAAAACTTAATCAAATGTGTACACGGTTACACGTTACGTTACTTCGTAGACCTTCTGTAAAGTAGATTTTGAAACTTCCAGTTTGAAGTCTCTACAGAGATAGCGATTGCTTTACAACCGACATCGTTCGTTAAATCGGCACGACACAGACTGGAAACTTACCGTAACTGTGACAATCTCGTAACGAACCATGTTAACGTAAAGTTTTAGCTAGACTGTGGCGATTTAACGAATACCATAGCAGTAGCTAACTCGTGCTGACATGTGGAGGCTTCCACTCCTGACTTCCATGTTTGACAAAATAGTTCAACACCTTGAATTTAAATGATTAACATTTAACTAGCTCCTAAATATCAAAATGTTTTATATTCAATTGAACTCGTAGACTGTTGGGCTTATCTTTGACATAAGTATTGTGTTTATAAGTACTTAATTTTGTATATTTTATTGTGTGTATATTTTTTTGCCATTATCTGATATGAAAGTGTGTGTAATGTTTAGTTTTTTAACAACAAGAAAAAGCATCGATGTCGTTAAGTGTTTTTTTTTGCTAGATAATTATTATTTGTCAGTAGGCACAGTGCCGTGCGCTTCGAGTTTTATTGTGAATTAGATTAATATAATCATTTAGGTACCCCTACTTATGTGTGTCGAATACAAAATTTAGTACCTACTTATACCCGATTAACTTAATCAGTTAATTGATTTCCTGAAATGTAATTAGCTTCTTTCCTATTCAAATGTATATATTTTTGAAATCAAACTATGGTAGTAGACAAAGTTACAGTACAGATGAAATGAAAAAAAAATCAGGTATCGAGTTCAATACAACGTTTAATGTTTTCTATTACATTTATAAAAGAATATCAAATACAATACTGCTTTATTAGGTAATAATACTTCATAGTCATTTATCGTGCCCAAGTCTGCCAGCTCAATTCTTCATATTTATAACGCTAAGACCACATTATCATACTTTGAACATTCGTGCAATCACTAATTTAACTAATATGTTATCACCTAAATTGGTTATTCGATTCATTGGAAATACTGAAGCCAAAATTAGTGTATACTCATAACATGGACGCAATCAGGAAGAGTTAGTTAGAGTAGGAGGTCAAAACACCTATTTACAAAGACCATCATCAATCGCGTCTATACATGATGTTAATAATATTGAAATTTAAAAGTTGTTGAAATTATTGTCTATCACACGAATATTTAGTCGACAGCGTGGCAGTAACATGCAAATTTCAGTTATAGTAATTATTTGTAGACCATGAACTCTCCTTGTTGGAGTTCGTCTTCGATTTGCACGGTGCATTTCACGTTAGCTTCGTGGTCGCATTGCATAGTGGCTTCGTTGAAGAATAGACCGTCGGAGCAGTAGAACGATTGTGCCACGGGACCGTTGCATTTCCAGTAACGTTGGCAGTCACCCCTGGAAAGAAATGGAAATGATAAGTACCTATCTTTTTATGGAGTAAATGGCCTAGTTAGTTGTGAGTCAGCCTTCGCAGCTTGACATGCGTGAGCAGATGCTTCTTCTCGGGTCTTGGATGTTTGTGATATATTGATGTGTGTGTATCCATGCCTTCCGCGACACAGGGAATCCTAGTGCGGGGGCGTGAGCGTATACACGTAAAACGGTAACTTCCATAACCTTCACGAAAATTCATTCGGAAATTACAACCAGATGGTAAACAAACAACCAGAGTCGCTTATGAAAAATGCCAACATTGTGACCATAACGCTGTCATTTCTAAATAAACGTCATATTGTTTTTATAATAGTTATATATTTAAATAAGTCTCTTTACAATTATCTTAAAAAGCTAAGTCGATAGAAATGGGCATGGCGGGTGGTCAACAGACAAAAAGATTGGCACCGAAGAATATAGGTATTGTAATATAGTAAGTTAAGAAAAATATGTTTGATAAAGACTTAGAATGGAGTTATTGCAAAGGTCGCAAAAAGCACTTTATTACAGTACCCGCAATGGGGCTATTTACAAAACAAAACTCCGCCATTTCCGGTTTTCCTCTTATATGTCTGGCAGTTTAAGGCAATCGAGGTTAAGACTTTCAGCAGATGTATGGCACTCACTTGTAAGCCACCTGTCTTGCGGCAGAACCGGCATTGTTGCAGTTGAGGATGCCGTTGAACTTAGTATCAGACAAACCTGACAATGGGCGGACTGTTCCACTGGACTCTGCTGTCAGGATTTCTGGAATGATACAGGTGTTTGAGAAGATATGTATATTTAATGCGATTAGGATACGGTATAAGCATGAGGCCCTGGTGTTAAGGTGGTAACTACAACCTATATCAGATGCATTTCGTCACAAGTAACGAACTGAACTGAGCCCGCAACCCTGAGACATGCTGTTAACGAAAGAAATTACAAGCACATGACAATGTGTTGTCACTGGTGAAGAGTCGGGGGACTCTTCGCCGGCTTGCATGACCCCACACATCTGAGGAGTGACCTTTGTGAGCAAGGGCACCCCTTCACAGGCGCTGACGCCCGGTTAACAACCCGGGCCTACCGCTGGGGCGAGATGGTGAATGCCAGCGCAACCCTATCTCACCCATCTGGCGGAGGACTGCTCACGGGGGGGTTTTAGTGGGTCTGAGCCCCACATACCCCCATCCGTCAACCCCCGTAACGGAAGGGATGTGGACAGCATTTACCCCCCTCAAAATAAAAAAAAAAGGTGGTGTAATAGCTTACCAACGGGTCCGTTTTCGATCTCTTCGCCAAAGGTGCCAATTTCTCCCTCGCTGAACCCAGAGCCTTCAATATCATAGCGGAGAGTGCAATTGCTGGCCCAGGCCCAATTGCAAGTCTGCAAATAAGAAACGCGATAAACTATTTTTTGCTTCTTCTCCCTGCCATGTATTGTGTCCATTAAATTGTTTTGTTTTTAAAAGCACTGTCAATATTAAATATAATATAATATTAAAACTGAAACACAGTTTTATTTAGCTATGCAGCTACAGGAAGAGAAATCGATGACAGTGCACAAGATGAGAAGCATCTGCCTTTAACAATAACTACGAAATAAGGTTCTTAAATGTGATGCTATTGAAAATATTACCATCCCGAAATTCGAAGATTAAACTTGATTAGGATTAAATAGGTATCCTTATACAAAAGTAAATAAATGCGAAAAGTGTATTATTTTATATTACATATCTAGTTCTTTGACATACCTGTCAAAACAATAAACACAGTACAGATATAAGTATCACAAATATAAAAACTTATCGATATGTTCGCTGTCTGTCAGTTTCTTCCGGCTAATCTCCGTAATGGTTGAACTGGTTTTGACAATAATTTCAAAGATAGCTGATGTTATAAGAAGTAAACTTTGCTACGTTTATTTTTAAACGATTATCTCCCGAGACCACGCGAGCTAAGCCGTAGATGGGTTAGGTAGTAGTACATATTATATACTCGTATGAAGGTAAGGCCTACCTGCATCACAAAGTCGAATACTAGTCCTCCGGGGGCGCACGAAAACTCTACTTCTTCTCCATGGACGCACATGAAGAACTTGGTGCAGTTTTCGAAGTGAGGCAGGAGCAGGAACTCCTAAAAGTATACATAAGTACTCGTATTATATTTATTTTCAATTAATATGCCACAATGCCACCACTTCATGCTAGAATTTATACAGTACATATACTAATAACGACATAACACTTCAGTATGAAAATAGTTAAAATGAATTACACTATAACATTATAAATGCTAAAGTTAGACACCTAAGTATGTTCAACCTCCTTTGACACAATAACGGCTGAACGATTTTTAATTCATCAATTTGGAATTGAAATCCCCTGATTAACCCTCTTAATTTTATTCACTATTTCTCTTAAATTTTCTTTTTTTTTAATAAGATACTTATTGCTCTAATCAATTAGGTGCTGAAACGGTTGAATGGATTTTGATGAAATTTGGTTTATGGTTAGGTTAGTTAACAGACGTTTGATGTTAATTGTACGCGTCATTCCCGAGAGATTAACTATTTGAGTTTATAAATAAATAACCCAAATCCCAAATTATATATGTATTTATTTATTTATTTATGTTATAAATATTTATTTATTTCAATTAAGTTATGTTTGTGTAGTTTATGTAATTAAATATTATTTAGGTTTACTTTTGACGTTGTTTTCAAATACACTGCCGTCTATTTGTGTATCATAATTTCTCTCCATCCGATCCATCCATCTCCATAAGACCGCCCATTGTACAACAGTACTAATAATTGTATATTAAATGTATCCACTTTTTTATGTATAATAAAGCGTTATCTATCTATCTATCCAAACATTCCATATAAATATACCAAATATTTGAAAATCTTACTTTGCCAAGGGGATCACAAGAAAGTGTGTTAGGATCGACGCCTTCTAGAGGTCTCTCTGTTTCATGGATGTTGAGGTTATCACTTAGATTAGACGTGGACGCTGCCGCAACCACCGCCACCAGCACGAAGAAAGAAATAGTTTGGGCTGTAAAAAAAGCAGTGGGTTATAGATATATATATATATATATATATTTATATAAAGGTTACTCTATTTTTCATTAATTGTATTCTTGATGGTAAATTTCATGATGAATGACTTCTACTGTACCGCCCATAGGTTTAAACGGTTCAGTTATAGATTGCATTGTATATTGCACGTAACAGTTTTATGTCTTGTTCTCCCTCTTAAGACCTTATCAGAACAGTGCTTATTAAGCACTGTTGAGACGCATATATGATACTGGTTATACTCTTCCCTTGTCGCATGTGTTTGTAATATCTATTGAGTTATTTTAAACAAAGTCAAGAGTCAGCAGTTAAATTGTATTATTTATCACAAGGTACTCATAAATACCTAAAATATAACATAGCTCATCTACTTTCATAACGTCAAAATTATTTTTCAAATCTTATTCTACGGATATCAAGACTAATCGCAAAACGTCACGGTCCTAGAAAATATGCGAAAGTCAGAACTATTGTACATCGATTAGCATTATTAGCATGCTCAAACATCAATTTCCTTTTAGAGGACATGAAAAAACACTTAAAAATAAAGATTATAAGCGAAATCAGCGTGAAATACATTGATTTTTATCGATAATTAAGATTTTTTCATCATCGCTCAGAATTAAACGCGATAAAATCAGTCACATATGTTATCAATAAATTGGTTTATTTTTATCTGATGTTTAAACATTGATAAATAATATTGTTAGCAACTTAGGTCGATGGAACTGGCAGTTTGCATCAAAAATATTTTTCTAATCTTTTCAGAAACCAAACTTGTAGCCGATTCTATATAATGTAGTTAAAAAAATTTGGCTCCATAATTAGATGTCAACTACAAATACCGCAAATACCAATCTGACAATCAATTCAGATACTTACCATTACATATATAATGCTCATGCATGATGGCATGAAACAAAAAAAAATATTTATGCCTGTAATGTCTTCCCCCATAATTTCTCATCCTAGTGACGTCTCTGTTTTATGTTAATTTCGAAGATTTTTAATGCACCCGTAATTTCCTGCCAAATACTTATTGTAGGTATTAACTACTTACCTAGTTGTTGTTTCAAATTTTAATAACATGAGTGATTCCTTAAATTAGTCATTTAGGTTATCAAATTGAAAACTGATTATCTGCATACATCACATTTTACCGACCCGCCTAACTATTGTTATACTATTGAACAAAGATTGGTGGGAAGTATGGCCTATTGGTCTACATTAATCATTCTGTATATTGGTATACGTGGCAATAATATTTTCAACGTTCATAAGTGCGTCTTTGATGCCTAAATTGAATAAATGATTTTGACTTTGACTTTGACAATAGTTCCTACGCAAAAGCGATCAAACCGTCAGCGTCGTTGTAGGGCGAACTCTGGTACTATTACTTCTTCCGTGGACATAGCCATAATTAAAAAAGTACTGTAGGGGTTAAAGCACTTGTCTGTGGAATTGGATTTTTATATGGTCGGTCGCATTGACATTGGAAGTCACATCACAATCGCACCTGTCTGTAGACGGAGAATAAGGACGACATAATAGTGTTGTAATTAACATTTGATATCCATTACCTTTTCCCCCTAAAACTGTATAGTTTGTGAACTTATTACCGAGAACATATTTTGTAATTTTGACATAAGAATATTTTTGACACAGGCAGAATCTTTTTTTATGGACAAAATGTCTTCATTAGCCAAAGAAGCCATAATACCAAAGAAACCAAGTCAACGTCACGTTTGGAATCCTTGAATAAATATTTTTTTATTATTTATATAATAAGAAGTTTTGTATTATTATCTACGTAGCGTAACAACCTATTAGTGTTAAATCTATTAAATAAAAATGAATTTCTGTTTCCGTTGGTAAATAACTTGATTTACCGATTTGAATAATTATTTTAAAATTTAAAATATTTATATAGGGGTGAATAAATCATAAAAAAAACATAATAAACATCACCCTTCACCACGCAGATTAAAGCGCAGGGCACAGCTGGTAACATGTTAATATTATGTATGTCGTAACGTCGTCATTTACGAATAAATTTGAGAATCCAATTAGATCACCTATCATTATTTACGTGTATAAAAGTATAAAAAAATCTAATTAATGTTTACGTATTCCCTCATTTATTGTCACTGCACACACCGCTATCTAGGTACCTAAATATGCAGCGATAATGATCTCACTAAATGGATTACAACGATTTTTGGCATATCAGTTTAAAATCAAGGATTTTGCGTATGAATTGCGTGCAATAGGGAAATTTGTCCACTACCTCTTCTCGTGATTGAACGATGTGTCGACAAACAAATTATATAAAAACAAATTATTGTCCAACGTGATCACAAACAACAAACGCTATGTAGTCTGAGCAAACAACATAGGGTGTATTGTGATACCGAAAAGTTAGTAGCGTAGCGAAGTACATGCGTAAGGCTCACCATGTTTTCGTTTTATAATTACAAAATTTTAATGAGCGTGAGTAGGTATGTACCAGCGCAACTTCAGAAGTTTGTATCTACAAAAACGTATCTTTCATCGTTATAAATTGCGTTGCGTAATACATTTCTGAGGAGCGTAATCCAATCTGGCGGCGGCGGCGGGGGGAAACGCAACATTTTGACGTGTAATGTAATATTGCCCGTAGACTGAACTCAACCTATATTTCGGCCAATAATACAATAGTATTCTTAGAAAACTTAAGAGGATTGCATAGCTAGTACTTTCCATGCTAAAAGAGAAAACTCTTTTTTATCCTGTTAACATTGTAGCGGTGGATCTATTACTAAAACTTTCTAAAGCGATTGCGAGGAAATCTCAAAAACTATCCATGATTTTGTATACTATGCCTCTTAAGGGGATTGCATAGCTAGTACTTTCCATGCTAAAAGAGAAAACTCTTTTCTACCTCTTAACATTGTAAAAAAGTAAATTTATAATACTTTGAAATACTGAAAAGATCAAAACGTACGGGCATAGAAAACAATGTCATGATTCCATGAAAAAAAATCACTGAAATCGGACAATGTTAAGAGGTAGAAAAGAGTTTTCTCTTTTAGCATGGAAAGTACTAGCTATGAAAATCCTTTAAGAGGCATAGTATACAAAATCATGGAATGTTTTTGTGTTTTCCTCGTAATCGCTTTAGAAAGTTTTAGTAATAGATCCACCGCTTCAATAAAACTAAACAGGACAGTGACTTAATGACACATTTATTTATGTGACTGTGATTCTGAATTCGTTAATAAAAATTATATGCAATAATTCTGGGATTTTTAAACATAATTTTATCGTGTGCAATGGCAAATATACAAATGTGCGAATCCACTTTTAAAGAAACAAAAACCGACAGCTGTTTAGTTTCATTTCAGTGTTGTCAGGAACAGGATACTTTATACTTATGGTAACTTTTACATTAGTCAAGTTATTTGTAAGAGTAGGAGGTAAATTATTTTAGAATAACTTCGAAATCGAAGTGAATCCTAACAATAAATTCGAAAAGATAATATTAAAGACATCATGCGTTGACCAAACATTCTGACCAAATATCAGTCGATCAGGGTAAATTAAGGTATGATAGGTGTGTGATTCTAAGCTAAATGACGGGGTTACAAATTCAACATTAAAATTTTACTTATTATTTTTAACGCTCTGACTGAAGTCTCTGGTAACTTTTAATAAAAACGCGCTGGCAGCACCAAAAAAAGATCTGCATACATTTTGAATTACATTACACAGTTCTTTGATTGAAAACTAATTTTTACTTAATTTTACACTGGTTTTGAAAAATAAAAAGCATGTCTTCGGACTCTGATGAAGACTGCTATGGCAACATAGCACAGAAGCTGCAGTCAATAAAAAGTAAATACAAAGAAGATAAAATAGAAACAAGCAACTTGTTTGATGATTCAATAAAAACCGACTCTGCCGTGAAACAAGTCGATAAAGTGATTGAAATCTATGATAACAGTAGCAAAAAGGACAGTGATGTGCCTAAGGACGATTCAGACGTTGAAGAAATATCGCTGGACGCAATTATCGCAAATAATAGTAAAAAGAGACAGACCCGTATTTCTAAGCGTAACGCTGACATTTCCGCTGATAATATTCTTCCCACCAGAGCCAGGAAGAGGTCTAAAGCTTCTAAAAAGAGCTCTCAAAATTCTGCAACTGCAAGTCCTGCCTCAAACCTGAGTACTACGAATCAAAGCGTAAGTGCCGAGGTTTCTAACACAGTGCAGACGCCTAGTCCTAACATCAGTGTTACTGTGTCTACGAGTAGAATAAGAGGGGGCAGGAGAAGCCGTAGAGGTATCTCAAATTCTATTAGTAATATAGGCACAACTTTGAGTACAAGTAATACAAATACTACTGTGAGTAATCCAAATATTACTGCAAGTAACTCAAATACTACTGCAAGTATCTCAAATACTACTACACGAAATACAAGGACAACACGAAGACAAGCTAGAGGCCGAAGCAGACAAAGAACGCCTAGAAGGCGACATACAGAGCTATTAGACTTATTTCCAATGTTATTTCCGAGTAGCTCAAGCTACCCTACATATAACATTGGTAATACAGATGAATATCCAGACGAATGCTACAATCAACCTTTATTTACTGAGCAAAATAAGAAAGCTGATGATGTTATTATTGTCGGTGAGAATGAATTAGAGAATGATGTGATAGATGAAAACGAAGACTTATCCGTTAAAGTGTACTGGCAGAACTGTGAAGTTATCAAGTTTATGATACGTCGTTTTCAAAAATTCACTCCAATATTTGACTTCTTTGCTAACAAAGAAAATGTGAGTCACGACAAATTATTCTTCACCTACAACGATAAGATACTAAAAGTAGATGATACACCTGATTCTATAACATATAGTATTGTTAAATTTATTGACGGTGGTATTATTAACCAAAGTGTGTCGAGTATAGTCCAAAAAGACCAGAGTACAGCAAAAGATGGTATAACTCTTAAGTTTCAGTGTCAGAATGTCAAGAAACCATTCAATAAAGTGGTACGACTTGATGAAAAATTGGCTGTCGCATTTATGATGTGTGCAGAGCATTTGGAAAAACCTTTGGATAAGTTGAAGTTCCATTTCGATGGGGATTTGATATCAGGTATAGCTAATTTATTATTATTTACTACATTAACTATATAGAAAACAGGCTCAGCTGATAGGAAATTGAATATGCAGTCTACAATTTTTTTTGCTAGGAGACACCTGTTACTTGCAACTTGAAAATGAAGTCATTTCACAAAAATATGAGAAATAAGAGAGTATCCTGCAAATTATGATTCAAAAATCTGTTAAAATTGCTGTAATTGACTTTTTTCTTTATTGAGTTGAATTTCACACTTGACAGTTGTGTGACCGACAGATAATAGCTGGATTGGGCTGCCATATAAAAATAATTTATGCCATAAATGATCTCTTTTTGCAATGAGTTTGCCTACAATGTTGCTCTAAATTTCCACTATAATGCTTTAGCACTGTTGTAACAGTTGTTCAGAAGCAACATGTTGCTTCGTGTTGTAACATCTGGCATCTAGGTGTGGTAGTATCAACCAAAGCAGTATCTTGTATGTGAGGCTTTCGTAGTTCGTTGGTCGGCAAGAGGCGCACCAAGAATAGTTGAAACTTGGATGCCAACTATATGTATCTATATTGCAATTTTTAGAGAGAAAAATTCACATCCTCGGACGGCATCGAACCGGCGTCTTCCGGCAATCTGTGTCAGACGCAATGACCATCTAGGCCACCGAGGCTCGAGATCCAAGCATTAAGATATTAACTCTATCTATTTTTAACCATCTTACGGGGACGGAGCGTCATCTATTGAACAACTTTGACAGCATTATCCAACCGAAAGAAGAATTGTTTAGAAATCCTTAAACTTTCGTACTGACATCACAACCCATTATAATTTAAAAATTGCAATGTTTTGTATCGCTAAGCAGGCATTATTATACTATATAATACTATAAAAATTATATGTTATATTATTTATCTATATAGGTATATATATATATATATATATATATATATATATATATATATATATAGACAAGCCGAGTGCCGCAACACCTGGAGAAACCTTGTCCAGAAGGCCATTTATGGTGGTCACGACCCTCAGCCATGAGGAAACGATTAAGAAGAGAATATATATATATATATAAAAAGCGAAAGGTCACTCACTCATCACGAAATCTCAGAAACTACAAGTGCTAGGAGTTTGAAATTTTGCATGCGGGTTCTTTTTAGGACGTAGGTGCTCACTACGACAGGATTTTATGAAATTCAACCCCTAAGGGGTTTTTTTTGGGGTTGATAGTTTGTATGAAACTTCGTTATTGCCAGTGCTAAAAGTTTCAAATTTTGCATGGGGGTTCTTTTTTGGACCTATGTACTCACTTTTTGTGAAATTCAACCCCTAATTGAAATCTGTAATTACCGTATCCCGCGAGGCCACGCGAGCGAAGCCGCTGGCGGGTCAGCTAGTATTGTTATATAACTATCACATAGAATTTTGATTAGTTAGTTTAGTACAAGTGGGTAGATGCCTTTAAAAATATTGTATATATATATAATATAAAAAAATATAGTAGTAGTAGTATATATAAAGTAGATGCATAATTGTTGCTATGCTGTACACAGCAGTGTGGCACAAGAGTGTTGGATTGCTGTGGTAGTATTGATACTAGTAAATAAATATGAGTTTTTTTGTGGACCTCGATAAAAAATTTCATTACTATCGGGCATCCCATTC
This sequence comes from Selenia dentaria, assembly GCA_917880725.1. NCBI lineage: Eukaryota > Metazoa > Arthropoda > Insecta > Lepidoptera > Geometridae > Selenia > Selenia dentaria. Next base: position 3,724,224 of record OU862902.1, read on the forward strand.
GAAATTACTTGCCTGCTTTAGTTGATCAGGTTATATCCCTTACCATTTTCTCCCTTGTCAGTTGGAGGGGAAATTCTTTAATTCAGCCTTGTTTAAGTCAATCCTTACAATTGAAATGAATAGAAGTTTGGTGCTATAAAAAAGTTGTAAAATATCATTGTTTTATTGAACCATATAAATTCCAACTAAGATTAGCGTTTTATCATATTATAAAGGAAGTTGAATGAATTTTTATTATTAGATAAATTATTTTTATAATGGTTGTATCTATGAATAGAGTGAATGGAATATGTATGAGGATTAATACAGATCTCTTGCATCTGGCTTTCCTTGTCTGTGTAACTATGATAATTTACCTTTAGTTTTACTTATATGTACATACATAATATATTGAAAAGTTACATTATCATCATATAATAAAACTGTAGAGGTTGATTTTCTGTACACTGAACAAAAATGCTAAAAACCGAGTCAGGGGGATGTAAGGAATGAAATCAAACTAATTTAGATTTTTTCAATTTTCTTGTTTCTCTGTCTGTTTGTATGAGCTAATCTCCGAAAAAGACTGGACCGATTTAAATGTAATTTTGTATGATGGTAGCTTATATCCTTGGTCAACATATAGGATACTTTTGATCCCGGTAAATTAAAGAGTTCTCGTGGGATAGTTAAAAAAATGTAATTAACCGTATACCGCAAAACCACGCGAGTTTAATTTTATATAAGGTATAGTTTTTTTTTTGTTTTGAGGAAGACTTCTAGTTAATAATTAATGTTTTATTTTTGCTATACTGGACAGATTTTGATGTGGCTTTTGATACATAATTTTGCTTCACTCCCACTGAGATAGAGGTATATGTTGTTCTAAGTACACATGTATATTAGGTACCTATCCAAAAAATCAAATATGACATAAAAAATTGTGAAACGTTTTTTTACTACTTTTTTTTATTTCAGGCAAGAACACACCCAGAGAGCTAGAGTTAGAAGGAGGTGAATGCATAGATGTAACTATATGCAGTTGATAATACATATTTTACATAGTATGAGTATGTATGTTGTTGCAATTTTCTTCTGGAAGAAGGCTAGCAGTATTTGGATGCAGAAAGCTGAACAAGGCCAGCTGTGGCCTACAGAGAGGCATATGTTCAGCAGTGCATAAGTGGGTGTTGATGTTAATAATGAGTTTTTATTTTATATTGTATGTAAATAAATAAATAAAATAATAATTTTCAATCACTTATACCCCCCACTGGATTCAAAGACACATGTTAAAATATCACAAATAACCATTATGTAAGAGCAAAAATGTTTGTCATATACATATTATATAATTTACACTGGTTGACCTGCCTGCGTCTTCGCTCTCTTGGTGTAGTGGCGACAGAGTTATTCTTAAAATTTCAATAAACCAATACGTTTTTATGAACCAATTGACATGTAACAAACACTGAGGCCTTTATTAATAAACGGTGCGTAAACATAGATTAGGCATAACATGCTTTGTCTTGATTTCACGCGTGACATTTACTGCAAGCGAAAAATTTACAGATAGATGTTTTAACTACTCCGGGTTTTCTACAAGTTTATTAATAAGGCCGTGAATGTTAAGTGACTAGCACAATATATTAGTGAAAACCACATCTAAATCGGATAAGCCATTTCTGAGATTAGCGTGCACAAACGCACAGCGACTAACACAAAAATTGTAACATACATTTTTGTTTCATTCTTTTTTTTTTCGTTTATATAGGTCGCAATTTTTCTCGTATATCTTCCATGCACAGATAGCGATCCGCTACATTTTTTTATATGTATAGATTTAATATCCATCACATTTCATTCGCCCAGCCAATTATAAGATATCTAATTATAGATAGACTATACTTGAAGTTCTGACTGTTAATGCCTTTTATGTTACAAGTTACTATGGAAATTTTACCTCTAAGGGGGTGAATTACATTTATCTCTGTGGCTTCGTATCCGATAGACCAAACGAGCAAAACTGCTGGTATCAGCTACTTTAAAATTAAATATATATTAGACTGAACTTCAAGTGAAGTACCAGGCAATCATGAACCAGAAAGAGGTTGCTAAGGTTTCGTTCGTCAACTCTCAAAGAGCTTAGTACGAATTCAGTACGTATTTATATTTTTAATGCGAATGTCATCATTAAAAATGAAGTAGCTTTTGATGTTTTCTACGATAAGAGATTCTAGATCCGATTGCCAATATCACGTGTTTGAGGGGAATGGCGATAGGAAGAAAGAGATAACGGTATTTTGCAATGTTTGTCATACAAAGGAGGTTAATGTATCTAGTCCTTGGATGACTAAATTTTAAGGGCAGTGCACGGACGGCCGTTAAAAGTTCAATATAACATCAACTTGTTGTTCTAGGAATAAGTGCCTAAGCCTTATCTTTTTAATAGTATAACTACGCAAGTAAGTATGTTTGGTACGACGTACGATAAAGCCGTTGGATGGATTTGAATTAAATTTGGAACGATAGAATTACATTTACCCCTATTCAACGGGGAGTTCTCGATAATTGCGATACTGTAATTATTTTAAATAACTTTTTAATGCAATTTAGTGATGAGACGGGAAAGCCTTGCGTCTGTTCATAATAGGCTGTCCTATGACAGTGGCAGCCACTCAGAACTTAGAACTGTAGTTGTGTGCGGACCTGTCTGCACTCGTCGCCCCATGACATTGGTTTTTGAATCTCTTTCGCCCAATAATGTAGATACATTAGCAACATTGCTACAATGCCCTTCACACCCTAACTCGGTAATAATTGCGCACTATTGCATTGAGTCAGAATATCTGACACTGCGGTGGTACCCAACAAGACAGCCTCTTGCCTAAGAGGCCTACCGTCTAGTCAGGTATCCTCGGCTCTTACGATTCCCATCCGTCGGGATGAACATGAAATGGCTCTCGGAGAAAACTTACTTTTTTAAGTATTTAATATTACTTTAATTTTATCCCCTACTCCGTAAAATAGTCACTTCAAGAGGTGGGGGGTAGGAGTAGTAAAGCTATGAGTTTGTCATATCCTAGAACTTGACTTGATGTATCGCGATAACCTTATTCAGAGCGGATGAAGTCGCGAGCAGAAGCTAGTAGTATGATATGACGTATTTAGATTACTAAATGAAAATATAATGTTCCGAGGATATTGATATTAACTTTTTCTTTATTCATTTTCACCCCTCATGCTCCCACTTATTCATTATCGCCCCATATCAGAGCCTACTAAGTTTCAGTTCCGACCCCGTTGTTTCTTCTTACTATACTCTTACGTGCCCAACCCTTTTTTCTATCGATCAAATTTACATGAACGAATATGCAGTTATATATTTAATGTATTTATTTGTTATTGCCCCATATTCGTGATCAACATTCAGGCGAATGTGAATCACTTTACATATTATGAAACCTTTTATTAAGAATCGTTACTCGATTTATACTAAGTCTAGATTTTTTAAATAATTTTATTGTGGTTAATCCGAAGTAATTTTGCTATCAACATTGATGGCAAAATTTTGTTTTACAATATTTTCCATCTATATTTCATCAATAATGTGCTAATTTTAACTGATATTATTGTTATAATAATATATTTATTTATTTTTACCCCTTTATTTCTGGATTATTCATGATCACCCCATATTTGCGATCCCAATTTCAGATGAATTTCAAATCACTAGAAATTTTAGTAGGCCTCATTTATTTTTATCTTTATTTCTATCCCTTTTCTACGCGTTGATTCCCTGTAACCCCATCGCCCCATCTTGATCCAATTTTAGATGAATATACAACTCACCAATCATGTTTGTGAGTGAGTTATTAATCTGCGTTCAACACAATTATAAAATAACAAATTTCACTATTGAAAACACTATGTTGTCAGAGAACACTATGGGACGAATTGAACAGGCCAGCTGCTTAAAACCGTCTGAAGAATACACAAAAAATGCATTATTATATACAAAATTCGCGAATACTCGCTGAAAACTATAAAATTGCTATCGTGGAAAGACATTATGTTCCAATATCAACCTTATATTGGTGATAATAAAGAAATTACAATAGTTTTGTGCTTGTAGTTAAATCGTTTCGCTGATATCTATGAGGAAGAAATATCTACTTAGATTAATTGCTTTATCGTCTGATAAAGGTACAATAGTATTATGATAAAAGCACTCGTCACTTTGAACTTATTACTTAGGTTTAATTACACTAATAACACTTAGGGGTGGTGTTTTTTCTGCGAAGCAGTAATGTTCGCAATACTGTGGTTTGAAGTGCCGGCGACATTACAGGCACATGGGACTTAACAACTTAATGTCTCAGGGTTAAAGGCGCAGTGCAGTTGGTCAGTCATGAAATGCATCTGTTCTAGGAAGAGCCGCTTACCGCTTAACATCAGGTGGGCCTAGTACTTGTACCGTCTCCTAGTAACACAAGTAGCTCTGCGAACAGTAGACCTCGCGAGCACAGTTTTATCAGCGGCAATGTCTCGCAGTCTGGGGCCTTACCATCAGCTTCGTAAAAACCATGCAAGTTCCGTGCAGTTGTTAAACCTGTCATAAACAGTTTTGAATGAAATCATACCATGATGCTGATTTAGGTGAATAGTGAATATTGTTTTCTCAAAAGTGAACGGATAATATGGTCTCTGGCATTCTAACAATTTACTATAACCAACATTGCAGATGTCTAGACGTTTGTAAGCTAATAAACTGAGTGGATTTAGAGCGACATGTTAACGAGTGTCCATACAAAAAAATCAGGTGAACGGTTTTTCTACGGTTCTTGAATAGTAGGCCTGGGCAGGCCTGCTTTAAAGTTGTCACGGTACGAACAAACCGGGCAGTTGTCTAGAAGGCCTGCTTTAAGAGCTCATAGTAAGGCCCCAGAACTAAAATGCAGTGGGTGGTGGAATATTATTCCAGTAGGTACAGTCAAAGCCATAGAACAAAATAATGAGGGGTCAAAAACACGCCGAAATCATAACCATATATTAACCGTATCCTGTTCTACTAATATTAACGCGAAAGTTTGCGAGTAGGATGTGTATATATATCCTATTAATATTATAAACGTGAAAGTTTGTATGTATGGATGTTTGTTACTCTTTCACGCACAAACGGGGGGGCTAATGTTGATGAAATTTGGTATGGGGGTAGATGAGGCGCTGGATTAACACATAGGATACTTTTCATCATCATCATCATCATCATCCATCACCACGCGGGTGAAACCGCGGGGCGCAGCTAGTATATATATATGTTTGGATGTGTGGATCTTTGTTACTCTTTCACGCTCAAACGGCGGGGCCAATATTGATGAAATTTGGTATGGAGGTAGATGAGGGGCTGGATTAACACATAGGATACTTTTCATCGTCATCATCATCATCCATCACCACGCGGGTGAAAAAGCGAAATAAATATTCCTGGACACAGCATAGACAAAATAAAAGTCAAAAGTACGATATCCTTTTGACAGCTCGATACACTAGACGTGGTCGACGACCGTCAAGGGTGATGAAATGTATAATGACAGTTGTTTCCATGGTGATTAATTTTATATTTGTATGTACGTAGGTACCGTATTCATTATTAGTGTTTACTGATTGATTTACTAAGTATTAAAATTTACTCATATATCCATGTAACTATATTATGACGTTTTGGTATAAAGATAGATATGGCTTTGGAGAAGATAATAAGCTACTCGAAGTATTAATCCTGCGCAGACGAAGTCGCGGGCACCAGCTAGTATATTAATATATGTTCTTGCCGAATATTACCAAACTCGTCCAGTTTTTAAACTTCACAACCTATTATCTCGGCAACCACTTGACCAATTATGCTCATATTCGAAATTCCTCTTTAAAGTCAGGTACCTAATGTGTGTGTCAACTTTTCTTTATTAACAACAAAAATCGGTAGGTAAATAACGCCACAGAAAACTTACCTCCTTTTTAGGAAATGTATCCCCTCCATTCATAAATCGTCGAAGGCTAAAAAATTACCCAGTTTCGACAAGATTGGTATAAATACACGAAAAGGAGGACCAATATACCTACTACGAAGAAATTTCTTCGTAGCCAACATACAACCTAATGATTGAACAAGTTATAAGAAGAAATTATACTTTAAGTTGTAATAAAATATTGTATGTGTTACAAATAAATTTCAGGTTCAATGCAAGTTCAATGGTCAGCACCATTGAACTTGCACCCAATGACTTTCTATCGTGCTCGGCCCATTGAGAATAGTAGACCTCGCGACCACTTCTAATATTTTTTATATTCATGGGGCACGCATTTTCATTCGTTTTCCATTTTAACCTGTTTTCTACCGACTTCCAAAAAAAGGAGGAGGTACTCAACTCGACTGTAAGTTTTTTTGAAAGTCATTGTTGGCACCCATTTAGATCTCACATCTTTTGTCGTCTAATTGAGGCATATATCAAATTATAGAACTTGGTATTATTTCACATTTATGTTTTTGATGACATTTATGTATACATCAAGTTGTCATGTTCTAAAACTTGATACTGGCAGAATACCGTTTTACAACGTTTACAAGTACAAGAAGAAGTACAATTTGAAAAATTTAATACCGACTTCCATTCTATTCAGTTATTGGAGTGCTACGAATAATAATAAGTCAGGAACAGTAACTGCGTTAAAAAAATGACCCAACAAAAGTCGTGTTCAAGTAGGCGGGGCTTAAAAGTCGTGTTCAGTACGTCATCAGTCGGACATTTTTCTTGCAAGCGAGCACACGTGAAATCTTCGCACACATTTTAATTTTTATCATTGTGAACTACAGCTGTGAATCATCATGCCAGCATGTGTTGTGAAGTGGTGCAGGATCCATACAAGATTAAAATGTCCAGGAATCACTTTTATTAGTACGTAGTAGCAAAATTATATATAATTCAAAGATGTTCAAATACGTATACAAACCGAGATGGTCAATACTATGCAAAATAAAGTCAGTCTATTTTTGTTTAATTTAGGATGTATTTTTTCTTCAGGACTAAATATTGAAATGTATGTAATGTGCAATGGTTTTGCTTGTTATGTTTTATTCTCGCTTGCTTGCCGATTCAATGCGGCAAAAGAAGTGCCTAGCTGCACTTTAGCTAGAAAGGCAAGAGTATGACTGCCTGTGAAAACCAGCATAGTTATACTACGTTAATTTTGACTGAAAACAATAAAATTATAGATAATAAAAAAAATATGGACCATGTTACACAAAACCTACCTACCAATTGGTACAGTAAGTACTTACTGTTTTTTTAAATTATATTATATAAAATATCATATTTATCTTTTATGCTGATGATTTGTCCCGAAGAAACATCAACATCTTTAAGAGCCTTTATTCTGCGCAGCGCTGCGCGAGTTTAGGTATTTTACATTAGCGAGTTACTTACTAGCGCGCCCTGCGGCAGTGGCCTTACCACTTGAGCAAAATAGTGCGCATTAATATTTGGATCTTTTTTTTATCTACTTTGGTTTTTATGTCACAAATAGACGTAGGTCAAAAAGGTGAAATCACGCAGGACACATTTTATTTTTAATATCGACATTAATTAACATAATATGATAATTATTAATCAAGTACATGTTATCTACAAGAGCATAGTCTAGAAAAAAGTAAGATTTAACTCATGTAACTACCAAAAAGAGATGAGAATAGCAAATAAAACAGCCATCAGGTAGTTCCTGATACCTACCAGTTTCTGGATTCAGCATCAGGTCCTGGTCACCAGCTAGAAAAAAGGTATCGCGAAGACGATTTATACGATCCCAAACACGGTGTGTCTACTATTAACCATCACATAGTTCCTGCTATCAGTTTCCAGCTCCAGCATGGATTCCTGGATACCAAGTATAAGCATAAGAAATTTGGTTAATAGTAAAATACTAGCCTCTCAAGGGTCGATGTCATTATAACAATGAAATTTCTATTGTGTCTGACCTTTGATGCACTAGATGTCATATAAAATTATTTGTTAGAAACCCACTTAGAAATGTTACCTCAATAAGTATCAGGAAATTTTGAGCGCACTAATATTTAGTTGTGTAAGTGCGGGCGTCAGAGCGATACGTCCTCTGACCTCTCTCTAAGAGGCCTCAGCCGCGTCTGACGATTCGTGACTGGTGCGGCCGAGTTTATGATTGATTTTAAAAACGTGTGTGTGTAGAAACAGCTCGGCAATAACAAACTAATAAACAATTTCTAAATGTAGTCTATGGAACTTGAACTTGTTAATCAAATAATGTTCTAGTACATCAGGTAAGAATAATTGACATAATATACTATATTAATCATTATTATGTGACCCTTCAAACACTCAGCAAAAACGCGAATTGGCGCTTCCAAAGCGTTTACGCTCTAAAGAGATACTACAGACAATGAACAATAAACGATTGCCTACAGTTGGTATGTATTATAGGTAACTATATAGCATTAAAAAAACAGTTCATTGTTTGGTCAAATTAAAGCACGTTTAATTTTTCAAGCTAATGAAAATTCACCATCTGCAAATTTGAAAGTGGTTTAGCTGAGTTGCTAATTAATTTGTCAGTAATATCAACACAGTGCTTTTCTAAAGTAATTCTATAAATTGATTGAATTTTCTAAATTGATAATGAAGGTATTCTATGACTACTGAAAAACATCCTGCTGGCAAATAACGACTTATTTTTTTTGATAAAATGTATAAGCCTAAAATCTTTCATAATCTTTCTTTACTACATTGCGAAGAATCTCTTCTAATGTCTTCTAGACAAAAACTTAATAAATTTTTATTTCGCGGGACATACGAGATTTACGATTGATTTATTATTAAGTTGGTCCAGTCCACTTGTTGCATAATATTGTCCACGCCGCTATGACTCTGCTGTCATTGTAGACGTTGCAGCACGCGTGTAAACCAATCCCTGCTATCCTTCTGAATTTAAACCAATCACCGGACATGTCTATTTGTAACCTCGGAAGTAATTTGTATTTGGAATCATACGTTGTTTTGATTTGAAGGGCCACTTTTTGTGTGGAATTTGTTCTGAATTATGCTTCCTGACAATTATTTCTTCGTAGTTGGAGTGTAACTCAAAATCTACTGGACCGAATGTGATGTTTTTAAAATTTAAACGGGACCACACGGGAAGCACCAGCTTTCAAACAAAAAAATAATTTGAGTATTTCGGTTCACCCTATCGAAAGTTATGAGGTAAGGAACATAAAAAAGAAAAACAAAATAATACAGTTGAATTGAGTACCTCCTCCTTTTTGGAAGTTGGTAGAAAAAACCAAAGAATAAGAAAACGACATACTTAGTTCAGATTATTTTTACAATCCGATGATTTTTTATTTCTAATTAGCGACTGCCCGCGACTTCGTACGCGTAGTAGGCTCGACCTTCGGCCTCGCCATAACCTCCCATCTTTTATTGGTGTTCTTAAATTTTTCTTTCCCTTCTCCTGATAATAATTAACACAACAAAAAAAAAATTATCGAGATTGTTCCATCCGTTCTCAAGTTATAGCGTGACCAGGAGAAATAGGGGTTCATTTTTATATGTATAGATTTACCGTTTTCACCATCAATCCCTAAATTTAAGAAAGCCCCTAAGACATTTGTAATATAATTTCATGATCATATTTCATTGCATTAAATCCTTATTGTGTGTATTTAAAAACTATTTCTTTATTGACCTGCAACGTGACAAACTTTAAAAAAGGAGAACCATGATGGAATGACACAATGGAGACGTCAGGGATTTTTAATTTTGGGATTTTGAGGAGAGAGGATTCCTAAAAGAAAAACGAATTATGATTTTGATGATTGGATTGATAGAAGAGAGTATAATTGGAAATCGATATACTTGGCGAAGGTCCCATCAACCATTGAGCTATTGGGCCTGAGAAGAACTGGCTCGATGTCATTAAGCCATTAATAAAGAAGAATAAGATACCTAGGTACTAACAATTATAAAGGAAGCTGTGTCTTTTATATAGTTTCTTGCCTCGTGAGAAGAAGGAACGCCATAAAGTGAAACTGGTCAAGTCATATTATAAAAAGAAAGACTCTATATGTGAAAGTTTGTCAGGTCACGTTATCTATTAGTATATATTTATATTTCTAATGTTTCCTTTGATTTATTAGCTAGTGTAGGCATTCTCTTATAATGTAAGTAACATATCATTTCATTTCACATTTTAAGTGACATTTCGTTTTCACCACCAACTAAGAGACTCCTAAGGTCTTAAGGGACCCCTTAAGTATTAGGGCCCGACATTCAGTAGCTCTACCATGAGTTGGCAACATAAATGACATCTATAGTCGATACTCGATCTCGCCTAATTGACCACGAAGTGGCACTGATCTTTTTTTCATACTTTTTTTCCGGCAGTCGATACCGAGCATCGATTATTTTCAATGTTGTAAACTCATGGTAGACCAACCTACTGCCTCGTAACACCAAGAGAGAGAGTTTGCTCTTTATAATAACACCCGCGCGTTGAGGGATGATGATGATGATGAATCTTATATAGCCTATGTTACTCGGGGTGAATGTAGCTTTCCAATGGTGAAAATTAATTTTTGAAATCGATCCAGTACTTTTTGCGCCAATTCGTTACAAACATTCATACAAATCTTTCCTCTTTATAATACTAGTATAGACGAGGAATTACATCTAAAATGAAAGGTTTTATCGAGAGTTGAGAAGAAATAGCGGATTTAATTACTTATTAAGGATTTTCGTATTGCCTAAAAAAACTATTACTTAAGTAAGTGTCCCTTATGTATAGGTATCCCTTAAATTGGTGAAAATGAACTTAGGCAAGGACCTGATTTAGGGAGTCCCTTTGCTAAGCAGAGCCATAGTTAGCGAGCGCTTGAGAGTTCGTTGGTGAAAACGGGCATCAGTTTCACATTTTCAACGATTATTTTTATTTTTTGATCAATCAGCCTGAAAGATCTACTAACACTACACTACCATGTTTACGTGTACTTCATCCTTCATTCATTAATTATCGTTTAAGAGTACTTATACGTAATTACTACTACATATTACTTTACATCAGCGGTGCCCATACTTATTCTTAAGGAGATCGACCTAGCAAAAATGTATGACTAAGAGAGCGACATTTTAACCGTATACCCTACCAAATATTTACCAAGAAAAGAATTTTGCATAAGTAAACCTGGGTACCTACTTCGGGTTCGAGTGCAAAGTGTCAAATCTGTATGATGACTGCATGATGTTATGTCATGTCCACTTTAAAATCACCACCACACTACTGTTAAAGTGCTAACTGGAAAATAATTCTTTTCAGTTCTTGTTCTGGATCATTCTGAAAGCTACGAGTAGTCGTTTGGTTAGGTATAGGTACCTAATTAACAGCACTGTCTATAAAACAAGTGCAAACTTTTGATGAATGATTTTGAAACATGATGATGATGATGATTAAAAGTTTTAATTTAATTGAATTTTAATAGCAAACTTTTAATCATCCAATATAAAAAAAAAATTTAAAAATAAGTGATACAATATTAAAAATCATGTTGCTGATGTGGAACCGTGACATTGGTGGTCTTCCGCAAAATATCCTGCATCCATTTCAGGTACTTCACTCATTTCATATTTCATTCTCATTATTATATTCACTTCATGTTGCTATATATTGTTTTATATAATCTCATTCGGTAATATTCTAATTATGAAATGAAATACAGACTTTTATTGGCATTATTTTATTTACATACTCTTTAACAAATTAAAAAAAAAAAATTAAAGCATTATTCTCCTAACAAAACAATGCTTTAAAACATTTTTTTTATTATTAAAGTACAATGTGTCCCGACCAAGGAGGTTTCAATTCAATTTAAGTACACATTATCTGTGGTGAGCGCGCTGCGCGCGCAACGCGCTGGTTCCGAGCCAATATACCAATAACAGACTTTTTCCATTGATATTGGCAAAATTGTGGTTAGCACAATCCATACAAACAAGAAGAAGAAGAAGAAGACTTTTCCATTTTGGCGCTATTTCGTACATACTCATTTGAGTAATATTTTGTTGGATAAAACTTTAGTAGCAAAAACGTCATGAGATTAAATATAGTAGTGTATGCAACTGCATATAATTAGGTATTAAAACACTCGTGTAATCTTATTTTGAAACTCGCCCGCGGCTCGTTTCAAAAAACTACACTCATGTTTTAATACCCTCTATTATATGACAGTTGCATAAACTACTATATTTTCATAAACAAAATACTACAATATATACAATACAATACTACAATAAATAGCTACAGTTTAAAGGTCTATCACTGATAATTTTACCTATCCTCGGTGATCGACCTTATAACCTCTCGCGAGCGACCGTATGGGCACCTCTGCTTTACATGCACCTACTACTTACTTCATGATTTCATGTTGTTTTAAATAAAATCGAATACCTACATCGCCTAATATGGCGGTAGTTTGATTAATATGTCAGTCAATATAAAACATAATTATAATCAAAATTATTATTTTCAAAAAAAAAAAATTTTAGGTACACTACTTGCTACACATTCTGAAATAAACTGTATGGAATTGAAAAAATACGCAATGCTATTTAAATTTATTAGGAATTTTAATTAGTATCGGCTAATTACGATGACGTAGGTTTAGATTTATTGCCTGGGATTTGCGCTAATTCTTGGACTGATATTAATTCCCTACCTTATCAATAATCTTTTTAATTTATGGAAATAGGAAATATTAGTTTAAATGCGTAACAATATATATATATAAATTTATATTTCCCTTGGTCATCGCATCACTCGTGAACGGATGCAACAAATCTCGCTAATCGAACGAAGTCGCGGGCAGACGCTAATAAAGAATAAATATTATGCAAAGGGAAAACAATCGGTAACTATTTTTTATATTTATACAGAAATTTTACATAGGGATTGATGGTAGGTCCCATTTGTTCTATGGATAATGTTTTCAGTATTTTTAAGTTCTAAAAAAGGAAGTTTATAGTACTTTGAAATACTGAAAAAATCAAAACGTGCGGGCATAGTCAACTATGTGATGATTCCATGAAAAAAAAATCACTGAAATCGGACAATGTTAAGAGGTAGAAAAGAGTTTTCTCTTTTAGTACGGAAAGTATTAGCTATGCAATCCTCTTAATATTATAAACGCGAAAGTTTGTATGTATAGATGTTTGGGACCAAATGTGTCTAGAGGGCACCACTTGTAACGTCACTTGATTTTGTAATGCTCGCTATGGACAGATGCTCTCTGATCTGTGTTGAAAATGTAATTGCTGGCTTGCCCTTGGAACCTCGTCGAGGATGTCGATAGTTTAATTTGAGAAAATAATGTAATTAATTGAAGTAAATTTGGTAGCAAGTGCAGTCCACTGTTGAGTGTTAAGATTTAGTTAGTGTTCATTGGTTGGAACACCTGGGGCCGATTCCACTAACTAAGTGGTTCCAACTGCAATCGAACCTTAGCTGATTTACACCCATATTCTTATTCTGCTATTGAAAAACAGTGCAGCTACAGTTACGTTTGTACTGACGCCAGCGATCGTATAATATTTTATATTATGGTAACTCGATGAATCATGAACAAAACGCTAACTTATATTTGTGTTTAATATCTAAATATTACATGGTAGCGTTTTCGATACGTGACGTTAGGTTTCAATTTGTCTACAGAAATAGAAGAATGGCTTTTTGGGTAATTATAGAATGGCAACTGAAGTCGAACTGCAGTTGAAACGGTATGGATTGTTGATAATTGGGAAACAGTAGAATAACCCCCCATGAGACCAATTCTGTTATTACACAACTTTAAACAATCTATCCCGCTGCAACTGCAGTTCAACTCCGGTTGTCGTTCGATACTTTGACAAAAAGCCATTCTACTATTTCTGTAGACAAATTGGATTGTAGCGTCACAGAAACATAACATAAACGCTATATTTCAATAATGATGTGTTTGTTACTACTATAAACGAATATGAGTTAAGAGGATTGCATAGCTAGTACTTTCCATTCTAAAAGAAAAAACTCTTTTCTACCTTACATTGTCCTATTTCAGTGGTATTTTTTCATGTAATCATCACATTGGTTACTATGCCCGTACGTTTTAATATTTTCAGTATTGCAAAGTAATATACTTTTCTTTATTAGAACTTAAAAAAACTCAAAACTCTGTGAAAAAAAAAACAATGTGATAATTACATGAAAAAAAATCACTGAAATCGGACAATGTTAAGAGGTAGAAAAGAGCTTTTTCTTTTAGTATGGAAAGTACTAGCTATGCAATCCTCTTAACAACGCGTTCATGATCTATCGAGTTAGCAGAACAAAAAGTTTTGATCGATCGCTGGCGTCAACAGAAACGTAACTGCAGCTGGACTGTTGTTCAATAGCAGAATAAGTTAACGTATAAAAGTCACCGTTCAGCTACGGTTCGATTGTAATTTATTTAGTGGAATCGACCCCCTGGACTGAAGACACCGAAGTTGGAACGCACATGTGACTGTACCTGATTAGGCGTTTTGGTTGGTTTTTCCCATTCTGCCCACCGCCTATTTATCTCCCTTCCCTAACAGATGCTATGCACGACGCAGCGGGATTGTTGTAAGTAGGTTCATTTATGTTATATCCATGTAGATTATGTTCTTGCTTTTGTAAGGAAGCTATGTCAGAGAAGACCTTGGTAGGCATACTGTTCGTTTGGAAGCTCCTTGTACCGAGGACATAATGTAGGTAACCTTTTGATAGCCAGCCGTTGGCAGATTCAAATTTTATCCTTATGCTTCTACTGCGAGAGTTTGCCGACTAATTTGATTTATCTATAATAGATGTTTGTTACTCTATCACGCAACAACTGGATATTAATGAAATTTGGTATGGATGCAGATAGATGATAATATATATATACTAATTGGGGCTGGAATGACAGGATACTTTTGCATCACCATCATCGTCCATTACAACGCGGGTAAAACCGTGGAGCACAGCTAGTGTTGTCTATCTTTCTAATACCTACTTTTAAACGAGCAATTCTTGTATATATACGAGTATAATTTGACTCTCGGAAACAGCTTCAACTATTTTTATGAAATTTAGTATGCAGGTTTCGGGGGCGGTAAATCGACGTAGCTACGTTTCATTTGTAGAAAACTTTGTTTAATCCGTGTGTAATGAAAAACTGCTATTATGGCAAGGGCCATGCTGATGATGAAATGAGGGGATGATTGTGGTGTTGATAAATTACAATAATAACTCGAAGATATTTCCATATGTATTTTATTCCCGCGTTCTCATCACAAATCACAATCATCAGTGTTAACGACCACAGAGTACAAAGTTTAGACTCGATCATAGAAAACTCGGTGCTACCGTTTGCCAGTGCAAAAACAATAACCCATTCTGAATAATTAATTACACATAAATTAATATTAAAATAAGTAGCTCAAGTAGCTTATTTACCAAAATACAATTATAATTAAATATATGACGACTATAAATTTTATAAAGATATTATCTAACTATATTCTACCCATAGTTATTTTAGATTATTGTGACTTTTTGGCGGCGGTGCTCGATGTTGCAACAATATTGTATTGCTATGGGCCAGTTATAAAAAATACGATAACTCCTACGACGGTTGGAAACCAGCTGAAATCCACGTCGCAGTTGTATAAATCTCTAATCAATATTCTACGAAACTATAATCATTTAATTCTTAGATAGTTATTTTATAAATTCACTGCGAAATTATCATCATAACTATTAATCTAACACCTTTAATCTATAGAATATCCTGTGTTAATCTTTATATTAATGTTGACTAACGTCAGTATATCTATTATATTACTAGCTACGCTCCGCGGATTCACCCGCGTGGTGATGGATGATGATGATGAATCGAAATATACCATGTCACTATACTGTAATATAGTCTACGTCACTCATGGATAATGAGTATGAGATTGTAATGGTGAAAGATTTTTTCAAATAGATTCAGTAGTTTCGGAGCCTATTCAATTTAAACAAACTCTTCCCTTTTTAATATAAGTATATTATAAACAAATGAATGAAATTTAAGTCTGTAGCTACGGTCAAAATGACAGCTTGTTGCTTTTATGCATATACAAATATATACAGTACCAACTTACAAGACTTGTAGGAAAATATAAATTTTAGAACTGTTTTCTGTTCCGGTTAATTACCGAAACGGCTAAACCCATTTTGACGGTACTTTCATTTTTTTTTTTCAAACAATTGTACAATGTTATTTCATACATTATAATGGGGCTAGAAAAACATGAGCAAATTTGTGCAAGAGTATCTGCTGCTGAACTAGGTTCATCACCCGTGTTTCAGCATACAGCGCTCTTTCCCCAGCGTTGGACTACTGCTAGCCATTTTGGTACAATACTAATCTTAAGAATTTAGATTTTCATTGGTAGATAGGTGATATTATAAGGAGTAATTTAACCGGTTATTTTAGAGGAATATGCCATTAACCCTCGGCATGCCTGGTAGGGTCTGTGAGACACACCGCAGCATTTCATCATCATCATCATCTCAGCCGTAGGACGTCCACTGCTGAACATAGGCCTCCCCCATGATTTTCCAAAAGGACCGGTTGGAAGCGGCCTGCATCCAACGTCGTCCTGCGACCTTAATCAGGTCGTCTGTCCACCGTGTCGGTGGATGACCTACGCTGCGCTTGCTGGTCCGTGGTCTCCACTACAGAACCTTTCGGCCATCTGTTCTGCGTGCTATGTGCCCTGCCCACTGCCACTTCAACTGGCTAATCTTCTGAGCTATGTTGGTGACTTTTGTTCTTCTACGGATCTCCTCATTTCTGATTCGATCACGTAGAGAAACCCCGAGCATAGCCCTCTCCATAGCTCGTTGTGCGACTTTGAGCTTATGTATGAGGCCCATAGTAAGAGACCACGTTTCAGTGCCATAAGTCATCACTGGTCTTCGACCAATGTGTGTTACATTGGTCGAAGACTCTTGTCTTGAGGCACTGAGGTATTATATATATTTATTTATTTATTTATTATATTTATTTATCTTAAGACCTACCCGTTGGGAAACTCGATCAAGGCCTTCGAGCATTGTACTGAGGTCTTCCATGGATTCTGTCATGACTACAATTGCCGCAGCATATAACCGTAACAATTCATTCAAATTAGAATTGCGCGCGTAACCGAATATGATATTGTATTCAACTCCAGCGACGAAGAGTCTCATGATGAGGTCACAGAAGAAAACCATGAAACTGATTTGGACGCTATTAAGGACCGCTATGGAGATGTCTTGGAAGTCTGCCCTGATATCAAAAACAATCTGAGAACTTTCATTAAAGATCTGGGTATCGCGCTGATAGAACCACATCTGCTATCAAGACAGATAATACTCATCTTTGTACAGATCGCAAACGAATTGCCAACTGTATACTGTATTGGTCTCCGAGATGGCCCACTGGCAAGAAATCAGCTCCAGGTGTAAGGCGTAGATGTCACGTTTATCCGCTATAGAAAGACCGCAAAATGCAATACATCTGTGGGATGTGCAAGAGCCATGTGTGCCTGGATCAAGCAATTTTCCAGTGCGAAAGATGCTTCTAAAACAAAGCTCGTGAAAATATTGTTGGAAATGAATAAGACTAATTATTTTAGCTTAGAATATAAGATAAGATAATATATGTGGCTAGTATTCCCCAAAGTCTGATTAAGTTCTCTTTTGTTTTAGTAGATTTTGCATGTTCATAAACATAAGGTTTAATATTACGTTACTAAACGTACCTACCTATTGAGTTTAGTTCCTTACTTTATTGATAAATATTGTTGATTCAAACACGTATTTTATTTAAAACCCTAAAAGCATCTTTATTATTATTACGAGTATAAAATCAAAAGTTTTACTGATACCAATTTGTAGGCCAAAAAGTTATTCGAAAATCCGGGTCTCACAGACCCACCAGGCATACCATGTAACTTTTTCCACCAGGCTTTAGTGGTTTATTGTCAAAAAATAAATTGGATATTTTTTATATATTGAAATTTGTTTATTTGCTGTAAATGTGGTACAGTTTGAGACCTTAAATAATAATAATATAAGTTCTAATTCACATTCAGCCTTAATTAAAGCATGCAAATATTTATGATGTCATACATGGTATATAAAATTATTAAATGTCATACAATCATGAATTATTATTAGGTAGTTTACAGGCTACTTAAACTATTTTGATGTCAAAAACTCTTGTACAGAATAAAAGGTGTTTGTCCTTAACCAATTAAGTAACTCTAGTTTGAACATTTTTGTATTAAGAGCTTTTACAAAGTAAACTTATTGAACTAGCTTGCAGCTTTAAGCTTCACGTCTATATAGTCATCTATTCGGGAGGTTCGCGATAAACCCTATCGGGTTACGGGTACGGGTGTACTAACGTATACCATGGTCTACCATGAGTTTACAACATTATAACCAATAAATGCTAACTAACGACTGCCGCAAAAAAATGTATGAAAAAAATAACAGTGCCACCTTGCGGTCAATTGTAGAACTAAAATTGACAGCGAGTACGCCAATCACAAGCTTAATAGGTAGATGAGATCGAGTATCGACTGTAGATGACATGATGACAGATTTAATGTTGCCAACTCATGGTAGAGCTACTGCACTATAAATACCTACAAAAGAATTGAACCTTATAACACAAAAAAGAATTCATGAAATGCGAAACCGAGGGCTAAGTATTTTGATACAATCACAAAAATTAAACAGGAATGGACAGATAATGGTGTCAATTTTGTAAGCATTCTCTTAACTAAAAATCTCTTAATTATGGCAGTAATTATTTTAAGGCTAAAATCCAAATTAGTATAACACTTCCGAATGACAACACTAAAATTAGACATTTCTCTTCAATTGTGGGCATATTTTAGACAGTTTAGTCGTCACGTAACATGGTGCTCGCTAAACTAGGTAACCCAAAATAACCCAAAATTGAATGGAATAATCCTATTTTGAGAAGTGTAATTCTAAGTGTTAAATGATTTTGGATTTTAGTTACAACTGAATAAGGACTACCATAATACATTTTTAGTTCGGTACTTTAGTTTAGTTATCTACTAATTTAAATGAATTCTCCCCTTATACCGTTTATAATATTATTTATAGATACCACGAAAATACTATAATATACACGAACAATTAAGTATTAATTTAGGAGTTATCTAAATAGAGTCGGAAATGCTTTGATTTTCGATTAATAAAAACCTTACAAGTTTATTGGACGCGCTTAGCGAAAGTTATAAAATCTTAAAAAATAACAATACATTTTATTAGTGGAGTACCGCCGGCCGGAAATATTGTGCTTTTTAATTATATTAATTTATTTTATACATCATTATAACAATTATTAATTTATTAGATGTTCAAATGCCGCGGTGTTGTCGGTTAAATTGTCAAGTGATTGCCTGTAGCAATAATTTATATAGTGTGGCCACATGTTACGTTTTTCGAGGATATTAAATATAAACTGCGACGGAAGAAAAAATATACCAGTAGGATAATACACTGGTTCGGATTAAATAATAGTTATCTATAGCTCGTCCACAGTGTCTAAAAAGATAAATAGTTAAATAAATAATGTTTACACACTCATACATACCTACTCGTATATATTAACACTTCCACCCTTGGAGCTTTTTGTTACTCGCTCTAGCGTCTCCACCCCCGGGCGGCCAATAAAAGCAAGCCGGGGGTCAAGGGTCTCATTTAGCCCCAGGGAGAATCAGGGTCCACGGTGTCGCCACTCACCGACGCCCCTGCGGTAATTATTATTATACAGAAATACATGTGAATAATCTGGCTTTACCGTTTTATTGTAATGGGTGTTACACAAGACACAATATTTGCCCTGGCCAGGGATCGAACCTGTGACCTCGCGTTTCGAAGGCAGAGTAACTACCAACTGAGCTAACTTCCTTCTAACCTTCAGTATAGACTTGCACACATTCACAATCAATGCATCAGGGAAGTACGAATATTAATTTCTCTGCACTCGTTAGAGCAGTTTTTTATTTATTTATTACTCACGCCTTAATTATTACTTGCGCCGCGCGGTTTCACCTGCATTGTGATGGATGATGATGAACAGTATCCTATGTGTTAATCCAGCGCCTCATCTACCTTCATACCAAATTTCATCAAAATTTTATTAATTTTTATATATAAATATTTAATTGTGTAGTAGGATTATTTTGCGCCTAGGCTGGATTATAATTCAACATGATCTTGTGATTCGCGGTCTTTGAAGATTTTCTTTACGTTTTTGGTAGGAAATTCTCATAATTTTATTTATTTGAACGAAACTTAGACATGTCGGACTTATTTCAGTGATAGTGACTTAATTTGAAATAAATCTGCCTAGATGCAACTATAAATATTTACCTAAATAACTTGAGGCATGACAAATGTACTTACGAGTCCTCTAATCTAATAAACAAAGAACTCCCTTAGGATGTGTTTTACGTACACACATTAAAAAAAAGTTTATGATCACTAGATTAAGCTGTTTTTTTTTTAAATTAAACTTAATCTAATATTGAAATACCCTGTTTGAAATTAAAAATTAAAACTAGTAAGTAATTAATTTCCTTTATAAAAAAATATATATAAAAAGAATGTAATTGTAACAGACATTTGATATAAAGAAAAATAATGTTTAACCAAACATAACAACAATTTATTAATAAAAAGTTTATATTCAATATACTACGAGTATAACTCCTCCCCTGGCTCGAACAAGTATGGGAGCCAATACACGATTGAGCAAACTTGGCTCGATAGAAAAAAATCAGCAACATTCCCTAAATTTTGCAATTTATCGTACGTGCTTCGTGGGAATAAGCATTTTTATTCAATTATA
The DNA here is from genome assembly GCA_917880725.1 of Selenia dentaria. Classification (NCBI taxonomy): domain Eukaryota; kingdom Metazoa; phylum Arthropoda; class Insecta; order Lepidoptera; family Geometridae; genus Selenia; species Selenia dentaria. The sequence goes on from OU862902.1 coordinate 3,745,243, forward strand.
GGCAAATATATTTCAATAAATGTATTACATTCAAATTCTCAATGAAATTTACTAGTGAACTATGGACTCCATTATCATTAAAATTTAATCAGTTGCCTGTACGAAATAAATATAAAAAGTATTAGCACGTATTCAATTGAATTTTCGCATTACATCGCCCTATCTGGTAAGCAATTCTCAACCTTATGTAAAGCATCGTAAATCGTTTTAAAATTAGGATTGGACCGTGCCTTAAGGGCATCCCACGCGTGCACAACCTTTCAAGTCCACATACCTTTTATGAGTTGTATATATTCTTAAAATTCCGTTCTTCTCCTAATTTTCTCCAAACGCGTGGTGTCCCTAGCCGCGGTGAAACCTTGTAATCTACATCATAAACAGCAATCGAGTTATTTCTATCGATTAATTTCAATTGTTTCCGTGTATTGATTTTTATTAATTTGATAAACATAATGCAGTGCAATAAATTGTTTTTTGGAAAGGACTCGCCCTAGTTTCAGAGTTTTTGTGTATGATTCAAACTTCTTTATGTAATTTTAGAGAGAAAAATTCACATCCTCGGACAGGATTCGAACCCGCGTATTCCGACCATCTGTATCAGACTCCATGACACGAGGTCAGCTCAAAGCGTCTGCGTCTCCATGACATTCTCCGCGGCCCCCTTCTGCGGCATCACCGTTTCTCAGACGGTGGCCACCACCTGCTACGAGTGATCTCCGCCTGTTTCCGCTGAAATTGTGTACTGCCAGGGGCCCCCCGTGGCACACACTTCCATGCTCCTCTCTCGCACTCTTTCGCCGTAGCCTACAGCGCTCCACATTCGTGGCACCATTAGAAATCTACGTTATCCCTGATGAACATAAGCTTTTTTCTACCGACTTCAAAAAAGGAGGAGGTACTTAATATATGACACGAGGTCCGAGCATCGAATTCAATAACTCTAATAATTTAAGTAAAATATTTGATCTTTTCGAACGAAAATATTTAAAATTTTAAAAGATAGATATACCATACTAGCTCACACCGGTTTGAACTCGAACAGGTCAAAAATTATGAACTTTTGCATGTATATTGTATTTTTATCTTAATCCAACATCGAGGTTGGAAACATTTTTTTCTTATTTGAACTAAAAAAGATACGCTGTTAGGTATCCCTAAGTTAATTTATTTTAATACTTAACTAATCAATAATAATGGATAATTAATTCTCCATTCAATTAATTATGTAAAAAAAATATTTTACATCAAGTGCAATTTGAAAATTTAATACTTACTTCCATTCTATTACTTTGGTAAAAATCAGTTATTGGAGTGTAACTTAAAAACTGCCGGAAGGCGGACAGCGGCGTTGACGGTAGCTGCGGAGTAATGCAATAGCGGGCCCGTGCCCCCGTCATATGTCGAGAAGATGGAACTCCCCGGGTTTATAGTGGGTATTCGGGCTCCCACATAACCACTATGCTCCCCCGGGGCTAGTGGTATCCATAAAGGATATTCCCGGGACAAAAAAAAAAGTGTAACTCAAAAACTACTGAACCGAATTGATGAAATTTAAATGGAACCACACGGGAAGCGCCAGCTTTCAAACAAAAAAATAATTTTGAGAATCGGTACACAAACGGACTTCGACAAGTTATTTCACACTTTTTGGTGTTTAAATTGCTTCAATTTTTTGGTAAAATATTTTTTACGGGATCCATTGTCAATAATGATATCATCAAGATAAATCAACACTAGAAACAAATAATTTTGAAAATCGGTCCTCGGAAAGTTTGAAAATGGGGGAGAAATCGGCTAACATACACATGAACATTATAACCTCTTTTTATGATGTCGGCTAAAAAAATCAAAATGTTTTTTTTATATTTTTACTACCCCCATAAAATAATTATACATATTATTTATACTTCTAAAATAAATGTTTATAATACACATTTTTGACCGAGCGAGTGCGAATCGTCCCTGCAATAGCTTGGGCAAAAATGTTTTCGTATGTATACGGATGTCCGGCTGTTCTCCTAAACTGTGGGTCTAGCACGAATAACTGCGTAAGTGTAACTTAACGTATCGTTCACGTGAAACAGGACAAACTGTCATGTATCTAGGGCACAAATAACACATAGTCAGGACGAGCCATGTAGTAGGCGATGTTATGTATCATATGGATATCAGCATGCCGAGCGACAGCAAGGCTGCTGAGATTTGCTATGCGGTTATGGTAGCCTGGTACTATGCGGTGATGTTGCGAGGACACTGTAGTCTATACTTACTAGGCTATCATAACTGGCAGACAGTGTAAGTGTACCAACCAAGACGAGCAGTGTGCCTAGCACGAATAACTGCGTAAGTGTAACGTAACGTGTCGTTCACGTGAAACAGTACAAACTATCATGTGTCTAGGTCAACTGAGACATAGACACGTCATAGTTTGTATGCCGTAACGCGACGTATTGACGCTTACATTACAGTACGAATACTTTTTCGGAAATTGTTTGTGCTATGGCCTCTGGTCACATTTCCCAACCGATTCTTCAAATGTGGTACTTTGTTACGGTATTCGAAATAATCGATAAAAGGGATTTTAACGAATAATGTTGGCACATATGACATTTATAACTAATAAAACCGATTCTGTCGCCGTCGAATTGGCGAATTTATCGATCGCCTTGTCAAAGACATTTAAAATTAAGAAAACCGATTCTGTCGCCGTCGAATTGGCGAATTTATCGATCGCCTTGTCAAAGACATTTAAAATTAAGAAAACCGATTCTGTCGCCGTCGAATTGGCGAATTTATCGATCTCCTTGTCAAATATGACTTTTAAAATTAGTAAAACCGATTCGGCCGCCGTCGAATTGGCGAATTTATCGATCGCCTTGTCAAATATGACTTTTAAAATTAATATAACCGATTCTGTTGCCGTCGAATTGGCGAATTTATCGATCGCCTTGTCTAATATGACTTTTAAAATTAGTAAAACCGATTCGGCAGCCGTCGAATTGGCGAATTTATCGATCGCCTTGTCAAAGACATTTAAAATTAAGAAAACCGATTCTGTCGCCGTCGAATTGGCGAATTTATCGATCGCCTTGTCAAATATGACTTTTAAAATTAGTAAAACCGATTCGGCCGCCGTCGAATTGGCGAATTTATCGATCGCTTTGTCAAATATGACTTTTAAAATTAATATAACCGATTCTGTCGCCGTCGAATTGGCGAATTTATCGATCGCCTTGTCAAATATGACTTTTAAAATTAATATAAGCGATTCTGTCGCCGTCGAATTGGCGAATTTATCGATCGCCTTGTCAAATATGACTTTTAAAATTAATATAAGCGATTCTGTCGCCGTCGAATTGGCGAATTTATCGATCGCCTTGTCTAATATGACTTTTAAAATTAAGAAAACCGATTCTGTCGACGTCGATTGTCATATCAATCTACAAAGTACCGTACTTCACTGAGGTTCAATAATTGTATAGAGTATTTTGTCATTTGTCGATAAAGTTTTTGGAAATTTTAAGGTTTTTGTTTTTGTTGCGCGTTGAGTAGGTACCTATTTATTCAGTTTAAGCTATGCAAAGATGTCTACATCTCACAGAGTCACTAGTATGCAATCTATGTTAAAGGATGAGAAATCATGCGCCTGAATATCAAGCACTATAGTTGCCCATGGCAGTTGCATTGCCACCCAGAGCTCTGAGCTTTAGTTTTGTGTGCCACTGGGCATCGATTTACACCACTATGAGCCAATTCAAATTTATATTAGGTAATCACTATCCATCCCAAGGTTGCCTGTAAGAAATTGCTTATAGCGATATAGGCCGCCCATTGTACAACCTGTTTTGTAATCTACTCTTAGTTCTTTCATTTATAAGCTTGATGTTCAATAAAGTATTATTGTATTGTATGTTATCGATTGTCGCCTATATTGGTTTTTGACTCTATTTCGTCTAGTATTTTTTTGTATAATGGTTCATCAAAGTGACTCCCTCTCGCCTGATGGAAAGCCAAGTTGAAATCAAGAACCAATGACCATTATTACAGCCGTAATCTGCGTTAATCGCCACCCCTATGATGACCTGAGAGATGCTTTTTCACGCCCCGCTTGAAAGACTAGTCATCCACTAAGTACATTCAATTATATCTGTATGTAATGCAGTAGGTAACTTAAGAAAATGTTTAATCAAGTGGTATTGATGAATAAATTATTTAAGTTATAACGTTGCGCGGTCCGTATTGGAAACACTGAAGTCACTCATCACCTAGAACACAGTATAAAGATGCAACATTATGAAAACTAAGCCTAGTTGATAAAATAATCATCTATGCTCCGTTGAAGCCATAGGGCTGTCACTTTTAATGTTTTACGATATTGTAAAGATGCAACAGTATTGGAACTAAGCCTAGTTGAATAAATAACTACCTATGCTCTATTGAAGCATTAGGGTTGTCAATTTCAAGGTATAAAGATATTTTTTTTATTTTAATTAACATTCTATGTTCTGTAGTGATCAAATCTAGTTAATTATATTTACTAATACAATTTATATAGGTGTATCATAGCGTCGGTTAATCTTGCTAGTTTAAAATATAAAAAAACAGTTTAGTATCTATTGACACACAACAACTTAAGAGAGAAGAATTTTTGTATTTTTATTGGTTTTTTGTAAGTAACTTATCATTATGGCGTAAAAAAGTTGATAATTTTCGCCCAGCCGCCACCTTGTATTTCTATTTTGTCAGCATTATCGGCTTCAACATCGTCGAAAACCATGAAAACGAGACGAATGACGAAAAAGTGGATCATTTCGCCCAGCTGCCATCTTGGATTTCTATTTTGGCAGCACTATCGACTTCAACACCCACGAAAACCATTAAAACTACACCCATTGCGAAAAAGTTGATATTTTGGCGCAGCCGCCATCGTGAATTTCTATTTTATCAGTTTTGTCGGCTACTAATCTCTCAAAAACCATGAAAACGACAACCATAATGAAAAAGATGATAATCTATTGTAGCCGCAATCTTGTATTTCTTTTTATGTCAGCACTATCGGCTTCAATACCCTCAAAAACCATAAAAATTACACCTATGACGATATATTTCATAATATTACAGTCTATTGCAGCCGCCAACTAAGATTTGTATTTTGTGTTATGATTTACGAATTTATTATGATCGGTTATACAAGAAGATTATTACAAGTATAAAACAATAAATTATTCTCACCTTTAAAATTTTAGGCAGAGTTTAAAAAATTATAGCTCCGTTTTGTTGCAGCAGAGTTCAAACAGCCGTATAATATGCAATACGCACGTGGCATTTTTAAACAGATCGCGGAAATAAACTTATACGTGACCTAACATAACATACGATGATAGCAGTCAGTCAAGTCAGACATTTCATAATTTAAATTATATAAAAAAGGTTATGATGTAGAAATAATTTGTAACACTCACTACTGACAGCACCGCGAGAACCGCTTAGGGGTATCGTCGATGCATGGCATGCATGCAGGCATGTTCGTGTGAGTGGGCCGTTTCGAAAGTTTCTAAGTAGTTTCCGTACTGTTCTCTATGTTTCTGCTGTACCTAGAATATAGAACCCCTACAAACGCGTAGAACTATAGCTTCACTAAGCGTTTTCTACCGTTTGTTTCATGGCAAATGTTCCGAAGAGCTCTTTAATCTTATTCCTTCCTCACCATTCCGATCCTAAACTACTCGTTCCGGCCTAGCATTGCATCCATATACTGTTCAAAATTTCTTACCACGAATCAAAAAGTTGGGCAGTTCCTACCTCTGTCGTGTAAGTAAATTGTGAAATGCTCTGCGCGCGTACGTATTCTCTTGCAGCTATGACCCTGGGTCTTTCAAGCGCGGCGTGAAAAAGCATCTCTCAGGTCATCATATCAGAATCAGAATCAGAAATTTATTCACCATTATACAATGATTGTTACATTCGGTAAGTCACATGAAATATAAATTAACAATATTGTATACACATTTCAGATTATATTAATTAACTTAAATTCACAACATACGAGTATCATTACCTATTTTGAAAATAATCATAAAGGTCATATATATAATCATAATAATCACATAGTGGTGGTGATTGGTGCAGCTTACGGCTACACCAATGGTCATTGTTTCTTGATTCCATCTTCGGTTTCCATCAGGCGAGAGGGAGTCACTTTGATGAACCACTATAATAAAAAAAATGCGTGGAGAGAGTAGCGATGTTGTAAGTTCAATTGCTACAGTGAATACAATAATGCTCTAGTGCTTCGTACTCGTAGTAGAATATCTGACACTGCAGTGGTACCAACCAAGCCGGCCTCTTGCACAACAGGCCTACCAATAGTCGGGATCCTCGCCTCCTACGATTCATAATCCGACGGTGGAGGGAATTTTGTGCTCTGACCTCTCAGGAGTTATTGACTAGCGTTCGACCTCTCTCGAAAGATCCTTTCGGATCCGTGCCAACGTACCTAAGAAGCCGAGGCGTAAGGCTAATAACTGCGTAAGTGTAACGTGTGTTCTGGTGAAACAGTACAAACTGTCATTTTTCTGCGGCAACTATGACACAGATAACTCACAGTTTGTTCGCCGAAGCGTGACATGTTAACGCTTACGATACGAAAACTTTTTCACTTATTCTTTGTGCTACAGCCTTCGAATTCCTAGCCGAGTAATACCATACGCACGCTACGAAGAAATAATGTCAGGAAGCATAACTCAGAACAAATCCACACAAAAAGTGGATTTCAAACCAAAACGACGTGATTCCAAATACGAATTACTTCCGAGGTTACAAATAGACATGTTCGGTGATTGGTTTAAATTTCTAAAGGAAAGCAGGGATTGGTTCACGCGCGTGCTGCAACGTCTACTATGACAGCTGAGTCATAGCGGCGTGAACGATGTTATTGATTTAGCACGACTTTTATTGGGTCATTTTTTTAAGGCAGTTACTCTTCCCGATATTATTTCTTCGTAGTACGCACGTCAGTTTTTCGTTTTTATTACCAGTGATTTTGTACAAAAATGACATTCGCAAAGTCTGAACTGTGAAGGATATATTATGCTGTAAACATTAAAATCCCACAAAACGTAATACAAAATTAAAAATACATATACATCCAATTTTGATAAGGTTATGTCATTAGGTACTTACCTACTTAAGCATTTACTTTAGTCTTCGCTCGACTATAAAAATAAGACTAGGTTTAGGTTTAATTATTTATTACTCGTAAAGAACGTAGTTCACTTACAATGAGCTTAAAATACTAAAACTAGTAACTAATTAAGGACTAGTTAATATTAAAACATATAAAATATCCAGTTTTCTTTTAGACTTAAAAAACATGTTCATATATATACTTTTTTAGTTTAGCTTTAAACATATGTATATTTTTACAGTATTTAACATCGTTAGGTAACTTATTAAATAATTGTGCACCCTCAAGTTTCTTTTACCGTAGTTAGTTCTTGGAGTATTTACTTTTATTTTATTTGAATTTCTTAAGCTGTATTTATATGACCTTTTTGTAAATGTGTGTTATGACTGTATGTTAATGTACTCTATCGTCAAGTAATTTCTTCATTGAGAAACTACTTAGCAACAAGTAATTAGATTGTTTATAAATACGAGTGTTAATCTCACAAATAATTTTATTATGAAAACTAACGTGGTTTGTACACATTTTTAATATGAAAAACGGGAATCCATCTGCCCGCAGTGCGATCAGTTGTTCTACTCTTTGGGCGAGACGCAACTGCGAGCGTTCTGCACTCTCCTTGAAAAAAACAACCGGATGTGGTTGATACTATAATCGGAAAGATCTGATTTTTTTACGTGAGCGAATCCCGTTTTCTACCGACTTCCAAAAAAGGAGGAGGTACTCAATCTGACTGTATGTTTTTTGGTGTTTGTTCCTCATAACTTTCGCCTGGGTGAACCGATTCTCAAATATTTTTTTTGTTCGAATGTTGGTGCTTCCCGTGTGGTCTCATTTAAATTTCATCAAATTCGGTCCAGTAGTTTTTGAGATACATTCCAATAACAGAATATTCGATTCGGAAGTCGATATTAAATTGTTTCAAATTGTATTTCTTTATATTAAAATTTTTGTTTACACATCACACACAGCTTGTATTAAATTTCAATATCTACCCGCCCTTATTGAAAAATCCGTATCCGTGAACTGTGCGTCCAATTTACGCAAAAGTATTTTTTGCTTAAATGAATATCTACTATTCGATAGACTAATAGTAGATTAGTAGCCAAGGGCTGTAAGGCACCCTCGAACTATAGGCACCCTCGCTGCGCTCGTGCGCCTAAATATCTCGGGCTGTAATTGATGCTTACACCCGAGCTAACTACTCTGCTTTACATCTCGATTGTGAGGTAAGTAGAAAAAAACCAGCATTACAAAAATAAAATTGATGACTATTATACTCATACGAAGACAAGGCTGAATAGCGATGTGACCTCTTTTGTCATTGGGCTGAATGCAATATGTCTATTGCCAGTATGATGGTACATCGTAAGTAGGTACGTACATCTAGTACGCGAACTTTTTGAAAGAGTGAAGCGTTTTTTTAATTACTTACCGCCCTAGGGCTTTTCTAGCTACATTATTACCCTAGAGCGCTAATTGGTCACCAATAAGCCCCATTTAGGGGTAATATGGACCTACTTACGGAATATGAGAGATGTAAACCGCCCTAGGGCTTTTCTAGTTACATTATTACCCTAGACCGCTAATTGTTCACCTACAAACCCATTTGGGGGTAATAAGGACCTACTTACCGAATATGAGCGATGTAAAGTATACTTTAATAGCTTTTAATAAGATATAACTATAGTAGATGAACATTTTGATTGTATATTATCGAAATTAATATCTCACAAAAAGGTGCGAGTAGGTATTGTGTCTATTTTCGTAATACCTACGAAAGTATTTAAGGGAAATAAAACAAAAGTATTTCAAACTTTTTAATAGATACAACAATGATTAGGCCTTACATTACATTACAATTAGTTTATTTTCCATTTCGATCGCTATTTCTAATCTCCAACATAAAACTATGATTCATTTCACAATGCAATATGCATATCTAATCGTATAGATTAGAATTTACTATGAAAAATAACATGAAATTTGTATCACGCAATTAGTTGTGCGGTTTTTTTTTTCTTTTTAGGTGAACTCTTGTATGTTCATTTGCCATTTCTCAAGTTATTCAGGTAAATAATTTTTCATACCATCCGCTCGACAATGGCCAAGTACATATCACGCAATCTCGACGTAAAGCAAGGCATTGCAGCCCCAGGAATGTAATGTTGTATGAAATTACCAAGGGAATAAAGTGATTTTGGTTTTGGAACGTTAGTTGTAAGAAAACTCTACGGAGAAACGGGCATTGTGAAGAGAACTTATTCGAAAATCGAACCGGCCATCACATACGACAGAAAAAAAAAGAAAAGGCGCGATTGTAATGAATTTGAAACCAAAGGCGGTGTTTGGTGTTATTTTGACCACTTCTATAACATGTTCCTAACAAAAATATTACTCTGTCCTCTTCCAACACAGGACAAATGTGTCCAATATTATTATTAACTTTTAATTTTATATAAATGCTTTTTTGATGAAGCCCTGAGTTTTTATTGTCTCGCAGTAGCTATAAAAAGTAGAGTAGGTAGGTACCTATTCACCTCGAGGATAAAGCCTGTCTTCGTCTTGGGCGGCTTGAACCCCTCGCTTCACTAAGGACTATACAACACTACTACACTTTGTACATAACTCTCGCTTCGCCCGGGAATTCAATTATAATCCCCTCTCGCTCCGCTCTTATTATTAACTCTAGGGTCCACGTTACACTCAGGGTCCATATATGCCGCCCGTGACGTTAGACACTGCTTTACTCCCTCGGTGCAATAATCTACTAAGTATATTGTTTATATTTTTCATAGTGAAGATTACTAAGAAAACATAAATAAAGCTGTTAAAGTGCAAGTAGAACCTTGCAAGTGTGTGTTCCGTATGGTATGTATGCTGATTATCTGTCCCCCACCACTCTATAGAAGGAATAAGATTTCAAATCTTAAAGGACCAGTACCTCTACCATGAGTTGGCAACATAAATGTCATCTATAGTCGATACTCGATCTCGCCTACCTATTAAGCTTGTGATTGGCGTACTCGCTGTCAATTTTAGTTTTACAATGGACCGCGAGGTGGCACTGTTCTTTTTTCATATTTTTTTTTGCGGATGGCGCTATCGAGCTTCGATTGGTGTCAATGTTATAAACTCATGGCAGACCTACTGGCGAGGTACCACACCTTTGCGTGTTTTTCAACATGTGCAAACATTACTGTGTTTCATTACAAATAATCATTAACAGGATAATTACCATATACATTTGTTTCAGATTCCGATATTTCGGCACAAGTTTTTTAGAGCTGAACTAATTGTGTTTGAGTCCGTGGATGTACTACCGCCAAACCTATTTCTACAGTGAAGCAGTAATGTTCGCAATAAAGTGTTTTGGTTGGAAGGGTGTGGGTACCGGCGAAATAACTGGCACATGAGACATACAACGCGGTTACATTAACTCGATGCATCGCTGGAATGCGGGTCCCCGCCCGCTTCCCCCCGCATTCCCTTTTCTCGCCCGGCAAGTGTCAGTACGGTCAGCATCTTTGTTACCGATACACGCGTCGATAATTTGGCTAATTTTCATTCCTGTCGAAAAATACCAACTAAGTAAATATTAATTTGGTAGCCATACCTACAATAAATGTGTTTTTTCCTATTTTTATGCTCAATATTTATAACGGTAACAGGTAGACACCTTAAATTTTCACAGAATATGTAGTTGTATATTACCTTTTCAAAATAAATAAATATTTTTATTCATTTAACAAACTTAATTTTTAATCAATTTTTACTCGATCAAAGGCCACTTGGCCGGTTCTTTTTGCACACCGTACTTGAGCGCCAAAATGACGTCACATGGTCAAGCGTCTAGTTAATGTGACCGCGTTGTAATAACAATGCCCTAGGGCTCAGTACAATTAGTCAGTAGTGTTGTAATGAAAGTTACCGCTTAACGCAAGGTGGGCTCTTCTCCTAATAACAAGTCGTGTGCCTCCAGTTGAAGTGCCACCCAGAGTTAAAGATGTAGCTATGTAGAATGTAGCATGTGACTGCACTGCGCTAGCTATCGAGTCTCTCTTACGTCCATAATTATGCTTTAAAACCGGCTAGGACTCGCGTAATATTTACCAGAAATAGTCTCCGACCAGCAGTGCAAGTACCGAACTTACCGATCGTAAATTTCTTAAATTCGTCATACTTCGAAAAAACTGGCTATATCTATCTTGTGTCGATCATTGCAAGTACCTAAGTAACAAAATTAAGCGATCGGTAGACAAATTCGATAAGCTTTTACGATTATAATAACACTAGCATGGAAAGCGCTCGAGCAGTTGCAAATGCTTCGGGCGGTTGGCGGTCGAACAGTCGCCAGTGGCTCTACCATGAGTTGGCAACGTAAATGTCATCTATAGTCGATACTCGATCTCGCCTACTTATAAAGCTTGTGATTTGTGTACCTAAAACTGACCGCAAGGTGGCACTGTTATTTTTTCATACATTTTTCGCGGCAGTCGATATGTATGAATGTTGTAAACTCATGGTAGGCCTGCAGTTATACACGAACTGCTCGAGCTATCGACTGCTCTCGCTTCACGGCCCTTAATTTAAATAATTATTTATGACTTGTTGAGCAGGTAACACCAACTGCTCGAGCAGTTAATACCAATTGCTCCAGTAGTTATCAATGGCAGCTTCAAGTTGTTAATTATGACTGCAAGAGCGGTCCGTGTATATGAGCAAATAGATATGATATATGAGGAAGTGTCTTCACTTCCCTAATTTGTACAGAACTCTAAAGATCCTATATGTAATACATAGGCCTATGTTATAACTGGTTTAAACATGTAAATAATAAAGTGATTAATTTGTCCGATAATAATTATTGTTTAATATGTTTTATCTATAAATGGACGATGAAAGCGGCCGAGTAAGTAATTACTTATTGTTAGGTTTTAGGTACCTAAGTCACTCTTGTATCTTTATGTAGGGTTGCCATTTCTAAAACTTGGCAACCAGGACAAGGCGCGTGAAAACCCCGGATTGTAGAGCCCAGAACCCGGACATGTCAACAGGTTTTTTTAGTTTCAGACATTAATATTAAATTTAGTCAGCTATTATCTTTGTGCCTCACAGACTCATATTCCATCAAAGGTCGTTGGTCATCATAGGGCCAGACACAATAGAAATTTAATTGTTTTAATTTCAAATTGTTATAATTTCAACGACTCTTGAAGGGATATTACAATTTCTTACAAATTATGTTAATAATCAGTTAGATTGTTTTAATATTTTGGGCCCAAGAGTTTAAGTTTAAAACCTGGACTACAAATGATACCCTGCCCGTACGCTCCCATCCGGGGAGCGTACGGGCAGGGTATCATTCTAAACTAGGACAAATCCGGGGAAACCCGTAGCTATACCATGAGTTGGCAACATAAATGTCATCTATAGTCGATACTCGATCTCGCCTACCTATTAAGCTTGTGATTGGCGTACTGGCTATCAATTTTAGTTCTACAGTTGACCGCAGGGTGGCACTGTTCTTTGTTTCATACATTTTTAACGTCAGTCGATAGCGAGCATCGATTGGTTTCAATGTTGTAAAGTCATGGTAGGCCTACCGGACGGATGGCAGCCCTATCTTTGTGCAAAAGAAGAATTGAGCCGGTCGTGAGTCTAATGATAAACGCCACGTCGTCAGTGCAAATCTTACTTCTTACTAATATTAGTAGTTCTGAGCACAGTACACCAGACAAATTTTCAGTCTGTAGGTCTACCATGAGTTTACAACATTGAAACCAATTGACGCTCGCTATCGACTGCCGCGAAAAAATGTATGGAAAAATGAACAGCGCCACCTTCCGGTCGATTGTAGAATTAAAATTGACAGCACGTACACCAATCACAAGCTTAATAGGTAGGCGAGATCGAGTATCGACTATAGATGACATTTATGTTGCCAACTCATGGTAGTTTTTTTTTTTTTTTAGAACGGACTAATGCTGTTTACCTCTACCGGCGTTTACAGCGTCACCGGACAGTTGGCGAGCCCAGATGGCACTCAGCCAGATGAGGGCGCACCGCCTAAGGCGAGCGTTGAAGACGCTTCGCCGCAAGGAGAGGAGTAGGCGACTTGCTCAAGGGCACCACTAAGAAACGGACCTCGGCTTGGGCCGTCGCCAGGGGAGAGGGGAGTCGGAAAGATGCCAACTCATGGTAGAGGTACAGAGCTTTATACAGGTCATCGACATTCAGAAAAAATTCATAAATATTTATTTCGACAAGACTTTGACCAATTTTGCATATGTTATTATGTTGTTAGTACCAAATGTTCTTGCCAAATTTTACCAATATCGTCCAGTTTTTAAACTACACAACTTACTATCTCGGCAACCACTTGACCAATCATGCTCATATTCGAAATTCCTCATTAAATTCAGGTACCTAATGTGTGTACCAAATTTTACCAAAACGGTACAGCAAACATTTTAGGAAAAGTACCCGCACTCAAAAATCCCGATGAAAAAAGATTATATTGAATACCTAATAGAACATGCATACCAAGTTTCATCAAGATTGATTGAAAATTGCAAGCTGTACAGGAGAACCAACATCAACCTAACAAACATACGGACAGATGAAAGTCAATTTAGGCAGTTAAAGCAGAGACGCTTCGTTCGTTGTCAAGATTTTTGAGTGGGGGTACTTTTCCTAAAATGTTTGCTGCGCCGTTTTGGTAATTTTTGGTTGCGAACGTTTGTATGGATGTATGTTTGTTACTCAATCACGCCAGAAAGGCGGATTTGGATGAAATTTGGTAAGTAGACAGATGAGGCGCTGGAATAACAGAATAGTTACTTTTCATCATATCAATCACCACGCAAGTGAAACCACGGGGCGCAGCTAGCAGTCAATAAGTATTATTAATAATTCTTTAATTTCTTTATAATCTAAATTAGTAATTTATCTTTAATCAAAAAATAATAATAAGGTTTACACACGCATAGGTAAGGTACACTCTTCGCTCTCACTAGAGTTTTCTGTGAGGAGGCACGGACATACAAAACAATACATCACAATATAAAAGCCCGAGAACAAGTTTATGCGCTCATTACACAAATAATTTGCCTCGACCAGGGATCAAACCTAGGACTCAGCGCTTCAAAAACTAACCTACCGAACTAAAAATTTAATAACCTTATTCTGTTAAAAATAAAATCCAAAATCATTAACCACTTAAAATTACACTTTTAAAAATAGGATTAAGTATTCTATTAAATGTTGGGTTATTCTAGGTTAGTTTAGCGAGCACCAAGTTACGTGACGACTAAACTGTCTAAAATATGCCCACAATTGAAGAGAAATATCTAATTTTAGTGCTGTCATTCGAAAGTGTTATACTAATTTGGATTTTATCCTAAACTAAATAAGTATTGACATAATTAAGAGATTTTAGTTAAGAGAATGCTTACAGAATCGACACCAGAGTCGCTACCAACTAAACTAACGGAACCGACATCACAGCAGCCACTAGTCTGAATTCCTTTCAACAAAAATTTTAAAAATGGATGATCGAGCAATATTTTTAGTTTTTATTATTTTTTATAATTATAACAAATAGCTTTTAATGCATTATTTTTTTGACTAATATTTTGTGTTTTTGAATGTAATTTATTGTTATTTTTTTTTTACTGACGGTAAATTTATAGTTAATATAATTTTATTATATTATAATTTTGACATTGGTTTATATTCAATGGACTTAACATCATTGTGCTTTATTTTATATGTAATTTGGATATTCCATTGTTATATTAAATTTGACATTTATTATTATATTAGTTCACAACTATTTTAAGTAATATAAATAGTAACTTATTGTTGACATGTAAAATAGGATTTTATGAATAAATATGAATATGGGCTCATATTGCTCTTGAGCCACGTATACACGACGGTTTTTGAGTCATTACGAACACGTCTTACACGCAGGTTTGATAAGTTCCAGCCTTCTGAACAACCCGGTTTCCGAAGAGGCTTTAGCACCGTAGACCACATACATACACAAAGGCAGATTATAAGACCAAATAGTATCTACAATCAGCCGCTGTATCTAGCGTTTGGACTACGAGAAAGCCTTCGATTCTATCAAGTGGGCCGTGCTGCAGTCCTTGCAGCGATGTCGAATTGACTATAGGTATGTCGAAGCGTTGAAGTGTTTGTACAACAAGGCCACTATATCAGTCCGATTACAGGACCAGAGTACGGGAAAAAAATATATGGGGAAGAAAGGCTCTCGAGTGGCGACTACGCACCGAAAGACGTAGTGTAGGTCAGCCTCCCGCTAGGTTTTATTTATTTATTTATTATCCAAAACTTAGACTATCATTACAGTGAGATACTAATGCGATAGTTTAGTTATATGTATCAAAGTCAAAGTCAAAGTCAAAATTATTTATTCAATTTAGGCATCAAAGACGCACTTATGAACGTCAATGTTTCATTATAATGTACTTTAAAGACTACCGCCGCGTTCCAAAATATATAGAGCCTACCGAGAAGAAGCGGCAAGAAACTCGGGGCCATTCTTTTTATATAGATGTTTTTACAATTTTTTTACTTAGGTACTACAGATATTAGCTCCAGTGTGTTGCCTTACAAAAAAGAACATAATAATGGTATCAGTAGGGCAAGACACGCTACACTTTGACATCTTAGTACACGAGTAGATAGATCCTGGAGTGATCAGTCCCAAGCTGTTTTATCGTCCAAGTAATCCGAAATTCTGTAATAACCTTTTTGACAGAGTTTAGTTTTAATTTTAAACTTATTAATAGGCAAATCTCGGATAACATTGGGAACTTTATTATAGAATCGTATACATTGTCCCATAAAAGAATGACTTATTCTGTGGAGACGCGTTACATGTACGGATAGCTTGTGCTTATTTCGCGTGTTGATGGAATGAGCATCACTCCTTTTATCAAAACTGCTAATGTTTTTCTTTACATACATTAGATTTTCATAGATAAACTGAGAGACAACAGTTAGAATGTTTATGTCTTTAAACTTCTGTCTAAGGGAAACTCTGGGAGCTAAACTGTAGATCGCTCGTATAGCCCTTTTTTGCAGTATAAAAATGGAATTAATATCTGCAGAACATCCCCAGAGCAGTATGCCATAAGTCATAACGCTATGTAATACTATTTACATTATTTTAGATGGTAACACAAAATATATACCTAAAGTAACTCTTGTAAATTCATTCAGAGTAGAGGCAAATATATCTATTTGCTCCGCTATTAAATTTAATGTGCGAAACGTACGCGTCAGAGGCGCCTCCTTCAGGAGTTTAGTTCTAGCGGGCGGCACCCACAGGAGAGGAGGCCGTCGCCGCCGCCACACGTATCCATCCGGCACGCATAATCCTACTTGCGACAATATATCGGGATTATAAATCTTCTCTCTTATTATCTTAAATATATAAATAATGAGTGTTAGTTTCCTTCTGACCCTCAGTTCATTATATCCCACCATCCCCAATACAAACAGAGTCGGATACATCAATGGATAGAAAGGATACACCCCATACTGTTTTAAATATAGGTACCTAACGAATTTATTCTGTATCCTTTCTACCATCAGGACATACTTTGTTTCATTGGGTGACCAAATGACGCTATTGCATTCTAAATGGCTTCTCACTAAAGCGTTATAAAGGGCAGACACGGCCCCAATATTCGTGAAGCCCTTAGCCGTACAGAGAATAAACCCTAAATTTCTGAAGGATTTTTTACAAACTTTAACAATATGGTCCCGAAAAGTCAACTCTGGGTTAAAATTTACTCCCAAATCTCTCACCTCTTTGACTCTGACCATCGGTACCCCGTCTATGTTGTAAGTGTGTAGTGTGGGATTACGCTCCCTTGTGAAACTAATTGTCATGCACTTGGATATATTAAATTGCAAATGGTTTTCCTTACTCCAAGCCACAACTCTGTTTATATCCTCCTGCAGTCTTGCACAATCTCTCTCCTCATTAGAGAAAGCTTTAAGTCGTCGGCGAATAATAAGCATCTAGAATATTGCACTGCCGATGGCAAGTCATTGATCATTAAAATAAACTGCAATGGGCCTAAATTACTGCCTTGATATACGCCTGACCTGGTCAAATACGGTTCAGACCTATGCCCCGAGTACTCTACATATTGCCGCCGATCTGTCATATAACTGGCAAAAAATTTCAGAAGATGTAGGGTGAAGCCGAACCCTGCTAACTTTTTTAACAAGACGTCATTATCGACTAGGTCGAACGCTTTTTAAAAGTCAAAATACGCAGAATCCGTCTTTCCCCCACCATCTACTGCCGGCAACAGATATGTCATATGGCTGAGTAAATTACTGGTGGTGCTTCTTCCCGTCCGAAAGCCATGTTGAGCATCCGAGAGCTGAGGGCTCACTTGAGATGATATGCTCTTATGAATAGCCGACTCCAACACCTTCGCCGCAGTTGACGGTATGGCGACTGGTCTGTATTGATCTACCTTTGTACAGGATTTCCCTTTCGGTACTGGTACAACTCTGGTGATTTTCCATCTTTCTGGAAATTCGGCTTGCTTCAGACAAAGGTTGAATATGTGGTGGAGCGGCTTGGCTATAACTTGTCTACAATCTCTGAAGATATAGGGCGGTATTCCATCTTGACCTGCTGATTTCTTCGGCTTAAGTTGGTTAATCGCATCGAGGACCTCTTGGAACTGAAGACCATCCAGATGTATCCGTGCTGTTACGTTTTCGCCTCCTGCTTCGGCAATCGCCTTACTTACATCCAGTTGCGCTGCCTCTATACGAGGAATTGCTTGTCTAGACTTGTCGCGACCACGCATCTTCGCGTTATCGCGATTGTGGCGCCGTAGCATTATCGTAGGCGATAATCAATAGATTATATATATTTTATCTAGATTGATTATCTAGAAATTGATGATAAACTTGACCCTTAAGTGTATCTACCAGATGGCGTGCTTTTTGTTGATATTTTTTATGGATATATTATTTTAATGGATTAATTTAATTATATATAACAACAGCACCCATTATCAAATAAGTCTAAATACGCGGTTAAACACTTAATAACGTATAACTTCAATTAATTTTATTAGTATAATAGTTTTAGTAGACAAGTAATTATCATTATTATTATGGCATTATTGTTAGGGCGAGAGCAATCGTTTATTATAAATATTCAAAATCTATTTATCATCATTCATCATTCAGGCCGCCCGAAGGCCCTCGACATAGCCTAACGACTGTTGTCCTAAGACAAACAACCGACACCGACGGCTTAACGTGGTCTCCGAAGCACGGAAGCGCTCAGTTGAATGCCACTAGCGGTCACCCATCCAACTCCTGACCGCAGCAAGTGTTGCTAACTTGTTGATCGGTTAAGATCGCCAAGTCGAGCTCCGCTACGAGCGCTTCATGTATGTATATATATCTATATGTAGTATGTCATAAGCCAAAATATAGTAGTTGGCCATAAGCTGGACACATCGAGTGACCAATGTTGAGGTTTTACGTCGAGCTGGGAGGAAACGAGAACTCATGCAGACCATCAAAAGAAGGAATGTAGCCTATCTAAGCCACGTGCTTAGGCACTCCGGATATGAGCTTCTTCAGTTGATAATGATGTGCAACGTGGCCGGAAGAAGAACTATTGGACGTAGAAGGAAGTCGTGGCTGCGTAATATCCTTGAATGGATCGGATTCGGAAGTGTCGCGGAGCTATTCAACCTCGCCAAAGACCGTGTGAAATATGCGGAACTGACAGCCAGCCTTCACTAGTTGGAGAGGCACAAGAAGATGTAGTATGTCAGTTTTGACAGTTCCAGTCTACTAACATTTTTGCTTACTAGAGTTAAAACTGACATAGATCCGCCATTATCTAGATTTCAATCAAGATTTGATTGCAACTGAGATATATAATAGCTTTTGTGATACATAAAGAATAAAATCGAAAAAATTGGCGGCTTTGTCATTTTTGATAGCTCCAGTCATCAACTTACTAAAATTCATGTTCTCTTTCTGTCAGTTTTGACAACTCTTACTAGAGTTGTACATAGAACCGCTATTTTTCTAGATTGTAACTGAGATACGTACATAATTATTCTGCCATCTTAATTAAATTTGATGAAAACCACCAGCTTTCAATAAAAAAAACATCAAAATCGTTAAACTTAAAAATGATACAAAAAAAAAAATTAAATCGCACCTCTCTTTTTTGGAAGTCGGGTGAAAATCGGGTAAATCGTACTAAAAGTACGCTTTAAAAAACGCTTTCTTTGGAGTGAAATAATTATAACAAATAAAGTTTCGTATTTATATTAATATGTTTCGTAAATGAAGCCATAGCACTGGAAACTTATAATTAAAACATAATAACTCTATTACAATATACTTATGTAATAAATAAATCTAATATTTATTTATCTATCTTAGCTTAATCAGAATGAATTCGTTTATTCACAATTATATATTTTAAATTTTAATAAAATCACAGATTTAATAATAAAAACACCAATCATAATTTTTTACTCACAATAAAACTCTAACACTCGTATTTATAAACAAGTAATTACTTGTTGCTAAGTAATTTCTCAATGAAGTAATTACTTGACCATAGAATACATCAACAAAAAATCTTATTCTATAGTCGAGCAATGAACGTTACTAAAGTAAATGCATGACATAACCCTATCAAAACTGGATGTATCTTTTTACACTTGCATTAGGTTGTTGTCATGGGATTTTAGTTCTTACAGCATAATAGATCCTTCACAGTTCAGACTTGTGTGCGAATGTCATTTTTATACAACTTCACTTTTGCATTAAGAACGAAAAATGTACGTGTTCTCATTGCTTAAGTAAAGGAAATGGTGACTATTGCTCGGCTAAGAATTCTAGCCTTTGACAGTTCAACTTAAGGCAAAAGTAATTACATATACTTAAGTAAACTATTACTTGTTTATAAATACAGCAGTAACTCTAAAGTAAATGTTATATAATAATAATCATTTAGAAAAAAAAGGAATAAGAGCAGGCTAAAATATAATATTATATATTTTATTAATTAATTCAACTTTTCCATTACAATTTACTAATATTAAATCTTATAGTAGTTAAAATATAATGCCAATTCAATAAATAAATAATGTTTCATTGTGAATATGTTGACTTATAACTATGATTCGAATTTGTTATAATTTTTCATAAATTTAAATCTACTTACTTATTGCCTAGCAAAGTTTACAAAGGTGATTTAGCAATTTATGAATGTAAGAAATGCAATTTGAAAAATGTAATACCGACTTCCATTCTATACAGTTATTGGAGTGTAACTCAAAAACTACTAGACCGAATTTGATGAAATTTAAACGGGACCACACGGAAAGCACCAGCTTTCAAACAAAAATAATTTTGTTAATCGGTTCACGCAATCAAAAGTTATGAGGTAACAAACATTAAAAAAATACAGTCGAATTGAGTACCTCCTCCTTTTTGGAAGTTGGTACAAAAAGCCTTTCAACATAATATGGGTGTCTTTTACACTTCTGCCGACCACTTTACAAAACATTTAGGATGTAGGCATTATATTGAAATAAGATAACTGATTTTATTGAAATATACATGAACATGTTAAATGATTTATCATTTATTACTAAAATACTTATCTAAAATCGGATTTTTCTCACAAATATTTATAACAAAATTATTATATATTAATAATGGTACAATTTGTTATTAATTGCCAAATCACCTTAGCCACGTTTCTGTTACGTAATTCAATTTCTACATAGTTGTGAAATGTTTGGATTACTTATTAATAGTTAATGATAAGTATATTATTAATTAGTCCGGAGGCAGATAGCTGAACAACTTGTATTTCTCCCGTATGTATGGACGCACGTCGTCTTTCTGTAAATAACATAATAATAACTATGGGGGGCCTGTTAAGCGGGTGACCAGTTACCAACTGCCTAAATATTCTAAATGAGATTACAATTATCAGGCTCGTCCATACTTCCAAAGCAAAATCTAACTTCAGAGGCCCTACTCCCACCTCTAAAAGTAGTCATGTTTCAACCTTACCATTAAATTTGGTACCACCACGTCAAGCTTAAAATAATAATGGATTACGATAGACGTTTGGATTCCGCTAGGTCATAGTATTAAGATGCAACAGTATGGAAACTAAGCCTAGTTAAGAGGATATAAACTTATTTGTGTGATGAGTAGACATTTTTGTTTTAGATTAACCGTAATAAATAAAACAAACGATTTATGAATTAAACTGACGTATATTTTCGTCTATGGGACGCAAAGACTTAATGTGTGTGCTCATGCTTCCAGCGAAATGAGTGGTATGAACATATAATATTATATTTATGAGAAACGCGAATGGAATACTTACAGAGGCTAGGTGCTCCAGGAAAGGCAAAAGCTTCAAGAGTTCATTGTCGCTCCGATCTACGAACCAGGAGTCTATTGGAATACCGTTTTCTAGCTGATATCCAAATGCCTGAAACATACAATTTTCTTTAGGAAGTTAGAAATTGAAGAGAACCAGGAACTATGATGTAACTGGTGAGTAAGGTGTATTTAGGTAAGAATCAAGAATTACAATATATCTAAGTAATAAAGAGTTATTATGAGGTATCTAAGGAATCACGAGACATGAGGTGAGAACCCAGAGTTACAAGATATCTAGGTAATAAGGAGTTATGAGGTAGCTACGGAATCACGAGACATGAGGTGAGAACCCAGAGTTACAAGATATCTAGGTAATAAGGAGTTATGAGGTAGCTACGGAATCACGAGACATGAGGTGAGAACCCAGAGTTACAAGATATCTAGATAATAAGGAGTTATGAGGTAGCTACGGAATCACGAGACATGAGGTGAGAACCCAGAGTTACAAGATATCTAGATAATAAGGAGTTATGAGGTAGCTACGGAATCACGAGACATGAGGTGAGAACCCAGAGTTACAAGATATCTAGGTAATAAGGAGTTATGAGGTAGCTACGGAATCACGAGACATGAGGTGAGAACCCAGAGTTACAAGATATCTAGGTAATAAGGAGTTATGAGGTAGCTACGGAATCACGAGACATGAGGTGAGAACCCAGAGTTACAAGATATCTAGGTAATAAGGAGTTATGAGGTAGCTACGGAATCACGAGACATGAGGTGAGAACCCAGAGTTACAAGATATCTAGGTAATAAGGAGTTATGAGGTAGCTACGGAATCACGAGACATGAGGTGAGAACCCAGAGTTACAAGATATCTAGATAATAAGGAGTTATGAGGTAGCTACGGAATCACGAGACATGAGGTGAGAACCCAGAGTTACAAGATATCTAGGTAATAAGGAGTTATGAGGTAGCTACGGAATCACGAGACATGAGGTGAGAATCCAGAGTTACAAGATATCTAGGTAATAAGGAGTTATGAGGTAGCTACGGAATCACGAGACATGAGGTGAGAACCCAGAGTTACAAGATATCTAGGTAATAAGGAGTTATGAGGTAGCTACGGAATCACGAGACATGAGGTGAGAACCCAGAGTTACAAGATATCTAGGTAATAAGGAGTTATGAGGTAGCTACGGAATCACGAGACATGAGGTGAGAATCCAGAGTTACAAGATATCTAGGTAATAAGGAGTTATGAGGTAGCTACGGAATCACGAGACATGAGGTGAGAATCCAGAGTTACAAGATATCTAGGTAATATGGAGTTACGAGATAGCTACGGAATCAAGAGACATGAGGTGAGAACCCAGAGTTACAAGATATCTAGGTAATAAGGAGTTATGAGGTAGCTACGGAATCACGAGACATGAGGTGAGAACCCAGAGTTACAAGATATCTAGGTAATAAGGAGTTATGAGGTAGCTACGGAATCACGAGACATGAGGTGAGAATCCAGAGTTACAAGATATCTAGGTAATATGGAGTTACGAGATAGCTACGGAATCAAGAGGCATGAGGTACATAAAAAGGTAGGATTTATGAGGTATCTATCCGCTAGGAAGGTTGATTCTGCACCCACGGTTGACAGTCGAATATTAATACTTATACAACTACTTATTTACCTGCGGACTGTTGTCCACAATAACAGTCTTCCTCAGATCGCGACCCAGAATAGAGAGATCTTTCACGTAGTTACCATTTACTAGGAGACAGTGCTCGCGGAATAATCTGAAACAAAGCAATGAACCGTTACCAATTGTATTTTTTTATACTAGCCGTTGTAGAAACTATCAATTTGTGCATCTGATGGCAAACACCAACCCTGACCCATGTTGCAGTGCCACCCAGAGGTTGATTTTGAAGTTTAGTGCGGTGCGACTAGAGAATACAATCCCGGGATCCCGAATCCCGGCATCCTGGGATCCCGGCACTTTTCTAGCCTCAAAAATTGAGGGAGTGTACTGTGCTGTTTCGGGATTGCCACAAACAGGTCTAGTTTATACAGAATAGAGCACCGGATAAGTAGCTTTTGTCTATTCCAACCAGCGTAGAAACTGAGAGAGCTGCTACGCGAATGAAGTCGCGGGCATTCGCTAGACTATATTATAAAAATGAACCCCTATTTTTCCTGGTCATGGTGAAAGAATTTTCGAAATTTGTCCAGTACTTTTTGAGCCAATTTGTTACAAACATACATACCAATCTTTCCTCTTTATAATATTAGTAAAGATTCGTTTTTATAAGTTTTGATCGTCTACAATGACTACTTTATACATTTTATGTACAATTTTAGTTATTGAGGTCATAAAACATCTTATTTTACACGTGTAAATCAAATAAAAGTAATAATTCCCTGGTCATGGTGAAAGAATTTTCGAAATTTGTCCAGTACTTTTTGAGCCACTTCGTTACAAACATACATACAAATCTTTCCTCTTTATAATATTAGTAAAGATTCGTTTTTATAAGTTTTGATCGTCTACAATGACTACTTTATACATTTTATGTACAATTTTAGTTATTGAGGTCATAAAACGTCTTATTTTACACGTGTAAATCAAATAAAAGTAATAATTCCCTGGTCATGGTGAAAGAATTTTCGAAATTTGTCCAGTACTTTTTGAGCCAAATTGTTACAAACATACATACAAATCTTTCCTCTTTATAATATTAGTAAAGATTCGTTTTTATAAGTTTTGATCGTCTACAATGACTACTTTATACATTTTATGTACAATTTTAGTTATTGAGGTCATAAAACATCTTATTTTACACGTGTAAATCAAATAAAAGTAATAATTCCCTGGTCATGGTGAAAGAATTTTCGAAATTTGTCCAGTACTTTTTGAGCCACTTCGTTACAAACATACATACAAATCTTTTCTCTTTATAATATTAGTAAAGATTCGTTTTTATAAGTTTTGATCGTCTACAATGACTACTTTATACATTTTATGTACAATTTTAGTTATTGAGGTCATAAAACGTCTTATTTTACACGTGTAAATCAAATAAAAGTAATAATTCCCTGGTCATGGTGAAAGAATTTTCGAAATTTGTCCAGTACTTTTTGAGCCAAATTGTTACAAACATACATACAAATCTTTCCTCTTTATAATATTAGTAAAGATTCGTTTTTATAAGTTTTGATCGTCTACAATGACTACTTTATACATTTTATGTACAATTTTAGTTATTGAGGTCATAAAACATCTTATTTTACACGTGTAAATCAAATAAAAGTAATAATTCCCTGGTCATGGTGAAAGAATTTTCGAAATTTGTCCAGTACTTTTTGAGCCAATTCGTTACAAACATACATACAAATCTTTCCTCTTTATAATATTAGTAAAGATTCGTTTATGATTCTATAAGTTTTGATCGTCTACAATGACTACTTTATACATTTTATGTACAATTTTAGTTATTGAGGTCATAAAACATTCTATTTTACACGTGTAAATCAAATAAAAGTAATAATACGACTTACACACATTTCAATGAAATTCAAATATCTCGAAAACAGTTACATTTAGGATAGGGTGTTTCATAGTCCAATCAATCAGAAACGACACGCCCGTAACGGGAATATAACCCTGTATATTTGTGGTTGACAATAACCATTCTGATTTCGATGTATTCTAAGGTTACCTGTATTTGATCCATCTTCGTTTTGGATCGAGTAAGTTCAGCAGACGGTCTGCATACACCCGCTTGCTGGCAGTGAACAGAATGACTTCGTAGAGACGCGATACTTTCGACAAGAACTCCGCGAAGTGAGGACGTGTGCGGACAAACACCTGCCGACAGAAAACATCTCATATAATAACTTTTTTTCAGCCCTGGATTTAGGAGGGGGGGGGGGGGGGGCAAACCGGGGCACGCGGCCCCGGGCGGCCGGTTCATCACATCATAACATGGTATGATGAAAACATAAAATCTTGCTGACTCACAGCGCCTAGCATATGTAAGCCTGGTTGCCTCATGTCATGTTTTTAGAATCTACACAAAAATAATAAAAAATTACGAGTAATAACAATTTTTCTTTAATAAGTCAAATAATTTCTTTTTAAAAGGATTTAGGGCCCATGAGACCTGCAGTGTAACCAAAAGCTTAGGACTGTTTTCTAAGGCTACGTTCCGGTAAGCGCCGAAACCACTCGAGGCGTTCGCACGCCCATTTCCTTAAAAGCCCACGGTCATCGTGAGCGAGCTCGTACGTCATCGATGACGTCACCGAAAACGCTCACGTCGCGACCACAACGCTCGCGGATCGAAGGTGGGTTTTCGCGGTCGTTGCGAGCTGTCACTGTCAAAGCAACAAATAAGTATAATCTTTCGATTTTGACAGAAAATTTGGCGCGCATTTCGCGACCGCGTAACCGTTTCGTTTGGGTTGAACATTGCAAGCATTGGTTCATAGCGGAACGCTAAACCGGGGCGCGACAGTTGTGAGCGTTGACGGCGCTTGCCAGAACGTACCTTAGGTGTCCCAACGCCGTAAACACTACTAGTAGTGTGTTCGAATAGACCCCTTGTGAGCGTTTTTAGCGAAAAATTCGAATCGAAATTCGGTGTTCGAATTGGGAATCTGTGGGTGAAAATGTCGTTCATGTCTCTTTTTGTTCAGCGTTCGGAAAGCTAAAAAAGTGGTATTGTTGCCACCTAAAAGTGCAATTTTTGATCCACGTCCGGAGCATGGTTGTTTGTGATCGTTTTTTGACAGCTATGTATTTGACAGCATAATCATGTGAATAGTTTGCATTAATGCTTTGAATAGGGTGTGGGCAAAAGTTGCAACAATAACGTTTTTGAGCTTTACGAACGCTTTAACAAAAGAGCCATCAATGACAACGCCACCAATACCCTCATTGCTAAACGAACGCACCTTAGTTGGTCAGCTAGTATGCCAAAAATAATTATTAACCAGGTTACCTCCTATTTGACTTTTACACAGTTACAGATCGACTAGATTTTCATCAAAGCTTGCAACACTTACAGTGTATCGACACTCTTGGAAAAGCACTGGGAAATGAAAACTGGCATCGGGCAACTCTTGCAGCGAACAGTGCACCAGGGTCTCGTCCAAATCCAACACCTGAAAATATTGATTTATTTAATAAGAGGTCAGAAGCTTAAAAAATGCTATTGTTACATATGATTGCTATTGTTACACATTTTCATATTTTCATTTGATATACATTTTATAATGCTGGAGACAAAATTCCCTCACAGGAAGTTCAAACCCGCGTCAAAACTAACCGTTAACCATAACCACGAGGCCACCGAAGTACTCCAATAGCCATGCTACGAATGAATTTCTATCTTGGGACCCTTATTATATACGATATACCTGTATGACGTAGGCAATTGCTTTGAATTTGCTAAGTTTTTGATGTATGCCGACGATACAAAAATTTACGCTTCTGTTAAGACTGAAGCAGATGCACATAAGCTCCAGCACGACTTAAACCGACTTTGTAACTATTACCGCTCCAATCACATTAAAGTCAATGCATTGAAATGTTTTCAAATAAGTTTTACCCGTAAAAGATATATAATTAATTATCATTACAAGTTAGACAACGTGCCCGTAACGCGAACTGAGAGCGCAAGAGACCTTGGAATAATTTTCGACTCGAAAATGCTTATGGCAGAACATATCACGGCAACGGTTAAAAAAGCATATAAAAACTTAGGGTTCGTGCTGCGAGTGAGCAGACCTTTCTCTGACGCGGAATGCATAAAAGCCTTATATTTTTCTTACGTCCGTAGCGTTTTGGAATACTGTTGTAATGTGTGGAACCCCAATTACATGACCTATATACATGATATTGAGCGTATTCAATCCAAATTTGTCAAGGTGCTAAATTACCGTACACGAAATATAGCTTGCAGTTACGAACAATCATGCGACCATCACAAATTAATGACCTTGAAGGATCGTCGCACATTGTAACAAATTCTTTTTCTTCACGATGTTTGCAGTAACAGAATAAATAGCCCAGAATTGACATCTCTCTTCTTACAACTCAGAGCTCCCTATAAGCGTACTAGACACACAGCTTTGTTTCACGTTCCAACAAGCCGTACAAACTATGCTCAGAATTCCGTCATTTGCCGGACACTAAATAGTTACAACAAAGATTTTTCAACAATCGATATTTTTCATCACAGTAAATTAGGAGTTAAGAACCAAATAGTTTCAATAATTAATAACATATCTTGTTGTTAATTATTCATTCAGTCATCTCATCTCACACACATACACAAACCCTCACTAACACATACACACGCACACCCACATGCAGTCACTCTATACTTTAGATATATTTATACATTTTCACACACACCTTCATCCTTTACCTAAATTCGAATTTACGCGCGTACCTTCTTTTTAACTAAGTACTTTTTAATAATTATATACTTTATATTTAGTAGTTATTTTGATAGGCGATATTATTTTAATGTATAAAAAGAATGAACCTGTAATTGGCAGTAAGTGTTAATTAAACAATATTGTAAGAATGTTTTCCTAAGTGCTGTTGGTTCTACGACAATAAATAAAAAAAAATAAAAAAAAAATAAAAAGAATTGTTTTGTGTCACTTATTTGTATCAACGCGAGTCAACGTGCATTTATATAAATACAGTTACGTGAATCTGTCCGCATCAGAATTACGCTATAAAGATTTATGAATGAAGCGGAGGTTTGTTGATTCGGATCGATTAAAGTTATTTGCATTTTAGTAAAGAGTAAATAACAGCAAAACAAACCAAGATTGCATTTTGTATGTTGTATAATAGTTCGACACGTTTCCAGGCGAGACAACGACTCCATAGAGCGCCTAGTCGTCAAAGGCAGAGTGGAAGGCACCAGACCGCGCGGTAGGCCGCCGATGCGGTGGACCGACCAAATCGAGTATGCTTGTCGGTGGCTCTTTGCAGGAGTGCACCAGGATGACCGCTAAGGGTTGTTTCACACGTACCACAACCACACCACGTCGCAGCGACATAATGTGGTCAAGCTGTGGTTACGTGTGAATAGTGCCGCAGCGGCTTTTTGCAGTTGCGTTGTGGTACCGACAAAATGTCGATGTGGTTGCGTTGTCGCTGTTGTTGCGACGTGGTAACCACACGTGGTCATGTGCAGTTATACTCCAGCTTTAGTAGAGGTAACACGGCTTGACTGAACGTAGTCATGGAGGAAAGATTGTTGTTGCTATCCTTGTTATGGCTTTTATTGATAAGAAGAAGACGACGAAATCAGCGTATTCGTCGAAATAGAATTTATTGGGTACATCCTTTATTGGAAAACAAAAGTCAAAGCCAATTCCGAACTGATTATCCTAAACTTCGAAGGTTCAAGATGAAATTTTATAAAAAATTTAGAATGAGCAAGAATACATTTGACTTCTTGTTAAACGAACTGAATAGTGAGTTGCAAAAAAAAGACACGGCCATGAGAAAAAGCATACCATCTGTTGAACGTCTGGCAATGACATTGAGGTGAGTAATTGTTTTTATAGTTAAATATTTTTATGTGCTTAGAAAATATAATTAGTTCCATCTTCTACCGGGACAGACTCACCGGGATGATGAAATTAATTTATAAAATATAAAATACAGATGCAAATTAAGAGGCCGTACCTACCTGGTTTTGCTCGCGGCACTAGCGCCACTTTCATTAAAAACAATGTATCTTTTTATTTAAGACATAAATAAAAATATCTTATTATTTTTATGAAAGTGGCACTAGTGTTGCGAGCAAAACATGGTTTTGCTCGCAACACTAGTGCCACTTTCATTAAAAACAATGTATCTTTTTATTTAAGACATAAATAAAAATATCTTATTATTTTTATGAAAGTGGCACTAGTGTTGCGAGCAAAACCATGTACGGCCTCTTAATTCGTTAACAATAAAAGTAAGATTATGATTGTGGGCACGTTTCATATAGTTTCCTATTATTACAACAGTATGCATGTACAGTTAGCGTCATATCGACCTACCATTATCTGTAAAATTTCTGCAACTGAATTTCAACCCAATTTTAAACTTATAGAGATCAACATCAGCTGTGGTTTTTTCACTTTCGTAGGTCAATATGTCGCTGACTGTACGTTACGCAAACGCCACGTATCCGGTCTGCTCAGGCCTTTATTATTACCTAACTGTGGTAGAGGGGGTAGAAAGCGAAAACAAAGAGCATACTTAATATATTTTTATTTATTTTGTCATTCAAAAATCAACAGAGGTAGGTAATTAATCTCCGAAAATATCCGTTATAATCGGATCATTGTAGTTTGAAGCCTGAGAAGAAACGCTGAGTGGAGATGCTGGCACTGAAACATCTCTTGGTGTGGATGTAGTACGCAAATTGCGAAGCTGTGGAACGCCTGTTTCCATATCCGGCCGATACCCAGACGTTGATGGTCGCTCGTACGGTTGGTAAGCTGGTGTCGTATACCCCTGTCTATATTCACTGTAATTATCATTACGTGTAGGTGTGTGATATTTTTGAATTACATTCAATATTTCTATCTGAGCATTCAGTTTCCAATCATCGCGAATGGTTTTAAATCTATCGTATAAAGATAGCAAAAAATGCATATCACTGTCACAGGACTTGTCAGGTTCCTGTGTACGAGTATTCGCAGTTACTTGATCGCTCAAATGACTTGTTATTTTTTTTATTAACCCATATTCTGCATCGTCTTTTTTTCTCTGGATATATTTTGGTCTCTTCCAAACTTCAGAGTCACTCGTTTCAGTAGTATTATCGTCTTCATTATCGATTTGTTCAATGTCATCGTTTTTGTTTTGTACTGGTAGAGACGATGTTGTATTTCGATTTTCAGACAATGGCTTTAAAAATAATAATTGACTAAAGTAGTAGTATCTCTTCGTATTACCTGCTGAACCGCTTTTTTGTGAATTTTGTTTTTTAAGGTCTCTGTTGAAAGAGTCTCTTAAGCTTTTCCATTTTCTTTGTAAGTTGGCAGCTGAAAAAATAATAGTTAAATTAAAATTTGTAGAAAAGATACCTACATGACCTAAATGTATGAAACAGCAGATTTTTCCATCCAGTGTTATTTATTTCAACCTTTTGTAACTAACACCCTGTATCACCCTATAACACCATTTCATTATTATTTGTGTTTAATTTTTTTTTTGTTACAGGTATTTGGCAACGGGATGTTCGTTTGAAGATCTCGCCGATTTTTTTAAATGTGGTACTTCAACTGCTAGCAAAATTGTCCACGACGTGTGCCGTCTGATTTGGGATAAATACCAGCCTATTCATTTACCACCATGTAATAAAACAATGTGGCTTGATATTGCGAACAAATTTAAAAAGAAAGCAAATTTTCCAAACTGCTTAGGGGCTGTAGATGGGAAACATATTAGAATTATTCATCCACCACGCAGTGGTTCATTATTCTTTAATTATAAACATTTCTTTTCTATTGTTTTAATGGCCGTATGTGACGCCGATTATTTATTCGTGTATGTTGATATAGGAGCCTACGGTAAAACTTCTGATTCAACTATTTGGAGGGACTGCAGTTTATATGATGCAATGGAAAGAAATAATTTAGATCTACCTGGACCGCAAGCAATTACCCCTGTCGGTAGGCCCTTGCCTATGGTATTCATTGGTGATGAAGCCTTTGGATTACACAAACATTTGCTGCGACCATACAGCGGCAAGCAATTAACAATGAAAAAACGTATTTTTAACTATAGATTATCACGAGCACGAAGATATGTAGAATGTTCCTTTGGAATTTTGACAAACAAATGGCGAATATTGCATAGGCCAATTAACGTGTCAGTTGAATTTGCAACAGACATAGTGAAAGCATGTGTCGTATTACATAATATAGTACGCAAGCGAGATGGCTATAAATTCGATGACACTTTATCGATAACTTCAAATTTGTTACAAATGCATTCCTTTGATCAAAATCATGACGGCATTCGAGCAGATTCGGTTAGAAATGAATTTGCCGACTATTTTGTGAGCCCTGAAGGTGAATTATCGTGGCAGTACAATAAAGCGTGAATGGTGTTGTTAGGTATTATACTCGGTTTAATAAATAAATAGTACTTAATTAATAAACTTACCACACTTGTTTTTTTCTTTTGTTTCCTTACTATCAAAATCTTCATAAAACTTCATGCAAAGGTTTTCCCATGCTTTGTTTTTTAAAATGCGATTGGAGTACTCCTCTGTCCTTTGATCCCAAAGGCATGGCGAATTGCGAATCTCCTCAATAAACATATCCGTGTCAAAAGTTTCGGAGTCGGACATTTTAATTTTTCGCACAACCACGCGGCAACTCAGTACAACGCAGAATGAAAGAGGGGAGCGCAGGCGCCAGCTAGGCGCGTGCTGTTGATGACGTCATGTCGTGGCGATGTGGCCGCGGTGCCGCCGCCGCGTGGCGGCGTTGCCGTCGCGATGTGTTTGCGATGTGTTTGTATTACACAGGTGGTCGATAACAACGTCAAAATGTGGTACGTGTAAATTGTAATATTCATTTTCAATACAAAATATACGCCCGACCACATGGCGTCGTTGTGGTGTGGTTGTGGCTGTGGTGTGGTTGTGGTACGTGTGAAACAACCCTAACAGGCAAAAATGGCGTGACATCGTGGGGCGTATAACTGCTGGCCCCACCAACACTACTACACGACGATCACGACCGCTCTGTCAAGAGCGCAACGAAGAAGAAGAAGATAAAAAAAGAGGTATTCACTTTTTTAAATCCTTATTACATTACCACACTAATATTATAAAGGCTTGAATGTTTTATAAGGTTTTTTATGTTTGTTACTTCTTCAGACTCAAAAGGGTGGGTCGATTTTGATGAAATTTGGTATGGAGGTAGATCAGGGTTTAACTGTTTTTACTGAGGGATTTTTTAGCCGAAACTGAAACCGAAATTTCGGTCGGTCACTAACTGTAACGCGTAAAGTAAACGCAGGACCTAACTTATTAGATAGACAGAAACTCTCGGTTAGCTACAATGCGTGGCTAACACTATGTTGATTACGCCATCTCTGACGTAACAACAAAACTAATTTAATGTGTATTTAACATGACTTTATCAATAGTTCCGATCGAAACCGCTGCGACGAAAGCGCCACAATCTACATAAAACTATCTGTGAATGTCGAGGGGCTCTCACCAATAATTATCATAAGCACCATCTCGAAGCTCTTCGAGAGATTGTTATTGGTCAACCTGAAGTCGCACATAACACCAAGAGCAGAACAGTACGGGTTTAGGGCGGAACATTCGACAACACTACAGATAACCAAGATGGATAGTGAAATGGCCACTTGCGCAAATAAGAAGGAATATGTCGCAGCGGTCATGCTGACATGGAGAAAGCGTTCGACAGGGTGTGGCACGAAGGGCTCGTCGGCTCATCCACAAACTGTCGACGTCCACAGCACCCAAGCGAGTGATTGAGATCATCGCGTCCTTCTTACAGGAGAGGAGGATAGTGGTATCCGTAGAAGACGCGATATCCACACAGATGCTAGTGAGGGCAGGGGTCCCTCAAGGAAGCTGCATCTCGCCAGTATGTAGGCAGCTCTGCAGGTATACCGATGACATACCGGTCATTGGGCACGCAAAGCGGGCACTATACGCGGATGATGCAGCCTACTACGCAACCTCTTTCAAGACCGAAAACGCAGTGAACCGCAACCGTCTCTGGACGCCCTACAGGAATGGTTACAGAAGTGGAGACTGACGGTGAATGTCGCCAAGACCCAGGCCATCATCACAGGAAGATCCAACCTACCCACTCGACTGAAGCTCATGGGCGAAAACCTAGAGTGGAGGACAGAAGTCTTATACCTCGGAGTGACCATCGACAGAAACCTCAGCTTCCACCAACACGTGCAGCGCACCGGGAAGGCGACAGCGGCCAGAGTCAAGTTGCTGCTAATTTTAAATTCCAAGCTGCCACTCCGGACCAAGGTTCTGATATACAAAACGTATATCAGACCTCGACAGACCTACGCGGCTCCGGCGTGGTACGCATACGCCTCTAAGAGCAACAGAACGATGCTACAGGCCACCGAGAACATGTCTCAGGGCGATAGTAAATGCGCCCAGATTCGTTAGAAATACCACAATCCAGCGGGATCTCAAAATGGACACAATCGAGGTGATCGTTAAGAAGCTCGCCTCAAACATGTTTGAGAAAGCAGACGCAGCCAGCCACGACAACCTGAGAGAATAGCGCCTCTTCACGCACGACCGCCTGATGAAAAGAACCATTACCGCCGGACTTGCTTCTCACCGACGCCGTAAACAAAGACGAAGAAGAGAGTTCGGATGCCACTGCTGTATCAGTGCTGCCCCCAGTAGCCAGCGACTGTGTAGCCGATCGGTCCGCTGGGCTTCATTCGTGTAGGCGGGGGTTCCACCTGGCGTGGCCTTGATCGCCTAATTACCTTTTGGTCACTGAGGTGGCAGTATCGTGAGGCTGTGGTATTCCTAACCAAATGCCTGGTCCGTCGCTACGGACCAAGACAGAGCCAAAAAAGAGGGCTTGCCCATGTTTCCCTCTTTGTTTGTTTGTTGTCGATACTTTTCCCCCGCACATATTATCAAGTGTGTGAAGAAAGACCAACGAGGGGCCCCTCTTACGATTGCGACCATTGTACCTAACTGACCTGCCTATACTCGATATAGAAAGTATAAATAATCTTCCTGTGTTCTTGCTGGTTTATCTCCATTCTGCAATTGACACACTACACTACTAAAGTTGTGGTTAACTAACAAAACTTTTTATTCTGTAAGTGACCTTTTTTGTCAGCAAATTTATAATAGTGATAATTTAAAAATATTGACTATTAATCTTGACTATTTAAATACTACAATTATTCTATATTTCAATTAAAATGTGTAATTATAATCTTATTTAATAGCTACCTACTTAATATGCTTCCATTCAGATAAGCGTAATTATTTAAATTAAGGAAATAATATTATTTGCATGTCACTATTCTGATTAAGTATTATGGACCATTGTTTATATTATACATAAGATCTAAATTGTACCAATACTTATAGCAAATAAATCATTCATTCATTCATTCATTCATACATTATTGTAACTGTCACTAAGCAGGTGTGACACTTACTATCAGGCACTTAAGCTTTCTTTCTTCGTTTATCTCATATTCTAGTCGCTCCAAAACATAAAGTGAAACTAAAAGAAGTATACTTATGCTATGTATATAGCAGGACAATAAATTAGTAACTAATTCTCGCAGTTATAAGCACCATTAACTTTATTTCTTCATAAACCTTATAAACAAATACAGTCTTATGAAACTCCGTTACATTTCATAGAATAGAATAATTCAGATGCATAGTCTATTGTGAAGATCACGGATAATTAAGTTATGTAGTACATCAGACAAACACAGATAATGTTCACACAGACTAAGAACTGATATCTACTATATAAAAATAAGTCGGGTTTTCCATCCTGACGCTATAACTCCAGAACGCACGAACCGATTTCCACGGTTTTGCATTCGTTGGAAAGGTATCGGGCTCCGTGAGGTTTATAGTAAAGAAAATTCAGGAAAAATTTAAAAAGAAAAGCGGTAAAATATTTTTCACATACAGCGCCATCTGATACATAGCATGTACTACAAACCAATATTTTAAGTAGATGGCGCCAAACGAAATGTTACATAAAACGAAGCCATCTGGTGGCGAAACGGAGTTCGCAGGGTTTGCTAGTTAGAGTATAGAATGGTGACAACTTACAAGGCTGAAGTCGGGGCTGGTTCTAGTTTTCAACGGCAAGGCGGGGTATCGAGCTCGCAAGGCACCAGTCGCTACGCTTTCCAGCGGAGGCAACTAGAACAAAACCAATATTAATTAAATATATAAACTATAAAGTGTACTAGGAAATATAAATTTTACTAATCCTAACATACTATAAAACTAGTAGATCTCACGAGCACAGTCTTATTAGTGGCCATTTTTCGCTGTACCTATTATCTCTGAAACCACTTTTTTATTACTTTAATATTTCTACCCACAGGCTCCAGGGTCCGGTCCATTTTTTTACATTTAGATATGTTAACTAATTAATCAACTATTTAAATATACATATTTGCATACAATAAGGGAACATAGACTAAACCTAACATTATATAAGAAGTAAAATAACAGAAAAACAAAACCAA
This sequence comes from Selenia dentaria, assembly GCA_917880725.1. Lineage (NCBI taxonomy): Eukaryota > Metazoa > Arthropoda > Insecta > Lepidoptera > Geometridae > Selenia > Selenia dentaria. Next base: position 3,781,180 of record OU862902.1, read on the forward strand.
ATTAGGTATCCATTAGAATTCCGAGCAGACCGGTCTCCGCAAGCAGCACCCGTTCACGAGTTGACGCATGTGCCAGCCATCGCCTTCCTCAACCATATTTGAGGGAAGATGGCGACCCAACACATGACGCCGCCACTTGCTAACACCTCTTCGTGAGCATGACTGGTCGGAATGCCAATGTTTACCCATTACATTACGAAGGCAACTACAGATATTACAGTTTTTTTTTTGTTTGACGTAAAGAAATAAGGAAACTTTTATATATTTATTTATATATATTTAACTTTTATATTTATATTTTAAACCATTCTGAAACAACTTGGCCAATCATGCTCATATTCAAAATTCCTCTTTAAAGTCAGGTTACCTAATTTTATCAAAATCGGTCAGTAAATAGCGCCGCAGCAAACTTCCCCCTTCTTTGGGAAAAGTACCCCCCTCCCCGCTCAAAAATGGCCGACGATAAAAAATTATATTGAATAGTTAGAACATGCTTCGTCAAGATTGGTTGAAAAATGCGCACTGTACATACAACTTAACAAACATACGGACAGATGAAAGTCAATTTAAATGACCAGTTAAAGCAAAGACGCTGCGCTCGCTCAATAAATTTGTTTCCACATCTGTCTGTGTATCCGCTAACTTCTCCAAAACGATACAATACATTTAGCTCCAAAACTTTTCACGAAAGGTTTATATATAACAATAATAATACTACACGCTTATCATCTTTGTTTTCTTCTAAATTACACCCGTGCGAACCCGGGGCGATTTTTATTTCGTCAAGTGATAACTAGTTGGGTCCAGTTACAGTCAAGCAAGAGGACCCACAACCCTATTGGAAAGCCTTTTGCAAATGGCGCCAAATGTCAATTCGGTTTTGACATTTGTGAAGTAAACAATCGCAGAATAAAAATATCGACACGCCATGAATAGGTTTACTCCGCAAGAGTGCGGAATAATTGTTTCATTAACATTTCCGGGTCACTTAATCTCTCTTTTGGCGATTCGCACTGGCCGGCCAGCAGACCTAGACAAAAGATGTTTCTGTTATCGTTAACGCCAAACGACAACTTCAAAATGTATGGCGTTGACATTACCTGTGGAAAAGTCACGTGAATTCGCGCTAAGTTCAGGTGCGTTCGTTTAGCTTATGAGGGCATTGATGGCTCTTTTGTTAAAGCGTTCGTAAAGCTCAAAAACGTTATTTTTGCCACTTTTGCTCACACCCTATTCAAACGCTCAACTGAGCATAAGACCTAGAATCGCATGATTATTCTGTCAAATACATAGCTGTCAAAAAACGATCAACAACCATGCTACAGACGTGGGTCAAAAATTGCACTTTTTGATGGAAAATTCCTCTTTTTTAGCTTTCCGAACGCTGAACAAAAAGAGACATGAACGACATTTTCACCCACAGATGCCCAATACGAACGCCCCTTGTGAGCGTTTTTAGCGTTATTTTCGCTAAAAACGATTACCTATTAATTACTAATAGCCAATAGGCTATAGGAACGCATTATTCGTAGACACAGTTTTGTCTGTAGCGTGTGCGGAAACACGCCAGTTTGAATTTTGTCTAGGCCTGCTGATTACCCGATTTAACAGTTCCAGAGTTTTTGAAGTTTACGTCAACAAACCTCAGACTCTTGAAGCCCTTAAGTAGAATATTCGCCAAGAATACGAGACCCTGTCACCCGAAGTTCTGGTAAGAGTGATGGAAAACGCCATAAAACGAGCCCGTATGGTCATCAACTCTGGCGGCGGCCACTTGGTCGATATCATTTTCTCAATTTGATGGAATACATTCTAATGGATTTAAATAAACAAATTTCGCAGAACCAAAGTTTTTCATTAAAAAATTACAGCAAAATAACATTTGGTTATTACTTTTGCCCCACAAGGTGTATGTGTGGTATGATTCTTTGACTTAAACTAGAGGTTGGTAGTAATTCGCTTGTTCCGAACACCAAACTAATCTAGGAAACTAAAATCTATTTTTAGTAAATTATGGTAGTTCTTAATTTCTTATTCTGTTCATGCTCAGTTCCTCTCACCTGTCGATTGTCAATATAACAATGAAATTTCTATTGAGTGTGGGTCGTTCGACAGATGAAGTATTAAGTCCAAATTTGTATAATGCTTGTAAGAGACAATTCTTAAATTTGCCGTTTCTGTTTAATTGTGGGTACGTTTAGTGCAAATTTAATAGTCATGTAAGTTCGTGCTCTCTAAACTAGTGTAAACTGATGTAAAACTACCCACATTTGAATAGAATAATCATATGTTTAGAAATATCATTTTAAGTGTTACACGAATGTGGATTTTAGTCTTAACATAATAAGAACTGCCAGAATTTTAGTTTAGTGTATGCAGAAGCGAATCAATACCGTTGTCACGGAAAAAGTATTCCATAAGCAAGTACCATAGGATTTTGATTCATCAAAAAGAGTTGACGTCTGACCGGCACGCGAACGAGTCAAGATCTCCATAGTTCTCCTCGATAATATTGCTAAACGGACGGAAAGGCAACATCAGCCGCGGTCTTCGCGCATTACAAATCATCCTCGGATAACTCCCGAGAAAATCAACGTCCATGTGGAAAGGAAAAGAAGCAATACGGCGCGTCGTATAACACCAAGCAGGAGCCAGGTAGCCTTCCAAATTGTTTCTTTTCACTACCAATTATCATCCATCACCGCGGGTGAAGCCGCGGATCGCAATCATTTGCATTATACAACATGTTATCTTTCAAGGTAGGTCGCAGGTGAATAATTATAGCTATGAAGCATCTTTCAGAAAATGTACATACCTGTTTGATGAACAAATATGGGTCGAAAGCGTCCACCCATGACATTTGCTCGCAGTCCACTCGGTTGCTGCACGAAGATATCACGTCAGCTGCCTCCTCCTGAAATAATACACAAAAACAATAGTACAGTAGGCGCTCAGTAATCCGGCAATTAGCAACTCAGGTAACCCGCTCGATGATCCGGCATTTTACACAGCCGAACGCCGGATGGTTTTATTAATAATAAGACACAACATTATTGATTTGTTTTAAATGTTTATCGGGACTTATCACGTATTATTTAATATAGGTAAAAATATGTACCTTTCGCTCGACGTTTCGACCATGTTATCTTCTTGATGACTGATCTTGAAAATTCGCAGGGTCCCTGCGATTTTTCAAGATCAAGTGAGGGTAGGAGAACAAAACACCCGCTCTTCTCGCCGAACTCACCCGCAGTTTTCAGTCAGCTCGTGACCACGGCCATTGTAACATGGTCGAAACGTCGAGCGAAAGGTACATATTTTTACCTATATTAAATAATACGTGATAAGTCCCGATAAACATTTAAAACATGTGTTCAAATCGCGAAAGTTTAAAAATTACTATTATTGATTTGGTAAACAATTTCGCCAATTTCTATCTACACTATAATAATATTATAAAAAGCAAAGTTTGGTATTTTTATAACGAATAAACTTAAAAAATACTGGACCAATTTCAGATATTATTTTGCTCTTAGAAAGTTACATGTATCATACACACATCGAAAAAAGTTTGCGATCACTTTTAAAAATCGAAATCATTTCTGTTACGGTACATTAATATTATGATTTCTTCATCTTTTTAGTCTTTTTAAATCCAGATAACAGACGTGTCCGTGTCTGGAGAAGACCAGGAGACCGTGAAACGCAAAGAACAGCTCACTAGCATAAGCTGACATGATTAATTTATATGTTTTAAAATAGCACACAGTAATAGAATACATTACTTAGATCTGGAATAGTTTTATTCGTAAGCATCCATATAAGATACATTATCGCTTGCTGTATTTCCGTCCCTTTTCCGTAACACGTGACCACGTGCGGACAACGCGAGCGAAGCGGTCGTAGGTACGTAAGCGTGCATATACATGACAGGAGATCTGGTTATAACAATCTTTCTTCTACTATATAAAAATAAGTCGGGTTTTCCTTCCTGACGCTGTAACTCCAGAACGCACGAACCGATTTCCACGGTTTTGCATTCGTTGGAAAGGTCTCAGGCTCCGTGAGGTTTATAGTAAAGAAAATTCAGGAAATATGTAAAAAGAAAAGCGGGAAAATCTTTTTTCACATACAGCGCCATCTCTGATACATAGCATGTACTACAAACCAATATATTAAGTAGATGGCGCCAAACGAAATGTTACATAAAACGAAGCCATCTGGTGGCGAAACGGATTTCGCAGGGTTTGCTAGTTATCAATATAAGTTTTTAAACTGTCACGATTAATTTTGCAAGAGTTACCATTATGCCGCCATACACCATCTTTCCTATCGTCCAATCGGCATCACGCTGCCGATTGGATCAGTTAGAACTGACCGTGTGTGTGCGTGGATTGGCATGACAGTAATACTTTTGACGGCACAATTTAATTTCAAATATTATGGCTTGATCATGATTGGAGCGTGTATGGCGGTCAGTACAGTAGAGTCAAGATTTTACGTATCTCTTAACAGTGTCTAGCTTTTCAGTTAGAGGAGTCGCTAACAATAGAAGTTTCATGTAAGTACCTAAGTTTTTTCATTCATACGTAAATAATTACGTTTATCTTTTGGCTCGTAATCCTGAATTACTTTAATAAATATGTATGAGTAAGCTGATTTCTTTTCATTAAACAGTTTTTGCACCGCTACTCGATCTTTTCTTTTTTTTTATCACTAGTAAAAAGCCTAAAACGGCTAAAACATCCGTCGTCTGTCACTGGTGACGCCATGGCTTCAACTGAACGTCGCTGCCGATTTGACAGTTTAAACTGATTGTGTGTGGTATTTATGGACGAACTGCAGATTGGATCAAGCCTGCAGCATCATGCCGATTGGACGATAGGAAGGATAGTGTATGGCATGCATTAGAGACGGGATATTAACTGTGTAATCCTTTTTGTTTGAGGTCACTGTTGCAGTACCACGATCACGAGTAAACTGAAGCCTGTGCGGGTGAGCGAAACTATGAACAAAAGATACAATCTACCTTCTTTCTGTTGCGTTTTATGCGTACAGCGCCCCGTACCACTTTTACACAATTCACTCACATTTTATTTTGTTCACGAAACTAACGATATCATAAAAAAAAACTAGCTGATGATGTAAACTAATAATTGATGAGTGAACGCAACATTTACCTCGAGTTCAGCCGGTGTCGGTTCTTCGTGACAGTTGAGAGATTCGTCCGTAGAGAGGTCTGTGCCATTCTGGAAAAAATAACCTCAACCTTAATCTTAAATAATTATACACCCTATTAGAATAATTACCAAAAAAAAAAAATGGGCGGTACAAAAGTGTTAATACATTGTAGATATGTAGTCAAAAATTTTTATTACTTCACAGTGAAATAATTATTAATTGTTAAAGTTTTCGAAAATTCCATCTAAAAGTATGGACACCATCTTAACAAAAATACTACATGCCTATGTACAACTTATTAATGAAAACACATGATTCGCGTCAATGAAAAAATATCTCTCTCGAGCGTTCGGTGTGAAAGAGATTGTCGACTTTCGGCTTTCGTTCGTTCGTTTTCGGAAGAAACAAAGGCCGCGCGGTGGCAGGGCGGAGGGTGCGGGGTTGGTCCGGTGGCCAGGTCTAACGAGCTAGGACGCGAGTTTGCCGAATGTTATGAATGAATGATACATTTCTATGTAGGGGTGTTAAGTTTCATGCATAAACCGCGCGCATGTAGTATATCCTAATGAATAGTGGAAATGCCTAGAATAAAATTTGTAGGTGTGAATCAATCTAGACGTTTGACCAAATATTGATGATTATGTGGGAATTTTTTTTTTAAAGTACCTAGTTTTAAATTTTCTTCCCATGTATGTATTAAGTACCAGCAGCATATAGTGCTGTTTTTTTTTTGGTAATTATACAAATAGGGTGTATAACAAAACTTTAAAAACTAATTACTTCAATGTTTTACTCAATATGTATGTATATACTTCATGTTATAATTTTGACCTTGCCTAGATCGCTTTGAGCGATAAAACCACCCATTGTGACACTTTATTTAAATTTTTTTCTTTTGTTTGTTGTATTTTATAATGTGGTGTTGCAATAAAGAGTTTATCTATCTCTTCTTTGAATGTTTTCAAGGAGTTTTAACTGAAGGAGATGTTTTGACTACTTTTGATGTATATGTACAGAATAAAATGGGTTCCAGATTCAATTACAACCAGTGGCCCTAGCACGAAAAACCGCGTACGTAACGTGTTGTTCACGTGCAACAGTACATACTGTCATGTATCTAGGACAACTGTGACACAGATAACTCATAGTTTGTACGCCGAAGCTTGACGCGTTGTCGCTTACGATACGCATACTTTTTCGTAAATTGTTTGTACTACAACCTCTGCAGGGCTATTATGTATCTCAGTTGCAATGAAATGTAGATTGTAATCTAAAAAATGGCAGCTTGTCACTTTTGTCAGCTCCAGTCCACCACTTACTAACATATTTGCTTGCTGGAGTTGTCAAAACTTACATAGAACCGCCTTTTTTCAAAATTTCATTCAATATTAGATTGTAACTGAGATACGTAATTGAATATTAATTGCACTTACCCAACCAGCTGCCTCGGCAGCCAAACTCTGACTGATTTCAGCAAGAAACCCGCTGCTAGGGCTCCGTGCTGATAGTGCTTCTAGACTCTCTATAGCAGTGCCCTGAGTGTCACACGTCGACGATATCTCGCATTCGGAATCACGGACATAGCTATCCTGCTCCAGCATGGATACTGCCTCAACCTGTGCGACAGAGAGGAGCAGTGTGTTTAAATGTTAGCCCATAAATTGATAGGTTTTGTAGATGTTACAGTGGCAGTTGAGTTTCTAATATATAATGTTTCTAAATAATTAGGCCATTTTGAATATACAATGTGTGTGAACAAACAAAATTATATAGTTTAGTTTGTATTTCTCTTATGAGCATAATTGCCACAGATCCCATAGGAAATATACAAACTAACATAAAAACTATCATTTCTAACTTTTAAATAAACGAGGAGATTCACATTTGTTTTTTTAAGTGAGTACTCCACCAATTTTGAATTGATTTTGACGGTTGTTTTTTGTTTCTTATGTTACCTATATTTTAGAGTTAAGCATGGGTGGGGAGGGCCCATATATTCAGCGCTTTTTAAAAAAAAACAACAATGAATATATGCACAAATGCAGCAAAAGTTTTGATGAGGACTTTTAATAACTGCCATCACAGCAACATTGGCTAAGAACAAAGATTGTATGAATGAACCTCAGAGCCCAAGTGACTCGGTGGTAAATAATGTAATGTTATTACTATTTCTTACCTGAACATAGCTCTCTTCACTCGGCAAGTTACACAAATCACAGTTATCCAGATCATCCGTAGTAGAAGTCGGCTGATACATCTCCAAATCCAGATCATTACTGGATTTTCTTCTCTTAGCCAGTCGCTTATCTACAGAGTTATTCCTTGAAACGCCGTCTTCCTTGTCCGTAGTCATTACTCTAGCTGCTTTATCCGCTAAATAGTTAATGTCTTCATCGCCGTTCGGTAGGTTACAGTCTGGTAATGGAATAAAATCATTCAGACAATCATTTGGAAGACATAGTTCAGATGATTCGACTTGAGTGTCAGAATCAGATTCTTCAGACTTTGGTAACGGGAAGTCAAATGTGGTTGTGTGTGGTTCGTACATCGTGACGTCGTCTTCTGTCTGCTCCAGTTGACTCCAACTAGGACTAGATTGTTCAGACTCTGACTTCTTAGTCTTTTTCTTTGGACTTTCATTTGTAGACGATACTGTTGGTTTAGGACTTGATACACCAATCTGACGTACTTTACGTATCGGCGAGCTGTTTAACGAAGCTGCTTTATCTAAGCGACGGGTCTTCCTTGGGGAATTCATAGCTGATGTCACTTCTGTTTTTTTAATGTCACGGTTTAACGAGCTATGACGTGTGGGCAGTTTCCGTACCTCCTTTGGCTTAGTTTTATCTTGAGGCTTTTTGATTGAAGTAGTGGAGGATACAGAGTCTTTATTGGAGCTACGGACAACAGTTTGAAAGATTGGCTTCTTTGTGCGGTCATTGTGTTTCGGCTTAGGTTTGTGCGTTTCCACAGGCTTCTCCATGCTTCTGGTTGCCTTTGTTCTTACGGGCCGAGTTTTAAGATTCAAAAACTTCAGTTTCTGTGATCGTGTGATGCAGATCTGAGGATCTGATAAAACATTCTTTACGTCTCGGGTAAGGACTTTCTTCCAAGTTGTTGGAGTGCGAGATAGGGGTTTAGTAATTGGGGTTTTAGTGATCTTTACTTTGGTGTTCCTTTTTGAGAGCGCTGGCTCCCTCTTTCTACTTCTTAACCGCATTGCAAGTTTGAGGGCTCAACCTGTGTACAAATAATAGAAAGCTGATATAGTAACATTCTGCTAAAGTAAGAGATAACTTTACTATGATCTATCTACTCGTGTATTAAGATGTCAAAGTGTAGCATGTCTTGCCCTACTATGGTCTCACACTGGAGCACACAAGGCTCATACAAGGCAACACACTGGAGCTAAAAATAAACAAACATTTGTTATAAGTAATTGGCAATAAAAAAATGAGAAACTACCCTGCTGAGTTTCTTGCTGGGTCTTCTCAGTCGTGTTCCGATCTGGTTGTACATTTAAGAAAAAATAAATTTAAAATATCAATTTGTAAGTGTAGGCCTTTACAGAATAAATGATTTGATATGTTCAAAAGTAACTAAAAAAATTTTTGAAAATCTGTCTGTAATGTCAACATTTTGAATATGCAAATTTTTCATCCCAGTCCCATATTCAAAATGACAACGTCTTTGCAAAGTGAAACTATGACCAAGATCCATTTTTAGATTCTTTCTGGAACTATGCTTGTCTCTGCCCACAGCTCTAGAGACCAAGCATGACTGTATAGGTATGCCGACAAGAGCAATTCTTGAATCCTCTTATCATTCATGGTTACGATTTACCGCTAAGGGCTGTTTCAGGGTTGTACAGAAGTGATAGCTTTTCTGCTCTAAGCCAAACCCTCATACTTACATCTAGAGATTGGGGCTACCGCCAAATGAGATATAGATAGATGTGGTAAGTGCCCCCGTAGGCCTGTACAGAATAAATGATTTGAGTTTGATGAACTCTGCTCCACCACACTCACATAAGATTACTTTGTCACATAAAATACAATATTAGTGTGTTCAAATTGACTCCTTGTGAGTGATTTTAATGAAAAAAAAATGCTAAAAACTCTCATAAGGGGAGATTGAGTTGGGAATCTGTGGGTGAAAATGTTGTTCATGTCTCTTTTTGTTCAGGGTTTTTTTTTTTTTTTTTTTTTTTTAATCTTAATAAAAGGGCTTTTTCGCTTAGGCGAATATGCCGCCCTGGTAGCGTTTATCTACACATTTTACTAACATTAACTATAACTATTTATAAATTAGCTTGTACAACATTCTGGCCGAATCTGAGTCAGGTTCGGTCAGAATGCTGTTACAACCACCAATAGCACGTAACTTTACATCGCACTGGTTTCTAATGCTTTCGTTCCGGACGCATTCCATTAAGATGTGGTAAATATCGTCAATCTTATTACAGTCAGGACAATTGGGTGACAGAGATTTCCTCATGAGAAACGAAAACTTGTTGCATGGAATGTGTCCGGCACGCAGTCTCAGGGCTGTGACAGTATCTATTCTATTGAGTGACGTGTTGTCTATCCATGTAACATTCATAGGTTGAGGCTGAATCGTTCGATACCAGATACCCTTTTCACGTGACCTTAAATCAAAATACTCTTTAAACAATTCAACACATTGAGTTTTTACAACATAAATGTAATTAGTAAAAAATGGAAGGAAATTGATAGGTATTCCATCACTTGATGCTTGTCTGGCCAAACTGTCAACTATTTCATTGCCATCTAGACCGATATGGGATGGAATCCATTGAAGGACGATTTTAATATTTCTTTCTTGAAATTTGAGAATCAGGTCCAGAATTATGTAGGCTATCGGTGTTCCTCGACACTTCGAGGTACAACGAGCCAGGTGTTGCAAGGAACTTCTAGAATCAGTAAGCACTACAACTTTATCAAGATTATTAGTTGACTGAATGTAGGACAGAGTCTCAGCGATAGCAAAGAGTTCAGCCTCCATGATAGAAACCCGTGCATTAATTTTGAATTTAATACTATGCTGTTCTTGCGGGTCATAAAAAGCAGCTCCAACATTCATACCATCTTTAGACCCATCTGTGTAAATTTTATAAAACGATAAATATTTTTGATTAAGGTATTCAATGCAAAGATTTCTAACATGCAAAGGGTTATAACTGCGCTTCGATTTTACTATTGTTTCTACATATGGAAAAATTGAATTTGAAAGGTCTATATTAGTAACCCAAGTGTCCATTGAGAATATGCCAGATTTGTTTGAAGAGTATATTGCCAAGTGATTAAGATTATTATGAGTTTGGGTCAGAAGAGGTTTCCTTTTGTTATTCCAATATTGGTTATTACTTAAGGCACTTAATTCGGAGATATTTTCAAAAAGGAATGTATTTTCGGAAGCTCTATTACGTAGCCAATATCTTCCTGCTAGATATTTGCGACGTATGTGTAACGGATGGAGGCAGAGCTCGCTCTCCATCACGTGAATGGGAGTAGTTCTTATAAAGCCACCGACAATACGCATGGCTTGATTTTGAGCTCTGTCTAGTTTTGTCAAACACATTGCTGAACTATTGTCGTACAGGAAGCTAGCATAATCTAAGCGACTTCGTATAATGGAGATGTACAACTTTCGCAGATGTTTGGGATGCATTCCCCAACCTGCACCTGCTAAAACTTTAAATATATTAACGAATTTAAGGACCTTTTCTGTAACTTCATTAATGTGTTTGCGCCATCTAAGTGAACGATCCAACCACACACCTAAGTATTTTACGCAGTCTACCACTTCCAGAGGGCAATTGTCTATTTTAATACTCAAATCTATAGGACGTCTATGTATTCCTCTTCTAAAAATGCATACCTTGCTTTTAGCAGGAGATATATTTAAATTTAAATGATGAAATAACTCGTGAAGATGATCTAAAGCGACTTGAATTTGTGAACTTGCCTCATTTAAGTTTCTGGAAGTAGCATATAAAACGTAATCATCAGCATACTGTGATATGCCTATGTTTTGTATATCTTTACATATATGTATAGTCGCCACGTTAAACAGCAACGGAGACATAGGATCACCTTGAGCAAGGCCACGCCCAGTACACCTACTAATACTATAGTCAATTCCTTCAATGTTCAGACATCTCTCCTTTAGGTAAGACCAGAGATAATTGCACAACATAGATCCTACTCCAACATGGTCCAACGTTGATAGCACACTATTAATGTCTACGTTATTGTACGCGTTTTCTAAGTCTAGAAAACAGCCTATTGTACTTAGCCCCCCTGACAAACCGATTTGAATTTTTGAGACTAAGGAACTCAAATTGTCCAGACACGAGCGACCTCTTCTAAAACCTGTAGTCTGTTCACAAAAAAGTAAATTGTGTTCTAAAAACCATTCTAATCTATTGTTAATTATTGAGTGAAGGATTTTACATAGACATGAGATGAGAGAGATAGGTCTGAGAGATGAAATAGAAGATGGATCCCGTCCTTGTTTAGGGATCGGAACTACACGAATTTGGCGCCATTGATATGGAACGAAACTGTTTATTAAGAATTTATTATAGAGTGAGAGAAGAATGTTTTTGCCCTCCACGGGGAGATATTTAATCATAGAGAATGAGATTTCATCTGCCCCTGGAGCAGTGTCTTTATTCTTAATACAGTTATTAAGTTCTTGTATAGATATTTTAGATGTTAGCTTAATATTTTGAGACGAAAAAACAGGCTGCGGTGGGAGAGTAAAATCAGGAGATAGGCTACACAGAAGAGAATCAGCCATCGACCTGTCAACATTAACCTTAGGGGATCTATAGCCTTTCAGCCATCTCATGCGGCGCCACATGTCACTAACAGAGGTACTTTGGTCAACAGATGTGCATAAATTTTGCCACGACATATTCTTAGCCCGTCTTATTAATCTTTGGGATTCTCTAACCTTTTCCTGTAATTTTTGTAAATTTTCTGTATTAGGGTTTTTGCGAAATTCAGTTAGGGCGAGTCTTCTCTCTGCAACTGCTTTCGAGAGGTTTGGGGACCAATAAGATTTGGGAATAAAATTACTGTTAGGGTTTGAACAGATCTTGTAATATGGAATATTTAAGTCAGCCGCCCTATTTATAATATTTACAAATGAGTCATAAGTTAACTGCGAGTTAGAGTCACATACCTGAAATTCTTTTAATGCTTTTTCTAAATCTCTTTTATATGACAACCAATTAGCTTGTTTAAAATTTCTTTTTTTTAAGTGATGGGGAGTGACTGTAATAGACGAAGACAATTTAATTATAAGGTGGTCACTTCCTAGGGATTCATTTAACACTTGCCAATCAAATTTATAAGAGATATCTGCGGAAACTATCGATATATCAGGGGCCGACTGTTGTAGGACACCGTTAACTAATCTCAGTCTTGTTGCCGTACCGTCATTCAATGTAACAAAATTATTATCAATCAAAGAATCAAATATTTGTGACCCTCGCGAATCTATTCTATTGGACCAGTTTGAATGATGACCATTGTAATCTCCGACAATCAAAGTTTTAGAAGTTACAACAGAGAAAATAAAGTCCCAATCAGGCTGAGATGTCTGAACATTAGGAGCGCAATATATAGACAAAATGTTTTCTATAAAATCACAGTTTAAAATTTTTACCCATATTATCTCAATTCCACTATTAGGTGCGTGAATAGGTCGAAGTTGAGATTTCACTGATTTGTGAGTTAAAACAGCGACGCCGCCGTAAGAGTCATACCTGTCATTACGAAACACATTATAGTCTTTAACCTTAAACTGACTTCCTGGTTCTAACCAAGTCTCACTTAATCCTATAATATGAATTTTATTTTGGCACAAAAGTTGTTCTAGGGAAGCTAGTTTAGGTCGTACACTTTGTGCATTCCAATGCGCGATGTTTACTTTGAGGACTTTATCCATAACTATTGACGATCTTTAATAGAAAAGACCAGTCTGGTATGTTTTGAAATATCCACGAGATTGCAAAGTCTATAGATGTTTGAATTACATTTTGTATTTTACATATAATAGAGATATCACGTTGAAAGATGATGTTCTTAAGTTGTAACAAAAGACGGTTAAAAGAAAGGTCTGATTTTGGTCTGGAATGTCTGGTTTGTTCTGAATCAGATTGATTCTTACTATCAGAATTGACATCGCTTAGCGTTTCTGTCATAAATATGTCGTCTAGGTTTGATTCTTTATTCTTCTTACGATTCTTCTTTTTTTTGGTGGTTTCTTTTGATGGTGTGGCTGTTTCTTCTATCTGCATCGGAGTTGGCTCTTGACGTGAGGTCGTTGCAGCAGCTTTTTGAGCATATGTGGGTAGGCGCGATTCTTGTGGTGGGAAAGACGATCTTGAGGGCACCAAAGGTATATGTTCTTGACTGGAGGCAGTTGGTGGAAAATATTCTTCCGTATCTACTGGGATGGGCGGGGGTACATACATGGTCATAGCTTTTCTGTACGAGCAATTGTGCTCCGCCATTAAGTCACGAATTTGTTTCTCTTTTACATATACTGGACAGGATTTATGCATTGCGCGATGTGAGCCCGTACAGTTAATACACTTGTAGATAGTTATGTCACAAGTCTCATGTTTTCCCGCGCACTTGGGACAATAAGACTTCTTTGATGGACACATCTTGTGTGTATGTCCGTACCTCCAGCACTTAGAGCATTGGGTGACGGGGAAAACATACGGCTCCACCTTCACCTTCATGTCATATATACAGATATATGTAGGTAGTATAGGACCCTTAAAGCCTACGCGTACAGATTCGCAATCTATCCACTCAGATTCCTCCACATTCTTCCGCTTCAAACGTCTGATATTGCATACCTCGGTTTCACCTGAGATTGCTTCTAAAAGCTCGGCGTCAGTTAATTCCAACTCTATGTTTCTGATTACACCATATGACAGGCCTACTTCAAAGGGACGCTGGAAACGCCATCCCATATCAATTAAACGCTCACACTTCATTAACTTTTCGGCATTTATATTATTCAATTCAATGATTATTTTGAAGGGATTAATGTATTTTACCTTCGCTATATTTGATATATTTTCGCTCTTAAACAGTTTCGCGAGAGCGAATTGTTTAGGAAATGCCTCTTTCGATGTAATACACAACTCTGTACTTTCTCGAATTTCTCGTATCCTTTGTTTTCTATTCGTAACCTGACACCAAGATTCATTCGCATCTTCCTCCAACACTCTCTTCTGAGGTCGCGAGCTAACTTCCGTGTTGTCTGCTTCTTCAAACATTTGGGTTAAGTCTTCATAAAGGGATGTCATCTGATTTTGTTCTAACTCGATTTCATTTTGCATTGAATTATCGGACGCATCGACATTCGAGATTGGTTCTTCCGCCATTGCGATAAAGCGCAAAGTAGTAAGTCACTCGACCGCTCGGCTCAACCCGCTGGCACGGGCCGGCCGAGGTAAACAACTATTTCCACGAACTGATAAGAAGCGTTCGCACGCGTCTATACAATGCGAGGTGCGAAACCGAACTGTTCAGGGTTTAGAAAGCTAAAAAGTGCAATTTTTGACCCACGTATGGAGCATGGTTGTGAGTATTTTTTGACAGCTATGTATTTGACAGCATAATCATGATTTTAGGTCTTGTGCACGATTGAGCGTTCGAATATTGTGTGAGCAAAAGTGGCAAAAATAATGTTTTCGAGCTTTACAAATGTTTAAACATAAGAGCAATCAATGAGAATGCCACCAACGGCTTAAAAGCTAAAAGAACACACTTTATAATTAAATCTTAAATAATAATGATTCAATAAACAAAAGTAGCCAGTGAAAGAATGCACCAGTGCTGGTAGGAGTAACATTCTGCAGTTTGCTAGTAACTTAGTGCATTTTCGGATTATGCCTTGTTAGAATTTTAAATCATCAATAACTGTGGAATAATTCAAGTACCACTTGTTTTCCTAAACACAGCAGAAAAAATATTCTGTCAGTTTTTTTTGGTCGACTATAAATATATGTTAAGATTTGAAATATTTTTCTTTATGTTATTGTAGAGTTGTTTTTAATAGTTGACCACTGTGTAGGAAACGGGGAGGAGGGTTTGTTTATTGGTGATGAAAACGATGTATAGGCCATTCGACCAAATTAATTGTGCCACAGCTTTGAAAGTGTGCTAAGTGACCACCTTTACCATTTATTCACCACTATGGGGCTAGGATAGAACCCATTCACGTGTCTCATGGTGTTGATTCAAGTAGCACACATAGAACTATTTAAAGAGTTTAACACTAGTCCAAAATAAGGATAGCAGCTAAAGGTGTGTTCATTTAGCTTTGAAGGCATTGGTGGTGTTGTCATTGATGGCTCTGTTGTTAAAGCATTTGTAAAGGTTGTAAACATTATTTTTGCCACTTTCGTCACTCGAACGCTCAACTGAGCATAAGACCTAAAATCGCATGATTATGTCAAATACATAGTTGTCAAAAGACAATCACAAACAACCATGCTCAAGACATGGGTCAAAAATTGCAAAAAACTCTTTTTAGTTTTCCGAATGCTGAAGAGACAAACAACATTTTCACCCACAGATTCCCAATTCGAACACCCTTGTGAGCGTTTTTAGCGTTATTTTCGCCAACAGGGGTCTATTCGAACGCACTGTAAGAAGTTTTAGTATGTGGGTAAACAGCTCTTCAATTGTATTAAAGTTTTTAGTACACAATTTTTACTACATGTTTTCACACTTTCATAAAAATCAATAGATTGTAGCTCTATCACAAGGCAATTAGGTTTACATTTGCAAAGCATGGTCATATGAATTAAGTACTTGGTGCGAAGAAAAATATTTGTGTATGTACATACCTTGGTACTAATTTGTAATATTTTTTTTTGATAAGTTATTTATAGATATACTTACATGAACTCAATCGATGAATAGAAAGTACAGTAATTACTCCATCTGAATTAGGTAGGTGCAATGTAACACGGGAAGTCAGTTAAATCACCGACCGCATCGGACAGACATAACGCAAACTTTGAATTCCTTTGTCTCAACACAACATTGTTTTACTATAAAGTAAAATGAAACTGCCGAAACACCGATTCGCGCCTTTTTCAAACACCACTTTTTACTTATTTCCACGACTCAATCTTAACGAAAAGTAGTTAAAAACATTCTTATCATTTTGTGTTGAATACTAGAACGATATTTATTATTATATACCTAAAATAAATTTGAAACTCGCGAAGCGAAAGGAAAAGAGCGGCGCTACAACATTATCGATTTTTCAGCTGCATAACGAATGCGTTTCTCGCTGCTGCCCCGGTAATTATCCTTCCGCCATCGCAGCGAAACAGTCCGATCGCGGAAAATTAAGAAAACCCACTTGTAATTATGAATTACATGATAAAATTTATATTGTGAGACACAAAAGCCAAACAAATATCAAAATGGCGGCGCTTGTCTCGTTGATTGAAATTCGCTGTAGAGTGTAGATGTCGCTGCGGTACGAATAGCGCATGCGTTTCGTTTCGTTGTTTTGTAATGCCCGGGCCACATTAACGAGAAACAACGAAGATTGTCGCGTGAACGCTAGCTGTAGAAGCAGTAGCCACCACTTATCGCGATAATTTGACGACGGCACATACAGGGTTGCCAGATGACCATATGAATTTCCCACTAAACTTTTTCGAAACTCCTCCGAAACCTAGTATATAGAAAACAATACTTACGTACTTACTCAGTTTTAAGAAGAAATACAAAATCAAAAATGTTCTGTTAATTTTTAATCAAACTCTCCCATAGTTTCAACTACCTACTACTAAACTTGATTAATTATAATCAAGTTAAACTATTACTAATAACTGTGTCACTTAACTTCAAACTCGGATAAATCCACTCTACCCTCTTAGGAGATATATAAAAAAAGTAATATTAATCTTAATTCGATGATTTAAAAGGCAGTTTTCTATTTATATATGTTTTTTTATATTAATTTTTTATTTATTTGAACCCCAACATAATGTACACTGTTTCTTACAATAGGTTCTATGCTAACTTAACAAATAAATACTAAATGCCATTACAATTAAAGGGGATGACAACATGCAAATTGTTTGCGAGCAAACAGGGGATTTACGCTACTATCATATTATAAAATGTTGTAAAAAGTGGTACGAATATAGATAGTTATAACATTTAAATACCTTACATATAATGTTATACGATATAAAATCAGAGATATTTTATTGTCGATTTAAACCCGCAAAGGCTTCCATTAAAAAGATCGATTGAATGGTTTTTCGAAAAGTCTGTGTACTGTTTTATCATTCTGTTGAGTGGCGCATTTTGGCCAAGATTTGATTTTGTTCTAGTAACAACGAGCAAGTTAAAATTTGATGCTCTATTTGATCTCGTAGGTGCAGAGAAATCTAGACAGGAGAGCAAATCAGGGCAGTCTAATAAACCATTTGCAAGTTTAAAAAGAAACGATAGGTCCAGCATATGTCTTCGATCCGAAAGGGAACTCATTTAAAGTACTTCAACCTTTCTGTGTAGCTCGGGATACATTTAGCTAAATTACAAAAATATGCTAGATGCCACAGAAATCGTTTCTGAACTATTTCAAGTCGTTCAATATAAATTTTGTAAAAAGGATTCCAGGTAACACTGCAGTATTTTAAACTACTACGAACTAAGGAGTTACAAAGTAAAATTTTTGTCCTAGGATTCTTAAAATGCTTATTAATTTTATATGTATTACAGAGTCGCTTCTGTTTTCTCGTAAACTGTATGGAGTAACATTTGGATGCATTAAGGTTCATTCCGTTGTAATTACACCATGTAGTGAGGCGATTAAGGTCAGCCTGTAATAGTTCAGCGTCATAAGGGTTGGTAATGGCTTTTAATAAATTTCAAATCATCCGCAAAAACATAAAATTATTATGGAAACAGTATTGAAGAAACGATCCTATTCAGCAATTTCAGTATTATAACCATTCATTCTTGCAAAAATTACATATCAATAATTCTCTGTGTCCTCCATATCAACCGTGGCGACCGATACAGGTACTTTGGTTTTTCTCGCCTAATTATGCATGGCGCAACAGGCTTTTACGATTTTTTCCACCTTGTTGGGAAACGGGGTCTTTCAAAAATTTTGCATCGACTTACTAAGATGCCAAAAGCATTTACGATGATTTGTCTTGCCCGTGATAATCTATAATTACATTTTTTTTGTTCAGATGTTAATTGGTTTCCACCATATGGTTTGATCATATATGGTTTAGAGGTAACGCAGTATCGGCCTATTAGATATAGAACATGACCTTCGGGCAGTAAATTATTTTCCAAGGCATGACTAAGGTCACAATGGGAGAAAACTCCACCATCCGATACACGCCCGTTACATCCAACATCAATATATGAAAAACCGTAGTCATCATCTGCCACTGCCAAGAGAACAATGCTGTTATTTTTTGTAGTTAAAGTATTAACTACCTGCGTTTGGCGGAGCTTTGACGGTAACGTGTTTCCCATATATAGCACCTGAGTAACCACGGAAATTCCAGGAATTTCTGAAGCCTTTTTCAATCCTTTTCTATTCGTCGCCGTTAAGTACCTAAAACAAAAAAAGTTAAGGAGCAGATACTAGTTTCTTTGGTAGTAGTGAAATGGGAATATTATTTCTGACTTTAAGAGTTGGTTTACTATATATTTTTCTTTATGCTTTGGGTCATTGTTAATCTAAATTGATTGTTTTACAGCAGCTGGATTCTCAACATGATCCACTTGATGGAGAGGAACCTTCCAGATCCCAACACAATCAATCTGCTGAAATAAATAACCCCGATGCAACACCTGAATCTCAACCTAATAAAGATGTAGAAGAACAAATAAAATCGCCAATTCCTCGTAAAAGGACAGAACGGGACCTCAGTTGTTTGGTCAAAAAAGTGAAGAAAGCGTAGCCAACTCAATTAACACACGCATGCCAACAGAAACAGAAATAGAGTAAGGTATATTCGGGAAAAGTGTAGCTGCCCAGCTTAAAAGTTTGCCAATCCACAAAGCAGTAGAAGGACAGATGTTTATCCAAAATTATCTTAGTAATTTACGTCTCCAACAAATGAGGACGGAACGTCTAACTACGCATAACGACGACTAACACACTACCACCACGAGCCTTTCCTTACACACAACCACCGAATAACGCACATTAGAATCTATATTTAGGTAACAGAACGTACGTATTTGATGGAACCTATTATGAAGTGAACAATAAAGCAATTAAGTTTCAGGAAAGTTTGGAAACAGTCATGCATTTCACTTTTGTCCGTTCGTAGATTTGTGAAAGTTTGGATGTTTGGTTGGTCGTTACTCAATCACGCAAAAACGGCTGAACGAATTTGGATGAAATTTGGTAAGTAGACAGATAAAACACTGTATTAACACATATAATACTTTTTATCATCGTTATCATCATCCATTCCCACGTAGGTGAAACCTTGGGCTGCAGCTAGTACACTCATATAATAAGAACGAACACTATTTAAACACAGTGTAGCAGTGTCATTATCCATTTAGACAAGAAACACTATAGCGAATAGTATCCTCAATCAAAAAGGCGTCGACGTTGACCGCTTAAGTGTTGCCACTCAATTTATCGCGATAATTCTCGGAATAGTTAGCCTGTTGATTATGGCCACGATTGGAATTGACGTTGAACGTTGATGTGGCCCGACCGTAATAACAACATAATTAGATTAGATTCTTTGTAATTTGCCAATATAATTACGAGAAGATAATAATTTAATGAAAAAACCTCTCCACGTTGAACTGCCTGATACCTATGAGCAAAATAAACGTACACCACAGTTAGGTACAAGGTTTCTTGAAGCTCCCCTAGACTATAAATATATTTATAGCTAAATTATTGTAGTTCTACTAAAAAAAAATATTCTGCCATCTGCACTTTTGCTTATCTACACAAAAGTGCAGATTGCACGTAGAAGGGAGTAACTATTGATTTTTTACGTTACAGCTACAGGATTCTAACCATTGCTATTATCATATTTTCAGCACGACCTCAAAGAAGTGGAGGAGAAGTTCCGCAAGGCGATGATCCTGAACGCACAACAGAGTTTAAGTGTCTACATACGAAGCAATTTCAAATGCAACGTAGCAACTGTAGCATCCTGCTGTAGCCGCAGTTGTAGTTGTACGTACTTCTACACTATAATACACGTTGCAGCAGCACGGCGATTACAATTTTATTCCGGGTTGGATCTCCACAGCGTGTGACAGCGTGCACACGTGAATGATAATGGCTCAAATGCTGTCCAAATATTAAGAAAATGCGCCTTGTGATTGCCTTCGCTGAGTCAACTATACCTACTGAAACTGAGAGACAATAAACATTAATTTTTACTTGGAGCATTAATAGATGCACAGCAATTACTACAATAAATAATACCTATTACTACGTTATTTCATAATTAAAATCATTATTTTTAGTCTAGAGAAATTTGGATAGGAAGGAACAATGACGTGTCAATTACTTTCACATAGAAAAGACATCAACTGCTAAGAAAAGTACAAATACGCCATAACTATTTTATTATTCCGCAATTAATATGGCAAGTCATTAATATAGTATTACTTTTCAAAGCACTAACGCCTCCTTAAGCGATCTCAAACATTGAAATTTATAGATTTCTGAAATTCTTATTAATATAGTTTTTTCTGTAGTATAAATTTTTGCATCCGTTTACATATATCATTGGCACGATCGCGACTGAGCCCGGATTGCATACAACTACAACGCACTACTCACGTTACAACACGGCTTACAATTTGCTGTAACAATCTGCTGGATGCTAGGACGGACGATACGACGTCCAACATGTTGGTAGGGAGTCACAACACGCCTACATACGATACAATTTGCTGGACCACAGCAGATTGCTACAACATGCTGCATTTGAAATTGCATCGTGTGTAGACACTTTTATTACCATCTTCTTCACCGCTTTCACAATAGAGATAGGTATACAAACGACAAAATGTGTCAGACAGGGATTTAGTTAGTTCAAGGAATATTTTACTCTCTACCGAGTTAGTTACGCTGTGTCTTGTCTCTCACAACGTTACAGTTTTTTTAGGCTAAGCAATTTGAATTGCGGAACAAACTTTGACAGTTCGACAATTTGAGATTTCGGTGTTAAAGTGTTTGATAATTTTTAGTAGTTATTTAGTTTAGTAACTCAATTAAACTCAAAACATTTTAATTACTGTTCTGGCTAATATAATTATATCCTCCACTCCACACATTCAAAAGCTAGTAATGGTGCGGTGTCGTATGCTTCATTACAAAAGCGACAGTGAGAAGGATGTTACTAGAATATTATTCAACAAGTAAACATTGTGCTTATAATTCTGAATATCACATAATTGAGATGTGATTTAGATAACATATAGCACACAGATAAAATAAAGTGCTTAATTTAGATAATTGATCTAATCGTTGACAATTATTTTTCAAAAATGGCATGTTTCCCTTAGTGATTTCAGAAAATAGTTATGGGTTTTCCTAACCAAAATTTTGTGTTGCTAGCTTCTGGCATATATTTCAAACAGTATTCGAAAAGTTTTGTGTTAAAAATTTCTCGGGCAACCGATTTCAATGATGTATGTATCACGCTTTATTGTAATTTTAAGAAATATGTATTAAAAGAATATATTTTATTAAGCATGTAAAATATATTATTTAAATATATATTTCTTAAAATGAAGTTGGTGTGTTACTTTAGAAATAATGGAAGTATATATATAACAAAAGAAAAGAAAAAATATGTAATTTTATTTAATCAATATCTTCTTCATGATCTATTCGTGATCGGTGATGGGGTTTGAACTGAAAAGGAATAACAAAACCATATTATTTAGTGTAATAACTTTAATAATTTAGTTTTTTTAATAACATATAACTTTAATAATTTAGTTTGTAAATCTTTTTGAATTTTTATGGAAATTATTTTGAATGGTGAATCAATAATCATTATTTTTATTTACCTTTGATTTACACAACCGCCTTTGCAAAATTTGCACTGCAGAGTGTCGCAGGAAGTTCTGCACCCGCAATGATCTAGGAGGCTTAACTCTGGCCAAATCGGCGTAGCAGTGGACCATTTAGGAGTCCATCCCTGTTGAGATCTTTTGTGCCATCCCCAAGAAAATGGAAATGGAATTGGGACTCTTCAATTCAAGGCGTTACCCCATATATGGTCTACTTGGTAAGCTGCACGCAAGGCATGTTTGTTGAGTGCGGCTGATGTCGGGGGAAGGCTTGTCACTAGCTTATTTTTCACGGCAAACATGTCTTTGCGTACAGCATTCACACTCGCGTGTTCTGTTTGAGCATCATAGAGTTTGCAAGTAAATTAGAAATTATATAACTTTTGTACAGAAACATAGTGTAAATTCTTTTTTTAAGCATAATAATGAAATGAGCACACACCGTTCCAATTGAGCCATAGCTTCTTCGGAGAGCGTTTCTTGAGGATAGGACATGCTAGCAAAAGCAGTTGTTACTTCAGGGTATGACATCCATGTCTTGAAACAAGTTTTTTTCCCTTTTGAATTGAAGTAAGATGTGGTGTCACACCCTGTGAAAGCATGAAACCCTCGGAGTGCAGTAGACATATTGGGACTCAAAGCATTTGCTATTTTGTGTACCGCCACGAATCCTCGTTTGTTACCTATCCCAGTCAGCAACCATAATTCAGCCAGGCTGATTTCTTTTAATGTTTCGAAATATGAAACTACTCGTAGCAAGACTAACACGTCCGTATCCGACGAGCGAACTAGTATGCTAATAGTTCCGTGCTCAGGCATATCTTTTGCGTGCCATACAAGATGGCCATCAGCTTCTTCCATGTGCGGTGGAATTGTTTTCTCAGCTATAGTTGAAGATAAAATGTCAGAAGCAGATACTTGGTTGCCCACATTTGTCATTACTATGGCGTCAGAAGCATCATCCAGGAAATTGCGACCAGGAAATTCAAATAGTTCTGTCTTATTTTTGTCATTCTTCAAAAAGTCTGACCAATTAGGTGGCAGATGGCCATCGGGAGTTACGAGTACTTGACGTCGAATCCCAGTCACTCTTATTTCTCGCTCGTGTTCTTTGAGGCTATTCAGCAGATATAAATCCCATACAAGGTCTATTCTCTTGCAGTTAATTGTTTGTGCTAGGTGCTCTATGTTTGGCTTGAGATCTAAAGAATAGTATTCCTTAAATGTCTTGGAATTTTTAGGGTGCAACATCTGCGCAATCCCTGCTCCATCAAAGATTATCCCATCAAACTTAGAAGGAGGCCGGTATTCAGTTCCTGCTAACGCCTCAAGTTTTTCAGCAAGGTCAGCCTTTGTGCCTGAACGAAGACCTCCGTTAACCGACAATGATGGTTAACGGATACTTAGTTTTCGTATTTAAAGAATTGATCCAGGTCCAGCTGACGTTCTTTCGCAACTATAAAAAGCCGGGAGTACAGTTGGATGTCAACTTTTAAACTGTTTATTTTTTATATTATGATTTATGATCAAAAATTCTGATTTTGTTTTTTTTAATTGGTTCATATATTGATTTTGATCCATCCACAAGTCGTTCTTTTACGAACTTTATGTACTCCTGGTTTCCTGACTTTTCCGCTGATAGCAAATTTGTGACTGCCGCTAGAGGCGCTACCACTCGCGTGTCCAGTGCAACGAGTTCAGTACCATTATCCAAAAAAGGGTTACCGGTTTCATCAAAACATGTTTTTAATGAGACACATCGGTTTACAAATGTCTTCTGGTAGCTTGGTGCTCATGATGTGTCTCAGTGCTCTGGGTTTTCTCGAATGCAAATAACTGAAACTCTTTTAGGAGTGTACAAATTTCAGGCCCCGCAATCGTAAATCGACGTAGATATGCTGGATCTTGAGTGAAGCTGATAGCGCCACCAGAGCCCTTAACTTCAGCGTTATACTTTTCGTGAGCTTGATCAATTGCCAATGCTGAGAATGGTCGACCTGTTTGACTTCTTGCAGCCAGTTTTCAATACTATTATGTACATTAGGTTCGTCTGTCCCAAAGGATTCTTTCAAAAGACTGTGAAGTACAGCAGCAGTCACTTGGTGCATAGCTCGCGCCTTGGGAACATGGACGACCTGTAGAGTATTTTTTTTATATAGGTAGGTAACTAAAAGATAATACCAAGTAGTTTTTGCCAACTAAATAGTTCTACGAAATAAGTATCTTACCTTCAGGATTGCTTCAGAAGAACCATTTTCTTTTATGTCACTGCTGGCCACCATGCCACCCCATCCGCTGCCAGTGAGGAATTGTCCAAGAACTCTTAGAGTTACTTTCTGCTTTATAGCTTCGTAGTTCTTAAAGATATCAACATGCCGTTTTATTTATCAAATACTGTATTTAATTGAAAACAATATTAGTTAATAACCATACCCCATGTAACATTATTGTTTAAATAATAACTAAAAACCGACAATCAGCTCAATATTTTTCCAAACAAAGGTAATTTTTGGGCATATTTTATAAGCATAACTTATTAATAATTTTTTATGATAACTTACATGATTTCAGTTGACACCTAATTTATCAAAATCGGTGCAGTGGTTTGGCTTGTAGAAATTTTTAAATATTTTTTTTCTGAAGTGGCGCCACCTCTGTTCCTAAGGGATGAAACTTTCGCTGCTGCGGGTGAAATCGCTTATTTTGGTCCCTACTATCACTGTGCAGAGTGGCTTGCTTTCATCACTAAGTGCAGCTTTCCGACGAAATTTCGCCATAAGAGTATGAGGTTGGTATGAGGTTAATGGGTGTTGTCGGTTTTGAGAAAATTGAAGGTATTATGTAGTACTGTATTCGTTTTTATTGTAAACCGTTTATCTGTTAGTGTTACGTATTTTATTTTGTTTATTGAACCTAACAATAATATGGACATTTCTTATATTCCATCAAAGGTCGTTGGTCATCATAGGGCCAGACACAATATAAATTTCATTGTTATAATATAACGACTCTTGGAGGGATATTATTACCACGTTGTTTTTAACTCGCTGTCTCTGGTCCATCTCTTTGTCTATTTGGTGGTGAAATAATACACAGAACTAAATAACAGGAAGAATATAACAAAAATATTTATATCTTTACACAAAGTTTTAAAACGGAATAAAATATATACCTGGTGAAAACTGAAAAATATTAAATAAGTACTCTAATGACGTTTTCAAGTGTTATATAATATTTTTAATGTTGGTAATTATTTTATATTAATCCTAATAATAGGAACCCGTTGTATCATACCGATCCCGTATGTGAAAACGAGCCCATGTTACAAGTCTACGCTGTCCATCTGTCTGTCCTACTTTCAAAGGGCCCATATGAACGTTAATTTGTTAACCTATCTTTAAGTTAAATGCCACTTTCAATTAAAAAACAACTATTTTTGACTTGGACAAGACTGGTTTTTCCACTGTACCCAAAAAAACCACCAAAAGTCAAACCCACAAAAGAAAAGTGTTGCGACAGTAATTTTTTCAGAGGTGAAAGAGGAAAAAAAACGTATGTAACAGTGGCTTTATTTTAAGGACTTTGTAATGTAACTGATTTTAAACAAACAAGCACTCATTTTAATGTTTTCAGCTGCAGACTGCCGTCCAAAAATTCATATTGCTCTTCTTTCACCGCCGCCGCATAAAAGTTACAAATTACAACCACTCAATAATGTTTTCTTGTTCTTCTAAAAAACAGAACGCTGCTAAGATTGAAAACCTAGATGAGAAATCATCCGAACAATAACAATCTTCCAACTTGCATCGAAGTTCACGCCTGCTTTTGCTAAAACTCTTAGGTACTTACTGTTTCCATTGCCATGGAAACATTTAATATGAGAGCTGTAGAGTTATTTTATCAAATAATCCTGTGGCATTTTTGACAGGTGTCATTCACACCGTTCATACATAGAGTCTGGCCAACGAAAGCTGTCCACATATTATTTTCAGAATTTTTGATATGGCAATAATTTAAGACTGTCAAAATTGACACTTTGACGTTTCGTACTTGAGTCATCTTCTGTTTCCGTTGGTTTATGTGCATCATATTTATTTTCATTGATTTTGTTTAAAATAATGCCGAGAACAATTAAAAGTTCGACGATGAAGCTTCTATTTACTATGATTGACAAATATAAAGACATAAAAAGTGATTTAAATCAGAAATCTGCAGAGAAAATACTACGACTGGATTCAATCCTTTCACTTTCAGGTTAGTTTATTGAATTTCTAATGAAACATTTTGATACTTTTAGACTATTTAAGACAAATCGCAATATTTTTCATGGTGTATCTACTTTTCAGGAAGTATTAACAACGAAGAGACAAAACTTAAAATTGTGGAAGCAGTAAAGAAATTGGAAACTCTCGAAAAAAATGAAATGGCGACATCTGAAACACATTATTTAGAAAAGATATCTTCAATGACAGGTATTACTTTAGAAATTATAGATTTTAACAATTACTTCGAAGAGTTATATAAATTTATGACAATGTATGGATGGCTAAATTAAATAATATAATATTATGGTTTTGTAATAATGTCTTTGTATATTATTATGGTTTTTGACTTTAATGACTGATAATTAATAATATACTGTTACATACATAATTTATTGTATTTGTTATCTTCAGATGTCAGTGTGAAGACTCTAAGAAGAATTAAAATTGAAGGGTCTAAAAATCAAGGACAGTGGAATACTCCGGGGAAAAATCGTCCACATCCAGCAACAGTTTCCAATTTGGATAATTTTGATATTTCAGCTATAAGAAACAAAATAAACGAATTTTATGGAGTTAGAAAACAAGTCCCAACACTGAGAAGCGAGCTGAGGGAAGTAATTGAATTTAAGGGATGCCGTGAAACCCTTAGAAAATTTTTACACAAGAACGGGTTTGAGTTTCAAAACAATAAAAATGAACGGGCTTTACTTACAGAAAAATATGAAATTGCGGCATGGAGACATAGATTCTTGAGGACTATACATAAAAAGAGGCTGAGGCAGGAGAGATAAACAGATTATTTACTTGATGAGACATATGTACATCAGAACTATAAAGTTAAAAAATCATGGCAAGGACCTTCAACAAGCGGTGTCACTACTAATATATCATCAGGAAAAAGACATATTATTGTGCATGCCGGATCGGAGGAAGGGTTTGTGCCAGGTGCATTATTGGTATTCAGCACAAAATCCAAATCAGCTGACTACCATGATGATATGAATGCTACCAACTTTATGAAATGGTTTGAGGAAATGTTGATACCTAATCTCACTAAACCTAGTGTAATCGTGATGGACAATGCAAGTTACCATGTGAAACAAGTAAACAAACCCCCTACTATGTCTGATTCTAAAGCTAATCTCCGAATATGGCTTCAAGAAAATAATATTCATTTTGAAGAATATCACACCAAAGCTGAATTAATGTGTTTGGTGAAAGATAATAAACCTACCGTTGTTTACGAAGCAGAAGTGCTTCTAAAAAAACACAGTCATATCCACAATCACGAAATTTTGTTGCTGCCACCGTATCATTGCGACCTCAATGCTATTGAGCTTGTATGGAGTCAAGCGAATAGAAAAGTAGCAAGCAAAAATATAGGAATACCAGGGTCTGAAATGCAAAATTTAATAAAATAATGTTTTCTATCCATAACTGCTGATGACTGGAAGAAGTACACTGATCATGTACTAAATGTGGAAAATCAGTACAAATTAAGGGACCGTATTACTGAAAACGAACTTGAACCATTCATAATACATGTTGGGGACAGTAGCAGTAGCAGCGAAGAAAGCAATGAAGCTGATTCAATATCAGGTGTAGAGTTTTTGGAATCCGATTTTAACTATGACTCATAGCTCCTATATTTGTACGGCTCCTCGGGGTCCTCGACTGTACATAAATAATGGATTATTTAAAAATAATAAAAAGACAGAATTAAATGTAATCTTTTATTTGATATTCTTCATAATACATTCGAAAATTTCAACAACAGTTGCTAACAAAACAACATTTTTACAACTCGAAAAAAATGTACTTGCTGAAAAATAAATAGTATCAACTCCGTTTATGCAGTGTGTAGCCAGGGTTAACAGCTCTTGATTTTTTTAAATTCCTGCCTTTTTTCTTGGACAGCTTTCGTTGGCCAGACTCTAGACTCAATAACGAACAGGAATCTAGCTGTAGTAGACTACAGCTAGATTCCTGTTATTGGCATAATTATTGTGGTTAAGCACAAGTCATACAAACAAGAAATCTAAGTCTAGTATCAATGAAATGGAATTTTATTTTTTATGTTCCCTGATGTCAGCTTTTGCTATGTTATTTACCTATTAGCTTTAGGATGATGAAGCCTATCATATACCTACCTGGAGATGATGCGTCTCCGTGGAGCTCATAATAGTGAACGAAAAGTGACCAGTGGCGAAGTGGTGATCTCATTCTGCCTGATTTTTCCCGTCAGCGCAGTGGAAACTTTAGTTAGAAAGATATGCATTTTCAACGTGAGTGAGGCAAGTTCTCGTAATAATATCTAATAATTAAATTTTCCTCAAAAATGTTTCCATTTGGCATAAAAATAAACAAATAAAAATCAGTATGCCTGCACCACCCTAGCTTACCTAGTGTAGATCTAAAAACAACATGGATTTGCCCTCCTCACCCTGTGCGCGGATTAATTATCTATGATTTCATTATTTATTGGGTACCAACAATTATTATATTTAATACAATTCACAACAGACTCTTACTAAATACTAACATAGTTATAGGCACCGACTACACTCAGTAATATAAACGAGCGGTTCACAAATTAAAGTAGATATGTACAATCACGAATGAAAATAAATCACATTTTTGACCAGTTTTTAAGACATCATATAAGTTCAATTTGAACAACAACAAATATAAGCATAATCCGAAGCAATCCAGAAAAACATTTGAACCAATTTACAACATTTTTGTCACTTTATTAAACCGATTATTAAAAAGGAAATAACAATAATACATCCGAGAAAATAAAGAAATAAAGAATATAGTATTAATAATAATCATTAACTGGTTAGTCCTGCGTGCATTATATTCAATGGTTTAAAGTCTTTGCAGTTGCGCAGTACAAGCCAAGGGATTTTGACGCCTTCGAACAAATGCTATCAATATGAAAGTTGAATTTCAATTCATTATCGATCTCCACACCAAGGTCTCCAATTCTATCTAGCTCTTTCAACATAATGTTACACACTTATTTTGTAGTTTTGGGGAGCTTTTGTTTTTTTTTCTTGAAACATGGATAGAAAAGAATTTGGATGCATTGAGGTCCATGCCGTTGCAACAGCACCATGAGACGGGTCGATTAACGTCATCTTGGAGAAGAATCGTATCAGTGTGGTTATCTTTTACAGTATATGCTACGAGGTGTTTGTCGTAGCTAGTGTTGGTGAAAAGACGCAGTTATCGAGTTATTTATTAGTTGAATAAATCATTGTTATCTCTAAGACGCCGCCTCTTTATCCTCCCGTCGTCGTCCCAACTCGCTCTCCTTTGAGCTGATTGAAATAGCGGACTAATGTGAAAAAATTAAATTCATGCTAGCAAATTCAGTGTAATCGATATGATATCGAATTTATCAATACATCTCTAGAAAACTTTTCATGGTAAGCACCGAGTAAATAAAGAGTTGCTAAGCATTGAATAGAATACTTACCTGCTCAATTAAGCTACCGTTTTTGTTAATCCTATAAAATTTGACAACAAAAATTGAGAAATGGTTTGACAGATTCGTTTCTTAATTTTTTCCTTTGTAAGTGGACGATTGTCAAGTATATACCAAGCAAATACTAGCGGTATTGCATAAAGTGAAATTTTAATACAAGTTGTCTAAGTCATCAAAAATTAAGTCACTATGCTGTCTAAGTCACGTTCTGTGAAAGCCGAAATCTATTAGGTACTACAGTACTACTTTCAACGTCGATTGACGAGGAAAACACAAGAACATACGTTAATAATGCATAATTGCTTCCCACGTTAAATAGCCACATAAGAAGAAGAAGAAGAAGAAGAAGAAGAAGAAGAATACACAATTGATCATTGCACCAACACAAGGAAACACAAATATGGAAAAATTAAACCAATGACTACATTTTAATCCGAGAACTATCACTTTGCGCTTCCTATGAATTATTTAATTTACCTCTATTAATAATAATAGCTCAGCAGCATTATACGAGATCTTTTCATGAAAAAATTGGCGATACTATCGCATTTATTAAATCATTATTGGCTTATTTTATACGTTCGCATTTCGGGGAAAGTTTTCTATATATATGGCAATAATTGCAGTCTGGCAAGGTGGCAATTATAAAATATTTTATACCTACTAGTGCGTTCGAATAGGATAGGTCTCTTCTGAGCGTTTTTAGCGAATATAACGCTAAAACGCTCACAATGGGCGTTCGAATTGGGAATCTGTGGGTGAAAATATCGTTCATGCCTCTTTTTCTTCAGCGTTCGGAAAGCTAAAAATGAGGTATTTTTGCCACCAAAAAGTGCTATTTTTGACCCACGTCCGGAGCATGGTTGTTTGTGATCGTTATTTGACAGCTATGTATTTAACAACATAATCATGCGATTTTAGGTCTTATGCTCGGTTGAGCGTTCGAGTAGGATGTGGGCAAAAGTGGCAAAAATAACGTTTTTGAGCTTTACGAACGCTTTAACAAAAGAGCCATCAATGACAACGCCACCGAAGCCCTCATAAGCTAAACGAACGCAACTTACGTAGACAGCAAAGCATCGGAATATATCGGAATACCAATCACCGACCATATTCTAAAACTTTACTTTAATTTCTCCTACAGTTTATGAAATTATCATGTAACAGATACTGGCAAAGTTGCGACACTCAAACAAGTCGCAGGGGCCATACACAAAGAGTCTAATCTAATATCGGAATACCTTGTCAAGCTATAAAAATTGTAATAGCGTTATCTATCCAACCTCTTTTGAAGTTACATTTAATTGTAACACGAATCTCACGTTCACATTATCTCTCCTATTCGACGGTAGGTGGCACAAAAATTAAACATTCTCATATTGCCAGAGATCAAAAATAGTACTCCTACTCGTCGCTAGATGTCGATAGCGGTATCAAATCATTTTCGTTCGTTTATAGCTGCAAAAGATTGATATCTCAATAGCATAACATTTCATTTATTTATTGAGATATACAATTACGTTAGATACACAATCTTTATTATGGTATTTCGTACTGTTCTAGCTTTCAACCGTCAATTACAGAGTTGTGGATTAGGAGAAATTCACTATTTTGGATGATTGTTGAAAGTATAGGGTACCGAACCGAATGGCTATTGTCCAAAGTTATATTTCTAGCAGTTCTAACGGCGTATGTATGATTTACTAGATAAAGTTGCTGTGAGAACTAATCTTACACTATAATAATCTCCTGGGTACCTAACTTCTACAATCTAGAAAGCCTGAATATAATGTAATGAGTGCCTAACTTGTGTTTTTATGTTATTAGGCCTTACATAAGCCTAGTTCTCCAAATTATTAGGAGGGGGTACAAGCACGGGGCTTACCTGATGGTTTGGTTACCTCTGCTTATAACAGATGCATTTTTTTACAAGTGAAGAACTGCACTCACTGCACAAAACTCACAGACTCCATTGGTGTGGCCACTTAGATAGATAGAAAATTCTTTATTGCACAAAACTAAAAGTACATAGGCGAACTTAATGCTAATTAGCATTTTCTTCCAGCTAACCTTTGTGTGATATGGTAGTGTGTTTGGTAGCGCTTTATTTAAAACTTGAGAGTTTCTATAGAACAGATATTTTAGGTAGAATATTAATAAATAATAAACTATTTATATACTATAACTTTACAAATACATATATACACACATATACATAGCATACATATATATAAACTTAAAAATAGCTGAATTAGGTTTATTATTTTGCAAAGAAAGGTAATGTTGATAAACTTTGGATTTGAAGGTTTCCAAGGAAGTTGCTTTGCGAATTTCAACAGGAAGAGAATTCTACAACCGAATTGCAGTGACTGTAAAAGAGTAAGTGTAAAAAGTGGAATAATGTTGTGGAAACCCAAGTAGAAGGTGATTTGAAGAGCGCATAGAGCGTCCATGGGAGGAGAGCAGAGAGAAACGTTCTCTTAGGTAATTTGGGGAAAAGGGATTGTTAAGAATTTTATAAAGAAGACAATGTATGTGTGTGTTCCGACGATACCAGATTTCTAGCCGGTGCAGCTGTGTATGGTAAAAAGAGATATGGTCAAAGTTTCGTAGTCCACTTAGAGAGGTTGGAAGAGGATCGTGGTGTAAAAAGGGCCTATGTATGTCAACCAAATAGGCTGAAGACCGGTTAGTCGCCCCAGGTACAGATGGGGTGATGGAGTGAACGCAGATCTGGACGAACTATGTGCAAGTGACTGGCGAGAACCTGCAAAAGACCGGAACCAGTGGCGTGTTCTCATATCAGAGGCTAAGACTCACTTTGGGTCGCTGAGCCGGCGGAGTCAGTAGTAGGTAAGTAAGTGTAAGATGAATAGCACTGCCGAACCTCTGGGGGCCTACTCCCACCTTTAACCAATCTATTATAACATAAATCAGGAGCGTTTTGTAATAAGCTTAGAATAATCATACTTACTATCGTACTCGCACCGATACAAAACGGTCAACCAAATTTAACGGTAAACAATATAAGTGGTAATGCAATATGACTACTTTAATAGATGGGAGTACGGATCTTTCTAAAATTTGACATTGGAACAATGAAACTTGTGTCAAAAGTCACGTCAAAGTACGCGAATTGAGTGAACTACTTGATACTATGTCATCAAAACGTAATTATATTATTATTTTAAGCTTGCTATATTGACGTGATGGTACCAAATTTAATGGTAAGGTTGAAACAAGATTACTTTAAGAGGTGGGAGTAGAGCCCCAGGGACATTAAGTTGTCTCACGTGTCTAGTCAAAAACATTTATTCAATCTAGGCATCAAAGACGCACTTAAGAATGTCAATTATTCATTATAATGTACTCTAAAGACTCTACCGCCGCGTTCCAAAATATATAGAGCCCCTTGAGAAGAAGCGGCAAGAAACTCGGGGCCATTCCTTTTAAATAAATTTTTACAATGTTTCTACTTAGGTTATTACATTATTACATTTTATGGGTGACAACTTGCGCGAAGTGGAGTATTCCAAGCATATTATGTCCTGTATATATTACGCTTTTTTATTAAAACGTTTTTTACAACTTGAATTTTCTCTCTATGAGATGAGTTATGTGTTTTGGAATTTTATTGTTCGCACACAACTTCACTGGAATTTCACTGGCACCCATACCATTCAAACCAGAATACAGTGTTGCGAACATTGCTGTTTGGGGGTAGAAATAGGTACTGTGGCAGTAATTCCTCCAATGAACTTAATCACAAACAGTTATACTGCAACTTTACCTACCTAAGCACATTACAAAAACATTACCTATCGTAACACCGTAGTATAAAAAGGGGAGATGAAAAGACAAATTATCACCCCCATATACATTAAAAGAAACTCTTAAACAAGAGAGTGACTTGTAAAAAAGTTTAATTAAAAAAATACCATCCGAAGAGGTCTCAAACGGCTGAGGCGTGATGCTTCGTTGAGTTATCTTTCTTTTACTGAGAAAGTCTTATTCTGACTGGCTTAGGAACTTCGAGGTGCGTTTAGACGGGGCAAGTTAATAGGAAAGTTAAGATTAAAATATTAAAGTACATATTTTATAAAAATCACGATGCCTCAGCTACTGACTAAAGGTAAATTAAAAGTATACGTATGCATACTTATGTAGGTAAACAAATATGTGATATTAGTTATACCTATATAGTTAAATAAAGCGCTCGTAGCGGAGCTTGACTTAGCGATCTTAACCGATCAACAAGTTAAGCAACGTTTGCTGCGGTCAGGACTTGGATGGGTGTGTGCTAGTGGCATTGTTAAGCTGAGCGCTTCCGTGCTTCGGAGGGCACGTTGAGCCGAGGACCGACGTCCTGGTTGTTTGTCTTAGGGCAACAGTCATTAGGCTATGTCGAAGACGTTCGGGCAGCCTGAAAACTTCGACATGGGTTGGCCTCTAACCTATCCACCAAGCCGATTTGGGTCTGCGTGGTGGATTATGGCCCAACTCCTCTCTCTGAGAGGAAGGCTTGAGTCCCAGCAGTGGGAACAAAATGGGTTATGAATTAAACTGATTATTTTATAGTTAAATAGTACATCAGAATATTTTGTAGACACCAGAATCCAATACTATTCGTTTTTGGTTATAACGTATTATATATCTATGTAAGTGTCTATATAAGAGACATTTGCCGTATCTGTCACAATTGTGTATATAATGTAATGTTTATAAATTATGTTGCCTACCTGGCTTAAACAGTTTTGAAAGAAATCATACCATGACGCTCATTTAGGTGGACTGTTTGAACATTGTTTTCCGCAAAGGTGAACGGATAATGTTGTCTCTGGCGTTCTAACAATTTACTATAACCAACATTGCAGCTGCCTAGACGTTTGTAAGTTGATAAACTGAGTGGATTTAGAGCGTCATTTTAACGTGAGTTTTTTCTGCGGTTGTTGAATAGTCGGCCTGGGCAGGCCTGTTATAGCGTTCTCATGGTACAATTAAGCAGGGCAGGTTTCTAGAAGTCCTGCTTTAAGAGCTTATAGTAAGTCCCCAGCACTATGTTGGGTTGGAGCCGATTTGTGGCACAGGGCTGCAAAAATAAATTTTATTTTATTTTGTAAGTGTTTGGAATTTTGTGTCTTGGACTAAGAAATGTATCTTGTGTCTGTTTTGCCATGAATAAAGTCTATTTTATCCTATCCTATTCTATTCATGTTTGTGTAATTTTGTATAACTAAGTATTTGAACCCATTTTCACAATTATTCCAGTGGCTAATTTCCCTTTTCATTAACTCTTAACTTACATTCCTCCTTGGTTAGCTGATCTTTCGTGGTATTTACCCGCCACGACTGAGTCATGATAGTTTTTTTAGGAGAACCTAAATTACTAACTTTTAACAATATTTTGAACCGACTTAAGTATAAAGTCATGAATAAACACCAATTGTTATTAATCATCATATTTATTATTAATCATCATATCTATTATTAATCATTATATCATTAATATATTTATTATTAATTGGTTTTACACCAGATGTTGATGATAAATAATTAGAAAAAAACTTATGCTCAGATTTTGATCCTATTTAAATTGCAATATAATAGGCACTATAAAATTATCATCAAAATAGTTTCACTTAGAAAAACTTATGAGATAATATATAAAATAACTAATTGAAAACCTCCTCTTTTTTGGAAGTCGGTAAAAAAATATGTTGAAAAGGCGGGCTTATAGATTTTTAAATATATACGAGGTTTGCCGATTTTATTTTCGATTCTAAGACTCATCATTTCAATTATTAATAATTAATTTAATAATTAATATGTAATAATATTATTTAAATACATATTTCATTTTAATAATACTAATGAATATTGAACTCTAAAATGAATTATGTCCAAAACTTAAGTTGGTAACGTCTGGTACTTACGTGAGTAATGTCGGTATTGAGAGAGTAAAAAAATACTGTCTCAATCCAAACGTAGCACCACTCTTAAAGGAACACTTAAAAATGGTGGCTAATTAAAAGAAAGCTCCCTTTCCAAGAGGGTGCTTTTTATTTTTCTACCCCTGACTTTGGGGCTTAAATTACAACAGTGATACAATGTTGTGGATGTTTATAATTGTTTTTTTTACTTGTTGGAATTAATTTGTTTTATTAGACACAGTGAGTGTGACAATTAGGTATGCAATTTGCGATTTAGATATCCTTGATTTCTTACAAGCCTTGTTCAAATGTCTTTTTCTACCGACTTCCAAAAAGGAGGAGGCAGTCAATTCGACTGTGTTTTTTTATTTATGTTTGTTACTTCATAACTATCGACTCGGTGAACTGATTCTCAAAATCCTTTTTTTGAAGACTTTGACAATTTAGCAGTGTTCCACCTTTTATAGACTAGCTAATTTTGGGGATCTCGTAGGTTGGACGACAGTGCATGTTTGGAAAAAAAACTTTGTACCATCAAAGAAAGTCATAAAACAGGCTGTTTCAATTTTTACTTTTTTTTCAAATACAGGAGGCGACAAGAGCTCTTGATTTTTTGTGTTATTACTTTAGGGCAGAGCAATATTTGTGCACACCTTAAAATCAGTCAGGAGACCTAGGTTAAGAGAAAATAAATAATACAGTTTTAGGTACAATTGAGTGTCGTAGCCGATTGGGGGTAGGGTTAATGTCTAAAATTTCAAGGCATTCTAAGCGAAGCGCGGTCGAGTTTTGAGCCCACGAGGGAATAGAAGCCTATTATGGCGAAGTCGAAGGCCAAGCTTTCGCTAACTTTATTCCAAAATGTCAATGATCTTCAATGCCCATGTTAACAAAGGTAATGTGAATCATCATGAACACTTCTATTAGTACGAGTACCTACTAACTGATGTGACATGCTACAAATAAACGTTTAATTTCCTTCGTAGACTTGGGTTTGTTATTATGAACTTGAGTCCAGACAACACTCCACGCAGTGACATAAGAAGGGAGCAGCGTCTTCCAAGAAGCTTAAGGTGTCACAGTTAGCTGCAAAATGGTTAAAATTTTAGACATTTGACACATCCTATATAGGGTGTTTGGTAGAGGGACCGACAAACCAAATGAGCGTGTTCGGGGACCACTTGGAGAATACAAGTTGGCCAAAAAAAATCCCCGACCCCCCAATATGTTTAACTTTTTTTTGTGATTTTTCACTTTTTCTCCGAAATTGTACCTATTTACCACCATAACATTTGTAAAATTTGTAAAAACTAAAAACATCTGGTCTAAAATATACTTTACAAATGTTATGGTGGTAAATAGGTACAATATTGGAGAAAACGAGAAAATTCACAAAAAAAAGTTAAAAAAAATTGGGGTGTCGGGGATTTTTTTTGGCCAACTTGTATTCTCCAAGTGGGCCCCCGAACACGCTCATTTGGTTTGTCGGTCCCTCTACCAAACACCCTGTATAAGGCATCCTTTGGCCTTAGTTTCGAAGGCCATAGGGCGTTGGGGGCACTTTGCAAATGACTATCCCGCTATAGCCTTTGGCATACGTTTTTAAAGGGTCATTATTGCCAGAATTAACTCTAGAAACAGAATATTTACTATGAATTTATTTTGAGTCCTCGATATTTTGGCACAATTGCAGGCGCCATGTTTTTTTAGTACTCGTAATAATAAATCAGTTAAAATAAATACAACACTTACATGGTAAATATCATATTTTAAATACTTTGTCTTAATTAATACAGAACGATAATGGATTCTCACTTCCTAGATAAAAAAAAATAACTTACATATCACACATTTTAACATAAGATGGTAATATCTTTTTATGGTGACTGGCCTTCTGAACCGCTGCTCCCGGGTGCAATCCCAGGACAAGTTGTACCTTTATATATGCATTTACATATCTTATTGAGTTGTGTCTGGGTGTGTATCCCACTTCCCACTAATATTATAAATGTGAAAGTTTAGGTGG
The DNA here is from genome assembly GCA_917880725.1 of Selenia dentaria. Taxonomy (NCBI): domain Eukaryota; kingdom Metazoa; phylum Arthropoda; class Insecta; order Lepidoptera; family Geometridae; genus Selenia; species Selenia dentaria. Next base: position 3,819,195 of record OU862902.1, read on the forward strand.
ATGGATGGATGGATGGATGGATGGATATCTGGATGTTTGTTACTCCATCACAGCAGAACGGCTGAACGGATCTGGTTGAAATTTGGCACAGAGATAGATTATAGTCTGGAATAGCACATAGGCTACTTTTCATCATCATCATTATCATCATCTATCACCACGTGGGTGAAAAGGCATATTTTTGGGCACAGCATAGACATAACAAGATCTCCGCCTACGTCTAGACCGTAATGATGACTTATTTTCTGTCAATAGAGTTCTGTCAAAAGTGTGTCAGTTTCTGATCTGATGGTAGTCAAAAGCACGCAATGATTTTGGCAGCTCGATACAGCTCGGCGATAGAGTCGGCATGTCATCCACCTTTGTTGTTCAGCCGACTGTATAGTCGAGCGATTCCGCCATCACCACGGAGGTGAAACATATTATCAGTTTAACGGTCTTGCAGTGAATCGCCCGCAATACTTACATTTTATTTTTAAACACAACATAACAAATAGTTCCATCTATATATCCTCGAAGGGATATATAGATGGAACGGTATTTTAATAGGGTACTTTTCCCCACTATCACCATCCATCACCACAGAGGTGAAACCGCAGGGCGGTAACATCAGTCTGCGGTCTTGAGTGAATCGATACTTTTTCTTATAGGTATAATCCTAGAAGGGGTAAGCGACGGTGTTCTCAACGCCTACGTTTCGCCATATATATGTTTTTGGTCATGTGATCATGTAACAGGGGGCGAGCCTATTGCCATCTACGGGGCACTGTTCCAGTCTCCGGACTGTTATTGAGAAAATCTTTCTTTCTCAGAAAAACCCAATAACTCTGTCCAAAACGGCATTTCCACCACTACACGAAGACCAAGCGAGCGGAGCCGTTGGCGGGTCAGCTAGTATGTAGGTATAAGTATGTATATCAGACTTCAGGTTAAATAGTACAGATATTGCCTATTTTGAGACCTGAACACCGCGTGTGATGTTGTCCCATATTATTATTTTTACATGATACTAAAAACACTATACAGGATGTTTGGTAGAGGGACCGACAAACCAAATGAGCGTATTCGGGGACAACTTGGAGAATACAAGTTGGCCAAAAAAAATCTTCGACCCCCTAATTTATTTTCCTTTTTTTTCTAAAAAAGCTTGCTAGTGGGTTTTTTATCACTGTGAACTATGAGGTAAAATTTATTTCATATTTTCACTCTATGAGCTCTAAATCAGTTAGCTCTGTTTAGTATCTAATTTTGCTTTGCATGGCCTGAAGGTGTACTAGAGACCAAATTCAACTAAAAACATCCGGTCTAAAACAGATTTTACAAATGTTATAGGTACAATTTCGGAGAAAAAGCAAAAATTCACAAAAAAAAGTTAAAAATAATTGGGGGCTAGGGGATTTTTTTTGGCCAACTTGTATTCTCCAAGTGGGCCCCGAACACGCTCATTTGGTTTGTCGGACCCTCTACCAAACACCCTATATACTGGAATATATTTGCTTATAATTTTTATAACTTTTATCATATTTATAACTTTTACCATATGCACACCTATCTCTTCAAATATTCACGTGTGTTTAATAATTAAATATTATAGTATTATAAGAATCATTAAATGTAATTAATTCATTTCAGAACTTAAACATTGCTTTTATAAGTAATTGTGGTCGTAATTAAAATTATTTGATTAGAGCTAGTTACAAAATGCAATTTTAAATGCCCATTATAAATAAACTCTTTGTTTATGGACTAATTATTATTATAAAGCTTTCTCAACAGATCCGAGTGAATAATCTTTTTTTTTTCACGTTTAATATTAAAGAACTGTATTTTATGCATGGTGTTGTACAGTTGGATTTTTATAAAAACTATTTATTTTATTAAAAAATATTTATTAATTACAATAATGTATGTAACACAAAATAATGGGCAAAGAATAAAAATACATTCATAAATTTAATAAGCCATTTGTAGAAGGAATGCGCCCAGAATGCTGGCAGCATGTCCCACGTAGCTATTAATTTGTTGTGCAAAATATGAGCCATGCATGACCAGCATTCTGGTCGTTTCTGGACATTTCACCGTTTGGCCAAGTCTCTGAGTATTTCATATGCACCTAGAAGCCCACGGACTAGAAAAATAAATATATATATCGGCGCAACTACAACAGTTCGTCGATAATAATTAAGTTTAATCATTTGATTGCCCTAAAAATAGTTTATAAATCATCAGTTGATTATTTTTGAGTTGATTACGATGTAAAATTAATATTATGATTGTAATTTCAATACTTTACCAACAAACTTGTAAACTCGTGCACGTGCGCTGAGTCCTATAAATACGGCCGCACTGTAGGCGCTCGTCTACCCCATCGCAGCCGTTACTTCGGCAGCTTTAGCGTCGTCCCAAGGGAACCCCGGTAATGGTTGTAGACCCGACCAGGGCTGTGATCCCGATCGCATTGTAGGCTCCGGCCGAGATCTTCTTCGCAGCCCCAGTCGCAGTCGAGGTAATTCACACTCACACGATTGTAGTCCCAGCCACGGTGCGGGTGGGAGTATACACCGCGGCCCCGGTCGCGATGTATCCTCCGGCCCAGCAAATGGCTGCGGACGAGGTAACACTGGTTTTCTAAGTAGTCCCAGCCACCATGGCTGTGGGCGAGGTATTACACTTTCTTATTGTAGCCCCACCCAAAGTACAGTCATGAGTGCACAACGCGACGATCCTGGTCGCGGTGTGGACCCATGTCGCGGAAATGGGAGGAGGCGAGGTACACAAGGTTATGATTTAGTGGTAAACACAGTCAAACACCGAGCTCGCCGGCGAGCTCGAGGCAAAAGTTATGTCTTGGTTAGATTCTCTCCAAATAGTCGTAGAGTTAAAATTCATAGGGCCCACTTTCAACGGTACACTTATGTACCGGGGCGATTCTCTCCTACTCCCCTCTCTCCTGGCGACGGCCCAAGCCGAGGTCCGTACCCTAGTGGTGCCCTTGAGCAAGTCGCCTACTCCTCTCCTTGCGGCGAAGCGTCTTCAACGCTCGCCTTAGGCGGTGCGCCCTCTGCGCCCGCATCTGGCTGAGTGCCATCTGCGCTCGCCAACCGTCCGGTGACGCTGTAAATGCCGGTAGAGGCAAACAGCATTAGTCCGTTCTAAAAAAAAAGTGTGACGTCAGCAATGCTGACGTCACACTTTTTAAAAACACTCCGGAGGTGCTTTCTCCGTCATCAGAAGTGGGATCAGAACAAGCTCTGGTCCCAACCACATCCTCATCGACTTCGGTTCAACCTGTCACGACTGGAACAGCGCAGGGCAGTACCAGGCTGATAGGCCCTGCCTCATTGAACACTTCAGGAGTACCAGCAAACAACTTTAATACCATGCAGCCCATCACAACGGGAATTACCACAGACATGACGTCCACACCAATCGCTGCGGGAGATGATCTCTATACACTGCAAAACAACGCTGCAATCGCCCCTGATTCAGTGTCATCCACATCTCAAGCTGGCCAGTCAGTCCGGATAACTCACAACGACGAACACGCATCAACGGATTAAAACCGGCGAGTATAAAATTCATTATGTTTCACGATATTTTCAACTAGAATCTACAAGAATAAAATGTCTGGAGAGTGATACCTCTGAGCTAAACCATGTGTTACCCTTGAGCTAACCACGGGTCCTTGATGCATCCACAAGTGAACCCTGAGATACTATGGGGACGCCTTGTGGAACTATGGGTAGACACGTATACACCACAGATTCTAAATTAATAAGGCAGTGCACTTGGGATGTCTTAGTGTACTGTTGTAATCTACATAAATAAAATGTCTGGAGAGTGATACCTCTGAGCTAACCATGTGTTACCCTTGAGCTAACCACGGGTCCTTGATGCATCCACAAGTGAACCCTGAGATACTGTGGGGACGCCTTGTGGAACTATGGGTAGACACGTATACACCACAGATTCTAAATTAATAAGGCAGTGCACTTGAGATGTCTTAGTGTACTGTTGTAATCTACAAAAATAAAATGTCTGGAGAGTGATACCTCTGAGCTAACCATGCGTTACCCTTGAGCTAACCACGGATCCTTGATGCATCCACAAGTGAACCCTGAGATACCGTGGGGAAGCCTTGTGGAACTGTGGGTAGACACGTATACACCACAGATTCTAAATTAATAAGGCAGTGCACTTAAGATGTCTTAGTGTACTGTTGTAATCTACAAAAATAAAATGTCTGGAGAGTGATACCTCTGAGCTAACCATGTGTTACCCTTGAGCTAACCACGGATCCTTGATGCATCCACAAGTGAACCCTGAGATACCGTGGGGACGCCTTGTGGAACTATGGGTAGACACGTATACACCACAGATTCTAAATTAATAAGGCAGTGCACTTGGGATGTCTTAGTGTACTGTTGTAATCTACATAAATAAAATGTCTGGAGAGTGATACCTCTGAGCTAACCATGTGTTACCCTTGAGCTAACCACGGGTCCTTGATGCATCCACAAGTGAACCCTGAGATACTGTGGGGACGCCTTGTGGAACTATGGGTAGACACGTATACACCACAGATTCTAAATTAATAAGGCAGTGCACTTGAGATGTCTTAGTGTACTGTTGTAATCTACAAAATAAAGCAACGTAAGTTGTTTACAGACTCACTACTCAGAGAATATCTCATTTCTTTCAGGTCTACGAGAATCCAAATAATCTACGAGAATCCATAACAATCTACGAGAACCAACGAGGCTGGTGCAGAGCGCGCACCGCCTGTCAGTATGGCCGTATCGGCGCAACTACAACAGTTCGTCGAGAATAATTAAGTTTAATCATTTGATTGCCCTAAAAATAGTTTATAAATCATCAGTTGATTATTTTTGAGTTGATTACGATGTAAAATTAATATTATGATTGTAATTTCAATACTTTACCAACAAACTTGTAAACTCGTGCACGTGCGCTGAGTCCTATAAATACGGCCGCACTGTAGGCGCTCGTCTTTGGTCAGATTCTCTCCAAATAGTCGTAGAGTTAAAATTCATAGGGCCCACTTTCAACGGTACACTTATGTACCGGGGCGATTCTCTCCTACTCCCCTCTCTCCTGGCGACGGCCCAAGCCGAGGTCCGTACCCTAGTGGTGCCCTTGAGCAAGTCGCCTACTCCTCTCCTTGCGGCGAAGCGTCTTCAACGCTCGCCTTAGGCGGTGCGCCCTCTGCGCCCGCATCTGGCTGAGTGCCATCTGCGCTCGCCAACCGTCCGGTGACGCTGTAAATGCCGGTAGAGGCAAACAGCATTAGTCCGTTCTAAAAAAAAAAAAAAAAAAAAAAGGCGCTCGTCTCAGTCGCTCTCGAGTCGCCGTACAGTACGGACCTCTTTGTGACGTGGTTACGCTGCTCGTTGAATATACGAAGCTTATAAAAGTACTTGTGAAGTTTTACTTCGAGGACCCAAAAATGAGTGATCATCATGAAAACAACAATTGTGACGTCAGCAATGCTGACGTCACACTTTTTAAAAACACTCCGGAGGTGGTTTCTCCGTCATATATAAGTAATTATATATATCTACTAGTTACAATCTGTTATCTAGGCAACCACTTGACCAAATTATGCTTACACTTTCGAAATTAATTCTTCATTAGAATCAGTTACTTATTGAATACCAAATTTTATTAAAATCGGTCGGTAAATCCGCCGCAGCAAACTTTCCTGTGTTTAGGAAAAGTACCCCTCCCACTCAAAAAATAATAAATAAATATATTGAATAGTAGAACATGCATCCAAATTTCGTCAAGATTGCAGATATACGGACAGATGAAAGTCGATTTGATTCGCTACCTCGGTCAATTAAAATTAATATTTAATAAATAAATATACTTACCAAATTAATAGTGCAGCTGATTTATTATTTAATAATAATATTTATTATACTTATACTATTATATTTATTAGACTTATATTATTTATTATTAAGCGTAATAACTTATCTAATTTTTTATTACAGTTGCAGTATAACTGACGAGGTGTTTTAAATAATACATTTGTTTAGGAAAGCGCTCGCAGCGGAGCTTGACTCGACGATCTTAACCGATCAACAAGTTAAGCAACACTTGCTGCGGTAAGGAGTTGGATGGGTGACCGCTAGTGGTATTATTCAACTGAGCGCTTCCGTGCTTTGGAGAGCACGTTAAGCCGTCGGTCCCGGTTGTTTGTCTTAGGATAACGGTCGTTATGGACTATGTCGAAGGCCTTGGCCTGAATATTTCGACATTTGTTGGCCACTATTGGGTACACACTACACATAACTACTGTGCCCACGTGGTGGATTGTAGTGCAACTCCTCGCTCGGAGAGGAAGGCTCGAGTCCCAGCAGTGGGAACAAAATGTCCTGATCATGTTATGTTGTTAATTATACCAATTTTTTCGCTAAATGTTCAGAGTAAGTTGCGATAACGTCTGTTTATTTACAAAAAATATAACTATAAAAATAAATGTTCTATTTTATGCAATCAAGTGACGAGTTGCGCAAGTAGTTCGTCTGATGGTAAGCACTACGCCTGCCTATACTTATGTTAATTAGAAAGTTACATTTTAAAACTAGCTAAGGTTGCCATAACAGTCAAGTACAAGAGGCTAATTCTACTTTTTCACAACGTTCAACAATCTATCCCGCTGCAACTGCAGTTCGACTCCGGTGGTCGTTGTGGTAGGTTATATTATAAGGTGTATTTAAATTTCATCAAATTTCGTTAAGCTTTTCAGTTACACTCCAAAATCTGATAGGTGTTTTGTTGAACGACAATCAATCCCGTTAGTAGCAAGGGTCACTAAAAATGTCAAATAAATATACCAAAAAATGTAACCGATTTTAACATTAAAAAGTGTGAAATAACTTGTCGAAGTCGGTACCATGCGCACAATATTTTGATAATAGATACTTTTAACTGTGGTACCGACTTCAACAAGTTATTTCGCACTTTTTAGTGTTGAAGTCGGTTCCGTTTCTTGGCAAAAAATTGTCACTGAAGTTATGAACAGCGACGGCGTATACACCTATGTAATGTACCTATTGCCACATCAAAATTGATTTTAAATTATATTTTTACTGTTGGTTTTTTACACATATTGTGTCTTATCAAGAAAATTTAAACGTTTTTGGATAACACACCTCTTCATGTTTATATAAATCTATTGAACTTTTTATTGTACTTGAAATACAGGAACATAATTCGAACATCCGAGACCGGAGGAAGGACCTTCTGTCCCGGTCGTCTTTCCAAACGGGTGACATGTCCCGGTGTATGTCGAATGACAACACTATTTAGGCCTTACTTTAGGTAAATACCTTAATGTAGGTAATTACGAGTATGTTATAAAAACTAACGTGGTTTTCACTCAGGTTTAATTAGAAATACGGGATTACTCACGTGATATTTATCGGATAGGTCCGACTATAATTTCGACCACATTCAGTGGTCTTTTTCAAGGAGTGTTCGGGACGCCCGCGTCGATGACGTCTTGCTGATGATGATCATGACGTTTCTAATTAAAAATAATGAAAGTAATCTTTACATTCATTATATTTACTTATTTATATTTAACCGTCGTATGGTTTCGTATGGTTTTCTCTCTAAAAGTTACAATGTTTGGTATCTAAGCAGGTAAGTGTTTTAAAAAAGTAATACTATAATAAAATACATTGTATTAAATTGTACTTACTAAATTAATTATAAAATTTATGAAGTGTTTGTTTAAATTATTCGTAATGTTGCACGAGTGTAAGTAAAGTGAACTTAATCATGAAACGCTGCTTGTGTTTGCCTCGTCATCCCCTTAGAAAGTTTTAGTAATGGATCCACCTCGTTACTGAACGTGACTTAGACAGGACAGTGACTTATCGACGGACTTATATATGTAACTGAGACTCTCACTACTTGATGCAACTTTAACTATTACAGTATTTATCTTTAGGAAAATGGCAAATGTACAAACGTATACGAGTCCACTTACGAAGTTAAAAGAAAATCTTGATGAAGGTACTATAAATCGCATCTTCTTTGACTGTACTAAGCTTCGCTGTTTATTGTTCGACATGAAATTCCCCGGAAATTCCTCTCAGTATTATTATTTTAATGTATCAAAAAATAACAGCGTGAATGAGTAGGTATAAATGAAAAAATGCCGAAAAAAAAGAAAAAAAGGCAGAAGAAGAAGAACACTGAAGTATGTGAGCTCCCGACTATCATCAAATTTGCAAACCAGAGTTGCAAAAACCCCGCAAAAAACAAGTGACTGTCGCTTTTTCGTTGATATTACCGATCTGGTATCTTTCAAATGATAATTTGTTATGTAAAAAATTTATCCAGGTCCTTTGTATATCGTCGGCTATAAGTGTTAATCTGCTAACTCCACTGGCACTATTTTTCAGTAGACGTTTAAAACGTTATTACTTTCATCCTATTACGTTATATACAAAATTGAAAATCCCGTTGGTAAATAAAGTTATATTTTACTTTTTTATACTACAAATAGAGTAATTAATTTTGTTATCTTTAAAATATCGTAAAAAAATGGAGTTAGCATAATTGACATCATTTTTTTTTCTTTAAAAGTAAAATAAATACGGAGTTAGCACTTTTTATTATTTAAATAAACTAAAATTAAAATGAAACACTAGTATTTTATCTAATTAGTTTTAATTATTAGACATAAAAAGAATTGCTTAATGTGGGAGGCTGTTATAAAAAGCATGATAGTCTACTGGGAGCACTGGTTTAATTTGTTGCAGGTCTTGGTACTTTCGTTCCTTTATTGGTAAACGATTTTCGTGCAGATCTGGCAATTCATGAAGATATTTATTTGTAACGACTATTTTTCTTTGAGGCAGTTCAGACCAAGGATCATTGAAGCGTTGCTTGTAAAATATAGCCCCTGCTGGACTATATTGCAGTGCACGAATATCGTTTACTTTTGCATCTCCGACTGATCTTCCTGGTCTGATACTCTTGTAAGCTTGAATACCATCGAAATTTTTAAAAAATGTGTGTTCCAAATACTTGACAGTATAGGGATCTTTACGAGCGTTTTTTATAATGTTAATATAGTCTGCAGTAACATTCACTACTTTATTTTTGAGGTTCCTTTCGATAGCTGAATGCATCGAGTCCACCTCCATCTGGGTATGACCCACCTCCAGATACTTTTGCTCTACCCACACATTATGTTTAACAGCGAAATTGAGCAATGCATTAGACATTACTGCGTTTCTGTTTTGGTAGCCACAACCATCAGTGTATATTATAATGCGATTGCATTCATCTGACAATGATGGGCTGATGTGAGTTCCTAAGAAATTGGCCCAAATGGAAGCAAACTCGTTTGCATTTACGCCTCCTTCAGTTTCATTCCAAACATACGAATATCCATCTTTGTTTTTCAGATTTTTGAAGCACAGATTGTGCACTTGCAGTTTTGTTTTATAATAAAGTGTACTTATTTTAGAAACAGGACAAAGTAGTACCGCTTGAACATCTGCAGCTATTACAATGCATGTTGTGTCATTTTTATCTTTATCCTTTTCGTTTCTGGCTTCATCTTTCTTTAAGATATGTAATTGATATTCATTTTCATCCAAATTCCCTGTTTTGTAAGATGCACATTTTTCACATTCATCCTTTTTTGGTCTAAAAAGCGAAATTTTTCTCTCTTCCATAGTTTTAAAGAATGTTGTGGTTGACAGTGGTTCTGCATTATGTTTACTGCACCAATCTGTTGCATAAAAATCATATAGAGCTCTTTTGGATTGCCACTCAGGTAAGAGATAAACTCTTGAAGTAGATGCACGGCAGTAGTGAGATTCCATAACTGGTAGTTCATCGAAGAATGCAATGAGATTAGAGTGCTTTTGGTTTTCACAAGGAACATTTTGTGTTGCGATTCGCTGTTCACTAGGTGCACAGTTATTTTTAAGTTTGTTTTTCCACTCTAGAACTGTCATTCTACCTATGTTTAAGGTATTTAGGAACATTGTTTTACAAACTCTGAATTTAGTATCCTGGTCTTTTCCTGGCATATAATAGACCAAAGATTGTGTCCTTCTAGATACATCATTATTTTTCCTATCTCTTTGACGTTTTATTTGTATGCTTTTAACGTGTTCGTCAATATATATTTTCTTTTCGCCCCAGTTCAGCTTCTTCCAAAATTTATGAAATATTTCTTGTCTAGTTCCATCATCTATTTTGTCACATTGCCTCATTTTTGATCCCTTACATTTGCATCGCTCCTTCAGACGTCTTGGTTCTTTTTCTTTTTATATACCCATTTAGAATCTTTTTTTATCCTTCCGTAGTATTTTGATCCAGTTTCTCTTTGAATCCTGTTCTGTACCGCAAACCAATTATTACGATCAATTTTTGTTTTTTTGTTTCTTGTTTTGCTTTTAATAGGTAACTCACTGTCACTCTCAGTCTCCGAAGAGCTAGAATAAGGCACCAAGGGCAAATTTTCATTATGCGTTATATCTTGTAAAACACCAGTCATTTCTGTGTCAGATATTTCGCGTTCATCCAGGCTTACTACTTGCTGGTTTAGTGCATGATTCGAAGATAAATTACCAATAATTGAAAAACTATCGTTCATATCTTCTTCGGAACCTGATTTTTCAATAATTGAAAAACTATCGTTCTTATCTTTTTCGGGGCCTAATTCTCCTTGCTCAATGTGGTTAACAGGCGATAGAACCCTGATCGTAGATGTAGAAGGTAAATTATCATCCATTTCAAAATCGAATGTAGTAGTTTCCTTTTCAGACAGGACAGGAGAGGATGTAAAAAATACAGGTAAGCTATTGATGTCTATTTGGGTGTTACTGTTATGAATACTTGTTAAAACAATGATGTTAGAATTTGGGTCTATAAAATCTGAAGCTGGAGGTAAGCTGTGAGGTTCAAACGATTCAATGCAGTCGTGAGCAGCTTGGGTTTCACGAACAGAATCCAAATTTGAAGCCATTGATGAAGAAGGGTTATCAAAATAAGGTGGACTTTTATTAATACACATTTGAACCATGCGTTTTCTACGACAGCATTTTGGGTTATTGTCAGGGTTGTAGTTTTTGCTTATCTGAAACAAAGTAGGAAAACTAAATGTCAAAAAACTTTCTTCAAAAAAATCAAAACTGATATCTCCACACAAAAGTTTGCATTCATATTGAAATAGTAAAATTCAAAACTGCTAACTCCATCACAAATAGGCAATCACAATAATATTGATATTTCTCAGCAGTAAGCGTAATTCATTGAAAAGCAATAGTAAAATTACATTATTTAGTACTTACCTTAGAAACAAATCAATCCATAGATACTGTAACACGTCAAAAACTATTTATTTTCCGATGTAATGTTGCGAACGCTCTGTTTTGGCTCGAGTTCTCAAACAAAATGGCGGAGTTGTCACATTTTACGCGGGAAATTTTAAATAATGCAGATAGCAGCTTTGATTGCGTAGGATTTTATGATTTTCGAGGATTCAGCCGTATTTAAACAGTTTTTAGTTTTATAAAGTTTTTTTTTCTCTTTCTAATGGTATCAAAATCTCAATATGGTTAAAAATGGAGTTAGCATATCAACACTTTTAGCCGACGATATGTATATGTATTCTATTGTATATTTGAATAGATAACATTTTTAATTGGATCCTTAATTGATTTGGCCTTGGCATACCTGTATGCCAAGGCGGCTTTACGGAATGTTTTTTGGCATACAGGTATGCCAAGGCAGCTTGACGGGTTAAGACACCATGCAGTAAAATAACGAGGTCTCTTCGACTCCCCTCTCTCCTGGCGACGGCCCAAGCCGAGGTCCGTACCCTAGTGGTGCCCTTGAGCAAGTCGCCTACTCCTCTCCTTGCGGCGAAGCGTCTTCAACGCTCGCCTTAGGCGGTGCGCCCTCTGCGCCCGCAGAGGTGTATTTGGTTTAACGAGGTTTATTTAATTATTTATCTACTTTTTGTAATAGTAGGTATGTACTATAAGTATTTGCAATGCAAAAAATTCAGTTCAAAAGTTAGTGTTAAAAATGTAAATACCTACTAAAAACACTTTTGTTTATAAGTTGTAGTCTAAAATATTGTTCAGTAGAGTAAAATAATTCAGTTGCACAAGCATGCGTCACTTAACTTATAAAGAAGCACTTGCGGGAAGCAATATTAATAATAAAATATGTAAAATAAAATAAATAAAAAACCTGACAACAGAATTACTAAACTCGCCGCAGTCTACTTTTCTACACCCTTAAAAAAAACCAGTCGTCAATTAAGACAACATCCAAGAAGTCGACTGCATACAATGACGAAATGACAAGTTCTCTTTTATTTAAATCCAACAAACAAACAGACAGACATTACAATATAATAAACTGCCCGACCGAAAATAATAAAACCATGCCGGCACATTTCCGAACGTATAAATAGGCAAAGGAAAAAAGTATAATGCTGGTTTCGCCCCGCCCAGCGGTGGGCTTGACAGGCCCCGCCTTGGCGTAGGGGGGCGCGCAGCCTTTATTCGCCAGTCTGTACTAGCATTCGCGGATCGCGTACGACGATTCCGTCTCAATAATAAAAGCAGTTTTTAATCAACCTGTCAAAATTCTGATTTTCGGACGAAATTTCCCATTTCCCGCGCTTTGACAGCTAGTTTTTACTTTTTTTACGTTTTTCTTTTCCGGCCGCGCTCGTGTGTGTTTCTATGGATCGTGAAAAAAGTTTTTATGCGATAATTGAATTATGGTTGTGTGAAGTGAGTTAAGTGTATTAATTTCGGAATTGTACAACGAGGTATGAATCAGCTTTTAGCTTATTAGTTAGAAAGGTGAAAAATAGGAAGGGTTTATTAATTGACCCAGTTAATGGTATACGTATTATTTACCGACTCGTGCCTACTTGTTCTTGATTTAGAAATAAGTACCTACTTATAGGGAACACATGAGAGGGTGATAAAGTCTGAATGTATGTGTGTGCACCCGTAACCTCGCGTTGCACCCGATCAGTGTTAGTGTAAACATAAATGAAGTTTTTAAATTGAAAGCCGATTAAATTGTGGAATCAAATGTTATTCTTCCTATGTTTTTTTATCGATGAGTACCAACTCGGATTGCAAGCGGCTTTGCCCACTGTGTCCGGAACTGATAAGCTAAAGCTTATATATTTATAACCAATATTTATATATATATATATAAGTAGGTATTGTAATATATAAGGTTGGAAGCGTACTTACATACCTGTAATGTGGGTTAATGCACCCTTATTTATATAATGTTTTTTGGAAACTTATTAATAATATACGCACAAATAGGTAGAAAAAATAGTAATTTAAAAATGTATGATGTGTTAATTTCAACAAGGCATAGATAAAATGAAAACCAAGGCAGAATTACTATACTTAATATTATACAAAATATTTAGTACGTATAGGTATAATTTAATATTAAATATTATAAAGAGGATATATGTGTTTTTTTAAATTGAATAGATCCGAAACTAATAGATTTTTTTCACCATTAGAGTCCTACATACCATACCTACCTGATGAACATAGGCTGCTTGGTATTCAAATAATTAGCTTTGCCTGTTTTATTTAAGCGTGATCTCAAACTTATTAAACTTGTAACTAACATCTCTCTCTTTCAATCTTTACAAAATATGAGTAGGTAGGTAATCAACAAATATATTAATAATAACTAATCAGAAAAGCACTGTTGTACGAAAACTTGGATGGAAGTTTAGATGTACGGATGTTTGTTATTCAATCATGCCAAAACTTCTGAACCGATTTGGATACAATATGGTAGGTAAGATGAGGCACTGAATTAATATGGGATACTTTTCATCATCATCCATCACACGCAGCTATGATTAAATAAAAATCTATTGAGGTTAACTTAAAACAATAGTTTATTTCTTATTTACAAAGAACGTATATTTTAAAGCATCACCTGGTTCCCAAACTATAGGCTTTTATCCCTTTGCGTCCCAGAGACGTAAATATACATTAGTTACATTCATAAATCTTTTGTTTAAATTATCAAGGCAAGGATTAAAATGCCCGTTTAGGTTCTAGCTCTCCTTCGTCGATTTTATACAAGATAAGTTACCATGCATAGAAAATAAATATTCGGCGATAGATTTAAACCTAAAATAGTTCTAAAGGAAAAAATACTATAGAAATTATTTTTATTATGAAAATTAGTGGTTTGTACACATTTTTAATATGAAAAACGGGATTCACTCACGTAAAAAACTATAGTCGGAAAGATCTGACTTTTTTACGTGAGTGAATCCCGTTTTTCATACTAAAAATATTGAAATTACGTTGAAAAAATTACTTTTCAACGTAAAGTTTCAGTAAATTCAGTACCTAAATTAAATATATAATAATCAACCCCTTTTTCTCCTGATCACGCTATAATTTGAGAAGGGCTTTACCGATTTCATTAATCTTTTTTTAAATGTTTTCTTATACTTCGTAGAAGGCTTACATTAAAAAAAAAAACAAGAAAAGATGGGAGGTTATGGCGACGCCGAAGGCCGAACTTAATCCGTGATAAAATTGAATCCAATAAGTTACTTAGTCGATTTAGTAACTATTGATTAATTATTAAATAGGTAACCTATTTTCTTTTTCATAAATGATTAGTTAATATGAAAGCAATATTTGCCCGTGTCGGCAGTGTCGTGCATGGCCATAGCCTACTTGTAAAATCACGAAATGTTTTAACTATGAATATATCCCTGCAAATAAATGTTGCGTTTGATTTAATATAATATCTTAAACAAAAAGCTCTCATAAAACGATTTGAATTTAAAAAGAAGATATTCAATACAGAATTTCTACAAAAAACAAGCCTTTTCTTAAAAAAATCTTAAAAAAACTGTAGCTAGTTTAGTTAAAAAAAAAGTTTATATTTTGTGTAATAACTAAATTTAGTTGTAGATTATTCCATTACTTACAAAACACATCATACTTATAATATTATAAAGAGGAAAGATTTGTATGTAGGTATGTTTGTAACGAATTGGCTCAAAAAGTACTGGACCGATTTCAAAAATTCTTTCACCACTGAAAAGCTACATTCACCCTAAGTAACATATATATATGCTATATAAGATTCATCATCGTCATCATCCATCACCGCGCGGATGAAACTGCGGAGATCAGCTAGTAATGTATAAATTACACTTATACATTTCTGAACAGGTCAGCAGAGTTGCTTGAACATTAATGATTCAGCTGTCATGTTCTTGTTCTCATCACAGTTGAGCACATCACTTACGAGTGGGTGAACCTATTGCAATCTTTGGTACTGACTGTTCCATAAGATAGCGCCATCTATTGTCAAGTGGTTTAAGTGTTGCTGGGTCAGTTTTTCATTGCCCATGAAAACACGGATGAAACGACGTTTTCTAACAAGTACCTACAATTTGAAAAATTTAATACCGTCTTCCCTTCTATTCAGTTATTGGAGTGTATCTCAAAAAATACTAGATGAAATTTGATGAAAGTTAAATGGGACCACACGGGAAGCACCAGCTTTCAAACAAAAAATAATTTTGAGAATCGGGTCACCCTATCGAAAGTTATGAGGTAAGAAACATAAAAAAACAAAAAAACAGTCAATTTCAGTACCTCCTCCTTTTTGGAAGTCGGTAGAAAATTAAACCTAGCTAGATCGATTTATTGCCCCTGAAAACCCCCTGCATCCTAATTTTCATGAAGTCGTTTCGTACGAATCGAACCGTTTCCGAGATGCAGATTATATATACCTATGTATACATATATACAAGAATTGCCCGTTTAAATGTATTAGATGCAATAGTGTAGGTACATGTGTAAGTACTGAAGTGTATGTAATACTTACGCAAAGATTGCTGAGCAATTTTTAATACATATTAGCTGTGCCAACGGTTTCTATATGTATTTGTTAATGCAGTGCCCAAGCAGTGCCTATTTACCTATAAAACTTCATCAAAATCCGTCCAGTAGTTCTTGAGTTATAAATAGTGTAACTGACCCGACTTTGTTTATAAGTTTGTTTTAGATTATGTATATAACATTAGTGTTTGATGAAATCTGATACGTAATAAATCAAAACAGTTCATAGTTTTAAATGAAGAAGGTTCAGTATGATTTAACGTGAAATACCTATGTTGGTACTATTTGTTTAATGCGTCATCGAAATGTATAATAAAACTTTATATTCGACACAAATTTCATCACAATGACATTACATCATTATTGTCTTTCGCGCTATAACAGTATGTAACTCCGATGAGGAGATGTTTTTTACATAGTAAGACGGTAGGCTCTATAGCAGTGATTCTTAAACTTTTATTGATGAGGGGACCATTTCACAAAACTTCTGTCTTGCCATGGACCATCATATTTGTAAGTAATGTACAGTTAACGTAAATGAATAAAGGATTGTTCTATCTATAAATAAATGTGCATAAAACATCAAATTGTTAAGCCGTATTTAATATTATTTAAATAAATAACTTAAATTTTACATTACCGAGATAAATACATAGGTATCTAAGTACCTACGTATATTCATTTTATGCAATTTTTGTTACTGATTAAGTACCTACATTTTACTAACTTCTGAGTTATTGGTTCAGTTCTCAGGCAGTGTTGCCGTTATTAGATGGCTTCGCGGACCACATCGGGTGCTTCTAGGGACCACCAGTGGTCTATGGACCACCGTTTGAGAACCACTGCTCTAAAAGGATAGAGGATAGACTCTATAGATAGTCTACCTTCTACCTATGTATAAAAATCCCCGCAGAGTATTATCGTTAAGGCGCGAAACAATTTCTTTTCTACCGACTTCCAAAAAAAGGAGGACGTACTCAACTCGACTGTATATTATTTTTTATGTAACTTTCGACTGGGTGAACCGATTCTCAAAATTTTTGATTGAGAGCTGGAGCTTCCCGTGTGGTCCCATGTAAATTGCATCAAATTCGGTCCAGTAGTTTTTGAGATACACTCCAATAACTGAATAGAATGGAAGTCGGTATTAATATTTTCAAATTGTACAAGTACAATAAATACAAAATGTAATAAATCTTCTTAATCGACACATTTTATACCTTGTCATTAGAATAATATTATTGTCTTTCGCGCCATAGTGATATTACTCTGATGAGGGGATTTTATCCATAGATAGAAGGTAGACTCTATAGAGGCAAAATATAAGATAAATGAGATAAGATAGGAGATAAATTCTATAGAATTTATCAATACATATATCAATATATAAAAATCGCCTCATCGGCGCAAACAATTAAATTTTTTTCTTGAAAAAATCTTCTTCAGGGATAATTATATTCCCACGTAGCAATAGTACATAAGCAATACTGTATTAGGGTGCGAAGGGCGCTGTAGCAACTATGAAGTGTACTTAATGCAATACAGTTCAAAACACTGCAACTGTCACAGGCAATTCATGCTCTCTCTCTTTCTCACTCACTATCTCTCTATTTATTTCTCTCTCTCTTATCACATGATTGAAAATAAAGGTAGGCAGAGCCGCGATATGCAGCGAGTGCACTTGGTATGTAAGCATTAATCATCTTTAAATTAATAAAAACAATAAAATACATATGTTCGCGTAACAATAAACTCTATTAAATACAGATACATTAATTTAAATGTACAATAAATGAAATTTATTCATTTGTTTCATTGTATAAAACTATACGGCTTTGTATAACAAATTAATAAATAATAAAATGAAACTTATGTCGCTCGTACGATGTTTATCCGTCAATTGTTCTTATATAATAAGCGTATAAATGTATGTCCATAATTTATTAATAAGTTATATTTATAAATAATTATTATACTATACAAGTGTTATTCTGGCAGAGTAAGGTGGTGTTTAAATGTTAAATTGGTATTTACTACCGACTTCCAAAAAACTAGGTACTGAATTCGACTGCATTTTTTATGTTTGTTACCTCATAACTTTGCACTCGGTAAACTGATTCTCAAACCTTTTTTTTGTTTGAAAGCTGGTGCTTTCCGTGTGATACCATTTAAACTTCATCAAATTCGGTCCAGTAGCTTTGAGTTACACTCCATTATCTGAATAGATTGGAAGACGGTTTAAAATTTTTCAAATTGTACTTGTTGAAAGGAGAAACTTTGCTTAACATTTTTCAGATTAGAACTTACGACATGAAAATCATTTTGTCGTAACTTACTTATGACAATCTTACTAATACTATAAATACGAATGTTTGTATGGATAGATGTTTGTTACTCAATCTCGCCAGAAAGGATTTGGATGACATTTAGTTTATAGATATTTTAGGTTCTGGAATAACACATAGGATAATTTTCATCGTCATCTTTAACCACGGAGTATAGTGTATATAATAGTGTAGTGTATATATATAATATATACGAATTTTTGTAAGTTTGTAGATATGTTTGTACTTCACGCTGAAACTGCTCAGAATTTGGATGAAACTTTTGAATAGCTTATGTGCATGAACACATATATCCTGAGTTTCCGTGGGTTCTCTATAACCTTATTTAAGGCGGATGCTGTCAGGGACAAAAGCTAACACTAGTAATACTTGCATGTACATATTTACAGTATCGTAATCTGGATTTATGGAGTTTGCTTGTCATCTGATGAAACCTTCGACGTAATTATTTTGACGGTTTAAGTTACGCGGTAGGTATAGTCGAATATCTCGACCGGTTTCGTGACCGTCCGGGCCACTTCTTCATGGAGTACTTGTACACCCGGCTGCGTCCACGTTAGTACTTTATTTTTTTTAAAATTTAGGTATTCCATGTAAAATCATATAAACATTATTCACAGACTTCTAAAAGTCGCAGAACTTAAAAGGGTTCGGCCGAATTGCTACGGATCTCCAAAATACTCACCTAAATAAATAAACCGACCTATACTGATATTTATATAACATTGTATTAATTATATTGTCACAGATGCGTTCCAATAAGTTAACACTCGTTTATATAAATAAATTATACACTTTGCACCATAAAAAATTTATTATATCACCGATTACATATTGGTACCTACGTTTTATTATATTATTAACGATTGTGTTCTTTATTTGTGCGAATAAATAAATTATATTTATTCAGGTGTCAATTTATTATTTATTTTCACATCTGAAGATTGCAGATATTTGTAAAAGCTTTCATTTGACTTTATGCTTCTCTCCCTGCTAGTACGTACTTGAAACATAGCTCATTCCCGCGCTTTTCCCCTCGCCCGCCGAAGTAGTAAGTACACCTGTAGAGTAGACTTTTTAGAAACCAAAAAGAAGACACCAATATGTACTTTTTAAAAAATGGCTTCTAAAGTGGGATTGTTCAGCACGATTCTAAAAATACCGTTCTGTAGTCTATAATAATGGTAGCTAATGAAATATATAAATATATAATATATATATGGAGAATATATAAAAAATATTATAATGATGATAATAAGTATCTGAGGGGAGGAAATTAAAATAAAGCTGTAAATTGACACTTATATTAAGGTTCTCTCAATTAAGTTCTGGTAATGTGTTAGTACAGTGTTCACTACCTTACTGAAATAATAAAGGTAAGGAGAGTTTTGGGGTTCGAGTCCCTGCTATTAGATAAGTTCAAAACGTATAGTTGGCACAACATTTATGTTTAACACAGCTAAATGAACAAACAATGCGCAGCCAAGAAAGAAATGAAAAAAACTACGAATTTTTAAACAATCGTGATTATAATCACTTGTTCCATTTATAAATGTTTAGGTAGGTACCTAGTTAGCTTGAAGAATGGCAAATGTACAACCGGACGAGACCAAACGTAAAGGAAAAAGGATCGAATACTCAGATTTTTCATCACTCACGTTAATTACGTTGTACACAATTATGGTACATATTTAGTTTATTAAATTATTAAGGACCTGTTAAGGATAATTATTATAAACATAATTAATTATTCTAGTTTACCTACTTTTAAATTACCTACTAAAATAACTGTTTCCGAATGTAATGTACCTACCTATGTTAATATAAATTATAGACTATTAAAGTAGCTGGGTAGTAACTAAGATTTCATAAACACAATTATATATGAAAATAGTCAAATAGTCATACTAAAAATAGTAAAATAGTCTGCCATAATTTAATTAGCCTAACCTACAAAAAAAAAAACGAATCACCTATATTGCCATACGGTAGTGATATAATAAATACCGTAGCATAATATTTGTGATAGAATCGATTTTAAAACAATAATAATAAACTACTAAGTAGATAACCATTTTTTTTAAAAGCGTTTAATGTAAGCTAGTAGTCACTATCGACCTTATTAATAAACTTAGCTACACCCGGAGTAGTAAAAACATTATCTGTCAAACTTTGCTTTCAGTTTATAAAAATACTGTCCACTAGTAAATAGTTAATGCGATCGTCCGCCGCTAGATGGCGCTAGCAGGCTAAAAGCGCTAAACGAACAGATTGTTGTCTATGATAAAGCGCCTAGCTGAGGCAGAAATATTATAAGACCGTTTTGCACATAATTAATCACATAGTTAAACCTTTAGTATTTTAATACCATCATTAGTTAGGACTTAGATATTATCTTTGCGTTTGTTTTGTTTACATAGGCTTTGCTACGCGTGTTTTAAATTCACTTTACCTATACCTACCTAGAGTGGGCACCTGGTCTCGCAGCTTATGCATATGGATAAATAACCTCTGTATGATTTATAGGGTTCCGTAGTTAATCAAGAAATTCTTATAAGATCGTTTGGTCCGCCTGCCCGACCGTCATTTACACAAATACAAATTTTCTGTAGAAATTATAAGTTTGTACTTACAATATTTAGGTACAGTAAAATGTGTAAGTACAGGCAACATAGACAATGCATCTCAGCTGCAATCAAATCTTGATTGAAATCTTGAAAAATGGCGGCTCTAATTGCTCCAGTAAGCTAAAATATTAGTTAGTTTCTGACCGGAGGTGACAAAAGTGACACGCCGCCATTTTTTCAGATTTCTAAATTCAATCAAGATTTGATTGCAACAGAGATGCATTGTTTGTGAGTCTGCATAATTACTGCTGCAAATTTTACTGTAGAAATTATAAGTTTGTAAATGACTGTCGGACAGGCGGACGAAACGATCTTATAAGAATTCCTTTTTATATTGGACTTTATTTAGACTGAGGAAATCTAGAAATAATACAGAGGTAATTCATTCATACGCTTTAGTTAGTTATAGTCGTATTATAAAATACATAATACCTTATATAAGCCTATTTTAATAGTGTAATATTTAAAAA
Source organism: Selenia dentaria (assembly GCA_917880725.1). Taxonomy (NCBI): domain Eukaryota; kingdom Metazoa; phylum Arthropoda; class Insecta; order Lepidoptera; family Geometridae; genus Selenia; species Selenia dentaria. The sequence goes on from OU862902.1 coordinate 3,840,578, forward strand.
TAAATTCAGCGAAAAGTCTAAAGCAAGTATGTCTTTTTCAAACTATAATTAAGACACCAACAACACAATTTGAGAAAGGTCATCTTCACAGCATCTTTTGCCACGAGTAAAATAGACAAAAACTATGTGTGTTTATTAGTACTTATCACATATAAGTATACTTCTTCCACTATATTGAAGGCAAAGAAAAGCCAGTTTTTCTAATTATCCTCAAAGAAGAAATTTATTATTATAGTAAAACTAGAAATTAATAAAATTATAAATTCGATTTTACTATGGAAGAGTAAAGAAATTTCAAGTACTTAACTCTTATATGTAACCTGTAGGTATCATAAGTTTTAATGAAAACTTGTATACATTTTCAGTTTTAGTTTCAGAAAACTAATTACACATCCTCGTACGGAATCCGAATCGGCATCTTCCGACAATCTGTGTCAGACGCCATGATCACTAAGCCACCGAGAAGTTCCGTCCGAGCACCGAAATTATATTTTTAGTTGATTTTATCCGGCTTAAAAAATTTTCTATATAAAATTGTAAAGCTTGGTCTTGCTAAGCAGGCGTTGTTAAGGCGCTTCATTTGTAAGTATATTTTAATATAATATTAATAATTATTACAATAATTCATAAAAATAATAAAAGAAACTAATTTTACAATTTGGTCCAAGCCTGTTAACATATATAAAATTTGTATGAAAGGGAGTTTGTCTGTTTGTTGCCTTATCACGCCCAGGCGGCTGAACTCTTTGCGATGTAATTTAGCAAGGAGATCTCTTTGCTAAATTTCATTTTGAGTTGTGGCTTCACGGTTAAATATGTGACAGATATGAGGTGAGATCAGATGACCTTTGCCAGAGATGAAAATAAGCAAGACCGACGAAGAGATGACAATATAAAATAACACTTTCATTAATTAACTCATTTAAAACAAGTCTGAAATATTAAAATTACAATTAAAATTCACAGTCTGTCAGTACGGTCACAGATAATAATAATCATATTACACACAAAAACACAAATTACAATTTTTTACCCAATAAGGTGTCCATCCACTTATTTTGTATAGGGCAGTCTAGCCTGTCACTTATCATCTTCAGGATGCGGTTACGGCTGCCTCGCACTCGCTTTCGTAATGAGGCAACCTTCTTACGGATAATCGCATGAAAGTCGTCCGTATGTGCTTCAGCGAACATCAGAGATGCACTGCACCAGCGAGGCAGCCGCATCAGCATCCTGAACAAGTCATTGTACTGGACACGCAAGGCGCTGGCAGTACGCCGAGTGTGGTTGACCCACATTCTGCTCGAGTAGAAGGATTGGCAAAACGCCTTAAATAGAGTAATTTTCACTTCCCTCGAGCAGCGTGCAAACCGGCGCGCAACCATGTTTCCTCGGACTGCCAAAGCCCTGCGCTCCCTCTCAATGTCCTCATCATCATCAAGATTCTCTATGGAGAGGGCTATGCTCGGGGTTTCTCTACGTGATCGAATCAGAAATGAGGAGATCCGTAGAAGAACGAAAGTCACCGACATAGCCCAGAAGATTAGCCAGTTGAAGTGGCAGTGGGCAGGGCACATAGCACGCAGAACAGATGGCCGATGGGGCCGAAAGGTTCTGTAGTGTAGACCACGGACCGGCAAGCGCAGCGTAGGTCGTCCACCGACACGGTGGACAGACGACCTAATGAAGGTCGCAGGACGACGTTGGATGCAGGCCGCTTCCAACCGGTCCTTTTGGAAAATCATGGGGGAGGCCTATGTTCAGCAGTGGACGTCCTACGGCTGAGATGATGATGATGATGAACTGGTTTAATGTTTCCACTTTTGAAGACAACTACTTCACTTTTGTTAGAGTTGTACCTCAAACAATAAAAATACACAAATAATTATGAAAAGTTTTTATATATAGGTACTTACGATTCATTTTGAAAACTCGTGAACGATAAGATAGGCCTTCTTTGTTAACTTCTAGATTTCAATGGACCAATCAAAATGAAGACTGCATGGCCTAAGTATACTGGATTTAAATGGACCAATCAGACGGGAGAATCAAATACGGTCAACGAACAAATCTGAATTTTGTTCCTGCTACCCTCTAAACCAAATTGTCTTTTGTCGTATTAGGTGTAATGAAAAAGTATATTGGCTAAGGAACCCAGTGAAAAATTATAAGCGTAACTAAATCTTTATGTACCATTAAAATTACTCGAAGAATAACGAATTGTTTATTAACAGTTTAAGTACCAAATAATAGAAATATAAAAAACTAAACACAATTTAATGGATTTCTTGTAAAATAATCACCTTTTAATTGAATTGTAAGTACTAGGCTTTCAGAAACAATGAAAGTTTAAGTGGTTTCTTTGATATTTTTAATTATCTAGGTGTTTTATGAAGGTAGTTTCGATACAGTAGGATAGTATTGCCACTCGATTGAAAGTTTATTATTTATAGTATTTTTATTACACTTTTCAATTACTTTATCGCTTTATTTCTCTGTGGTCTTTATGAAATAGACTGTGGAAACTGTGACGCCAAAAAAAGGCGGTTTGGGTAAAAACAAAGACGGCACGTATTTAATTTTAGCATTTTAAAAACGCGCTCATTTTATGATGATAGGTAAATAAATAAAATGCCGTATTGTTTTGCCCCCGGATCATGTCTCAAGAAGAGAACCTGTAGGTTCTTATTCTTTAGTTTTTGACGTGAAAACTTCTTATAAATCGATGAACGCCGGCTGCACGCACGTATGACTCATTGTCACGTGACCTGAGCCGAGCGTGCAAGCAAGAGCGCGGAACAAGCGATAGAGAAGCACGATCGGCCTAAGCGTTCGGCTTTTCTTATGACGTTATCACACGTATAATTTCGTCCATGATCCGACTTTACAGACAATTATTTGAATTAACTTTATTTTCTTATTTCCTATTTAAATTGCTCTACAGTTGTGCTCAAGCTAACAATCGATACAAATCCCATGTCACAGAAGTTTTTTTTACCAAAATGTCAAATACCGTAATTTGTGTCGTCACACTTCTGTTGTCTATAAAGTAACTAATGCTATGCTAACCGTGTTGGAAACTTATGAAGCGATGATAGCCCTAACAGTACCTAATGAGAGTTAGTCACTAATGGGGGATCCCAATAATCTATCTATCCACAGTTTTCCTTACTACCGATAGAAATGTGACATAACTTCCATACAAATAGTGTCAAATATCTATCTCTAGTGGGGTAAACGGACGATAGATAGATTATTGGGACCGGCCGTTAATCAACTGCTGTATTGATCAAGGGCTTGTGGTTTCGTTGAAGGTAACATCGTGATGAAACCCACAGCTTGGTGGTAGGGCACTTCTCGAGTCCGCCTTTTTTATAATGGGTCATCAAAGTGATTCCCTCTCGCCTGATGGAAAGCGGAGCTGGAATCAAGAAGCGATGAATGCAGCCGTAAGCTGCACTAATCGCCGCCCCTATGATAACCTGAGAGATTCTTTTCACATCCCGCTTGAAAGACCCAGGGTCATAGCTGCAAGGAAATACGTACGCCGGCAGAGTATTCCACAATTTACTTACACGACAGAAGTAGGAACTGCCAAACTTTTTGGTTCGTGATAAGAAATTTTGAAAAGTACTAAAGTTACGCTAATTACAATACAGGGTGTTTGGTAGAGGGACCGACAAACCAAATGAGCGTGTTCGGGGGCCCACTTGGAGAATACAAGTTGGCCAAAAAAAATCCCCGACACCCCAATTTTTTTTAACTTTTTTTTGGGAATTTTCTCGTTTTCTCCAATATTGTACCTATTTACCACCATAACATTTGTAAAGTATGTTTTAGACCGGATGTTTTTAGTTGAATTTGGTCCCTTGGAAAATGGTGGTAAATAGGTACAATTTCGGAGAAAAAGGGAATAATCACAAAAAAAGTTAAACATATTGGGGGGTCGGGGATTTTTTTCGGCCAACTTGTATTCTCCATGTGGTCCCCCAAACACGCTCATTTGGTTTGTCGGTCCCTCTACCAAACACCCTGTATATAAAACAATAAAACCAGATTATACACACGTATTCCTTAACTTGAAACTCAAATCTATACCAATTACATTCAACTGAATGTACAGTATGCTAACATTAGTTAAGTAACAATTACATTAAAGCCTTCATAAACACCACATCAGTAACATTGGAAAGTTCTATTCGAAGACAAATTTCACAAAAGTTACGTTGCAGTAAGCAGATTACACAGAAATATACTTAGGTTGTAATTATCAGCCTCAATACACATTTCTAAGTATGTTGCCATCTGGCTGACTCCGCCAAAATTACAAAAGAAACTGAGGCAAATCTTAGCGATTTATTCTGGTCCCACGCCATTTTCTTGGCGGGAGAATGCCATGCTCTTCATTGGCTATCGGAGGCTACGGCAGACTACGTGATGCCCTACATCTTGGTCTCGCGAAAGTTCTTCAGGGGCCTTACTATGAGCTCTTAAAGCAGGACTTCTAGAGCCCTGTTTATTCGTACCATGACAAATTTAAACCAAGCCTGCCCAGGCCTAGGTACTATTCAAGAACCGCAGAAAAACCGTTCAACTGTTTTTTGTGGTATGGACCTTCGTTAACATGTCGCTCTAAATGCGCTCTTATGCAGTCGTGTGTGACGTCATCGCCAGCCCCAACGGAAGACCAGCGCTGGTTGCTTCAACGCAATCAGCTTCATGCTGAGTTGGGGCTGTGTTGTAGTGAAACAATAGATTGTGTAGTGTAGAAAATTATTCATTAATTTTATGTATATTTTAGGCAAAATGTCATATTGTTTTACATCAACAAATATATTTTCTTTCTTTCTTTCTTTCTTTCTTTCTTTCTTTCTTTCTTTCTTTCTAAATCCACTCAGTTTATTAGCTTACAAACGTCTAGGCATCTGCAATGTTGGTTATAGTAAATTTTTAGTAGTTAGAATGCTAGAGACAATATTATCCGTTCACCTTTGAGAAAACATAATTCAAACAGTTCAGCTAAATGAGCGTCGTGGTATGATTTAATTCTAAACTGTTTATGCCAGGTTTAAGAACTGCACGGAACTTGCATGGCTTTTACGAAGCTGATAGTAAGGCCCCAGTTCACGTGGTTGCCGCCATGTTTGACAAGCGGAAGTGATGCTGTATTCTTTTATTTGTCACAATATGGATGCATTGCTTGGCCGGAACGCATTCGGGATCAGCATGGTGAGGAAGGAATAAGATTAAAGAGCTCTTCAGAACATTCGCCATGAAACAAACGGTAGAAAACGCCTAGAGAAGCTATAGTTCTCCATGGTTATGTATGCATCTGAAGGTGTTTTCTGATAGCCTCAAAAGCGAGCCGCCATCCTAGATCTATTGTGGTATCTTCGACCGCACCATCACTGACCTGAATGAGATAGACACACTACACATTAGTATATTTAAGTGCAATGATGTCAATTTTGGTAGAGCAGTAGAACTCTTTGTGAATGAGTGCGTCCGGGGTAGTACTGCCACCATATACCTTATTCCTTCCGTGAAGCAGCAGTGTTCGCATAAAGTTCTGGTTTGAATGGAATGGTTGCATGTGAAATTACAGGCACGTGATACTTAACAATCTATGTAACGTAATACATCACAATGAACGCAAAACTGACCGCCTGAACGCGTGACCGCTCTCTGTCTGATAGTACCCAGTGCAAAGCCGGGGCGGAACGCTAGTACTTTATATGTTTTAATTGGCAATGATCACCACTCGTTACGCGTTGATATGGTACTTATATTACAAACATGTAAGTAAATTGTCTCTTTAAAAGGCGTGGAATTAAAAATGGCGACCGACACCTGCCCTTTGGAAAAAGAAAAACGATTCACTTCTTGTTATTGACTCAGTATCTTAGATCGAAATGGTGGATATTATTAATATTACAGTGCCCATGTTGGTTTTACTATTATTTATTATGGAAGGAACAGTTATGCTTAGTTATTATACTTATTGACAACCTCTGTAGTGTCTTTATGATATTTAAAGAACCCTTGGATTGACGGCATTCCATATATAGTATTATTTTGTAAGCCTTTTTTTTGCTACCGTTAAAGTTTGCGGTCACTTTGAAATCTAAATATTTTTGTTACTGAGGCTTCATGACAGCAGACATGTATAGAGCAGTTGCTATTGATGGAATTTGTGAGACCGTTCCGAGTAAACCATGGGCACCAATTTGAACTGGTCGATAATAATGCGCCCGTCCATCGAGCTCAACGAGTCAATGCTGCTCTCCGAGAATACGACATCACAAGCTTAGACTGGCCTGCCGGCTCGTCTGATTTAAACCCAATAGAGCACGCGTGGGATGCTCTTAAGCTGTTTGGAACCGTCAGCCACGTTCCCAGACAGTGCCAGAGCTCAGGGAAGCCGCTATTCAAGAATGGGACAGGTTACCCCAAGAAATGCGGGATAACTTGATTCTCAGCATGCCCAGGAGGATCACCGCATGTGTTCAAGCCAGGGGAGGAGTTATATTATATTGAATATAAACCTCTTATTGATAAATTGTTGATTAAAATCAATTATAAAAAACTATATCAGCTTAGTTATGCTAGTGATCACAAACTTTTTTGATGTGTGTCTGTGTGTGTGACACTGGTATTCATAAAAGACTATACTGGGTCAAAAAAAAATATTCGTACTAGGCCCAATGAAGAATAGTTCGTTCGCCTTTGAACTCAATGTAAACCGTTCCAATTTAGTCATTAATTACTTCATTAATTAGGTCCCAAAATTTCGCGCTTCAGACGTATAATATTTTCAGGAATAATCCACTAACTGTGCCCGCGATTTTATCCGCGTGCTGATGGGCGATGATGATGAAACTCCTATGCGCTATTCCAGTGCCACATCTATCTACATACCGAAGTTTATCCAAAGCCGTTTAGCAGTTCTGGCGTGATTGATTAAGAAACATCCATCCATCCATTCATATTTATAAAAATCAGTAAGACGATAGTAGTAAGTATTTATTTATATTTTACTACTTCAATTTCCATTTACCCGGTTTCCAATCAGATCCTCATATTTAGGAGGAGTACCCACCAGGAGCTCCCACTTGTCCTGAACAAACTCGCGAGAATTTCAATACTAATTATTTTTAGCCTTTTTTTCTACATATGCTCAATTTCAATGCAAAATTAGCCGCTTTCCCCCAGTTTCTCGAACTTTTGTCAAAGCCTTGATTAGTTGACCAACTAAATACTAAACGCTCATTGGTCAATGGTATTACATGACGTGATATGTGACCAATCAACGGTCAGTATTCCGTCTGTTAGCTGATCAAACTTTGACAAACGTTGCAGAAACTGAAGGTAAGGCCTGTAAAAATATCAAAAATATCATGACCATAAATCGTAAACGGAATATTTACAAAAAAGGTAACAAAAAATACAAAATGCAAAATTTTATTCTCTACAATAATGTTCTCAATAACTTTTGCCCATAGTTTTTGAAATATCGGCTAAAAACTTTTTTCAAGATGGCGCTTGAAGCTCCACCTGGATCTGTCAAATTGATTTTATGCTCAGTAAGAGCCTAATCCTTATAAAAAATGGATTGGAAATTTAGTGCGAGGTTAAATTCTATTTTTGGTCTAGCTATAGGACGTCCATTGCTGTACATAAAAAAAATCCCTATAAACATTACCTTTGAAGTACAAGTCCAGCCGCCTGTTAAACGTCACGCGTAACTATATTAAATTAATACATTTGCGATCATTTACTTCATGTAAGTATAACTTTACTCTACGTGATCGAATCAGAAATGAGGAGATCCGTAGACGAACTTTAATTAGAATAAGAAGATTAGCCAGTTAAAGTGGCAGTGGGCAGGGCACATAGCACGCAGAACATATGGCGATGGGGCCGAAAGGTTCTAGAGTGGAGACCACGGACCGGCAAGCGCAGCGTAGGTTGTCCACTGACAAGGTGGACTGACGACCTGACAAAGGTAGCAGGACGACGTTGGATGCAGGCCGCTTCCAACCGGTCCTTTTGGAAATTTCTGGGGGAGGCATATGTTCAGCAGTGGACGTCCTATGGCTGAGGTGATGATGATGAAGTATAACTAGCAGATGAGCCGCCCGCGGCTCTGCTCGGTCTCGCAGGATATGGCGCCTGTAAAATAAAAGTAGCCTCAGTTACTCCTTATAACATCCGCTATGTGCCAGTGCTAGTGCCGAAAAAATCGTTTGGAGATTCGAAACAAGTGCTGCCCCCAGTGGCCAGTGACTGTGTAGCTGATCGGTCCGATGGGATTCACCCGTATAGGCGGGGGTTCCACCTGGCGCGGCCTTGATCGCTCAGTTACCTTTTGGTCACTGGGGTGGCAGTACAGTGAGGCTGTGGTATAACCAACTCAAAGACTGATCTGTAGCAACAGATCAAGACGTGCCAAAGAAGAGGGCAACCGCCCTGAAACTTTTCCCCGCACATCATAGAGTGTGTGAGATGAAACCCGAGTGCAACAAACAGATAAACAACTTTTATAAAGTAATGTTTACTTACATTAAAGTAAAAAGCTATTATTTTGACTTAAAGTAATAGAAATTTCATTTCTATTTATTTGCTTAAAATGTTTCGATAATGCGGAACAATCAAAGATTGAACGGGATGCTTGAGTGGGAAAGAGATAGTTATATATCGCGTCGTGCTTGAAATACGCTGAAACGTTTTCCGTGTAGCATAGTTAGGATTGAACTAAATGAAAATCGGGGCTATTGGTACATTATGGGTGGCGTGTTTTTAAGAACTTAATGGGAAATCTAAGGCCCTTTTTTCAAAAACACTACCCAAAGAATTGATTATTATGCTTACATAGTGGAGATTTTTCCCCAATTAAGCTTATATATACTAACTAACGACTAGCACCTCTGAAATTGCGAAATCGTGACACCAAAATAAGAGTGTTCGCCACACTGTAACACATTAACGATGTAAACAACTACACTTAGCAAAAATATACTCTATGGCCTATATAATATAAGCTCAAATCCGCCTAATCAAGATTCCATAAAACAGAGCTTTACAAACTTTGAACTTCAGTCTAGAATTCAATTAAGACTCTTATTTCTTGTGTGCTTAAGTCGATGTTACTTTATGCGAAATGTAAGTAAGCTTTTGCGGTGCTTTTGCTAACCAATTTGTGTTTGCGGCTTTAAAAGATCGTAATAACGAAGATTTAAGGCTTATTTTATAAATTGAAAGCAGTAGAAATAAATTTTGACATAGCTCTCTCTCTGACTATTTTAAACGTACGTTTGAAAGAGATCTAAACGTTATGAACAGAAAGTAAGTTTTAGCTCAAGCAGAAGCTTAGCTAGGTTTGTGGTTATATTAAGCGAAATGTCTGGTTGCGCGTGCGCCGCGATGTGTGTGGTCTTGTAGTGGCAACGATAGGGAAAATGCTCTACTTCGGCTGTTAACGTAATGTTTTTTTCTTCAACTTGAATTTGGATTTAGAGAAATTGTTCTTTAAGTATTTCATTCTAAGTTTAGAGTTGTTTTGTAAATGTATTATGTTTCGAATACATGTACTTATAGTTAGAGCTATTATTTGTAAATGTGTGATGACATAATCATCCTTTATCAACTTTCAATATCTCACAGCCTATTCACTGGGTATTCAGAATTTCATCAATTCAATAAATTTTTTGTCATTGATTTAACTTTATTTTTGCGTCATGTCCTTTGTACCTTCATTTGAGTCGGTCGTTATAGGCTGTTACTTCATGAGGCTTACTTAATTCTCAATTACAATATGTATTGTTAATTAGTCTTACCTTCCAAATATTTTTAAAGTTTAGTTTTCATTAAACGTTCTTATATTCCGAAAGTACTGTAGTGAACCTGGCAGTTTTAGGGACTGAGCACAGGACACTTTAAGCATTGGAATAATAAAGTTCTTAATACATACTGTGGAAGTGTGGTGTTGTAATTGTTATTATTGTTAGTGCATAACTAATATTGTAAGACTTTAGCAGTCGAACTGGGGTAATCAGTATTACAACTATGCTACTTTAATTCAAATCAATCCTTAATGGCCAAACGTAGCCCTGCATACTCAATTCCGTGTACGTACAACAAAATATATATGCTGTTAGGGAAATGCAATGACCTCACCAGATACGCCTTCAAGAAAAAATTAAGGGATTGGCTCTTAAACTTATCCTACAACGAGACCGAGGAGCTTATTTGCAGTCTGTATAGTGTATAGCATAAAGTAGTTAAGAAACACCTAAAATTAAATACTTAGATATACTTATAAAACATTAACAATTACTATTTGATTTTCTTACACATCACACCATATTAGTTAAATTAATAACTAAGACTTAATGTTGTGTGTTAATGAATCGATTCAATTTGTATATTTGTATCATTAACTGTACTGTCCCCTGGTAACTTTCGCACCAGAGTCCCAAGATACAAGCCTTGTGCTTAGTTTGGGGCTCACTGATATACTATTTTGACTTAGTACAATGTGTTCTATGTTAATTTTAGTTATGTTTTTTACAGTAAGCTGTTCATATTGTGTATTTTTTACTCTGGGTAAATAAATTTATCTTTATCTTTTTATCTTTAATTATGATGCTACTTTATTTTATTTCTATACAAGCTGCTCTCCGCGGTTTCACCCGCACGGTGATGGATGATGATGAATCTTATACTCGTATAGCCTATGTTACTCAGGGTGAATGTAGCTTTCCAATGTTGAAAGAATTTTTGAAATCGGTCCAGTACTTTTTGAGCCAATTCGTTACAAACGTACTTGCCTAAAAATCTTTCCTCTGTATAATATAATATATAATATATAGTATAGATGTATAAAAATAACTATAAGTACAAGTTATTAATGAGAGGTAATTTAAATTTCAAACTTCAATAAGCAACTGTAAGCCTAGCAAAGGGGTCACCGTGTTACCAACCGTTCGATGTACTGATACGTATGTAGCGCGACACACACGTAGTGCATCTGAGTTGCACATCATCACGCTAGGACTTGCTCTTTAAAAAAACTAGTAGAGCATCATTCAGCCCGTACTCTGATGTATCTCGTTGCATCAACCGCACCGCAGTTACCTCCAGTCAACTAAAGTGGTTAACACTATCAATATGTAATGTTATAATATCAGTATTCAATTCGCAGGATTATATTATGTACTTATTGGAGATCAATTGAATATATCTGGCATCTTATATAGGATTGCTCCATAGGAGCAGGGTAATTGTTGGCGGCCATTTGTATACAGACTGATTTTTATTTATAGTAATAAACATTTAAACTATTACTGTTAACCGGCAAAACACCTACGTTAGGGATCGATTGCCAGTGCCCGCCGGGAGCTCGCAGACGCCGTTGCGCACTCGCCCTGAAGATGAGCATCAGACTTGCTCGAAACCCGGGTTGACGTAGTCGATCCGTAACGTGAGTGGTTTGCCGGTTAACAGTAATAGTTTAATATGTGTCAAACTCACGAGAATTTCAATATCATAGATATTGTATTAAATGGTCAATGAAGTGCTGTGTGGGTACACACTGCTGAAATACACCGACACCTTCACGGACCCCAACAGCTGTACAATTACACTATAAACTTCGCCTGGGTCCGAGGACATTGCGGTATCGAAGGAATTGAACTGGCCGAGATCACTGCTTAAGCTTCCGCCAAGCTCCACAAGACACCAGGCTACAGCGAAATCTCAATCAGCCACATAAAACTCCAAAACAAAACACTAGCCACCCAAAAAAACAATACATACTACCTTACATCTAGTCCACATACTCTAAACCTACACTCCAACACTTTAAACACTTTGCTTATAGCAAACAGAATTATGTATTTAGTTTTTTTATTATTTTATAAAAAAGAGACCACCAAAGATAAGTCTTTGGTGGATTACACATTCCGTGGTAATTTTCAGCAGTAAAAAGGTTTTGGCGAATGTTTAATTTAATTAATGAATAACAAGATTTTGTGATTTTTACATAAGACGCTTTGTGTACTTGCATACCCCAAGAATACAAACGGTCGTATTTTATTAAGTAGCTTAAAATATGATTAACCAATTTACCTATTTAAGCGTTAAAATGTGGTAGAGCATAATCCCACCCGTACTCCGTTTCATCTGGTTGGATCGTTTGCATCGCCGTCAACCAATGTGGTTAACACCATCAATATAGAATATAATGCAATACGATTTAATGTTATGAGAATAAGCTATTTACTTGTCACACCAAGACCGATTTCCTGTAGAATTTATACATTATCGACTCGCTTATCTTTAGAGTATTCAGCGAAGAAATGCAGAATAATATACAAAGTTGGTCCTCGTAGTAGATATTTTTCATTATATATTATTTGGTCTATACCTGTTCTGCATTACATAGTATAAAGGCATTTACACCATTCAAATAAATTTAAACAATTTATCTCCAACAGATGGCGTAACACCCCAAAAACAAGATGGCGGCGGTGTCAACGCACATCCAAGATCCCACCATCAAAATACAAGACGCTAGCGACGACGAACCCTACTCCCCTAACACTCGAGACACTACCACGCCTGACTATCCTGATGAGGAGAAGCAGGCGCCGTTACACGCATCTTCTTTCTCCATCCACAATGTTCTCAAGAAAGAAAGAGACAGCCACAGTCCTGAAAACGTCTTCTCAACTGATAAACTCTTGCAAAATACGCCGAATTTCGAAGACAGTCGAAATTCAGAAAGCGTCAGCCCTTTGAATGACGAAGAAGTCTCCAGAGCAGATATCAGTGTAGATGATGACAATTCTTGTTCAAGCGATGATACAGTTTTATCCGTAGGGAATGAGGCTCCTGTATCAAGCTTTGAACCGGACAAATCAGACCAGGGGCTAACATCCTTTAAACATATACAAACGCATCTAAATGCAATCTCACAGTTAAGTCAAAACATAAACATAAATCAGCCACTACTTTTAAGGCCGAGTCCAATCACACCAAATCCTTTAATGTTCCTAAACCAGCCTATCCTATTTCAAAATCCTTTAATGAGTCATGACTTAAAATCTGGCATATCAAGAATGCCAATGCCTCAAGCTAATATGCCCCTTAATCCTACACAATTCGGTTTAAATTTTGGCTTTAGAAAAAGCCAGGACTTAAGATGTTCAAGAACAGATGAGAACAGAAGACTAAACTTCATGCCTAAGTCTCCGGAAAATGATTCGGAGAGGGAGTTTATGAATCAGAATTTAAAGTTTAGTATAGATAATATTTTGAAAGCAGATTTCGGTAGACGAATAACGGATCCTTTGAATAAAAGGAAGGCGAAAGTGAGACACTTTGAAGCAAAGACTGTTCCGGTGAAGGAAGCTCTGCCTGTAGCGAAGCCGGAAGAGTCGAGGGTGCCGGAAGTGAAGCCGAGTGATAAAGGAGCGATAGATCTGTCTAAGTCTGATGATAGTGGAAGCAATTCATCAGCTCCGGGTAAGATATATTACTTTACTTTCTTTTTCATTCTTTTTTTTTTTGACACCATCAGCACAAAGGTCTTCAGGTCCCAAACTAGTAACCTGATGACTGATATACATACTTAAATATATACACACCCAGACACAGGTCAAACAGACACGATCATGCACTCAAATGTTTAACCTGTCCGGGGATCGAACCCAGGACCAGCGGCTCAGAAGGCAGGGGTGCTACCAACTGCGCCAACCGGCCTGTCAATTACACATTCTTATTTGTATAATGTGTTATATAAAATTTGAATCACTAACGTCTGATTAGCCAAACCAAATATTGCCATTTTTCGGGATTTAAAGCCGTGTTTATTATTATTTATATTCAGAATTCGCTAAACTATGGTAGTTTTATTCTGTTCACACTAAACCCACGTCCGTGTAAGAATTAGAATGACAGTTATTATTCTAAAAATATGATTGTTCTTTCCAATTGTGGGTAGTTTTACATCAGATTTTTCGTCAATTTAGTCGTCATGTAACTTCGTGCTAGAGAGCACGAAGTTGCATGACGACTAAATCTGCGTGAAAAATACCCACAATTTTATTAAGCAGAAATGTCAACTTTAAGGACTTTCATTCGTCTGACAAATCTGGGCTTTATTATGAACACTGTAAGAACCTAAATGCAAAAAAGAATGTATAGGTACCTAAATTTAGATAATTTTAAAAATCGAGTATTCTTGTAGAAATTGAAACCAGTGTCGTTTCTGCTTTTTTTTTAAATACGACACACAACCTTATGATTGTTTTCATTGAATATCATAAGTATTGTCCTCGTTTGTTACAGCTGGTGGTGGAGATGGCTCCATGGTGTGGCCAGCTTGGGTGTACTGCACAAGGTACAGCGATCGGCCTAGCTCCGGTGAGTCAATAGGAATAAGAAATAGTATATATAAATGGTACCTCTGACAGTGACAGCAACATTAGCTATGTGGAAGCAACGCGGAGGAGTTATAGTAGCAATACTACTGAAATTAATTACACAATTCGGTATGTAAAGTTTTTTTTTGGTATTTATTTTATATTTTTATTTCGTAGATTAGGTCATTATAAGAAACTAATTTCAATATTTTTGTTTTATATTCAGTAGTTATTTTATAATATTTTTTTGAAAATTTGAATCCTATGACGTCACTTTTTTGCACAAATATGTAGTTGCGTTGAGAAGCCAAGAAAAGCACGCGAGTAAAAAAAAAGAAACTAGAACACTTGACAGTGACACCTACTAATTCGTAAGTCTCTATTCAATCAAAACAAAAGTGCAAAAAAGTGACGTCATTTAGAGGTCAATGAAAGTCGAATTATTTCATCGTTTTTTGTTAAAATAAATGGCATCTTATCGTTTTAAAAGGTCAGAGTAGAAAAATAAGGGTTTGTAACATAAAATCTCGAAATGGTTTCGGAATTGGCATAGGTTAATTTTTTTTAGCATACCGAATTGCTGAATTCGAAAAAATGCTTGTGTAAGCATATCTGGTGCTTAGGATGTCGATGGGTGCATATTGTATAGATATATGAATAGATGTATAAATATAAATAGTTTCATACTCACCACCTCTGAAGGGTGCTGGTTGAATTTTGAGGGTGTTTAAACTATTAACGCAATATTTTGGATATTTTCTGAAGGTTCCCGATAACCTTCCACACTGAGAAATTCACGAGCAGTGTAATACAGATCGGCATACTTAGGGTACTTATTTTTTTTTGCTTTGTGCCACGAAGTCCTAGTGTATTTTTATCCGTGCTTTAAGGCGCGGCCCAATCCTAATTTTAAAACAATTTACGTTGCTTTACATAAGGTTGAGAATTGCTCATCAGATTGGACAATGTAATGCGAAACTTCAATTGAATACGTCCTAATACTTTTTATATTTGTTTCTTACAATCAAATGATTAAATTTTAATGATAAAGGAGTCCATAGTTCACTAGTAAATTTCATTGGAAATTTGAATGATACATTCATTACACATATATTACATAACACATAAGAAAAATTGCAAAATTTAGGAAATGTTGCCAATTTTTTTCTATCGAGCCAAGTTTGCTCGATCGTCTTTTGGCTCCCATACTTCATAAGAACGTATATTAAATTTACACTGCGTTCTTTTTCGAACTTCGGTTATTAGGTTTAAGCGTCAAAAAACAATTTTTCGCGGATTTGAATCATGAAATTTCGTAATCAACACTCATTTCGCCTTAAATCTTATTTGCAATCTTCAAGCGAACATTTCTTTGTACAATTTGCCAAATCAAATCTGCTACAACATCATAAACGACATAGCACATGAATTACAACCCCTAGTGCGAGGGTGACGCCTATCTCGTCTTAACACCAACAGTCAACCCTTTTTGGTGGTTGACAAATTTTATATGATAGCTTTAGGCTGAGCGCACATTAGAGTCACAACAGTTTTAAGACATACTTTCCTCAGATAGACAACATACATACATACATAAAATCACGCCTCTTTCCCGTAGGGGTAGGCAGAGACCACGGATTTCCACTTACTACGATCCTGAAATATCTCTTTCGCTTCATCTATACTCATCAATCCTTTCATACATAAGCGTCGGTGTAGGGTACTTTTGACCTGGCCTTTTTTCAGAACGTCTTCAATCTGATTTCGGAACGTTCGCCTAGGTCTTCCCCTTCCAACACTTCCGTTTACTTATCCCATGTATACCTGTTTAGTCATTCTCATTTCATTCATTCTCTCCACATGTCCAAACCATCTTAACATACCTTTCTCGATTTTGTCACTACACCCTCATTCACACTACATCGTTCCCTTATCACACTATTCCTTATCCTGTCACTCCGTTTCACTCCAATCATGCTCCTCAATGCTCTCATCTCCACAGCATTTATTCTACTTTCCTGCTTTTTCTGCCACACCCAACTTTCACTACCATACATCAGTGTCGGAACCAACACTCCCCATGAACAGCCAGACGAGCCTTTTTAGACACCTTCTGACTGTTCATAAAAGCGTGCAATGCTCCGTTTACCATGTTTCCAGCGTTCACTCTCCTTTCTATATCACTTTCACACTCACCATCTTTTGTAAACAAGTCAGATAGACAAGTCTGTCTTAAAACTAAAACCAAATTGTTTTGCCTATGACACGTCGCACATCTAAACGAAACTGTTTTGACTATGAGACAATTTTGTCTATGACACGTTTTGTTTGAAGTGTGCGCGTCTTCATAATTTTTGTAAAGCAATAGTCTGTCTTATAACTATCGTAACTCAAGTCTGCGCTCAGCTTAGGCAAAAGTTCTTCAACAAATTCAATCAACAATAAAATTTAACCAATTTTTTAACAAAATCATGGTTCACAGTGCAACGTTATATTTTTGTTTATTTATTGAGAATTTCTTCGTCAGTTCTGATTTAATATTATTATTTCTTTTTATTTATACTTTATATTCATACAATTTAAATTTCATCAATGAATGTCAATGGCTGAAAATATTTAAAGATTTACTCAGGTACATATTCCATCAAAGGTCGTTGGTAGTCATGCGGCCAGACACAATAGAAATGTCATTGTTATAATATAACGACTCTTGAAGGGATAAAATCGTTATAGGTAATGTTAAGAATTGGTAAGCAGCATATTTGACGTTTAGCAAGGGAAGTTATTTTTAATAATTCATAATAGTCAAATATATAAAAATAATAATATACAAAGTGCATACGAAATTTTCAGGGACTTGGCCAAACGTTTGGTTGAAGCGCCAGGCGACCAGCATGCCAGTTCATATTTTGCACATAAAATTAGCTTAGCTATTCAACGTGGAAATGCAGCCAGCATTCTGGGCACTTTTCCTTGAACAAATGGTTTAATACATTTTTAAGTGTCTTTTAATCTTTGTAAGTATGTACCTTTTATAATATTTGTTAAAATTATTAATTCTCGTAATTATATCTACACGGATAGTAGTAAATTAGCAATATACAAAGTGAGTAGATTAATATACAAAAAAATGCATTTGAAAATGTAATATTTTCAAAATTGTTTATGTAAAGTTATGTAATTTAGATTCTCTCTCCTTTAGGTTTTAACTTCGCTTCTCCTGTTTAGGTTTTAATTATATCTACACGGATATTAGTAAATTGAGGCAATATACAAAGTGAGTAGATTAATATACAAAAAAATGCATTTGAAAATGTAATATTTTCAAAATTGTTTATGTAAAGATATGTAATTTAGATTCTCTCTCCTTTAGGTTTTAACTTCGCTTCTCCTGTTTAGGTTTTAATTATATCTACATGGATATTAGTAAATTGAGGCAATGTACAAAGTGAGTAGATTAATATACAAAAAAATGCATTTGAAAATGTAATATTTTCAAAATTGTTTATGTAAAGATATGTAATTTAGATTCTCTCTCCTTAAGGTTTTAACTTCGCTTCTCCTGTTTAGGTTTTAATTATATCTACACGGATATTAGTAAATTGAGGCAATATACAAAGTGAGTAGATTAATATACAAAAAAATGCATTTGAAAATGTAATATTTTCAAAATTGTTTATGTAAAGATATGTAATTTAGATTCTCTCTCCTTTAGGTTTTAACTTCGCTTCTCCTGTTTAGGTTTTAATTATATCTACACGGATATTAGTAAATTGAGGCAATATACAAAGTGAGTAGATTAATATACAAAAAAATGCATTTGAAAATGTAATATTTTCAAAATTGTTTATGTAAAGATATGTAATTTAGATTCTCTCTCCTTTAGGTTTTAACTTCGCTTCTCCTGTTTAGGTTTTAATTATATCTACACGGATATTAATAAATTGAGGCAATATACAAAGTGAGTAGATTAATATACAAAAAAATGCATTTGAAAATGCAATATTTTCAAAATTGTTTATGTAAAGATATCTAATTTAGATTCTCTCTCCTTAAGGTTTTAACTTCGCTTCTCCTGTTTAGGTTTTAATTATATCTACACGGATATTAATAAATTGAGGCAATATACAAAGTGAGTAGATTAATATACAAAAAAATGCATTTGAAAATGCAATATTTTCAAAATTGTTTATGTAAAGATATCTAATTTAGATTCTCTCTCCTTTAGGTTTTAACTTCGCTTCTCCTGTTTAGGTTTTAATTATATCTACACGGATATTAATAAATTGAGGCAATATACAAAGTGAGTAGATTAATATACAAAAAAATGCATTTGAAAATGCAATATTTTCAAAATTGTTTATGTAAAGATATCTAATTTAGATTCTCTCTCCTTTAGGTTTTAACTTCGCTTCTCCTGTTAAGGTTTTACCATAAGGTAGTAAGTACTCGTATTATAATCTAATAGTTACATTAAATATGTTTACTTAAACATCTTTATTATCTCTACAAAACCAATGATCAACATAATAGTTTTATGTATAAAAATATTTCTATTAATTAAGTAGGTACATAGAATATGTTTACTTATAAATCTTTTCTACCGACTTCCAAAAAAAGGAGGAGGTACTCAATTTGACTGTATTTTTTTTTATGTTTGTTACCTCATAACTTTCGATAGGGTGAACCGATTCTCAAAATTCTTTTTTGTTTGAAAGCTGGTGCTCCCCGTGTGGTCCCATTTAAATTTTAATAAACTCGGTCAAGTAGTTTTTGAGTTACACTCGAATAACCACGAGTCTTACCAAAGTAATAGAATAGAAGTCGGTATTAAAATTTTCTAATTGATCTCTACAAAACCAATTGCATGTTATAATAATTTCATCTATTAAAATATGCACAAATATGTTGTTCGCATGTTTCATACGTAATATTTAAATTCATACGACAGAATATATCTAAAGTACATTTTGGTATCAACCAGCTTTCCTATCCATAAATTAAATAATAACTGCCTTTTTTGAACAATCTCTGTATAAACAAATCAAAAACGCATCTCCACCGCGTCATAAACCAACCCCTACAAGGGCTTATCTCACCGCTACACCCCCAAAGGGGTACTTATCAAATTATTACTTTGGACGATCCATTGGGGTAAGGGTGAACCCTCAGTAACCCTGGACAAGAGTTTATGTATTGTTTTAGAAAAATAATAAACTTGTCGACTTTTTTTTCATATAAACTATTCACTTCCCTTACTGCCGTATTACCTATTTACTCGTAAAAGTAATTACTTCAGCAAAAGTAATTGCTTAAGCAATGATTTTAATTCTATAGACTAGAATTTGCCTGAAGTTAGACTTATCAAAGACTAGCATTCTTAGCCGAGTAATAGTCACCATTTCCTTTGGTTAAGCAATAAGAACACGTCAATTTTTCGTTCTTATTGCAAAAGTGAAGTTGTATAAAAATGACATTCGCACACAAGTCTGAACTGTGAAGGATCTATTATGCTGTAAACATTTAAATCCCATGACAACAACCTAATACAAGTGTAAAAAGATACATCCAATTTTGATAGGGTTTTGCCATGCGTTTACTTTAGTAAGTAACGTTCATTGCTCGACTATAGAATATGATTTTATGTTGAAGTATTCCATCGTCAAGTGCTTACTTCATTGAGAAATTACTTAGCAACAAATAATTACTTGTTTATAAATACGAGTGTTTTTCTCTATCGCTATTTTCTTGGATATTGGTCCCTATTATTTCGGATGCATTTGTTTATTTCGGTAAAAGGCTCCTTCAGTTTGATCCAGATCTCTCCATCATTTGCTTTGGTCCTCCATTTTTTTTTTATTTATTAAGTTACTCAAAACAAGTTACAACCATATAGATATACATAAATGTTAATACTATTCCTACAGTACTTACCTATTACTTAAGTATATTACGTCGTTTATCCAACTTTTCTTTGGTCTTTTGACCGAGCGAGCGAAGCGTCTCTGCTTTAACTGGCCAAATTGACTTTTATCTGTCCGTACGTTTATTTTTTTTTATGTTCAACCATTCTTGATGGAGCAAGGTATGCGTGTTCTACTATTCAATATATTTTTTTTGTCGTTGATTTTTGAGTGTGGGGATAATTTTCCTAAAATGGGGGAAAGTTTAGCTATTTACCGACCGATTTGGATAAAATTTGGTAAACTCATTAGGTACCGATTATGGTAATATTCGGCCAGCTATGCTCACGAGGTCTACTGTTCCTAGAACTACTGTAGTATACTGTTTTAGCTGTTGTTTGGGCGTATGTATATCAGGCATCAGGTTACCATAGTACAGGCTCTGTCTAGTTAGAGACCTAAACACCGCGTGTGGATGAACATGTCTGTTTGAGCTGTGTCTGGGTGTGTATATGTATATAAGTATGTATATCAGAATCAGGTTACCATAGTACAGTCTCTGTCTAGTTTCGGACTTAAACACCGCGTGTGCATGAACATGTCTGTTTGAGCTGTGTCTGGGTGTGTATATGTATATCAGGCATCAGGTTACCATAGTACAGGCTCTGCCTAGTTTGGGACCTGACACCGCGTGTGCATGAACATGTCTGTTTGAGCTGTGTCTGGGTGTGTATATGTATATAAGTATGTATATCAGTCATCAGGTTACCATAGTACAGGCTCTGCCCAGTTTAGGACCTGACACCGCGTGTGCATGAACATGTCTGTTTGAGCTGTGTCTGGGTGTGTATATGTATATCAGTCATCAGGTTACCATAGTACAGGCTCTGCCCAGTTTAGGACCTGACACCGCGTGTGCATGAACATGTCTGTTTGAGCTGTGTCTGGGTGTGTATATGTATATAAGTATGTATATCAGAATCAGGTTACCATAGTACAGTCTCTGTCTAGTTTCGAACTTAAACACCGCGTGTGCATGAACATGTCTGTTTGAGCTGTGTCTGGGTGTGTATATGTATATCAGGCATCAGGTTACCATAGTACAGGCTCTGTCTAGTTTGGAACCTGAACACCGCGTGTGGATGAACATGTTTGTTTGAGCTGTGTCTGGGTGTGTATATATATATAAGTATGTATATCAGAATCAGGTTACCATAGTACAGTCTCTGTCTAGTTTCGGACTTAAACACCGCGTGTGCATGAACATGTCTGTTTGAGCTGTGTCTGGGTGTGTATATGTATATAAGTATGTATATCAGAATCAGGTTACCATAGTACAGTCTCTGTCTAGTTTCGGACTTAAACACCGCGTGTGCATGAACATGTCTGTTTGAGCTGTGTCTGGGTGTGTATATGTATATCAGGCATCAGGTTACCATAGTACAGGCTCTGCCTAGTTTGGGACCTGACACCGCGTGTGCATGAACATGTCTGTTTGAGCTGTGTCTGGGTGTGTATATGTATATAAGTATGTATATCAGAATCAGGTTACCATAGTACAGTCTCTGTCTAGTTTCGGACTTAAACACCGCGTGTGCATGAACATGTCTGTTTGAGCTGTGTCTGGGTGTGTATATGTATATCAGGCATCAGGTTACCATAGTACAGGCTCTGCCTAGTTTGGGACCTGACACCGCGTGTGCATGAACATGTCTGTTTGAGCTGTGTCTGGGTGTGTATATGTATATAAGTATGTATATCAGTCATCAGGTTACCATAGTACAGGCTCTGCCCAGTTTAGGACCTGACACCGCGTGTGCATGAACATGTCTGTTTGAGCTGTGTCTGGGTGTGTATATGTATATAAGTATGTATATCAGAATCAGGTTACCATAGTACAGTCTCTGTCTAGTTTCGAACTTAAACACCGCGTGTGCATGAACATGTCTGTTTGAGCTGTGTCTGGGTGTGTATATGTATATAAGTATGTATATCAGAATCAGGTTACCATAGTACAGTCTCTGTCTAGTTTCGGACTTAAACACCGCGTGTGCATGAACATGTCTGTTTGAGCTGTGTCTGGGTGTGTATATGTATATCAGGCATCAGGTTACCATAGTACAGGCTCTGCCCAGTTTAGGACCTGACACCGCGTGTGCATGAACATGTCTGTTTGAGCTGTGTCTGGGTGTGTATATGTATATAAGTATGTATATCAGAATCAGGTTACCATAGTACAGTCTCTGTCTAGTTTCGGACTTAAACACCGCGTGTGCATGAACATGTCACCACTTACCACATATGGTTGAGGGCCTTGCTGACATAGTTCTTTTTGCGGATGATACTTCTCTGATTTTTAAAGTAGATAGGAAAGATAGAGAACTAGTTCAAGTCAACAACGCGTTAACTATTGTTTCAAATTGGTTCGTCGCAAACAACCTGCTTCTCAACGCAAAGAAAACGAAATGTTTAAAATTTTCCATGCCTAATGTAAGACATATAGAGCCAAACGTATTACTCGACGGAAATAAATTGAAAATTGACAAGGCAATAGTCTTTCTAGGTATTAGCATAGACTCTAAATTACAATGGGGTCCTCATATTGATGCACTATCTGGAAGACTGAGCTCAGCTGCATATGCGGTTCATAAAATTAGGCAATTGACAGATATAGCTACTGCTCGACTGGTCTACTTTGCTTACTTCCACAGCATAATGTCATATGGTATCCTGCTGTGGGGGTCAGCGGCGGACATAGAGACAGTTTTTATATTGCAAAAGCGGGCAGTTCGAGCCATCTACGAAATGGGTCCCCGCGAATCCTTAAGGCAAATGTTCAAAGAAATTAATATATTAACTCTTCCATCTTTGTATATCCTAGAAAATATAATGTACGTTCGTAAAAATATAAAGAAGTTTAGAATAAATAGTGATATGCATAATATTAATACTAGAAATAAGGATAGGATAGCTGTATCTAAATTTAGACTCACGAAAACTAAAAATAAGTCCTTCTTAGGCAATTGTGTACGTTTCTATAATAAAATCCCGAAAGACATTACTGAGCTCACTGAAGGGAAATTCAAGTTACGTGTCAAAAATATACTAATGAAAAAAGCCTATTATAAATTGAGTCACTACTTAGAAGACAAAGATGCCTGGAAGCTTTCCACTTCTGCCTAATAGCCAACTATTGAATAAATTTGTTATTTTAATACTACTCATATGTAACCTCAATGTACAAAGACTTGAAAAAATAATGGCCCACGAGTTTCTTGCTGCTTCTTCTCGGCGGTGGTTCTTTTCCGAAGACAGCGGTAGAATCATTTAAAAAAAAAAATTTTTGACGTTCATAAGAGTGTCTATGATGCCTAAACTGAATAAATAATTTTTATATTTTGAATTTTTGAATTTTGTCTGTTTGAGCTGTGTCTGGGTGTGTATATGTATATAAGTATGTATATCAGAATCAGGTTACCATAGTACAGTCTCTGTCTAGTTTCGGACTTAAACACCGCGTGTGCATGAACATGTCTGTTTGAGCTGTGTCTGGGTGTGTATATGTATATCAGGCATCAGGTTACCATAGTACAGGCTCTGCCTAGTTTGGGACCTGACACCGCGTGTGCATGAACATGTCTGTTTGAGCTGTGTCTGGGTGTGTATATGTATATAAGTATGTATATCAGTCATCAGGTTACCATAGTACAGGCTCTGCCCAGTTTAGGACCTGACACCGCGTGTGCATGAACATGTCTGTTTGAGCTGTGTCTGGGTGTGTATATGTATATAAGTATGTATATCAGTCATCAGGTTACCATAGTACAGGCTCTGCCCAGTTTAGGACCTGACACCGCGTGTGCATGAACATGTCTGTTTGAGCTGTGTCTGGGTGTGTATATGTATATAAGTATGTATATCAGGCATCAGGTTACCATGGTACAGGCTCTGCCTAGTTTGGGCCTTGTGTCACTGTGGATTTTGTCCAAAAATACTCTAAATCTTGAATGGTATCACCCGCGAGCTCCGTGTAGGGAGTCGCTAGGTATACGGAATACTTACGGAAGCTAGTTTTTTCCCCCAATATAACCTATAGAGATTTCGATAAAACTAATAATATAAAGTAGGTGCTGGTACATTAATTTAAACAAACAGATAGGAAACTAATCAAATTAAGGTTCCGTAGCCGTGAACCGGAGCCGATAAATATTTATACGGAATTCTTGGAGGGGTGGGAAAAATTGGATTCTAGTGATGTGGTCATGTCGATAATCAAATTAAATATGTCATATATACTCGTATGAATGTTAGTGATTGACCACTATTTCAATAATTGATGGCCAGTGATGATGCGGTCGAAGGTGGTACCACTTGAGCTGGAATAGCTCGTAGCTCTCACAGGACAGCTGCCGGAACACACTGTTAGGTGTGCAGCGACAGATGTACAAACTTGAGGGTGGCAGCTAGTCAGGCGGACACCAGAAGTACTACCACCGTGCTGTGGGGCACATCACGATGTTATCTTCAACGAAACCACAAGCCTGAGCCACCAGAGGTTCGATATTATGAGCCTTGTTACGGGTGTAACAAGGCTCATAGTGTGTAAAGGGTTTTAGGCCTACCACGAGTTTACAACATTGACACTAATCGATGCTGGCTATCGACTGCCGCGAAAAAGTGTATGAAAAAACAACAGTGCCACCTCGCGGTCAATTGTAGAACTAAAATTGACAGCGAGTACGCCAATCACAAGCTTAATAGGCAGGCGAGATCGAGTATCGACTATAGATGACATTTATGTTGCCAACGTATGGTAGAGCTACTTGACTTTCATAAATAAATAGTAATGTATTTAATCATAAGCTATTAATAATATATTAATAATAATTTTCGTGTAAAATGCATAGCGTTGAAACAGCCAGTCAAAATACATTGGTAACGTATTAACAAGTTGTGATTTGATACGTAGTGATGTAACCCAGTCATGCGCGTGCGCATGTACTCGTGTCATGTGATACCAGCGGAAAGGTCGACAGATAAAAATGTAAAAGGGATAAAATAACGTCTTAATTTGTGCTTATTGTTTTTTATTCTTGACTAGCGTTGTTGTCTTCAAATTCAAATGTATTTATTGCAAATTGTAGGTAGGTACAGGTATAACAATTATGAACCATTCAAACGGTCCTTACAACTTACCCCTTTAGAGGTGTGCAATATTCGCATTACTATCGACTTCGTTATCAACATTGCAATAATATAATACTCCCTGCTGAAGTCACTACTGAATAGAATGTCAATTATATATTAAAATAGTTTGTCAAAATTACATTATTAGTTATTTAAAAGTCATACAATTATTTAAACTTCAAATATTCATTAAGTAATACTTTAGAAACATTTTTCCAGTAACCAATAACTTAACTTTTGTTTGAATTTATTTTTACACAAAGTCTTTGTATCTAAGGGAAGTTTATTATACATTTTTATAGCCATAGTATTTTTTATTTAATATTTTTAAATTACACATTGGCAAATAAAGTTTGTCGATATTTCTATTTGTTCGTTTTACAATATCCGATTGCTTCTCAAAGTATTCGGGGTGTTCTTTTACAACTATGCAAGCTTCTATGTACATGCAAGGTAACGGGAGAATTTTCAGAGTTTTAAAAATTGGTTGACAGCTATCGGTAGGCCAAGCTCCCTAAACTGCCCTTCGCATGATTGATATGTGAAAGATGTCAAATATGTGACAAATGTCAACCCGACATAACTTACTCTATTTCTTTATTTTGAGTTTGGACTCGTACGATTGTACTTTTACCATACGGCATACCTCAAGTTATATGCGTAAATGTTTATGGTTGATGAAATGAGATTTTTGTTCATATTTTTTTCAGTTATCACCTAAAATATGAAGAATGGATTACCTAATTATGTAATGTTTAATAACAAAAACATGATCCATCAGGAATTCTTAGCACTATCTTTTTATTAGCATTAATCCAGACATTTCACTAGCGACTGCCCACGACTTCGGTAGGCCTTCAGTCTCGCCTTAACCTCCCATCTTTTCTTGATATTTCTTTCATAAGAACCTTTGTACAATGTCCCAAAAAACCCAAAATCAAACACTAGATCAGGTTGAGAAAGAGTGATTTATTATAAAATTTAAAATACACAGTGGCGCACCATCTATGATTGAATTAAAGTACTACATTACATACAGTTTACATGTTTAGTGGTGCATTACTTGGTATGAGGATTAAAGACCTTCTTCTGACAATAATTAACTCAACAAAAAAGAATTAGCGAGATTGTTCCATCCGTTCTCAAGTTATAGCGTGATCAGGACAAGTTTTAATGGTTCATCAAAGTGACTCCCTCTCGATAGAAAGTTTTTTTTTAATAATAATTATAATAATAATTTATTTATTGACACACAGAATTAACAAGTACTGTTTTTAAATACGTATAAGTGGAGATGGAATCAAGAAGCGATGATCATTAATGGTTTTTTTTTTTTTTTTTCTGAGGGGGGGAAATGCTGTTCACTTCCCTTCCGCCGCGAGGGTGACGGAAAGGGGTATGTGGGGCTCAGACCCACTAAAACCCCCCCGTGAGCACAGTCCTCCATCATGGTGGGGCGAGACGGGGTCGCTCTGGCCATTCACTATCTCGCCCCAGCGGTAGGCCCAGATTGATCTTAACCGGGCCTCAGCGCCTGCGAAGGGATGACCTTGCTCACCAAGGTCACCCCCTAGACGTGTAGGGGCGTGCTAGCCGGCGAAGAGTCCCTCGACTCTTCACCAGTGACCCTACTACGGAGGAAGGAGGAGACGTGCGAACCGTCTCCTCCTTTCACCCGGTCGTCTGCGCCGGAGTGTATCAGCTCGGCCATCATTCTCCCTGATCCGCTCCGCGGCCTCCTTCTGCGCCATTACCGCTTCGCAGAAGGTGGCCACCGCCTGCCACGATCTCTCGCTGCTGAGCATGTAGATTACCACGCTCGGCAGGGAGAGATCTCCGCCTATTTCCGCTGAAAGCGTGTGCCGCTGCGGGCTCCATGCCGCATACACTTCCAGCGTGTGATGTGCCGTATCCTCTGGCGCACCACATTCATGGCAGGCTGGTGTCGCCTCCCGTCTCGCAATTTGGTGCACGTACTTTCCGAAGCATCCATGTCCGGAGAGTACCTGCACCAATCGGAAAGTCAGCGAACCGAAAGGGCGCTTCACCCACCTCTGAAGGACTGGACGGATTGACTCCACCGTCCACTGCCCAGGGACCGGCGGAGCCAGATCCTCCTCCCAACGCCGCAACAGGGTGGCTCGCGCCTGCCGCCGCATGCGTGTGACCTCCTCCCAGTCTGGGGCTGCTCCTCGGGATCTCCTCGCCGCCACGAAGTGGTAGACTTCGGCGAGGATTTCCGCTTGCAGCTCCCAGGGGGGATCACTGGCCAGCACGCACGCTGCCGTCCATGACACCGTCCGATATCCACGAATCGCCCTAGTCGCAATGACTCGCTGCGGAATGATCATTATTGCTGCCGTAAGCTGCGTTAATCGCCACCCTTATGATGACCTGTGAAAATTAGTAGAGTAACATAATAAACTCACAGTTACTAATAAAAACATGTCTGTGTGTTAATCCTGAATACAAACTAACTCCACTCTAAATTTCATCCAAATACATACAGCCGTTCTTGCGTAAATTTCTAACAAACACCCATACATCCAAACTATCACATTCATAATACTAGCTTAGCCCTGCGGCTTCACCCACGTGGTGCTTGATGATGATGATGAAAGTATGCTATATGCCAATTCAGTGGCTTATCTATCTACCTAACAAATTTCATCCAACTCTGTTTAGCCATTATTGCGTAATTGATTAACAAACATAAATACATCCAAAGTTTCATTTTTATAATACTAGCTGCGCCCTGCAGTTTCACCCGCGTGGTGATTGATTATGATGAAAATTTGATGATGCTATATGACAATCCAGTGCCTCATCTATCCAGCTACCAAATTTCATCCAAATCCGTTAAGCAGTTTTAGCGTTTGAGCAACAATTGGACAACAAACATCCTCCATCCATCCATTTTCACCTTGCTGATCACAGAGATGTCATTGAATATGTGCTTATTGGTCGTCATGATGAAGTCTATCTCGTTCGTAGTGCAACCGTCGGGACTCATCCACGTCCACTTCCTGGATGGCCGTTTCGTGTTGAAGGAGTTCATCATAAAGAGTCCTTCTCCATGAAGTCAGCCAGCCTCTGTCCCCTCGGGTTCCGCTGCCCGTATCTAAATAGCCCTACTCTTAACTCATCACGTTTCCTTCCAATTGTTCCAATTGAGCAACAAACATCCATATATCAAAAATTTCACATATAATTGTAGTATTTCGTAGTATGGAGGTCTAGGTGACCTAGAGGTTATAGCGTCTGACTCGGTGAGTCGCAAGACGTTAGTTCGAGTCAAACTATATTTGCATTTGTATTTATTTGATACGATGAAATTAAACTAAAGTGAACCTGTCAAGCATCTGTCTATATGTATTATATTTGTTTGTATTTTAAATGTGTACTTTATTGTCGTGTGATTGGAGGCAGAATATTGTATTGTTTCTAACCTATTCACCTACAAGGCTTTGCCTGAAAATCAGCGTCAGATGTCACAGATCACAGACATCTGACATATGTGCTGAGGTGGGGCCTCTTTGACACATTGCTGTTACTTTTGCTTACATTACTGTTTTTAACCTGTGTTCCAAATAAATGATTTTTCTTTCTTTCTTACTTCCTAATTCCTACTAAATTCATATTTTTTTTTAAATTCGCGTCTATGACGGGGGCTATATTAAGGTTTTGTTCAGGGGCCTTACTATGAGCACTTAAAGCAGGACTTCTAAGCAACTGTCCGGTTTATTCGTACCATGACAACTTTAAAGCAGGGCTGCCCAGGCCTACTATTCAATAACCGGAGAAAAACCGTTCACCTGTTTTTTTTGTATGGACTCTCGTTAACACGTCGCTCTTAATCCATTCAGTTTATTTGCTAACGAACATCTATGCGTCTGCAATGTTTGTTATAGTAAATTGTTAGAATGCCAGAGACAATATTATTCGTTCACCTTTGAGAAAATAATATTCAAACAGTTCACCTAAATAACCGTCATGGTATGATTTCATTCAAAATTGTTGATGTCAGGTTTAAGAACTGCACGGAACTTGCACGGTTTTTACGAAGCTGATAGTAAGGCCCCTGTTGTCTTGCGGCTGACAAGACTGAGCTCGAGAGGTCTACTATTCGCAGAACTACTACTTAAATATGTGCCATTATATTCAAGTAAAAAAGGTGTGGGTAATAACTATGATTAGTGAGGAGAGTACAAGCAGTTCAAGTTGATGGGGTCATCAAGTTAACACCACAACTGCACTTATATAATCAACAATGGTAATCCTTATAAGATTGCATGTACAGATAATGCAATTGAACCATTGGGCCATCACGCAAAATACAGTCATCATGTGCAACAGGGACCGTTAAACTACGGCCCGCGTTGCGATTATTATAACAACTCTTAACTGTACACATCGCATTGTCTGGAATCGTAGTATGTACAATAGTACATACTACGATTATTTATTATTATAATAATAATAATAATAATATAATAATAATTTTTATTAGTTCAACAGTAATATGCTTAGACATATTATGTACAAATTTACATAAGTACTTAATCAAATTTGTTACATTTGCAGCACTAGATATTGCGGTAGGATACCCTGTGTTTACAATATCTAGGTCTCCTCCGGGATACATAAACGTTACAGATGCAGTTATTGTTAATTACATGTATAGCCAATAGGCTGTTATATTATTTTGAATATTATTATAAATCTATTGTATTATGGGCTAAATATGGCGAGTCTATGGGTTGATTGTAAGGGATAATGCAAAATTTCATTAATATTCTAATTAGAAAGTACCTACGTACGAAAGTATAGTTGATGAATGGATGTTTGTCATATTAAACTTTGAATCGATGATGCTGAAAATTACATACAAGTGGTAGATTACTGGAGACTTACAAAAAAGTATTTATTAATATATTCGGCAAAATTGTGCCTGTTAAACAGTCATTACTGTCGCAATGTCAAGTACTGTGAACTTTTGGACGGAGAATGTTATATAAAAATAAAATAGGTAACAGTACAATCGTACTAATCCAGATATAAAATAACGTCAAATTATTATAAAAATGCTACCTATTATAACTAATAACTTATTTTAAGTTAACAGTTATTGAGGGAAATAAAAAGCAGCAGTGCTTTATTTAACCTCTGTGTAATATAGAGTTAGAAAAGTCAAATGCGAACCATTATCGAATGCGTTTGACCATAACTGATGCTAATAAAGAAATCTATGTCTGACAAAAACGGCTACAATTTATCGATAAAAATCTTAATTATTGTTTACAGCTCTAATTGAACATAACTATATCCGTATCAGACTTAGGAACAAGCTAATTACTATTATATAGAACAAGCTAATATCTATTATAGATATTTTTTTAAGCTGTGATGTAATTATTGACAAACTAGCCATATATTATTGACATCGTTTAATTTAATGACAATTTACCATTTTAATTTATTCTTCACAAATTCTACAATGTTTTAATTTTACTAATCTGTACAACTATTTACTCCTAGGTTTTTTTACTTAATATTTGCAGATCACAGCATGTACCTACAATAATCCATTTTAAGATCCTGTCTTACCTGTGTATCACAAATAAATCATTTGAATTTGAATTTGGATTGGGATTTGATTTTGAATTTGAATTTGAATTTATTATGGTTTACTGATTGCAACTCTAGAACTTCGCGATGGAAATCAAACTGGAAGATGGCGGGAAAAAGCCCAACAATGACTATAGTTTTTATTTAATTTTCTTAGATTTGTGTTTCTTCTAGTTTTGACGTGTAAAAGTGTTGGATTCGTAATAGTGTACTAGTGTAGGCAAAGTGTATTACATCATGAAAAATGGTTACTGTGTTTTCCTCATCAAACGCATTTGAAAATTTTAGTGATGCATCCACCGCCTAGTTCGTGACTTAGACGGGACAGTGATTAAAAACACACGTATTTAGGTGACTGTGGCTTGACGAGTGTTTGAATAATAATTTCTTTTATGCGTACTATTATGTTTAACTTGAATGGCACATGTACAAAATACGAGCCATATTAATATAGAAAAAATATTATTGACCATCGTAAGAATCGTCGTTGTTCATAGGATGAGTAGGACTGGAGTAGGTATGTGAAAGAGAGGAAGAGCGTCTTACTTGGTACTTGGTTGGCCCATTTTGCGTGATAACCGGATGACGCTGATCAGTCCAGTCACCCGGTGTCGCCCAGGAGAGCCAGCAGCTCCTTCAGCTTGGCGCAGGCTTCCCACACTGTCCTCGGCGAGCCGAGGTTGGCTGCCCTTTGTACCGCTACGCTCCTGCATTCGATGAGCAGATGCGCAGCCGTTTCTTCCGCCTCCCTGCAGCCTCGGCAAAGGGAGCTGTCTGTAACACCTAGATTAAACAGGTGTTTGTTTAAGGAGCAATGACCGGTGATAATTCCGACGATATGTCGTACATTATTTCTTTTAAGATTGAGGAGTTTTCTGGAGAATTTCAGATTTAGAATCGGAAAAGCCTCCTTCGACTGCCTACAACCCTCGATACTTGCCCAGTAGTCCTGGTGCAGGTCTTTAGTTTTTTGCGAACCCGTGCACGAATTTAGCTGAAAGGTAGGGAGATCATTGGTTCTGGTCCTGCACACCTCATTCCGGAACCTCTCCTAGCTAGCTCATCGGCCGCATCGTTACCTCTGGAATCGATGTGCCATAAGTGGCGCTGACAGCATATTATATTATAATCATATCACAAGAAAAATAATTATAAGAATGTTTTCAGTGGTTGAATCTGAACGTTTATTTATTTTATACGTTGAATTGGTTCAACAGATAATACTAGAACTAAGCTTACTCATATAGCTGCCATGCTATAAATCAAACAAAGAGGATATGTTAAACAAATCAAAGATTCAATCTCCATCTGAAGAAATATATTTACATCTAATTTTATCGATACATTTGAAGTTTCCGTGGCACACCACTAGACCGTCCCCCACGATCTTTACCAAACATATGTTTACAGCTTATTGATTGAGCGAGTGTAGAAACAAGAGTGCATACAGATGATACAGTTTACTTGTTGCAGTTTATTTTAGGGGTTGATTTAACATTTCAAACCCATATCAATGTAATATTAAAAACTAAGCAATTCCACAAAAACAAAACACTATTTAGAAACAAATGACAGAAATGAAAATAAAACGGCTTTCGAATAATATTTATTTGAATTACGAATTGCGCGCCTGTCCACAGATTGTTAAATCTAAAAATATTGCTTAAGAAATCTCCAATTACATACATAGATAAACTGTTTATTGTAACACCATATAGTACAACAAACAAATTAAAAACTTAAAATTAAGTGAATGAATAAATGTTTGAATATTTATTTGCTTCAGTTTTGCGTACAATTTTGCATAGTTGTTAAAGCACATAATACAGGTCCAACAAAACTCTACCTCAACGGCGTGCAACTGTTTTTTTTTTTTTTTTTAATCTTTATTTATTAGGGACTTTTGTCGCTTTGCGACCATGTCAGCCCCGTGATGACTATCATTTTATCACGCTAACTTTTAATTATTTGATAGATCATGCCACAGAGCGCCCCAGCCGTTTCACTCAATGGATCGGCTAAGACACTCTGCAGCACCCCCACATCTACTGGATTAAACCCGTATTGATGTATCATTCTTGATCTCATTGGTTGAGTCCGTACACATTCCACTAGAAGGTGATGGACGTCTTCAATGGTTCCGCATATCTCACAATTAGGTGAATCTGCCACTCTCATAAGGTGTTTAAATTTATTTAGTGGGACATGCCCGGACCGCAACCTATGAGCCATTACAATATAACTTCTTCGTAGCTTGCTACTTGCAAACCAGGGTATACGAGGAGGTTCATATTGTATAGTTCTATACCAAATGCCTTTTGTCAGTGATGTTTCATTAAATGTTTGTTTCCATTTCTCATAGATTTTGTACCTGTATTTAATTAGGATCTCAGTGTATTCCGGTATGATATAAGTTTCTACACCTATAGTACCAGCTTGTTTTGCTAACATATCAACCTCCTCATTACCCCTTATGCCTACATGTGAAGGAATCCATTGCAACTTCAGCTCGACTCCACTGTTTACAAGAGATAACACCTTTTTTACAATTGCATACGCTACCGAAGCAAATCGTGGACTAGAGGCGCATCGAGCGATATGCTGCAAAGCACTTCGGCTATCACTAAGAATCACAACTTGTCTCGAGTTCAAAGTGGCTACATATGACAAGGCCTCTGAAATTGCAAATAGCTCCACGGACATAATAGTGTTATGATCAGATTTAATCTTATAAACCTCCTTCATCTGGCGACTGGGATCGTAATAAGCTGCACCTGTACTATCATTCGTTTTAGACCCATCAGTAAACACTTTGTGATAGTTTTTATACTTACAATTGAGCATTAATAAGGTGTTTAATTTAAGTGAACTATTATCATACTGTTTTTTCCCCTTGTCTATTCCGTCTACTTGTGTCTCGATGAAATCCATGTTGATATTAGATACCCAAGTCTTTAGTGAAAATATATTTAAAGGGTTAGTCAAAACTAATTTTTCTGTCTGTGTATCTTTAAAAACCGAAATAAGTAAAGGCTTCTTTTTCCTATGCCAATATCTTAACTCACAAAGATGTCGTAATTGTATTAACAGAGTAGTTATGAAAGTATTACTAGCCAATGACTGGGCTTTCAGACAATATTTGGTGGCAAAATATTCGCGTCTAAGTTGTAGTGGCTGTAAACCCACTTCAGATTCCATTACATGAATGGGTGTGGTTCGGATAAAGCCCCCTATCACACGTAGTGCCATATTTTGTACCTTATCCAGTTTGTATAGATGTGTCTTGGCAGCACCGTCATATAGATAGCATCCAAAATCTAATCTGCTGCGTACCAAGGAAATATATAACCTGCGAAGATGTACGGGGTGCAAGCCCCACGACGCACCAGCCAATGTTTTTAAAATATTTAACATTTTCAATGTTTTTTTGATAGTTTCATCAATATGTTTACTCCACAAAAGGGAATTATCTAGCCAAACGCCTAAATATTTGACATTTTTAACTACTGGTATATTATAATTGTTAACCGTTAGATTTACTGTATCTTCCTTCCTTCCCCTCCTGAAGGTACAACAATGAGTTTTTGTTGGAGATACTTCTAGTCCTAAATCTTTCAACAAATCTACTACGGTATTTAAAGCACTCTGTATATATATCTCATTGAGCTCCATATTTCTATTTTGCGTGTAGATAACGAAATCGTCAGCATACTGCAATATATTTACGTTATCAAATCCAGTACAGATGTTGTGAGTAGCGATGTTAAATAAGAGAGGAGAGATCGGGTCTCCTTGGCCTAATCCTCTGCCTGTCCATCTCGTCATAACCTGATCTTCATCATCATCATTTATTTTAAGACATCTACTACTTAAAAAATTCCACAGATATTTACATATTTGCGACCCAATATTTAACTTATCTAGCTTTATAAGCAATTGATCAGTCAAAATATTATTGTAAGCATTTTCGATATCTAAGAAGACTGCCAGAGTAGGAGTACGTTTGGAAAATCCTATTTGTGTTTGGGAAACGAGACGGACCAAGCAGTCCATACATGACTGGCATTTTCTAAATCCACTCGTAACTGGGGCTATGATTTTATTTCTTTCAACAAACCACTCAATACGTCTGCAGAGCATAACGTGAAAAATTTTACATATACATGATAATAATGATATGGGTCTAAATTTTGGCATTATATTTGGGTTGCTATTAGGTTTAGGAATGGGGACAATTTTAATTATACGCCATTGTTCCGGAATCAAAGTATGTTTAAAAATGTAGTTATACATGTTAAGTAGGTATAATTTACCTTCTCTAGGTAGATTATAAACCATGGAGTAGGTAATGTTATCTTCTCCGGGTACTGTATCCTTCTTTTTCAAACAATTTTGAAGTTCTTGGAAAGAAAATGTTTTATACAAGACTAGCTGACCCGCCAGCGGCTACGCTCGCGTGGCCTCGCGGGATACGGTAATTACAGATTTTTAATTATCCCGCGGGAACTCTTTAATTTACCGGGATCAAAAAGTATCCTATATGTTGATCAGGGATATAAGCTACCACCATACGAAATTTCATTTAAATCGGTCCAGTCGTTTCGGAGATTCGCCCGTACAACAACACTTACAACAATTTTAACTTATTTTCCACTCCTTACATCCCCTGACTAGGTTTTTTGCATAGTTTTCATTGTACAGAAATTTGACCTCTATAGTTTATAATATGTAGTAGTTTTTACATCCCTCGTTTTACCCCCTTAAGTCATCCCTGACAAAAATATTGAAAGCATCACTATTTATTTTAAATTACCTAGCTGTACCTACTGTAGCACCAAAAACCAAGAACTTTTGAAAAAAAATATCCCCCGTTTTACCCCCCTATGTCATGCCTGTCAATAAATATTGAAATCATCATTTTAAACTGTCCAAATGCTAATTTTCACCACTTTCACCCTCTTAAACCACTACTATCCAAAAAAAATTAGGCCAACAATTTTTATTTTGAATGATCTATCCAAATAAAAATTTTCACAAAAATAAGTTCAAAAACGAAGGAGTTTCATACAAACGTTTTCACCCTTTTTGACCCCCTTAGGGGTTGAATTTCATAAAATAAACCTACGTCCTAAAAATAACCCGCATGCAAAATTTGAAACTCCTAGCACTTGTAGTTTCTGAGATTTCGTGATGAGTGAGTGACCTTTCGCTTTTATATAATATAGAATAGATTTATACTCATGTGTTTTTAGAATCTACACAAAAATACTAATAAATCAAACAGGCACTAATTAAAATTAATACAATCTGATTTTAGATATAATAATTAAGAATGTCGATTGATATAATTATTTATAATTGTTGAAAAGTGTCACAATGGGCGGTCTTATCGCTCAGAGCGATCTCTTCCAGACAACAATGACATAATATCCTTTAGCTGCACCCTGCAGTTTCAACCGCATGATGATGGATGATAGTAATGATGATGAAAAGTATACTATGTGTTATTCCATTGTCTCATCCATCTAAGTACAACACCAAATTTTACCCAAATTTGTTCAGCAGTTCTCGCGACTGAGTAACAAACCTGCATCCATACAAACATTCGTATTTATACTATTAGTAAGAAGTAAGATTCTGGGGGCCTACTCTGGCCTACCTTTTACTAAACTATAATAAATCAGGAGCGTTTTGTAATAACCTTAGAATAATCATACTTACTATCGTACTCCCACCGACACAAAACGGTCGAACATATTACTTCAGTACTATTTACGGCGTGTTTTTAGCCGAAATCGATCCCAATGGTGCGTTCCAGGATCAATACCTATAATGCCCAACCCGAATAGAACACTAACGCAGTTGCAAAGTACGCAAATTGAGTGCACTATTTGATAATACGTCATCAAAACGTCTATCGTGATCCATTATTATTTTAAGCTTAATATATTGACGTGGTGGTACCAAATTTAATGGTATGGTTGTATGACTACTTTAAGAGGTGGGAGTAGGGCCCCAGATCGCAGTTTCTATCAATTTCAACACTGCTACAATTTCATTCCACGCCATTACGCGCGGATTACTTAAACGTTTTTTTCTACAATTGAGTGTTGCTAGCGTGAAATAGTTTTTAGAATTGAATTTGCGGGGTGAGAACGTTGCCAGTAGCATTTTTATAGTATTCATCCTGTTTTTATTCCTTTATAAGCTAACTAATACGTTCATTGTAAGTGGACTTGTAGATTTATATATTTGCAATAATAATTTATCATATCAAAGTCAAACTCAAAGTCAAAATCATTTATTCAATTTAGGCATCAAAGACGCACTTATGAACGTCAATTTTTCATTATAATGTACTTCAAAGACTACCGCCGCGTTCCAAAATATATAGAGCCTACCGAGAAGAAGCGGCAAGAAACTCAGGGCTATTCTTTTTATATAGATGTTTACAATGTTTCTACTTAGGTACTCCAAATATTACATTTTATGGGTGGCAGAATGACAGCTTGCCAGAAGTGGAGTATTCCAAGCATCTTTATCGTCTATATAATGTCAGACTTTATAATAAGCATTTAAGCTTTATTAAAACGTTTTAAAAGTCAACTTGAATTTGCCATCTGTGAGCTCAGCTCTTTGCAAGTCTAAAACTAGGTACAGCTATATATCCTATTTCTATTTCTAGTATTAAAAGAGCGGTGATCACTATTTAAATTATATTTATGTAAATTTTTACGTGCATACATTATATTTTCAAATACATATGAGGAAGGCAAAGTTAATATATTAATTTCTTTAAATAAATATCTCAAAGATTCACGGGGACCCAATCCGTGTATAGCTCGAATCACGGGCAGCGTTTCGGAAACTTCGCGAAGTCTTCTCGGCAAGAATACCTCAGTGCGTACAAGAGTCTTCGACCAATGTGTGTTACCAGTGATGACATATGGCACTGAAACATGGTCTCTTACTATGGGCCTCATAACTAAGCTCAAAGTCGCACAACGAGAGGGCTATGCTCGGGGTTTCTCTACGTGATCCGAGTCAGAAATGAGGAGATCCGTAGACATATAAAATCTTTGGGGACTGCCGATGGAGGTGAAAACTATTCGAATTATTTTTAAGACACACAATCAACAACAATTGTTAGTCATGGAAAACATTATCGCGCCTAAAAAAGTGTTATCTTCAAAACTAGGTACATCATCTATGACGAAGCGTTCGGTGACGGTGACGTTGACGCGAGTTCCATGACTTTTCTTCACTCAAAGAGCCGATGAGGATGAAACTAGTTTCATGATTGTAGTTTCCCCAAAAAGTGCTCAACTCGCCTAAAGAAGTGTTCACTTCAGAAAAATATAATAAAAACAGACAAAGCCTTTAAGAAAATAAAAAATATTTGAATAATATTCATTTTATGGAAGTTAATTGGCGAGAGCGTATATTATCATATTTTAAAAGGTATATATATATATATATATATATATATATATATATATATATATATATTTTAAAAGTATTTGAATTTATGCATGACCAACGTGAAATCTTAGCTTGAATATCTAGCTATATAGCCTCATTCATCCATTCGCTCTTTCACACACACACACACACACACACACACACACACACACACACACACACACACACACACACACACACTTTCACACACATTCCATATGCTTCTCAACACCCTTATAACAACTACAATTTAATATACGACTGTAGTTAATAGTTACATTTATATAATGTAAATCCGTTATTGGCCTTAAGTTAAGTTGCCTGATACTGTTTTGTTTATTTAAGGGCTGTGGATTTTGTACAATAAATAACATAATATAAAAAAACAGATTGGCCTAATTTGTAAACGTCACTTAACTTTGAATGACACTGAAAACAGCCAAACTGTTTGCGCGGTGCTAAATAATATTTAATTATGGTAGCACTGTGAAGCTGGTTTTATTAAAAAGAAAATGTTGTGACGCGCAGTGGCGTTGATAAGAACCTTTTAACGTAAGCGTGAAGTAGGTGCGAAATGCAACACCTGTTCTGAAATGTCGTTAATTAAATATAATGAGGTGTTATTTTAATGAAGCGACTGTGTAACAGCTACTGTCTTCCCCGCCCACGAAGTTTTGTACAA
Organism: Selenia dentaria; assembly: GCA_917880725.1. Lineage (NCBI taxonomy): Eukaryota > Metazoa > Arthropoda > Insecta > Lepidoptera > Geometridae > Selenia > Selenia dentaria. Next base: position 3,879,865 of record OU862902.1, read on the forward strand.
AGGAATATTTTTTTATTGTTCATATAAAAATTATGTCATGATGTAGGTAGGTTAGTATATATTATGTACTCGTAAGTTTAGTATATACCTTATAAATATATACCTATATAAGCCCACTCACAAGGTACAACGGCTGCCCAACAGACCTGTTCTCTCTCGAAAACGACGCTATCCCATGGATTCAGCAATTAAAGGATAGAATAACTTTATAATTTTGATTTTAATTTTAATTTATTGTGAACGATTGTAAGAATGCCATACGATTAATTAAATAAGTATATACCTTTACTGGTATGAACAGTATAATGAATACATTACAGTATAATAAGTAGATATATTACATCTCAAAGTTTTTAGTCGGTCTAATAATAAGTAAGTATAGAGCGTGTCACAAAAAATGTAGTAATACTGAATTTCATTTATTTTTATTTCATTTAGTATAATTTAATTGTATTTGACGCAATTTGATTTAATGATTGATTCTATTTTATTCTTTATTAATATATATAATTTATAATATATAATTATAAATATTTAAGAAATGTATTTTATTATCTGAAATAAATAATTGATTGATTGATTGAAAGGTGTCAAGTAATGAATCTTTGTATTTTTTTTGATATGCAGAATTATGAACTCAATACTACTCACGAACTCGAGCCTACTGGTAAGAGCCGAAGAAACGAATGTCTACTTCTCAAGTACCAAAGTAATAACTATAACTAGTGGTTACTGTGTAAGAACGGTAGACTTCGTGAAAACTTAGACTACCCTACTACTTAACAATACCCCCTTCCCCATTCATTCCCCTTTTTTGTACTATTTTTTGCAAAATCTTGTGAAGTTCTTAGTGTGCCTCTCAAACTTAATTGAAATCCATAAGTAACACTACACCAAACTCGATAGACTAAAAAGTTTAAATATATCACAAACTTCTTTAATAACGGTTCCAAAATGTGACCTGTAGGCGAGAACTGACAGACAAAACATTTTTAGTCAATCCTGAGACGTTCCTCCTTTTTAAGATGATAATATTCGGGTCACAATCGCGTATCGCCGATAAATAAACGGTATAAACCTTATTATTTCAACCCCCTCATAACAAGAAAGATAATTATTCCAACAAGCTAAATAAGGCCACATAACACAGCTAACCCCTTTCAAATTTCAATTGCAAACTTTCCCAATTAAAAGTACGTCAGTTGTCTCTACTACTTTCCCGCCATCGCTTTATTAGGCGGGAAATAATTGAAATTCCTAATTCGAATCTGTGACAGTTTGAGTTTGTAACGGCACGGTTGTCACAAGGCGGCGTTGAGAAGGGTTAAATAGAATGTGTCATTCGATTTTTTGAGTTTTTATGGAATTCCTAGTGTTTGGCCGTTAAGTCTTATTCTTCTTCTTTTCTTGGTTATGCCTTATTTTGTGTTACCATACTACAATTCTATCAGTGTCACGAAATACTTAGGCTACGTTCCGGGAAGCGCCGAAATCACTCGCGGCGTTCGCACACCCATTCCATTAGAAGCCCGCGATCATCGTGAGCGAGCTCGAAACGTCATCGATGACGTCACCGAAAACACTCACAACACTCGCAGATCGTAGGTGGGTTTTCGTGGTCGTGTGCGAGCTGTCACTGTCAAACATCAAATGTATAGGATTCTATCGATTTTTGACAGAAAAATTGGCGCGCTTTTCGCGACCGCGTAACTGTTCCACTTGGGTTGACCATTGCAAGCATTCATTCCAACCGGAACGCTAAACCGAGGCGCGACAGTTGTGAGCGTTGACGGTGCTTCCCGGAACGTAGCATTAGAAGACTAACAAAAGCTAATTAAAAATTTTGCGAGTTTTGGGTGATTATGAGACGGTGTATTTTGGGAAAATCTTCAGATAATGCCCTGATGTTTAAAAGCTATCATCGAGTTACTATAAGAACATTAAACAAAATAAAAATACCATGAGAATTTCCAACATTTTCTCTACATATTACACGTTGAATATATTATTAATATTTATTATTATCTAAGAAATTAGTTTCTAAAAAACGACTGAAATTTCCACATGAACTTGTTTTTGAGTAAGTAGTTGTAAAAGAGATCTTGGGAGGCAGTGGACAGTGGATAGTGAGAGAGCATGGTTCCAATCGCAAGAACAAGTTCCAGCGAACTGGTTAGTCCCACTATCTGTTCTATGTCAGTGTACTACGATGTGTGGTGAAATTACTATAGCTGACCGGCCAGTGGCTTCACTCGCTTGCTCTATGGAAGCAAAGAGCTAAGAAGCAAAAAAAAAATTTGATTCATCCCCTTCAATACACAAAATTTCCAAGAATCTTTCTTTATTTCTTTCTTTGCTTACAACATATAAAAGGCATCAACTGCAACAACATCAACATTGTAGCTTTTGTTTTTTGTTGATTTTTTAAATCTGACCAACAAGCGCTAGAAAGGCAATTATACTCAAACTCAAAACATTTATTCTGTATGGCCTTTATTAATAAACGTTGCGTAAACATAGATTAGGCGTAACATGCTTTGTCTTGCTTTCACGCGTGACATTTACTGCAAGCGAAAAATTGACAGATAGATGTTTTAACTACTCCGGGTCTAAGGGTCTACAAATTGTCATTTTATATATATTATTTCTTAAATCTACAACCACATCGGAACGCGACCACGACTCAGAAGATCTGGCAAGAAACTCAACGGGCTTGCCTTATTACATTTTTTGTATCGCCGATTTCTTTAATGATATAACAAATGTTCGCTTATTTTTAGCTCCAGTGTGTTGCCTTACAAAAGAGAACATAATTATGGTATCAGTAGGGCAAGGCACGCTACACTAAGAAGATTGCATAGCTAGTACTTTCCATGATAAAAGAGAAAACTCTTTTCTACCTCTTAACATTGTCCGATTTCAGTGATTTTTATTTCATGGAATCATGGCATTATTTACTATGCCCGTACGTTTTGAGTTTTTCAGTGTTTCAAAGTACTATACATTTCCTTTTTTAGAACTAAAAAAACTAAAAATATTAAAACGTACGGCATAGTAAACAATGGCATGATTCCATGAAAAAAAAATCACTGAAATCGGACAATGTTAAGAGGTAGAAAAGAGTTTTCTCTTTTAGCATGGAAAGTACTAGCTATGCAATCCTCTTAATAACTATAGTTAATTATATTAACTATAGTTTTGAAGTACACTTTATTTCTTGAGGAGGGAAATGCTGTGCATTGCACTCCCGCCACGAGGGTGGCGGAAGGATCAACCCACAACAGGTGGGGCGAGATGGTGTATCGCGCTAGGATCAGCCCATCAGTATGCCTGCATTGATCATACTGGGCCTCAGTGCCTATGAATGGATGATCAAGGCCAGTCCCTAGATGTGACATTTGCCTGATCAACTAAGAAGAGCCCTGTGTCATGCTCTTAGTGACAGACAACAGACAGAATGGTAGCTGCTAGTGGTAGTTCTTGTTTATTTTTTAAATATCTGACTGTGTTGTTGTGTGACTGGAGGTAGAATTTTATATTAAACTAGATGACCCGCCAGCGGCTTCGCTCGCGTGGCCTCGCGGGATACGGTAATTACAGATTTTTAATTATTCCACGGGAACTCTTTAATTTACCGGGATCAAAGTATCCTTTATGTTGATCAGGGATATAAGCTACCACCATACGAAATTTCATTTGAATCAGTCCAGTCGTTTCGGATATTAGCCTGTACAAACAGACAGACAAACATACAGAGAAACAAACAATTTGAACTTATTTTTCACTCCTTACATCCCCTGACTCGGTTTTTAGCTTAGTTTTCATTGTACAGAAATTTGACCTCTACAGTTTATAATATGTAGTAGTTTTTACATCCCTCGTTTTACTCCCTTAAGTCATCCCAGACAAAAATATTGAAAGCATCACTATTTATTTAGAATTACCTATTCACTTATGAATTTACATCACTGTAGCTCCAAAAACAAAGAACTTTTGAAAAAAAAATATACCTCGTTACACCCCTTAATATTTATTGACAGACGATTAACTTTCCAAATGCAAATTTTCACCATTGTATGATCGAAAACACAAAATTTTCCGTACGTTTGTACGCTCACCCCTCCATTTCAGCCTCTTAAACCACAACTATCAAAAAAAAAATAGGCCAACATTTTTTATTTTGAATGACCTATCCAATTACAAATTTTCACAACTATAAGTCCAAAAACAAAGGAGTTTCATACAAACGTTTTCACCCCTTTTGACCCCCTTAGGGGTTGAATTTCATAAAATCCCGTCATAGTGAGCACCTACGTCCTAAAAAGAACCCGCATGCAAAATTTGAAACTCCTAGCACTTGTAGTTTCTGAGATTTCGTGATGAGTGAGTGAGTGAGTGACCTTTCGCTTTTATATATATAGATTTATATTGTTTCTATGTAACCTATTCACCTAACATGCTTTGCCTGTGCTGAGGTAGGGCTGCTGTTTGACACATTGCTGTCACTGCTGCTTTTATTATACATTATCGGCTTTACTTATAAACGTTGCTTAAATTTAAATAACGTCACTTAGTACGGCGCAGAACAGTTTTCCTTTGCGCAGTACTAAATAACGTCATTTAAAGTTAAGCAGCGTTTATAAGTAAGGCGTATATTGCTGTTTTTAACTTGTGTGTCGAATAAATGAATTTTAGGATTCCGTACTAAAGGGTAAAACGGGACCCGATTACTAAGACTCCGCTGTCCGCCTGTCTGCCTATCCGTCTGTCACCAGGCTGTATCACGAACCGTGATAGTGAGACAGTTGAAATTTTCACAGATGATGTATTTCTGTTGTTGCTTTAACAACAAATACTAAAACTCCGGCCAAATGCGAGTTGGACTATAATTATATAGAACTAAATCTATAAAAACTGCAAAAAATCGTCTGTTGTATGGAAGATTTAGTAGGTATGACTCGCACTATTTTTTCTTTTTTTGTCTTTCGTTTTTCTATCTTTCTGTGGATTCATTACGATATATCTTGGTGCTGGCCATCAATTGAGACATGTACATATAACACAATAAAATATGCTAATATCAAATCCAGCTTCATAGTAATAAAGCCCATATTAGCTCGTACAATAACGTGGTAGTTACGTCTAACACCCAGTATTAATTAAATTACAATGAAATCCTGATGAAGTTGAGCATCTAGCTAAGTTATTTTAATTACATCGGTTGCCTGTCGATCGTTCTACTTTATGTGTTATAGAGTAAGCTATAAGAGATTAGCGTTTTAATTTTTTGTTGCCAAAATTAAATGCGATGATAGACTAGCGGTAACAAGGATTAGCAGTCGATTAGACGGTCATAGGATCGAAACCCCAACTCGGGCTTAAACTTTTAGTGAATGTAACAGCTTGATGCTATCCTCAGCATGTTAGGGCACTTCTGGTGTCCGGCCCACCTAGCTACCACCCTCAAGTTTGTATATCTGTCGCTGCACACCTTACAGTGTGTTCCGGCAGCTGTTCTTGAGAGCCACGAGATATTCTACGGCTAGTGTGATTAGGGTTACCATATCTCCGATATTGATTGCGACTGGTCTAACAAATCTCAGGAGATCTCGAGATTTTGAGAATTTTCAATGAAATATTAAAAATCTCTATAATCAAAAGTTAAACAAATTAAAGCGGCTAAAGGCGGTGCACCCTCGTTATGAGTGCGATGTGCGACGCGTGTGCGAGACCCCCCGAGATTCGCAGTGTATAGAAATAAAAACAATAGTAATATGACTTTTTTAAATTGTTAGTTGAGACGGTTGAGAGAAAATTCTCAAACTGCAACGAAATCTCAGGATTCTTCAATAGAAATCAGGCCTTTTCTCCGGACTTTTGATTTTTTTATCTGGTATCCCTATCACTGATCATTAAAAGAGTGGTCAAACCCAAGCCTATCAAGTGTAAAGACACAACTTTTAACCAATACTGACTGTTTACTTCTTCTCAGTCGTTTCGCTCTTGACAGAGCGGTCGTGGTCATCCTGTAGTTGTGGTGGAGGCAGATGTAATGCGCCTCACGATGTCATGCCATCCCCTCTATTCGCAGTCAACCTGGTGCACTCATGCAAGGGACTTCCCACCGCAGATTAAATCTGGTCAGTCCATCGCATGGGCGACCTCCCGTGTGTTTACATCTGTTACTAAATCTATGTAAACACTTTATTATTAATTATACTCTGGCTTTAAATGCTACAAAAGTACTTAATTTCCCAGATGTTCGTTATTCGATATCTAACAATGTATATTGTAACTTATTTTTCTCACACAAACAAACAAACACTTGTCTATCCCGAGACAGCGATCGCCAAGCAATAATCCGATTGGGAGATCCCAATAATCTATCTATCCACAGTTTACCTTACTACCGATAGAAATTTGACATAACGTCCATACAAATAGTGTCAAATATCTATCTCTAGTAAGGTAAACCGACGATAGCTAGGTTATTAGCACCGGTCGTATAAAACGTCAGGGTTTATCCGCTACCTCCGATACTTTACACCAACCATTGCAATAACTCTGAGTAGCTGATAATTATCCCATGGACCTCTAACTCTAGTATAAAACAGTCTAGTATATAGTATAGCAGTAGAACTCTTTGTGAATGAGTTCAATGGAGGAACTACTGCCACCATACCCTATTTCTACTGTGAAGCAGTAATGTTCGCAATGCTGTGTGCTGGTTTGAAGGGTATGGTTGCCGGCGAAATTACAAGCACATGAGACTTAACAACTTAATGTCTCAGGGTTCCGAGTGCAGTGCAGTTCGACACTTGTGAAGAAATGCATCTGTAAAAAACGATATTAAAAAATATTTAGTGACACTTCCGCTGAAAAGAAAACAATGATTTTGGCCTATTTGGGGGCGTGCCAAAATCATTGTTTTCTTTTCAGCGGAAGTGTCACTAAATATTTTTTAATATCGTTTTTTGATAATGGATTTCCGCAAAGTAACGCCTGAATCAATAAATTTTCCAAATGCATCTGTTCTTGGAAGAGGTGGACCTCGTACTTGTACCCTCTTCTATTAACACAAGTACAATATGAACAAGTACAATTTGAAAAATTTAATACCGACTTCCATTCTATTCAGTTATTGGAGCGTATCTCAAAAACTACTGGACCGAATTTGGGGAAATTTACGTGGGACACAGGAAGCACCAGTTTTCAAACAAAAAAAGAACTTTGAGAATCGGTTCACCCAGTCGAAAGTTATGAGGTAACAAACATAAAAAAAATACAGTCGGATTGAGTACCTCCTCCTTTTTTGGAAGTCGGTAGAAAAACCGGTCAAATGCGGGTCGGACTCGCGCACGAAGGGTTCCGTACCATTTATAAAAACGAGCCAACAGATCATGGTTGTTGTATACTAGCCTTCTTAACCACACACGTTTCAGTTCCTGGAAAAGTAGGTTGATTTCTATTGAAATCTGTGGTATTATTGGCCAAATATGGCAAATCGCGAGTATTTGCTTGTATAGCAGCAACAGAAGTACATCATCTGTGAAAATTTCACCTGTGTAACTATCACGGTTCACCCGATATAGCCTGGTGACAGACGGACAGACAGATAGACGGACAGCGGAGTCTTAGTAATCGGGTCCCGTTTTACCTTTTAGTACGGAATGCTAAAAATCATTCATTTAACACACAGGTTAAAAACAGTAATATGTAAAAGCAGCAGTGACAGCAATGTGTCAAACAGGCCCTAACTCAGCAAATAATGTCAGATGCCCGTGATCCGTGACATCTGACGTTGGCGTCAAAGCCTTGCAGGTAGCCTTTGCTTCCCATGACCTACATATAAGTACGTCAGTTTCATACATAAATCTTTTGTTTTAATTATCACGGTTTAGGAAGCATTAATAGGGTTCCGTTTTACCCTTTAAGTACGGAACCCTGAAAATACAACGAACTGTGTTAACAACTACATAACTACCGATAGCATAATCAATTTGTTACATCGTCACGAAAGACAGCTTTTAAACCAATCATAACAGTTTACAACATTGTACTGAATTATGTAATTACACTGTTATGATAACAATGGCACAGTTACAACGATTTAATTCTGTCATTTTGTATATAATTGATTTATTTGTATATAATTGTTATAATTGCCTGAGAAACTTATCAGAATAAGATGTAGGTGTTAAATATGCAATTAGGTAAGTAAATAGGTTTCTATATATCTGTAGTTCTGAAAGTTATAGACAGAACAGATTTTTTTATGATGCATCTAAAACTATTAAAGATTTGTATGATGACACAAATCTTGACCTTAATCCATATAATATACTAGCGACTGCCAGCGACTTTGTTCGCGTAGTAGGCTCTGCCTTCGGCCTCGCCATAACCTCCCATCTTGTCTTGGTTTTCCTTCTCCTGACAATAATTAACACAACAAAAAAAGAATTAACAAGATTGTTCCATCCGTTCTGAACTCCTCAAGAAGGGGTTCAGTTTACGTACGAGCTCGGTCATCCATACTTTTTTCTACCGACTTACAAAAAGGAGGAGGTACTCAATTGGGCGGTTTTTTTTTAAGTTTGTTATCTTATAACTTTCGTCTAGGTGAATGTGGGGTGAGTTTTTGTTTTATAAAAGCTGGTGCTTCCGTGTGAATCCCGTGGATGATTCCCATTTGGATTTCATCAAATTCAGTCCAGTAGTTTTCGAGATACATACTCCAATAACTGAATAGAATGGAAGTCGGTATTACATTTTTCAAATTGAAAGTACTTGTTTTGTAAATAAATAAACTTGATTATTTACAGTTCAGTGTTTCAGGAAAATCATTGATACACGAGTATGTTAAAACAATAATACAGGTTGTTTGGTAGAGAGACCGACATACCAAATGAGCGTGTTCGGGGGCCCACTTGGAGAATACAAGTTGGCCAAAAAAAATCCCAGGCCCCCCAATTTTTTTTTACTTTTTTTTGTGAATTTTCCCTTTTTCTCCGAAATCGTACCTATTTACCACCATAACTTTTGTAAAACCTGTTTTAGACCGGATGAGTTTAGTTGTTTACAAATGTTATGGTGGTAAATAGGTACGATTTCGGAGAAAAAGGGAAAATTCACAAAAAAAAGTTAAAAAAAATTGGGGGGTCTGGGATTTTTTTTGGCCAACTTGTATTCTCCAAGTGGGCCCCCGAACACGCTCATTTGGTTTGTCGGTTTCTCTACCAAACACCCTGTATATTACTTAGCAACTCAAACCCCAAGCCTTAGGGTGGTCCTCACATAAATCGGCTACCCTTTTATCTTTAGTAGAGCAATAATTAATTTTATGCCTTTACTGCCGTCGTATTCTTTATAATTTAATTATAGAAGTGCGATAGAGGCTGTAGGCATTGATTTAATCTTGTTTAAAACGCTTTCACATGCTCTTTACTCCTGGCAGACACCTTTGTGCTCTTGCTTAGCCTACAATAGGATGGTTATCAGTTTTACCTTTATATCAAAGGAGCACTGAATTCGTATTTTAGCCAACCAGATAGCATTAACCCGTTGACTTGCGATTCACCATATTTAACCAAAAATACAATAGATTTCGCAGAAATTAATCTACTTTTCTATGAACTGCTACGTGTGTGGTTCATGCTTCGTGACGAATGAAGTTCAGTACCGCGCAAAGCGTATAAGCATTACGTGTACAATTTGAAAAAAATTTAACCGACTTCCATTGGAGTGTAACTCAAAAACTACTGGACCGAATTTGACGAAACTTAAATGGGACAACATGGGCAGCAACAGCTTTCAAACTAAAATAAATTAAAATAATTTTGAGAATCGTTTCATACAGTCGAAAGTTATGAGGTAACAAACATAAAAAAACAGTCGAAATGAGTACCTCCTCCTTTTTGGAAGTTAGTAGAAAATGTCTATGGTCGCAGTGCTGTTGACATGATCAGGCTTAAGACGCGGTCCAACCCCAATTTTAAAATAATTTACGATGCTTTACGTAAGGTTGAAAATCGCTTGTTAGATTGGACGATGTAATGCGAAAATGCGTTAACTTTGTACGTTTTCTTTATATTTTTCGATATATACTAACACAATTGAAAAAACTTCTGGTTACTACTTTAGTACTATATGTTGGCTATGTATTACCTAAAAAATAATATAGTGTTATCGCTGAAAATTCTGAGAGTTTGGACGTGAAAGTTTATTTTTATTCACCTATTTAGGATTTTTTTCTGCAGAGAGCGAGTAATATTAATGAATTCTGTTCGGTTATTAGTATTTGCCTGTTCCTTTTCTAACCTAAGTTTTTTTTTCATAGATTATTATCGAACTGTTTCGTTACACTCGATGTTTAAAGATTCTGCTTTTTACTATTATCAGGATACGACCGCGCCTTAAGAGTATAAATAAGCAAGCTATACAGCGCGCGTATCGCTCCGGTCCGTTTGTGTCGATCGTAAGCATATGTTTTATACATAGGTACTTATCTATAGTATAGTTAATAGTAGATTAGTAGCCAAGGGCTGTAAGGCATCAATTGCAGCCCGAGATATTTATATAGTTCGAAGGTGCAATTGATGCTCACACCCGAGCTAACTACTCTGCTTTACATCTGGATTGTGAGGTAAGTAGAAAAAAACCGGCATTACAAAAATAAATTTGATGACTATTATACTCATACGAAGACAAGGATGAATAGCGAAGTGACCTCTTTTGTCATTGGGCTGAATGCATGATGTCTATTGCCAGTATGATGAACTTTTTGAAATTGTAAAGTGTTTTTTTAAATTTCTTACCGCCCTAGGGCTTTTCTAGCTACATTATTACCCTAGAGCGCTAATTGGTCACCTACAAGCCCCATTTGGGGGTAATAAGGACCTACTTAAAGAATATGAGAGATGTAAACCGCCCTAGGGCTTTTCTAGCTACATTATCACCCTAGAGCGCTAATTGGTCACCTACAAGCCCCATTTGGGGGTAATAAGGACCTACTTACCGAATATGAGAGATGTAAAAATAAGTTACTATGCCTTTTATTTTGCTTCCTAGAATCGTTTTTACACACTGGCCCCGCACATGTCACCATTATAATCTCAAAACAAATATTGCCCGCCGACTCAATATTACTCGTATTGTAAGCTTAGCTTTTTTTATCAATTTTTTTTTTACAGTCAACTTGAATTTTCTCTTTGTGAGCTCAGTTATTTCAGTCAGGGTTTTGGAATTGTATTCTAAAGACGCACACAATTTCCTAGGAATGACTTATTAGTCTTCGCAAGTCTAAAACTATGTACAGCTAACCTATTTGTGTTTCTAGTATTAAAAGGGTGGTGATCACTATTTAACTTATATTTATGTAATTTTTACGAACATACATTAGATATATTTTCAAAAGGTGGCAAAGTTAATAATATTGATTTCTTTAAATAAATCTCTCAAATATTCACGGGGACCCATTTCGTATAGGTATAGCTCGAATAGCACGTTTCTGTAGGATAAAGATGGTCTCTATATCAGCCGCTGAACCCCATAGCAATATCCCATATGACATTACGCTGTGGAAATATGCAATGTGGATTGACGCATCATCCGACGTAAAGGCTAGCATATGTCAGCATAGTTTGTGTGTTTGTGAACAATGAGTAACAAACGGTGCGCGTATAATTAACGCGAATGGGTCGGACCCATTACCTTTGCATTCTCAAGTTGAAGGAGGGCTGACACTCACACCGTGAGGTAACAAAGGCGGGAGATCAAACATTAAGCTCAGCAATATTATGAAGTACTTCTTATTATTTAATGATGATAATAATTATATAATTAGTTAATTTATTAGTTATACAGAACCCGGTTGTATTATTATTCTCATAGTGACCACGCGAAGAAGAACTTTGGGCCGAGCACGAAAATCTGTTAAAATGTAACGTTATCGTATCGTTTACGTGTTCAGTACAAACTATGAGTTACCTGTGCCACTATTGTACTAGATAAATGGCAGTTTGTATTAAATACGTTAACGATGCGATTACGTTACACTTATACAGATTTTCATGCTCGGCCCACTTCTTAACATAAGTTGAGAACCGGTCGGAGAATATCATCAAGACAGGCGAAACATGTTTCAGTTATTAGAGTGTAACTAAAAAACCGCTTGACCGAATTTGATGAAATTTAAATAGGACCACCTCGAAAGTATATTTTTTTCAAACAAAACAAGAATTTTGAGAATCGGCCCACAAATGGAGAAGAAATATGCAAACATACAAAAAAATACAGTCGAACATAATACCTCCTCCTATTTTGAAGGCGAGCGATTTACTCGTCGTCTCACTGAGTTTCATAAAAATTAGTCACTGCTCCTACCATTATGGATACAAAGAATAAAAGCGTCTCAATCTTCACGCGAGTCCTAGGTGGATTATGAAATAGTTCGCTATAGTTTTATATCTCACATCATTATTAGTAGTGAATGAGTAGCAATGTATAGCAGAGCTATAGCTCTCGTAGCTGTGCTACCACGGATTTAGGAAAGGATATGACTCCTTGTCTCAGTTCATGAATCATTTCACCCATCATCATACTTACTTTTACTTAACTTATATAGGTAGTTATTATTTAGGTATTAATAGTTTTGTTATCTCATTTATATATAATATTGTAATTAATATATTGTTGTGTAAAATGTGTATAATTTGTATGTAAGATTGTTATAAACACGATGTTTGAAAGTTCCTAAAATAAAAAATAGATTTAAAAAAAGGAAAGTAATATAAATATTGCGCGAGGTTTTTATTCTACTGATTCACATGTCACAGTTTTTCAATTACGCATCCCCGCACTGCACTTCACACCTACAAATGAAACAATAAACTCATAAAGTAACACACTGAACGCAACGCTCTCATTAGCTACTTACACCAACGCATTACAATGCACACTGACAAATCAACCAATGAACGCCAAGAACTCCCGGCGTCGATAGCAGCGGCAGCACTACGCGACGATGCGCGCTGAGATTATCGTTATACGTAATACTACATTGCGGCATTTGTTTGTAGAGTTGTAAACAATTTCATAACACTACCAGCAATGGATGTCGAAATGAATATGCTACACACTGGCGCCAATATTTCAAATAAAAACACAAATATAGTTAAAAAGATCATTAACTAAAAACTAAACCTTTATCTACTTTTTATGACTTCCGGCAGGTATAAATAAACAGTTATGTACCTATGTAACTGCATAATTGGCATGTTACAATCTGGTGTAACAAACATCCCAAGTAAACAGCTTGACTAATCGCCAAAGTAATTATTGGAAGACGTTATTGAGAATTGGCGGGAATCCTCCAAGATGGCGGGCTGTCAAACTTGACAGCACCGACCTAGCGCCCTTTCTAGGATGCGTTCGAAAATTTATGAAGTTCCTAATGTCTTACTCGATATTTTTTGTAAAAAGGATTGTAGTAGAAATTAGCAATAATTTATCAAAGTAAGCTGTCAGCTTTTATTCTTTGTTCTCTACGAAGAAATAATTCGTAGTATTTTGCTCTAATAATGGTAACAGCAGCGACTCATTTTTATGAAACTCAGTGAGGAGATCTCAGACAAAATAAAAAAGTCAAGACAGAATCTTGTGAACAGAAAAGTGAGGTTGTTTCCTAAACTACATGTGCGTGACTAGGTACTGTCATGGTAATGAAAATTAATTTAAAGCTATTAAAAAAATATCGATAATTAATAAATTTTAATTAAATGATAATTAAAACTTTACGTGTTGCTTCCACACGCCGCGATAGTTCGACTGACGCGCCAAGGCGTAGTTTCGTTGTAGGTTTCGTATGTAAATATGTATGGACACGCCGAGGCGTAGTTTCACCCGGCCGCACTTGTTCACAACATTCTGTCATGACTTTTTTATTTTGTCTCAGGAGGAGACTAGTAAATCGCTTGCCTTCAAAAGGGTAGAGGTTATGTTCGTTGAATGTATTTTTATTGTGTATATTCGCCGATTTCTCCCCCATTTGTGGACCGATACTCAAAATTCTTGTTTTATTTGTAATAATATACTTATGGGTCACCACCCTTTTAAATTTCTTCAAATTGGGTCAAGCGGTTTTTTTAGTTACACTCTAATAACTGAAAAGTGTTTCGCCTGTCTTGATGATATCCTTAGGTATTGACGGTGAATGATAATTGATCCCGTGAGTAGCAACTTAGCAAGGTTAACTGAAAAGGGTGAATATTGTTTTGTAATTAAAAAAATGTAACCGACTTCCACACCAAAAAGTGTGAAATAACTCGTTGAAGTCGGTACCGTGCGCACAATATTGTGATAATAGGTAATTTTGAACTATCATGGTACCGACTTCAACAAGGTATTTTACACTTTTTAGTGTTGAAGTCGGGTCCAGTTTTCTACGGACTTCCAAAAAGGAAGAGGTACTCAATTCGACTGTATTTTTTAGGTTTGTTTCCTCATAACTTTCGACTGGGTGAACCGATTCTCAAAATTATCTTTTTTGTTTGAAAGCTGGTGCTTCCCGTGTGGTCCCATTTAAATTTCATCAAATTCGGTCTACTAGTTTTTAAGATACACTCCAATAGCTGAATAGAATGGAGGTCGGTATTAGATTCCAAATTGTACTTGTTAGAGTTGAAGACGGTTCAATTTTTTGGTAAAAAAACATTTTTTTCAAAAATGAAATCAATTTTTCCAAAGTTGATCTTCGACAACATTTAAAAAATAAGTATTTTTTTCTCAAGATAACGTAGGGGCCCTGCACTTATTTCGAGGCCCGTGACGTTGAAGCTATTCCTATTTCCCTACAAATAAAACTGTGTTAATAATATGATTGAAGGCTGAGGTCGAGCATTTTGAGAAAACACTGGGGAACTTTTAATGCATCTGAGGCCGTAACACAAACAATTTGCGAAAAAGTATTCGTATCGCAAACGTCAACTTGTCACGCTACGCCGTACAAACTATGAGTTATCTGTGTCACAATTGTCCTAGATACATTACAGTTTATACTTTTTCACGTGAAAGACACGTTACGTTACACTTACGCAGTTATTCGTGCTATGCACACAGTCACTTGGAAGTGTTGCCAGAAGACCAAAATTTTGACGGGACGTCTCTATTTTTAAAACAATATGTTATGTTCCGGGCAGACTCAGTCCCGCTTTTTTATTCAGAAGTCTCAACTACCTAACGATAGGGTAAATATGATTGAAAATACCATATTTTTATTTAAAAAATGTCTTCCCGTGAACATGGTGCATGTAACTGCGCCGAAATATCGAGAGCTCATTCCACAACCTTACCACGGTAAATATCCCGTTAATAATCATATAACTTTATTTTTATTTAAATACCTACATATATAGATTATATGATAGCAAAAATATAATATACTAGCTGCGCTCCGCGATTTCACCCGCGTGGTGATGGATGATGATGATGATGATGAATCAAATATAGCCTATGTTACTCAGGGTGAATGTAGCTTTCCAATTGTGAAAGAACTTTTGAAATCGGCGAAGTCGTTTTTGAGTTTATTCATTACAAACATACACACACACACACACACACACACACACACACACACACACAAATACAATTATTTTCCTCTTTATAATATTAGTGTAGATACTTAAGATATATTTTGCTATCTATTCACGTTAACGTAATTAACGTTAGATAATATTAAAAACCTTCTGATTATATACTTTTTACTGTGTCCCGCTTTCGAAAAATCCCGCCTTTTTATCCTCAAAAAGATTGAAAATCACGACTTGGCAAAAAATATCTGGCAACGCTTGGACTACATAGGTTAGTAGAAAATATCTAAAAAAATATCTCGTTCATATTTCTAAAGCACCACTCTCTGAAATCTAAAATTATTTTTTTGTAAAACATTATTAGTAATGCGCGCCCTCTTTCGTAATTACAACTACCTGTCATCTGATTTGGTCCTAGAGATGGAATTGCTCTTAAATTGGCCGGATACGGAACTTTATCATATCTAAATAAAAATAACTAATATATAAAGTTTAATGACTTTAAAGTGCAGTATTAAAATTATGTTTTTATTTTAGTAATTAATTGATAAGGGAGCGGGAACTTATGATAAAATATTGGTTTTTATCGAATCGTCACTATTGTATATAATATTATACGAAAGTGAATGAGTGGCTTGTTCACGCTGAACTCTACTGATTTGAGAGAGAAATTTTTGTTCTATAATTGCTTATACAAGAACAACACGTAGGCAAATATTTTTTATAATATCATAATTTACCCTGATTCAAAGGTTAATTTTAACCTTTGCCTATATATAGATAAAAATATACGTCCTCTGACAGGATTCGAACCCGCTTATGGTGTCACACTCCATGACCATGCCCACTGAGACATGCCGTCCGAGCATCGAATTTTAACTCTCTATTTGATTTTAAACATCGTATGGGGATGTAATTAACCTGATTACATGCGCAAAAAACTACAAGCAGTACCTAGCTAATTTAATACCTATATATAAGTATATTTATTAAAAATGAAACAAGCACATTTTGAAAAATTTAATACCGACATCCATTCTATTCAGTTATTGGATTTTATCTTAAAAACTACTGGACCGAGTTTGATGAAATTTAAATGGGACCACACTGGAAGCACCAGCTTTCAAACAAAAAAGAATTTTGAGAATTGGTTCACCCAGTCGAAAGTTATGAGGTGACAAACATAAAAAAACATACAGGCGAATTAAGTAAGTTAAATAAGTTAAATATACATATGATTTACGATTTTCATGTTATTAAGTATGCAGGGGGCTTAGGGAGCGATAAATCGATCTAGCTAGGTTTCATTTTCTACCGACTTCCAAAAAAAGGAGGAGGTACTCAATTCGACTGTATGTTTATTTTTCTACCTCAAAACTTTCGACTGGGAGAACCGATCATCAAAATTATTTTTTGTTCAAAAGCTGGTGCTTCCTGTGTGTTCCCATTTAAATTTAATCAAATTCGGTCAAGTAATTTTTGAGATACACTCCAATAACTGAATAGAATGGAAGTCGGTATTAAATTTTTCATATTGTACTTGTTAGAAAACGTTTTATCCGTGTTTTCAAGCAATAAAAAACTGCTACAACACTAAAGCTACTTGACAATAGATGGCGTTGTTAAACAACTCTACGCCAATTAGTATTTGGTTTGAGGTTAGACCAGGAAAATCAATTGTTTACTTACTAGCAAAGATCATCCAGGTACAATCGCCTGCAATAAGATGTATACATTTCACAATTTTCAAACGTGCCTCAGCAGTCAGTTTCATATAAACGGATATCATAATTATTTTAAAATGAAGCTGTTTATATGATTTTACTGTTTAAAATAATACTTATCTATATTGTTATAAAATGCAGTACTGTATCATAGTTCTGAAAATGACGGAATGTATACATCTTATTGGCCCGTTGTTCTAGTGGTTAGTGACCCTGACTGCTATGCCGGAGGTCGTGGGTTTGATTCCCACCCAGGACAAATGTTTGTGTAATGAGCACGATCATTCTGTATCTGGGTGTAATTTATCTATAATATGTATGTATTTAGAAAAATATAAGTATGTTTATCAGTTGTCTAGTACCCATAACACAAGCTCTGCTTAGCTTGGGGCTAGATGGCGTTGTGTGATAGTTTTGGAATATTTATTTATTTATTTATTGCAGGCGACTGTACTATGTAATAAAGGTGGCCGGATTAAATATTACTTTCCCATCTCTATATCACACAATTTCTTACTGAAACATGTATTTACCATGTAATTGTAGTTAATAACTAGTTCTGCACGTGTGAAGTTATTGTTATGTTTTTCACTTACTAATTAATTTCCTATAGTAACTAATTACAATATACTTAGTAATAATTACGTACCTATACTTAATTACACTGTGTTATAGAAGCAGTCTTTAATTATTAATTATAGGTTATGTATCATTTTTATTATAGGCTATGTGTATTTAAATTATCTTTAATAATCATTGTAAATCATACAATTTTATAATCACTTGGATAATGGAAAAATACTGGAAGGTTTTTTATATATTTGAATTGAGAAATAAGTCTAATTAAATTACGAAAGTTTGTACTGGATGAATGGAAGTCATAAAGTAGGGAATCCTACTAAATTTTATAAATGCTTTAAGAAAAGAATGGATGTATGGACGTTTATTACTCTTTCACGCTGAACGACTGGGACTTATTTTGATGAAATTTGGTATGGAAGTAGATAAGGCGCTGTATTAACACATAGGGTACTTTTTATCATCATCATAATCACCCATCACCACGTGGGGTCCAGCTACTATTTTCTACCGACTTCCAAAAAGGAGGAGGTACTCAATTCGACTGTATATTTTTTATGTTTGTTACCTCATAACTTTCGATAGCGTAAACCGGTTCCCAAAATTCTTTTTTTGAAAGCTGGTGCTTCAAGTGGTCCCATTTAAATTTCATCAAATTCAGTCCGGTAATTTTTGAGTTACACTCCAAAAACTGAATAGAATGGTCGTATTAAATTTTTCAAATTGTACTTGTATACTAACTAGTCAGTAGGTAGGCAAGTTATACAATGTCACTCAGAGATTTAAGCTGATTTTTTGAGCAGCACTGTACGTGTGTTGTCATCTCAGGCAATGATTTTTGAGTCTTAATCGCCCAGTAACTGCACACTACTGCTTCCAGGTCTATCTAACTCTCAAGTTCTAAATAAATTACTACCAAACACTCTTCCATATTACACAAATGTTGGAAATAAGTGCTAATTAGCCTTAAGTTCGCCTATATACTTTTAGTTTTGTGCAATAAATAATTATATATCTATCTATCTAACACCGTAGTGGTTTCAAAGTGCTTATTTGTACAAATGGATTGGCACCTAATAAGCTCTCTCTGTGAGGAGACGAGTAGAGTAGTCCCTCCACCGTCGGCGAATCGTACGAGGTGAGGAAACCCGACCTAAGTAGGCCTCTTGTGCAAGAGGCCGTCTTGGTAGGTACCACCGCAGCGCCAGATACTCTACCGCAGTACGCAGCATTACTGTGTTAGGGTGTGCAGGGCTAGAAAGGAAATTTCACTCATTAAAGAGTAAATTAAATTTATTTCTTTGGCTTCGTGACCAAGCGAGCAAAGCCGCTGGCGGGTCAGCTAGTTTACCATAAGTACCGATATATTCATACGTATTGCATAACAATACCCCCACACAATACAACCTGTTCGCGAATTGGCTTCTCTAATAAAATAAACGTTTTACACCCCCGAAATGATACGGGGGTTTATTGACGGGTGGCCATAGTTTTGGTGGTTTGTGAGTATTACCCTATTATATCGTTCTACTTTTCCGTATCGTTATCGTATTATATAAACAATATTTGGGAAAATCTTTTCGTTTCCTTAAGAGGATTGCATAGCTAGTACTTTCCAAACTAAAAGAAAAAAACTCTTTTCTACCTCTTTACAGTATTTCAAAGTACTATAAATTTCCTTTTTAGAACTTAAAAAAACTGAAAAAATCCAAAACGTACGGGCATAGTAAACAATGTGATGATACTATGAAAAAATCACTGAAATCGGACAATGTTACGAGGTACAAAAGAGTTATTTCTTTTAGTATGGAAAGTACTAGCTATGCAATCCTCTTAAGAGTCACTATTATTGATACTTCTACTTCCAAATTCTAAGAGTTCTTGTGCACATTTCCTGATTTACCAGATTTATCCTATATACCGACGTCCGAAGGAGGAGATACTCAATTCGGTTGTATTTTTTTATGTTTGTTATTTCATAACTTTCGATTGGGTTAACCGATTCTCGAAATTCTTTTTTGTTTTGAGCTGGTGCTTCCCATGTAGTCCCATTTAAATTTCATCAAAAACGGTCGAGTGGTTTTTGAGTTTCACTCCAATAATTGAATAGAATGGAAGTCAGTTTCAAATTTTTCAAATTGTATTTGTTTATCTTAATATATTCATTGCATATATTCCTCTGGTCTTTGAGTTTCACTCCAAAAATTGAATAGAATGGAAGTCAGTTTCAATTTTTTCAAATTGTATTTGTTTATTTTAATATTTTCATTGTATATATTGCTCTGATATGAGATCAATTTTCCCTGTGACAATCCGTGTCACACTTTTCAGAAGACGCGAGTTAGAATGCCGCCTGAGGTCATGCAATATTTATCTCCAAAATCGCACAGCTCAGTGTCGATAATCAGAAATACAAAAATCATGTTATAAAAGAGCATGTATTTCTGTTACATATTTGCATTTTACTTAAATTTAACAAGTTAGTTGTTTTTTTACATAAATAAACCGTCTATTCCTAAAGCAAAAAGTACCCCTACTGACAAAAAACCACACGGACTTCTTCCTTTGCCAATTCTGGAGGAAACGCGTGATTGCTTTCGCTCACAACCTTAAGCACACAGACCTAACCCAATTGGCCCAACCAAACAACTTCTCGCTGTGAAGGGACGAATATTCCCTTCGGCGTCGAATCTTGTGCGCAGTGTCAGGTATTCTGCCACGAAGCAATAGTGCGCAACAAATTCAATGTTAGGGTGTAGGTACGCCACGGCAGGTTAAGGTAAGGGCACTGTAGCAAGTAAATATATAGGACACAAGTACAATTTAATAAATTTAATACCGACTTCCATTCTATTCACTTATTGTAGTTAAACTCAAAAACTACTGGACCGAAGACGGGAAGCACCAGCTATTAAATAAAAAAAATACAAAAAAGAATTTTGAGAATCGGTTCACTCTATCGAAAGTTATGAGGTAACAAACATAAAGAAAAACAGTCAAATTGAGTACCACCTCCTTTTTGAAGCTAGTAGAAAAGAGATTTAAAAACCACTCTCTCGAGGAGACTAGCGCAAAACCATCAGTTTTAAGCTCTGGGTGACACTACAACTGTCATAGGCAATCCTACTACTTATTATTAGGCTCACGACTTGCCCGTATTGTTCTTCAATACATTAAAACGTTATCTACTTGAATATTGAGGACTGTCTCACTTGCCTCCCAAATCATAGTCACCGTACAGTAACTAATGGTCCGTAACAGAATTCGTTTTATCTCCTTCTACAGGCGAAGGGTGGCTGTACAATAAATTAAATTTGTTTGCATCGGTTCTAGGTGTATGGTGTGAGTACACTTAGGTGTTGTTTAAAGATTACGGAGGGGCAGACGGGACGAGTCATTCACGTTTATACGATGGTCCCCCTTTTTTCTTTCATATTTGGTCTCGTACTTCTGTACATTTGCCATTCATCAAATTATTTAAGAAAACATAAATCACCTTATTATAAAACGTGATAATCCCGAGTTTATAGCATGGTTTAAGCTATTTTTTAACCGACTTTAAAAGAAGGCGGAGGTTTCACAAGTCGGCCGTATATATTTACATAAGTACATATATTTTATTTGTTCACAGATAACTTCGTCGTTTATGAACCCCGATTTGGATGTTTCTTTTTTGTTTGATAGAGTATACTTCGTCTTTTTTAGTTACACTCCAAAAACTGATATGTGTTGATTTATCTTGATGATATCATTGGCGGTGTATCTTGTAAGTAGAACTCACTAAAAAGGATGAAAAAAAATTTTTCTAAAAATAGAACCAACTTTTAAACTAAAAAGTGTGAAATAACTTTGCGAAGTCGGTACCATGCACGCAATATTGTCATAATAGGTACTTTTGAACTATCATGGTAACGACTTCAACAAGTTATTTCACACTTTTAAGTGTAGAAGTCGGTTCTATTTTGTGATAAATGTTTTTTTTCTTCATATTTGGGCTCGCGCTTCCGTACATTTGCCTCTATTTAGGTAATCATTTAAAGTTGCATAAACTTAAATATTTATTCAAGTAGCTAAGTGCGTCAGGTTTATGGTGTGAACATACTAAGTTTTAAGATTACGGACGGAGGGGCAGACGAGACTATTCATTCACGTTCATACGAACGATCCCTTTTTCTACAAATATTCTATTTCACTCTTACTCTATCTAACTCACTTCTGCTTTTTTAATACTAAAAGGGTTTTGGCGGGCTTGCCGGTTGGCGTAGTTGTTGTCTTTTGACCCATTGGTTCCGGCTTCGATCCCCGGAGACATTATACATTTGTTTGAACATGTGCGTTTGAGCTGTGTCTGGATGTGTATATGTATAAATGACAGAGCGAGCGAAGCGTCTCTGCTTTAACTGGCCAAATTGACTTTCATCTGTCCGTATGTTTGTTAGGTTGTGTGTTGGTGTTCCTGTACAGGTTGCATTTTTCCACCAATCTTGACAAAACTCGGTATGCGTGTTCTACTATTCAATAAAAAAAAATGTCGTTGGCGATTTTGAGTGGAAGGGAGGGGACGCGGGGGGACTACTTTTCCTAAAAAGTGGATAAATTCGCTGCGTCGCTATTTACCGACCGATTATGATAGATCTTGGTTCACATATTAGGTACCAGACTTTAGGCAGAATTTCGAATATGAGCATAAATGGTCAAGTGGCTGCCGATTTTGATTCGATGGCAAGAACATTTGGAACCAACAATGAAACTTCAGCAAAATTGGTCATGGCCTTGTCAAAATAAATATTTGTCAAATTATTCTGCATTTCGATGACAAGGGGCCTTACTATGAGCTCTTAAAGCAGGACTCCTAGACAACTGCCCGGTTTATTCGTACCATGACAACATTAAAGCAGGCCTGCCCACGCGTACTATTCAAGAACCGCAGAAAAACTATTCACCTGTTTTTTGTATGGACTCTCGTTTTCATGTCGCTCTAAATCCACTCAGTTTATTAGCTTATAAACGTCTAAGCGTCTGCAATGTTCGTTATAGTAAATTATTAGAATGCCAGAGACAAAATTATCCGTTCACCTTTGAGAAAACAGTATGCAAACAGTTCACCTAAATGAGCGTCATGGTATGATTTAATTCAAAACTGTTTATGCCAGGTTTAAGAACTACACGGAACTTGCATGGTTTTTAGGAAGCTGATAGTAAGGCCCCGGCAGTTAGATCAAACTGCGAAAAAGTCATATCAGTCATCAAGCTACCGTGATGATACCATGGTTTTACAACATTGAAATTGAAACCAATCGATGAATGCTCGATATCGACTGTCGCGAAAAAATTATGAAAAAAGAACAGTGACACTAAAAAAAAAAAGTGTAAAACTAAAACTGACAGCGAGTACGCCAATCACAAGCTTGATAGGAAGGCGAGATCTAGTATCGACTATAGGTAACATTTATGTTGCCAACTCATGGTAGAGGTAAGGACATACTGGAAAGACGAAACAAGACAGACGGACAGACTACAAGCGTAAGCTAAGTAATAGGTTCCCGTGCCCACGCATAGACTCTTAAAAAAAAACAATACCTTTGACAAATGAAGTCGCAAATAATATGTTAATAAAATAAAAATGTATAAAACATTATTTAATGTAACTTTACTATCCGTAACCTTGGCATGTCGCATTATTAATGTCTCGGCGGACGTATGTTTTGACAAATTAATTCCGAGAGAGTTTACTGATAATTATATTTTATCGTAGGGTTGTCGAACACACAGTTTTCGCTGAGACATATTATTTTATTTGTTTTTTACTACTAGCTGCGGTGTGGATGATGATGGTGATAATGATAGTATCCAATGTACCATTTATACAAAATTGGTTCAGCCGTTTGAGCGTGAAGCAGTTACAAACATACAAGCACACTCAAAAATTTTCGCCGTTATCTACCGACTTCCAAGAAGGAAGTACTCAATTCGACTGTATATTTTTTATGTTTGTTACCTCATAACTTTCGCCTGGGTAAACCGATACTCAAAACTCTTTTTTTGTTTGAAAGTTGGTGCTTTCCGTGTGATCCCGTTAACATTTCATCAAATTCGGTCCAGTAGTTTTTGAGTAACATTCCAATAACTGATTAGAATGAAAGACGGTGTAAAATTTTTCAAATTGTACTAGTAATATTATTGTGATATGAGTTTTAAAATAAAACATTGCAATATTAGAGAGAAAAATTATACATCCACAGATGGGATTCGAACACGCGTCTTTGTGACACCATGACCGCCACCGAAGCAATTTTAACGTACGCCGTATAATTATAATAGTTTATACGAACAAATTTAATAAAATAGCTATAGACGTAGAAAGTGTAGAAATTGTGGAAAATCATTGTAATTAACCTATGATTACAAAAAAAAAACATGCGGACAGTCTTTGGGGAATGCTGATAGAAAGTAAAACTATGCTAATTATTTTTAAGACACACAATCAACAACAATAGGTAGTTATGGAAACCATTATCGCGCCTAAAGAAGTGTTCACATCATAACTTTTAACATTGTCTATGACAAAGCGTTCGGTGACGACGACCCGCATACTATGATTTCTGTTCATCCAAAATTTAAAAATAAAACTTGTAAGTCAACGCAATTTAAATAGATGACCGTTGATGTCGCATATTTTGCGATTTTACAAGGGAATTGAATACCTAAAGGGTTCTTCTCGTTGAAATTTGGCAGCAATATTTCCTCGTACAGCACGTATAAAGGAAAGTATTTGTAAACCTATATATATACCGCATTTAGCCTATATATTTATCACAAAAAACTTTTTCATTTTTATCATAATCACTTTTTCAAACCACACATCTTAGGACATATTACAATTTAATTACAATGGCATATTATAATAATTGAATTCTGAATTTTTACATATTATTTATAATTTATATTATCATAATTGAATTCCGAACTGAACATAAGATTTAAAAAGTCACAGTGCCTGACCGTTTGCTTGTCCGTCTATCCGTCTATCGATATACTATCGATCTTTACATAGATATGGCACATCACTAAATCACTATCAAAATCAAAACATAATCTCGATTTTATTACACTTACTGGAATCGTTTTGATTTCGTATGCCACTTGCATTTTCATCTTCGGAAAATAGAGTAAGTATATTATGCATCTGAAGTGAAAATAAAATGAGTTCCCTGTGTCGGTCTTTGTCGAATGTGCTTGGATGCAAAGTGTTTTCGATACACTCTTCGTCGCATTATAACCACATTCTTATTGAGTTTGTACAAAGCCAAATCATATAGAGCTTTTACCCATATCTGAAATCTATTCTGGCTTCTCATTATATTTACCTAAACAAAAGCAAATTTACTATTACACAATTTTTACTTGCGGTTATGCAATTGTCTAGGGATCGAACGATGAAGTAGAGTTTTCTGTAACGTAGTTGATCTTATAGTTAGAGCAATACCGTAAGATGATTTCTTAACGTACGGAACAAGTCTAACTCGCACTTGGCCGACATTTTTAAAGTCAGTAAAAGTTGCGCTCGCAATTATTCATACCAATTAGAGGATAAAGACAATGTTTTAAATTTACAAATTAGGTATATTATGCATCTTGCCTAATTTTGGAGCATAACGAAGTTGTACTATACAATATTTATTTAAACGCATAAATTGTGTTGGTAAGTACATAAAATGATACCAAATTTTTAATAAAGATAACGATTACTTACATAATTACCTACCTTTTTATATAAGCGCTCGAGCGCTGTTTGTACGCGATGCGGCTGTTGATCTCGGATTTCGAACGTCGATATTGTAGGTAAAAGTAGGTATATTTTTGATTGCTAAGGTGAACATTTTTGTAGGTACTCAATAACTAAATTAATTTAACAATTATTATTTTCAATTGTATTCTGTGAGGTGTGCTAATAAATAAAGAAATAAGTGCAAAAAAACTTTGCAAGCTTTTAAGAGTGATTTACTATATTATTATGTTACCATCTGGATCTCCATTAAGTCAATATATATATATATATATATATATATATATATATATATATATATATCATCATCAGCCTGTAGCAGTCCACTACTGGACATATGCCTCTCCAATTGCACGCCACTTAGGTCTATCTTGGGCTTCTCGCATCCAGTTTTTGCCAGCCGTCTTGCGCAGATCGTCACTCCACCGTGATATATATATATAGGGGTAATGGTGTGATTGAAAGACAACAAACCTTGAAATAATAATTTTCACGACTCATAACATTTGTAGGTACTGTAACATTATTGCAAGTTCTTTTGAAACCATCCCAGTTTTAGAAAACAGATCGAAATTATTAGTTAAAATTTTGCTACTAGCGAACCAATATTTGTAACATACATAAAATCAATTTACAAACACTTATAGCTATATCGTACATTACATTGTAGTTATTATATTACATTATATTGTACATTACATTACATTGTAAAATATAGTAAATCGATGATGATTTACTATATTTTACAATCATCATCAGCAAATAAAATGGTTTAATAAAAATTACATATTTCTTTTAGGTATAAATTTTCTTTAGTAATAAATAATATTGTATCTACTGACAACAAAGTTTAAATATTTATTTGTACATACATTGTCATAAAACTAACAATTTCAAAAACTGAACCTGAATACTAAGTAAATAATTTGTCTACCGCGGCCGACCCCACTGCCAAAAGTACTTATCAAAATCAATGATTTATTAGTCGTGAAATTCCAAAGTAAACAATCTGTAACAAAATTAAAAGATGCAAGTACAGAAAAATAATTACATGTTTTTTACCTACTAACTAAACTAACAACCTACAAACTCCGGCGCGTGCCAACCCTACCGCTTCATCTGGGTGGGCCGCGCGTCTGATCCTGTGGCACCCAACAAAACCAACAAGGCTTACTGTGCGAGTGAGCGCGACAAACGATGACGTCACAGCGGTCTCTTTCTCGTGCATTATGCACTATAGATGTTTCACTTAACACGATAAGGCTTGTATTTTGGTAGCCAGAAAGGTTTACTTTATATGATTAAATATTTCTAATAAATTTAATTCATTACATTTTATTAATTAATTATATTTTACTTTAAACCGGATGGTTCAGACGCAACAGCGGTGTTGCGTAAATAATCCACCCCGCTAAAAGTTTTGAATTCTAGATTATGTACATGAGTATCTGCATCAAGTTTGTATCCATCTGCAAAGATCATTGCTATGCAGATGGATACTCTCATCGCATCTATCTCTGTACTTTTTTTGTTTTCCTACACATATTTTGAGTAAAGAATTGTATTAGCATCATTATTTATAAATGTGATATTGATAGTAATTTGTTTTGTGTATCATAAATAAATAAATTACAAAAAGGCCTTTTAGTAATACTAAGCTACCAAGTAACACGATGGAGAAGTCATGGACCTAATAGTAAGGACTAGGTTTGACCACAACAGTTGCAAAGCGACCCAAAGCCTAGAACTAAAGTTTAGCTCGGCACTGCACTGCGATCGTCACACGTGCGTGTGATCTATCAACATTCATAACTTTTCGTCCCAATACTGATATAAAAGCAAAAAGTTAGCATTGCCATCCAGCGTGACAATGTTGCCAGCAGATTGCCTACTTTTTCCCGCACCGTAGGGCTTTTGGTTTAGTTTTAACCGACTTCAAAAAGGAAGAGGTTAAAAAATATTATTGAAATTTCATGGAATTCGAAGCGGTTTTTGGGTCACAATCCAACAACTGAAAAGTGTTTCGCTTATCTTCATTTCAAACAAGTTATTTCACACTCTTAAGTGTTGAAGTCGGTTCCATTTTAGAGTAAAAAATAATATAATTTATGTTGCGTATTGGGACAAGGACAAGTGATACAAACGATAGCTGGTAACGCACTGACATTTATTTCAACGAAAGGGAGCGCGCAGGCGCAGCTGCGCGTTACGCATGTATACCTATATAACAATTCTCCCCTAATAGCTAAGACACTTAAACTAACCCTGGGACAGTTAATCTTCTCCTTTTAATCAACATCGTAAAAATCTTCATCATCCGACTGCACGGCCTGCCGTTGCCGTGCACCTCGTGTCACCGTTACTCTGGATGGTGAAGGCGAGGGACTACCGGACTGTATACCACTGACATCGACGTCATCTAGCTGCACAGGCACGCGACGCTGAACTCCTCGTGTCACCGTAACCTTGGAGGGCGTTGGTGTGACTACATCTGGCTGCAGACCGCTGTGGGGAGTACCCAGTGCAGAGGTGCTCGTTGATAACGTTGCATCGATACTATTTCCTCTCTCTTCACTGAGATCAAAACTGGTGATTACGTTATCTATTAATGACGTCGCTGATTGTGGCCGGCTCCGGGGTTGAGGTGTACTATGTGACGTAGCAGTCGCGGTACTTTGACTGACCCAGGGTTGCCTATTATTATTTCGCCGTAAAACAATTTGATTACTATGTTTTTTAGATTTTGTTGAAGTGATGCAATCACTGATGATATAGACATTTTTGCCTATTCGTTTTACGATTATACCTTTACACCAAATAAACTTATTATTGTTTATGAACTTTTTATACATAATATATTGACCTGGTAAAAAGTCTTTAGATTTCCCACCCTTGGCTTCAGTTTGCAAACACTGTTTTGATTCGACATGTTTAGTGAGTGAGGTAGATGATGGCATTGACGCCGAGGGTAATGGACTCATGATATCGAGTCGAGATCTAAGTTTGCGACCAAACACTAATTGAGCCGGTGACACACCTGTTGTGCTGTGCACTGAGTTCCTATAATCGAAAATATATTTATATAATTTTAATTTACAATCTTTTATAGTGGTACTGCCGATGAGACTGGAGCGAATACCCTTTTTTATAACTTTAACGTAGGACTCAGCTTGACCGTTGCTGGCCGGGTGGTATGCCGGTGACGTCAAATGCAAGATACCATTTAATTTACAAAAATTAACGAACTCCTGCGAAGTAAAATACGTCCCATTATCAGTCACTAATGTGTGTGGTAGGCCATACCTAGACATATATTCATACATTTTCTCAATAACTGCCACACTAGTTGAAGTGCTCATATCGTATACTTCAACCCATTTGGTATACGCGTCTATAATTACCAAATACATACGATTATTGATAGGGCCTAGGAAGTCTAGATGTACTCGGTGGAAGGGTCGCGGGGGGTACTTCCAGGGGGAGATGGGCGCTCGCGGAGGTGACGATCTTAGTTGCATACACACCTCGCAACTTGCAATCATACATTCCAACGAGGCATCTATGCCTGGAAACCAAAATCGTGAACGGGCTTCCGTTTTTGTTTTTACAATGCCTAGATGCGATGAATGCAACTCTGATAAGACGCGGTGGCGAAGAGATTCGGGAATCACCACTTTATGACCCCTCATAATGCATTCGTTCTCAACCGATAGCTGAAATCTGCATAAATAGTAAGGCTTAATACTTATGTCAGAAGTTCTTTTTGGCCAACCATTCCTAATATAATATGCAATAGTACGTAATGTGCTATCCTTATCGGTCGCTTCTCGCAACTCATCTACTGTGATAGGTAACGCCCCCTCCACTACAAAGCACACATACGCGGCGTGATCAACCGGACCCAGCCGAGCCTCCCCGCCCGCGCCCGCGCCCGCTGCGCTCGCGACTTCGGGTAGGCTCGCTCGCGACAGGTAATCCGCGCTGTTATCTGCACTTTTAACATACTCAATAACGTAGTTATAACCGCTTAGGAACAACGCATATCTTTGTAATCTGTTGGCTGACACTTCCGGAATTCCTTTATTTGGGCCAAATATTGATAATAGCGGTTTGTGGTCGGTTCTTAGGGTAAAAGGAATCGATCTTCCGTACAAATATTGATGAAACCGACGTACGCCAAATATAATAGCGGTTGCTTCCTTTTGTATTTGTGAATATTTTTTCTCCGCGCTGTTTAATGTTCGTGATGCAAACGAAATTGGTCTTTCTTGACCATCGATATCGATTTGCGAGAGAATGGCACCTAAACCCGTCGGGGATGCATCCACAGTTACAATCAACTGCGCGCTATTGTTGTAATGCGCCAGTACCTGGTCGGATCCTAACAACTCTTTTATTTTGCAGAATGCATTGTTTTCACGGCTTGTCCAACACCACTTAGTGCTTTTTTTAAGCAAATCATACAAAGGGCTTAAAATAGTTGATGCTGAAGCTACAAAACTTCTATAATAGTTAACTAATCCTAAAAACGATTGTAACTGGCTAACGTTAGTGGGAATTGGGGCATTTAACATTGCGTCAACTTTCTCGGGTGACTTTTTTAAACCGTCCTTATTTATAATGTATCCTAGATAACATATTTCGTCCTGAAAAAACCTACACTTATTCTGATGCAACGTGAGCCCCGCGTCCTGTAAACGCTGTAGCACCTGGTGCAACCGTTGCAGGTGCTCCACGTCATCGCGGCCAGTGACCAGTACGTCATCGAGCAGGCACAGAGTGCCGTCCAGGCCAGCGAGCACAGTTTCCATCGCGCGCTGGAAAATCGATGGCGCGCTTGTCAACCCAAACCCTAGACGCGTATATGCGAATAATCCACGATGCGTATTGATGCAGGTTACCTTCTGTGACTCATCGTCCAGAACAAATTGGTTATAGGCCATTGATAAATCTAATTTACTAAATTTCTGACCTCCATGTATCTTGGAAAATAATTCATTTATGGTAGGCAACGGATAATGTTCAACTACAAGTTGTTTGTTGATGCTCACCGAGTAATCTGCACAGATACGCACTGAACCATCTCGTTTGAGAACAGGTACGATCGGCGATGCATATTCCGAATGCTCGACGGGCCTCAGTACACCTAAATCAACTAAACGAATGATTTCCATTTCGACTTTATCTTTTAAAGCGAAAGCTACTGGTCGTGGCTTGAAAAAAACTGGATGCACATTTTCTTTCAGTGTCAACCTTACATTATATTTATTGAAGCACCCCAAAGATTCAGAAAACACAGTAGGATATTGTATGCACAATGAATTAACAATATCATTAGGTGTATGACATTGATAAATAGAAGCTAGCTCTAACTCAAACTGTGATATAAAATCTCTTCCCAACAACGGGGGACCGCCTCCGGGTACCACGTACACATCTAGCTCCTTAGTACGGCCCTGCCACTGGACTGGCATCCGCGCGCAACCGACACAACCTAACACCTCCCCGGTATAACTCAATAATTTCTTTTTTGTGCTTAATAATGGGACGCATTTGAAATAAATTTTAAATAGTTTCTCGGACATGACAGTCACAGCTGAGCCACTATCAATTTCAAATTTTAAACTTATATCATTAATACACACGGTCTCAATCAGTGGTTCGCCTCTAATAGAACGTATATTAAATAACTTACCGTCGTCGTCATTGGCATCATCTACCTCATCCGTTCCAACGTAATTCACTTTTTTACACATTCGTCGCAAGTGACCTTTCACATTGCACTTTTTGCAGGTGTAATTAGCGAACCGACACTCTGCAGCTTTGTGATTAGAATAACCACACACGTAACACTTAGCTTTTTCGTTCTTCCCTATCTTGAACACTTGATCAGAGTCTGCGGGTGACGTGACGTGGCCGCCGCCGCCGCCCGGGCTTGCGCTGGCGGCCGCCGCTCTTGCACTTCGCAGGTTATCCACCATTTCGACGGCCTTGGTCAATGTCATACCAGACAACTCCTGCATGTATAACTTTTCTTTTTCGATCCCTGATAGCATCCCCATAATAAATCGGTCTCGCAATGCCTCTTCTATGTTGCTAAAACGGCAGGCTGCCGTCATCCCATCCCATCCTCGTCGCCACTGTTGCGTATTGGGACAAGGACAAGTGATACAAACGATAGCTGGTAACGCACTGACATTTATTTCAACGAAAGGGAGCGCGCAGGCGCAGCTGCGCGTTACGCATGTATACCTATATAACAATTTATAATATTTATTTTTGCATGAGAATAAATACCAGTAAACACTAGTTGGTTAAACGACACACTGTCAGTAATTTAATTAAAATTATTAGGACAAATAAACAAAATGTATTAAATATACCTAAAGGGCACTTCCTCATGTCTTACAAATAAAGGCAATTTGTAGAGTTCCCACGAATTCAAACAATAAATAAAAGTATTATTCCCTTAGCCAGTTTTAAATACCTTTTTATTTGAAGTGAGTAAGCACCTTATGTGAGCAATTGTAAATATTGTAAGCGTTACTACAGTATAACAAATGAGCAGTAGGCGAAGTCTATTCATAATAATGCTCACATAAATTACAGACAAAAATAATTTCTATGGAACTCGATAGATGGCGCTGACCACAAAGATTAGTCGTGACGGCATTAAGCACATTTTACGATACTTAGGTAACGAAATAGATTGTTGACTATTTAAAGCTGCCAATTTTTTTAGGATTTTGCTCTTTGTTCAATGCCTGTAAAAATATCAATAATATTAATATATATTCTCATATATTAACCGGACAAGCTCCCTACGATGACCATATTTACGAACCAGAGTTTGCAAAAACCTCGCGAAAATCCGCCATTTAAAAGAAATGCGCGCGGGCGCGATTATTTAATTGCAGTAAATTACCTTTTGAAGATATTTTGTATCTGTAAACGGCATAAAGTAATACTAAGTTTCCAGTAATAGCCAGATTGTAAGAATAAGTCATCTGTTTCCTTTTAGTTAAACCATAGATGTAAAAACAACCAGATAACTCAAGGACGGGACGACATAGGGTAAAAATAAAAGAAAAATGAAATAATTCGACAAAGACTATTAAAATCTCTAGAGCTCGTGTAAAATAAGCATATATAAAGATTCAAAGATATTTTGGACTTTGAAATCCATCAAAACAAAATTCACAAAAGTAGTACTAAATTTTTAAATAAATATGAACTTTATTGTATAGAGGTAATAATCGTACTCACACTTGTAAAAAAAACAAAATGGCCGCTGTCTATGAAAACATATTTTCTCAGATTATTTACTCGAAATGGCAATAGTACGAGTACTACTACTTTTTACTTAATAATACACTAGCAAACACGTACTTGCATACAATTAAAGAAAATAAGTGACTGTCGCTTTTTCGTTTATATTACCGATCTGGTATCTTTCAAATGATAATTTGTTATGTAACTTTTTCCAGGTCCTTTACAGCATCAAAAAAACAAAACATTAGCTGAAATTTAATGTATATTTGAATAGTTAACATTTCTAAATGGATCCTTATTTGATTTGTATTGTTGTGATACCTGTATGCCAAGGCAGCTTTACGGGTAAAAAACAAAGATAAGTCATTTGCTACATTTAAGGTTTTAAGTCTTTAATTATTAAATGTTTTGAGTTGCATTAGTCTTGTATACTCACGTATTTAGAAGATAATGTAACTAATAATTTTGTAATGTCTACGTCGTATCATCATGTACTACAGTTATAATAGTTGGACAAATAACTACTTACAAAAGTGAAAAAGTAGTTTCAATTTTAACCTCTCCTTCGACTCGAGTTTTACCTTAAAGCTTTGGACTTACGTAAAAGAACACTGGCATACTTTTTGATAATTACAGGCATAATTATGAAGACATATAATTAATTCAAGGAATTAAGCATGTCGTTTTCGATTATATGCCCATAGTTATAATCTGGCATATGATGTCCAAAGGCTTATTTATTATTAATTAGGCTCCGTGAATAACGTGAATACTGAATTGGCATAGCACGAATAGTTTTCGCGAAAGTATATGTATCATAAATGTGAACAGTTGAGAAAACCGCCGCTCTTCGTCGTGAAACAATTAATAATTATGAGTCCCATACTTCTGCCATATACATTAAAGTAAATTCACAATTACGTTATAAACTGTGTAACATGTTTTATATGATATAAAATGAAATTTATTTGCAGAAACCGTGTTCATAATAGATTTGATTAAAAGCACAAGTGCTTGTAGAACCACAGTTTCTCCGTGCCAGACGTACAATATTTACTTAGTATTGAGTTATTACTAAAAACCTGTCAAATAATTAAAATATATGTCGTTATAAATATATATACCATATATATTATTAATAAATTATAATATGGAATAAACATGGCAGCCTCAATGTATATCGAATAATGAATTAATGCCACAAAAGCATTTTTCTTTTAACTACTTACAAAGTTTAGTTTAAAATTGTCTAATTGGTAATTCTCTCTCTAAACTCGAAGCCTTGCCTGCTGCTTTATAATTTTCGTATGTAAAAATATTTTATTTATACCTACGATAGGAATATTTTCTTTATTCGTGCTAGTCGTGAAATATTTTTAAATTAAAACTAAAACTGTGATGGATAGGCACAGTATTTACTATTAGGCGACTACCTAATAGAAAGTACTGTGACTTGCTCGCTCGAATTTACGTTAAAATTTTGTTTGTAATGCCTTCCAACCTAAACAAAACATTAGTTAATTCTTAGAGGACAGAGAACCTTAGAGAGAACCTGGCAGAGTGGTGGTGTTAATGATGATGGTTTCTTGTTTTAGTAGTAATAAAAACGAAAACTTATCTACTTAATATTAATTAGATATTGTGAGGATTCTCCATTCCTCTTAACAACCCGACACGACATTTTAAGTCAAGCTACTTAAAATGAATCCTAGGAGTTTAGTCCTAACATGAGCTACTGCTTATAACTCTGTACGTTGTAATTTTGTTCGCTTGCAAAATGCGAGATGCGTAGGCGCCGTATCGGAAGGTTTATTTTATGATTTTATGAATACAGGCTGAGTCTTTTTTTTTGAATTTTTGAATATACCTTGCAAAATAGTATGACTTTATATTTACTAGCATGAGACGCTCGGATTTCCTATGTTGTGGAAGGCTTACAATAGGCACGCAAACTGTCTGTCCAAAATTTGTTAAAAAAATATCCAGAATTATTCCTTGTTAAAGTTTGTTTGATGATCGGAAAAACAACCAAGGTCTGACAACGTTTCGGTAGAACTGCCAATGTCAGACTGACATTGGTCATTTTTTCCAATAAAAAGTGGCAACACCGCCGACTGACAAATAAACATTACTACCGTGAAATTTGTAATGCGGGTGAAAATGATGTCAATAATGTTGACATTGAATTGGACGGTGATGACAACAGTGATGTTTGTGAATAAGTGAAATTTGTTGTAATAATGTTTTTCTAATAAATCTTAACACATCATACATTTCATCTTTATTCATAGAAAAAAATGCCTATGTCAAAGTTATTTTTCACATTTCTCATGGATTAATACATAATTTTTTCATCAGTATAGTTTTATTATATGTGTTATCCTATGAGTTTTTGCCTGAGTGACTATAAATATTTCGCTATTTAACTACAATGTCTAAATAGGTTATACCTCCTGTAAAATTTACTAAAAGTAATGTTGGTCCTTTTTCCAAATAGCCCTTTAATTTTATAAACACTGTTAAAGATATCCTTCATCTTAAGGCGCCGTCCAATCCTAATTTTAAAACAATTTACGATGCTTTACATAAGGTTGAGAATTGCTTACCAGAATGGACGATGTAATGCAAAAAATCAATTGAATACGTGCTAATACTTTTTATATTTACCTATTTCGTACAATCAAATGATTAAATTTTAATGATAAAAAAGTTCATAGTTCACTAGTAAATTTCACTGGGAATTTGAATATGCTACATTCATTGATATATATTTGCCCATAATTGAATAAAAATGTTTTTTCCCACGAATCACGTAAGAAAAATTGCAAAATTTAGGGCATGTTGCTGATTTTTTTCTATCGAGCCAAGTTTGCTCAATCGTGTATTGGCTCCCATACTTCATAAGGACTTATATTCAATTTACACTACGTTTTTTCTCGAACTTCGGTTATTAGGTTTATGCGTCGAAAAACTAAGTTTTCGCGAAGTCGAATCATGAAATTTGGAACTCATTTCGTCCTAAACCGGATAGTTCAGACACAACAGCGTCTGAATAATCCACCCCGCTTAAAGTTTTAGATTCTAGATTATGTATATATATATCTGCATCAAGTTGGTACTCATCTGTAAAGATTATTGTTTTGCAGATCATCGCATGTATATCGGTACTTTTTGTTTTTCTGTATACACACATTTTAAGTTACAATCCAGTATAGAATTGTATTATCATCTATAAGTGAGAAATTGATTGCAATTTGTTTGTGTAAGTATCTATAAATAAATAGATCACACAAATATTTGCCCTGGCCAGGGATCGAACTTGGAACCCCACGTTTCGCGCACGCAGACGCTGTAGGAGTGTTATGCTGTTAAAGAGTAATCCTAAGTAAAAATATTGTAAAAACATCTATGTAAAAAGAATGGCCCCGAGTTTCTTGCCGCTTCTTCTCGGTAGGCTCTATATATTTTGGAACGCGGCGGTAGTCTTTAAAGTACATTATAATGAAAAATTGACGTTCATAAGTGCGTCTTTGATGCCTAAATTGAATAAATGATTTTGACTTTGACTTTAATAAGCTGACAATATTGCTGTGGTCGTCATTGGCCATAGCCTCTGAAATTGTTGACTGACACTATTAGAGTAGGTAATCCCACTAATATTATAAATGTGAAAGTTAAGATGGATGGATGGATATCTGGATGTTTGTTACTGCATCACGGCAGAACGGCTGAACGGATCTGGTGGAAATTTGGCTCAGAGATAGATTATATAGTCTGGAACAGCACAAGGCTTTCATCATCATCATCATCTGTCTCCACGCGGGTGAAAAGCCGCTCGCCTCACGAAGGGGTAAGCAGCGGTGTTTTCAACGCCTACCTTTCGCCATATATGTTTTTGGTCATGTGATCATGTAACTGGGGGCGAGCCTATTGTCATCTACGGAGCACTGTTCCAGTCACCAGGCTGTTATTGAAAAAATCTTTCTTTCTCTGAAAAACCTAATAACTGTCCAACCCGAAAATCGAACCCAGGAACCTCGAGGTTCCAAAAGGGCACTTCCACCACTACACCAAGACCGAGCGAGCGAAGCCGCTGGCGGGTTACCTAGCTTGTAAATATGTTGTGATAAAGTAATTTTCAAACTCATAGTACGTAGCTTCAAATCCTATCCGAGGTTCACAAATTTTCTGGCGAATTTATTTTATTTTATTTTATATTAACTACGAAGATATTTCATTATTTCGACATTATATTGTGTAATTTAAAGATTTTTTGGACTGTGTGTATTTTGTTTTAGTTATGTTTGTTGACTTGATTTTTTTAACTTATGATAGTGACGAAAATAACTAACGTTGCTTTTTCTATAAAAAGTTTAAAACGTGGGAGTGTTATAGTAAAATAATTTCAAAATTATATTTCGGGTTTTCGCGATTTTTAAACATTCAAATTAAACAATTTTAAACTAAATTATATTATTTTCTTTTTCCTTAAGGAGGGGGTACTCAATTCGGCTTTTTTATTTATATTATTTTTTTTATGTTTGTTACCTCATAACTTTCGACTGGGTGAACCGATTCTCAAAAGTATTTTTTTGTTTGAAAGCTGGCGCTTCCCGTGTCCCATTTAAATTCCATCAAATTCGGTCAAGTAGTTTTAGAGTTACACTCCAATAACTGAATAGAACGGAAGTCAGTTTAAAATTTTTCTAATTGTGCTTGTTTTCATACTAATATTAAGAGGAAAGATTTGTATATATGTAACGAATCGGCTCAAAAAGTACTGGGCCGATTTCAAAAATTCTTTCACCATTGGATAGCTACATTCACCTTGAGTAATACAGGTTATATAAGATTCATCATCATCCATCACCGCGCGGGTAAAACCGCGGAGAGTAGCTAGTATCATATCAACGTTCTGCACACTTTTCAGTGAACATGGTCAAGCGTAGACTCTTTTTCTCGCCTTTTTTAAATTTGTTTCTTGCTATTTTATAACCCTCCTGTATATAGCTCCGAGTTGAAATTGACAACTATATCGAGTCATCGTGTGAGGTCTATAAAGCCATTCTGCCCACGCCGGCACGGGCTGGTGTGAGCACACCGAGAGTGAGTTTTGTAACGGTGAGGATTTTATCAAAACATGCGCATTGTCTGGTGTTTTTTGAGGTTCGAGTTATGTCACTTGCGTACCTGTAAGGCTATTGGTAACATTGACGTATTTTCTTATGAAAACTAACGTGGTTTGTACACATTTTTAATATATCAGTGCGAGGCAGACGCAACCGCGAGCGTTCTGCACTCGCCTCGAAAAAGATCACCGGATGTGGTTGAAACTATAGTCGGAAAGATCTGATTTTTTACGTGAGTGAATCCCGTTTTTCATATTAAAAAACTGACATACTTTTTTTATGGAATAACAACCAAGTCTTTATTTATTTATTTTATTAACGCCATTAATTACATAATGTATACTGTTACAATCATAAAAATAACGACAAAGTATGCAAACTTAGTGCCATCACTAATATAGGCGAAGACTACAACCTACTAATATTATAAACGCGAAAGTTTGTGAGTATGGATGTATGGATGTGTGGATCTTTGTTACTCATTAACGCACAAACGGCTGGGGCAATTTTGATGAAATTTGGTATGGAGGTAGATGAGGCACTGGTTTAACATATATGATACTTTTCATCAACATCATCATCATCCATCCATCACCAAGCGGGTGAAAAAGCCTAATATGCTTAGGCACAGCATAGACAAAGTAATAAAATCTCCGCCTACGTCAAGATCGTAATAATGACAGTTCCGTCAAAGTTTGTGTCAGTTTTTGTTATCTTAATCAAAAGCCAAGTCAATTTGACAGCTCGATGAACTAGACGTGTTCCGCGACCGTTAAGGGTGATGAAATGTAATTGAATAACTGCGTAATCGTAACGTATTCACGTGAAACAGTACAAACTGTCATGTATGCAACTGTGACATAGATAACTTATAGTTTGTGCGCCGAAGCGTGACGTGTTGACGCAATACGAATACTTTGTTTTTTAAATTGTTTATGCCACGGCCTTAAATATTTTGCCTCGAAGCTGTAATGTGAAAGAACTCGCAACTTAAGTTGAAAGGAGAGGTGACGGAAAGAAACCAACAATCTTTGATTTTGTTGCATTTCCCTGGTTTGTGTTTCTCAGAGTTTTGACGTGTACCTAATAGTGGTGCATTATTAACCGTTAAGTGTTATCTATATACTTATATTATAAAGAGGAAAGATTTGTAAGTATGTTTATAACGAAAGCTACATTCACCCTGAGTAACATAGGATATATAAGATTCATCATCATCATCATCATCTATCACTGCGCGGGTGAAACCGCGGAGACCAGCTAGTTAATGATACACGAGTGTAGGCAAAGTGAACTTAATAATGAAACATTGGTTAATATCTTTCTTCTCGTTAATCGCCTTAGAAAGTTTTGGTAATGTTTTCCCCGCTATTATGATATAAAACAGCTTCTTGATAGCTAAAACGCTTGGTTTTTAACTCACATTTATTTAAGTATCAGTAAATAGAAATAAATAAAAGACAATTATTCCTTTAAGATGATGCATTAGAGGGGCACCTCTGATGCATCATCACAAAACACATTGATATATGTCAAAACGTGAAACACAACTTAAGAGGTGAACTATTTACTATAACTCTTCTCACTAAATATTTATACTGAAATTGGCACAATACGCAAGCCGCGTCATGGCCATTCGAAAAAGAAAAAAAGTAAACTTTCCCGCGAATATGGTGATTTTTTTTCCTAAACGATACTTACTTTTTTTATTCGTATGGCTATGACGCGGCTGTTTTGTGCAACATTATTGTGCCAAATGAGTAAGAAACTGCATTCAAAGATTTTGAAAAGAAATAAAATATTGTAAATTTGCAACTTTGTTTCAACTTTCTGCCTTCATACACGTTCTCGGACATTGAGTGGTTAATATTCCACAATTATTATAATTATGTAATTGCAAAGAAAAAAATAACAGAAATTTCGATGCTCCGCGTTCCCGCCAAAAGTGCAAAAGTGACATGAAGTGTTGCCATACGTTAAAACTTAAACCGCCCAAGTGGCGAGTATTTGTTGAGTTTACGGCAGGTTTGAAGTGTCCCACGCGTGGGCCGAATGGCTCTATACGGAGGGCCGCGGACCTCACACGAAGAAATGATAAAGTTGTCAATCGGTGTTGGGATTGTGCTTATAGGGAGTGATTTCGACTGGCTCGATGGTCTTTGATGTACTGTAGGCATTGATTATTCATTTGGGACTGCAGGATATACTTATATCTATCTTTATTCTACAGAATTTGTGATGCGTTTAGAATAGAATAGAATAGTTGTATATGTTAACATTGAAGAGCTTACACATTTCGCCAAATTAATAGCCTGCAGAAATTATGATCATAAACTAAAATACATGAAATACTTTTATTAGAACTTAGGTAAATCAAGCAAAAAAATACAACGTTTAAACTAAGGAGTAATTATTTCAAAAAACCGTTTTCACTTCATGCTAAGTATTCACTTAGAGAGTAAAAAGAGTGAGTTTTACGTTTTTTGTTTGATGGCTACGATAGCTCAGTTTATAGTGACCATGCCTTCGAAGCGAGGAGTCCCAGGTACGGCCTTGTCGGGGTAGGGGGGGGGGGATTAATGTGTGATGAGCAGAAATCGTTAAAGCGGAGGAATTTATGTGTAACCGTTCCGTTCCTAGTTGGTCATTATAGGAAAAGTGCAACTAAATCGGACAATTGAGTTTTTACAGTTTTCACCAGGACTGTATCAAAAATAGCATAAGGATCCTCTATAGTGGTGGATGAGGCACACGGCATAAAATGGCATAATACCTCCACTTTCGCTAGTGATGCCCTTATGCTCCAATATCGTTT
The DNA here is from genome assembly GCA_917880725.1 of Selenia dentaria. Taxonomy (NCBI): domain Eukaryota; kingdom Metazoa; phylum Arthropoda; class Insecta; order Lepidoptera; family Geometridae; genus Selenia; species Selenia dentaria. Next base: position 3,920,754 of record OU862902.1, read on the forward strand.
TATCGATACATTTTTAGCATATATCCCAACTATTAAAAAACGTTAAATAACTATGATCTGAGCAGTCATGCCATACCATCAAATCTATGTTATAATACAGCACATTTTTTTAATTAACTAACCGGTGCGATACTCTCGCTGTTTTTATTTACAGTAGGTATGATAATGTCAAGATCCAGAGAGGAATTCGTTTGTACATACATTCACTCATTCACTGATCTCTCACTCACTATTTACTCGTGATACCTTACATTAATTACATAGGGTCTAGTTGGACTGCAACACTAACAGATCACAGATAGCGCCAGTGGGCCTTAATCCTTCCTATACCGTGATAATTAAAACAAAAGATTTATGAACGTCTCTGGGACGCAAAGGGTTAAGGCATATTATGTCATACGGTTAATTAATTCGTTGGCAACAATTCAATAAAGTGTTTTTTCTCAATAAAGTGTTTTCACACATTTTTTTACATCCCAAACAAATTGCAGTAGTTTAGATATTTTTTACGTAAGTATAGGTAATCACTACCATCAGCCACCATTCGCTCACTCCGGCGGATGTATCTATAACTTTACGTCATAACCAACTTTAATTGTATCTCCGTATTTAATTGACAGCGTTAATCATAAATAAAATAAAAAGTACAAAAATAGTCACAATTCAAGCTTAGGATTATCACGCCTTATCATTAGAATAAACTATCACTATCTATCGATAACACTTCAAACATTTTATAACAACTCTAAAAACTTGACGGATATGAAGCAATTCAATTCGATAAGTTTTTAAACGCTATAAAACGTTTTAAACAGTAAAAAAACTAAGATTTATCTTACTTAGACTGATATTAATAGCGCTATTAAGTTTCATCCGTCAAGTCTTAACTTATCTACGGCTGACCGTGTAAAAAGAAGGTCTAATTTGTCACTGGCTGGTAGCGGATAGGCTGACAATTTTTTGTCATTGGTGCCATGGATTGAGCGTAATTAAAAAGTTAATTATATAGTTTTTGCTCTATTATGCCTCAGAGCGTGATAGCTATACAGCTTAATTGACTAAAACTTCACAGGATTTTTTCTTAAGTTTGTTGTGGAAGAGTTTAGAGATCGATAGAAGGTTTAAGAGATGATAAACATCTGTGCTCGTAAGTTTGTATTTTTAGCCAACGGCGTCTATTAAATTCATCACCAATCAGCCTTCTATTATTAACATGACGCCATTACAGAAAAAACAACAAAGACTTCTTTCAATCCAAACGCGATGTGTGGTCGGGCATATTAAATTTTATTAATTCACAACATTTTTTATTAGGCCGATCTTGATGGCGTATTTATTTTCCGGCCAGCGTTTTAGCGCGTAAATCATACGTGGCTGTCAGAATGACAGAGAATTTGGCGCCAACAACAGCTGGTTGAAAAAAAAACAGCTGTCAAGCTCTCCGTTCCATTTTACGCATCGGTGCTTCTGAGACGTTTAATTCTGGAAGCATTTAGCGTTTTAATACGTGATTAGTGCGATGTAATGTTGCCGCCGACGTATTTACACGACCGATACGTCCTTAACTTGTCGTTTGGGACTATTTTTGACTCAATTACAGACCAATAAATGCTGTATTTGTGGGGTGAGATGTTCCGTTTCATCGCACGCGTTGAGTAATTCTCTCCTAAAAGCTCCCTGTCTCGGGTTAATTGGTTATTTGTTTTGTCATCAAATTAATGTGGTAATTTTAGGAAAGGGTAATGAGTTGCTTCATGATTTAGATTATAAGAATGTTTCTGTAGTTACTTCATTGGGTAAATATAAACAGTCTTCTGAAATAATGGAAATAAATTACTTTATACCATTCCCACTCTAAAAAGCTTATTTTATTCACTGAAAACAGTGAATAAAAAGGCCTTTTAATCACTGTTTTGGTGTTTGAATTTAGAACACACCAATATATTCGACCTACATCTCAATGCTTATACATCTTCCTTGCTCAAATAATAGTCGACATACAAACTCTTTGTGCAAGTAGCTCCTCGAGATTTGATTGGTCGATATTTGAGACAAGGAGTTAAGCATTAGAAAAAAACTGTATAGTGTTCTTTGCTGCGATTATAGAAAAAAAATATAATAATAATATATAAATTACTCATATTTTTAATACATTTTAATACATTTAACCTTCTTTTTTTCCTTAAATGTCTATTTTCCCTTAAATTATTTCTTTTTCTCGTAGTCATGGTATAAAGTATAGTATGCAACTCTTGAATAAAACGGATTTATATCGAGGGCCATGAATCACCACTCTCTGCGGTCGTGATTCAGTCGTTAGAATCCTTCAGTTACTCGTGATTCATCTATGGCCCTCGCTTTAAATCCGTCCTTTATTCACTAGTTGCATAATATACTATTGTGTAACGCATCACAAATGTCCAAGAGCCGAGGTCATCGCTCGTCACTCAAATATTTGCCCTGGCTAGAGATCAAACCTGGAACCACGCGTTTCGAAGGTACGTTTTACAAAATTAGGTACCTTCTTATAAAAGAGTAAGTTAAGTACCTAGTTACATATTTCAACAAGTACAACTTGATAAATTTAATTCCGACTTCCATTCTATTCAGTTATGAGTGTAACTCAAAAACTACTGGCCCTGATTTGATTAAATTTAAATGGCATCACACGGAAAGCACCAGCTTTCAAACAAGAATTTTGAGAATCGGTTCACCCAATCGAAAGTTTTGGGGTAACAAACATTAAAAAAAATACGTATGAATTGAGTACCTCCTCCTTTTTGGAAGTCGTTAGAAAATAGGTAGGTGTTAAATAAGATTGACCTGTAGTACGAGTATCTATACCTACTTTACAGTATCACGGTTTTCAATAACCTATCGTCGGTTTACCCTACTAGAGATAAATATTTGACACTATTTGTATGGACGTTATGTCAAATTTCTATCGGTAGTAAGGAAAACTGTGGATAGATAGAATATTGAAAACGGCCGTTAGCCCCTTCGTATGTCAGAGATATTTAGTTTGCGACAATTGGTCTAATCTTTATATTAATCGAATTCTTATCTAGTGGTACATCAGAATATTATATAAGATTAAAGAAATTGTAGATTAACACCTAAGTAGATACTTAAGTCGTAGATTTGTCTCAATCGAACATATTTCAATAAATCGGATTTTATTATGTACTTACTAAATAAACTTTAAATTGACACATCCTAGATCATACGCCACTTCTAGTAACAATATAGTAGTACCTAGGTAGTAGTAGTATATAGTATACAATAGTAGTAGTAGTACCGTATTATTATTAGGAGTTCCACACGGACCTACCGAAACTATTGTACCGTTTATAAAAAGATAGTAGGTACTATACTAAACAGTAGTCAGCTTTTGTAATTATTGTCCAACCGTAAAACATCTAGCCATCCATCATGGCGGTCTAAATGCTATTTTGACAGCTGTCAAATTAATGTCAAGATGGCCACCGGCCTGTTTGAGTTTATCCATTTGTGGTAACAATGGGTAAGGGTTAATGGCGTTTTATGGATTGATACGGCTTTTAAAATGGAGAATCTTTCTCTAGATTGTATACTATTGTAAATCTATATATATAGGGTGTTTGGTAGAGGGACCGACAAACCAAATGAGCGTGTTCGGGGGACCACTTGGAGAATACAAGTTGGCCAAAAAAAATCTCCGACCCCCCCAATATGTTTAACTTTTTTTTGTGATTTTTCCCTTTTTCTCCGAAATTGTACCTATTGACCACCATAACATGTGTAAAATTTGTAAAAACTAAAAACATCCGGTCTAAAACATACTTTACAAATGTTATGGTTGTAAATAGGTACAATATTGGAGAAAACAAGAAAATTCACAAAAAAAAGTAAAAAAAAAATTGGGGTGTTGGGGATTTTTTTGGCCAACTTGTATTCTCCAAGTGGGCCCCCGAACACGCTCATTTGGTTTGTCGGTCCCTCTACCAAACATCCTGTATAAAAGCACTCACTCACTCATCACGAAATCTCAGAAACTACAAGTTTAAAATTTTGCATGCGGGTTTTTTTAGGCCGTAGGTGCTCACTAAGACGGGATTTTATGAAATTCAACCCCTAAGGGTTTTCTTTGGGGTTGATAGTTTGTATGAAACTTCGTTACTGCGAGTGCTAAAAGTTTAAAATTTTGCATGGGGGTCTTTTTAGGCCGTAGGTGCTCACTAAGACGGGATTTTATGAAATTCAACCCCTAAGGGTTTTTTTGGGGTTGATAGTTTGTATGAACTTCGTTATTGTGAGTGCTAAAAGTTTAAAATTTTGCATGCGGGTCTTTTTAGGCCGTAGGTGCTCACTAAGACGGGTTCATTTTAGGACGTAGGTGCTCACTAAGTCGGGATTTTATGTAATTCAACCCCTTATTGAAATCTGACCCATTGAAGTCTGTAATTACCGTAACCCGCGAGGCACGCGAGCGAAGCCGCTGGCGGGTTAGCTAGTTACATATATTAAGTAATGATTGATATTTACACTCATAAGATCATACAGTCAGACAGTCATACAAACTAGCATAAATCAATATTTATGCTAGTCCTTGAAGCTCTGGGTATAAGACACGTATCTCTGTTAAAGTCTGGTTCAAACCCTCTGGTCCCTTTGACTGTTAAAATATATAAAACATTACCGGTACAATTACATTACATTAAAAATGGCTAGGTACATATTTACAATAACCTTATAATAGCTACCTACCTACTGTTGACGAAATGCTTCTAAATGAATAAAGATCGGCCCACTCCGCACAATGTTGCCATACCCCAGTTCCCAATGTTATCCGAGATTTGCCTATTAATAAGTTTAAAATTACTATTAAACCTAAACTCTGTCAAAAAGGTTATTACAAAATTTCGGATTACTTGGAGGATAAAACAGCTTGGGACTGATCGCTCCAGGATCTATCTACTCGTGTACTAAGATGTCAAAGTGTAGCGTGTTTTGCCCTACTGATACCATTATTATGTTCTCTTTTGTAAGGCAACACACTGGAGCCAATATTTGTAGTACCTAAGTAAAAACATTGTAAAAACATCTATATAAAAAGAATGGCCCCGAGTTTCTTGCCGTTTCTTCTCGGTAGGCTCTATATATTTTGGAACGCGGCGGTAGTCTTTAAAGTACATTATAATGAAAAATTGACGTTCATAAGTGCGTCTTTGATGCCTAAATTGAATAAATGATTATTGACTTTGACTTTGACCATACACTATTAGGATTTCAGTTTTTTATTCCAAATTATTAATTTTCCAAGTTCTAATATTGTCCACATTATTATTTTTCATAAATCGATTTATTTCACATAATCGATTTTCTGCATTATTTTATTTACTTACACGTTTTTAATTGTACGTATTCGTAATACTCCTATACTTATTGTTTTCCATAGGAAGTGCAATTGTGATAAAAAAAAATCATCAACGCTCTTTTGGTTTATTTTTTTTAAAACTCATGGTGGAAAACGTTAACGCTCAAGCAAGCAGCCCATGAAAGTCCATATCTGAATAAGATAGAAAACCAGCCAAAAAACACTGCAATTTGTTAAATATACGCAATAAATCAAACAGCAAACATTTAAACAGTTCCTACCTAGTTTTTTTTACGCAAAATAGTGTTCGTTTCCTTACCATTTTATCGATGTTTACATTATAAACCATAGACAAACATTTCTTTTCTACGCACCCACTTGAGTGCACACAAAAAAATGACATTAGAAGAGCATAGAGAGTTAACACGTCTATGGGTAAACTACTATGGGGATATCCGATAACTCATCCAGTCGGAAAGGTATATTTCGTATTAGTAAATCTATTAGACTCGTAATAGAAAAAAGGTGTTTAAACCTTCGTTTTATATCCACATGTTAAACCTAGGACGGTGCTAAATATTTTCATATATCTAATGATTAATTTTTATATTTCATACTATTTGTAGTCGGGTTATTGTAATTTCTTGTTACACCTTATGAGGTGTAACAAGAAATCGAACTAAAAGTTACAATAACCCGAATACGGAACATAATAAATGCGCACATTTTAGGCTTAGCCAAAGTTGGCTAATTATGTACCCAGTGATACTCGCATTATCAAAACGAATCTAATGACGTATAATTTATCAAAATTGGTTGAGCCGTTGTTTAGTTACGAGCGAACATAAACGGACATACATACGTATATACATACCTACGGGTCAAATACATAACCCTCCTTTTGGTGTTCGCAATCGGGGAGATCATTTGGGAGCTGGTAAAGACATATGACTAAATATGCTAAATTATCTACCAGCTCACACTAATATAAACGCAAAAGTTTGTGAGTGTGTTTGTAACTTTGTAGATTCTTCACGCTAAAACAGCTGGACCGATTTGGATGAAATATGGTATGGAGTTAAATGAAGTGCTGAATTAACACATAGGATACCTTTTATCATCATCATCATCATCATCATCATCCATCAGCACGGAGGTGAAACAGCGGAGCGCAATAAGTTATTTATTTCTAATTTTATTTAATGCGAAATTTCCTATTTTACTAAAATAAATGCACTGTAGCAACAATAACTTACATTAAAACTTACATTTGCACTTATGAGTTCTTAAATGTAAAAGTTCTCCAAAAAGACACAAAGTTACAGCTGAAAATCTACCTTATACTTTTTAATCCATGTCTTCTGCTACCCATAAGCGCCCGAGTGATTCACCATACCACCCAACGAGAACGATCTATTCCCATCTCCCTCTTCAGTATAGCTGCGTCTCGCTCGTCTTAGCTTTTTTATCCTCATTGAGAGTTTGCTGTCAAAATAAGGATTATAAAAGAGTTTGGATCGGATTATGCAATTCGAGAAATCCTGTTTTACGTTCGTAAACAAATGCCATTCGGAAGTTGTACGTGAGATTTTGCAAATTTAAAGTAAATAAATAAATATTGGGATAAATGCTATATTATAATGAGAGGTCCTCAAGGTGTTATGATCCTTGCTTGCTCTTATACACACTGATTTTATTATTGTTCATTTATTTTGTACTTATTTTCATAAGAAAGCAACGAACTTACTGTTTATTTCTAGTTTCTTTTTGTTAAATATTGCTGATTAGCTAGGGTTTGACCTTTATCATACTTGAAGGCCAATGATTAGGTTGAAGATGTTAGCACACTAGGCCTATAACTGCTGTCAAAGACGGCATATAAACGTTATAGGTGTTTAATTACAGCTTATGATCTAAATTCTTGATTCCACCGCGAAAAAAACACAGATTATAAGAATTAAAATAAACTTGTAATAGATTCCACCAGTGACTTCAAATAGCCTTATTATTGAATTTAACATCATTTAAAACTTAATATTATCTTGAATGAGAACATGCTGCATACAACTATCCAAGTCGGTATTTAAAAAAACAAGCAACAAGACGGTCGGTGAGTGATGACTTAATTTTTAGAACCACCGCGAAGCCGGACATACGGTACAGATGCTGGTGAAACTGGACCGAGACTAGTTTACACTAAGCATAACCAGCATACTATGCTCCCGATGTAGAGTAGGTATGTGAATACATTACCTATATTACACAGACGGGCCAATCGCCTCGGGTTGCCACGTAGGTAGAGTCAAGAATAGGGTTGACAGATTTTCCATAAACGCAATGATGGCGGGAAAAAAACCAACAATGGCTGCAATAGATTCTATTTTTTTTTTATTTTTTATTTTTTAGTTTTTTATGTATAATAGTAGCGGATTTAATTGTTATGTGCTCGTAACGGCGTAGGCAATGTGTACAAAATCTTGTAACGTTGTTTTTGTTTTTTCCTCTTGCACCACCTTAAAACGTTTTAATATGCATCGCTTAACTAGAATGTGAGAGAAGACAGGGACTTTATGACAGGCTTATGCGACTGTAACTTGAATTTGACTACTTGATAATCTTACTTGATGCAACTTTAATTACTTATATCATCGATCGTATATAGATCGATGACTTATATAAGTTGAGGAATGGCAAATGTACAAACATACGAGTCTGCTTATGATGAGGAAATACTATTCTTTCAATTTTTAACTATTGTGTGCTTCTTGTAAACGTTATTTCCATGTACTTGGAACTTTCAGGTACATTGGACCACGAATGTTTTGTCTCTTTTACTTATGTCAAAATTCAAATGCTGCTATCACTTTCTCAATTTCAGCTGCTAGCAGTATTGTATACTCGTGCCAGTTTCTCCTGCGCTAGACTTTTGACCATCAACGTTTTTGTCTCTTTTGCCCATGTCAAGATTCAAATGCTGCTATCCTTTTCTCAATTTCAACTGCCACTCGTGCTAGTTTGTCCTGCAGAGGTACAGTCCTGTTATTCAATACAGATGACATACGAGACTGGCTCAGAGTCTGTATTAGCTTACTGATTAATTCTACTGTCGCCTCTACGACTGATGACCTTTATAGGCACCATTTTTAAATTCCTGATTCTGTTGGATGAGCGTAGCTAGGAGTGTAATTTTGGTGTTATTTGAAAAGAGAATTATCTACGTAGATTTGTATTTGTTAGATATAGGTATTTGGCTGGCAGGAATATTTTACATTTTTCATGTTTTAAGAAAACTTTTTGGGCTAGTTATCACTCTGCAATATATATTATTTTGACATACGAGTCCCTAAAAAGTTTGGCAGTTCCTACCTCTGTCGTGTAAGAAGTCTTTACAGTTTGGGTATAATTATATTGGATCGTTAGAAGTCTGGTGGACAATCCTTAAGGCTCACCGACCATATACTTAGTCTACTCCTCCAAACAGTTTATTAAACCACCATGGAACGGACATTAGCAGAACTGCAATATGTAGAAGCGCCTTAAGTAAAGTCAGGTCAGACATATTTCTGTTTTTTTTTAATCCTATCCAATAACATATTTAATAATAATCATTAAAATTGGATGATAAAAAGATATTATCTTTTAAGTTAGGGTACATCTTTTTAGATTTTAGATTTTAATCTATACAGAAAAATAAAATTGAAGTGTCTGTTTGTAATTCCAAAATTACAGCTTTTCACTAAACGCTGAAAGTATATACATACGGTACTAAAAAAACAGTTTTTTTCTGTCTGTTCCAACTTATCACTGAAACCACTGGACCGATTTAAACTGGACTTTCACTGGAACATGACTGATGTTATAAGGAGTAACTTATGCTTCTTTTTTTTTCTACCGACTTCCAAAAAGGAGGAAGTACTCAATTCGACTGTTTTTTTTTAATGTTTGTTACCTCATAACTTTCGGTTAACATAGGGTTAACCGATTCTCAAAGTTCTTTTTTTGTTTAAAAGCTGGAGCTTTCCGTGCGATCCCATGAAAATTTTAACAAATTCGGTTTAGTAGATTTTGAATTATACTCAAATAACTGATTTATACCAAAGTACATAATAGAATGGAAGTCGGTATAAAATTTTTCAAATTGCACTTGTTATACTTTCATCATCATTATCATCATCCAGCAGGTGAAACCACGGGGCACAGCTAGTAAAATATATACGTGTCGCATCGACTTCAAAACCTTCTAAATTGTATACCTCAGTTAAAAACGACGGTCGATAAGTCACCGTAATCTGTGCGTCTCTTTTTTTAAAGCAAAAAGTTTTGCAACTTAATACCAACAATAGAAACATTAAAATGCGTGTGTAAATTTAAACGTTGGTACTTATCCACCTTCCTACGCCACAATAAAAGCGGGAATTTCATATGTTTATAGTCAATACAAATCCTTTTTATTGAGCAATAGAACATATAATAAAGTGTCAAGAATGGATGGAATAAGGTAAACCACATGTTATTGTGTTAGAAATATATTATTTGCATATTATTTGTGTAATTGTGTTTGAGAGTCCTATTTTTAAAACTTGAAACTAATGTGTGATTTTATGTGTAAGGAGTTTGAACGATGTACAAAACAGTTTTAATTATGTTTTACCAAAAAAAGGAACAGGTTTTAACACAAAAAGTGTGAAATAACTTGTTGAAGTCGCTAAAAAGAAATTTATAATTTGTGTAATTGTGTTTGAGAGCCCTAATTTTAAAACTTGAAATGAATGTTTGATTTTAATTTATTATTTGTGTAATTGTGTTTGAGAGCCCTAATTTTAAAACTTGAAACAAATGTGTGATTTTATGTGTAAGGAGTTTGAATGATGTACAAAACAGTTTTAATTATGTTTTACCAGAAAAAGGAACAGGTTTTAACACAAAAAGTGTAAAATAACTTGTTGAAGCCGCTAAAAAGAAAATTATTATTTGTGTAATTGTGTTTGAGAGCCCTAATTTTAAAACTTGATACAAATGTGTGATTTTATGTGTAAGGAGTTTGAACGATGTACAAAACAGTTTTAATTATGTTTTACCAGAAAAAGAAACAGGTTTTAACACAAAAAGTGTAAAATAACTTGTTGAAGTCGCTAAAAAGAAATTTATAATTTGTGTAATTGTGTTTGAGAGCCCTAATTTTAAAACTTGAAACAAATGTGTGATTTTATGTGTAAGGAGTTTGAACGACGTACAAAACAGTTTTAATTATGTTTTACCAGAAAAAGGAACAGGTTTTAACACAAAAAGTGTAAAATAACTTGTTGAAGTCGCTAAAAAGAAATTTATTATTTGTGTAATTGTGCTTGAGAGCCCTATTTTTAAAACTAAAAACAAATGTGTGATTTTGTGTGTAAGGAGTTTGAACGATGTACAAAACAGTTTTAATTATGTTTTACCAGAAAAAGGAACAGGTTTTAACACAAAAAGTGTAAAATAACTTGTTGAAGTCGCTAAAAAGAAATTTATTATTTGTGTAATTGTGTTTGAGAGCCCTATTTTTAAAACTTTAAACTAATGTGTGATTTTATGTGTAAGGAGTTTGAACGATGTACAAAACAGTTTTAATTGTTTTACCAAAAAATGAACAGGTTTTAACACAAAAAGTGTGAAATAACTTGTTGAAGTCGCTAAAAAGAAATTTATAATTTGTGTAATTGTGTTTGAGAGCCCTATTTTTAAAACTTTAAACTAATGTGTGATTTTATGTGTAAGGAGTTTGAACGATGTACAAAACAGTTTTAATTGTTTTACCAAAAAAGGAACTGGTTTCAACACAAAAAGTGTGAAATAACTTGTTGAAGTCGCTAAAAAGAAATTTATAATTTGTGTAATTGTGTTTGAGAGCCCTATTTTTAAAACTTAAAACAAATGTGTGATTTTGTGTGTAAGGAGTTTGAACGATGTACAAAACAGTTTTAATTATGTTTTACCAGAAAAAGAAACAGGTTTTAACATTTGAAGTCGCTAAAAAGAAATTTATAATTTGTGTAATTGTGTTTGAGAGCCCTAATTTTAAAACTTGAAACAAATGTGTGATTTTATGTGTAAGGAGTTTGAACGACGTACAAAACAGTTTTAATTATGTTTTACCAGAAAAAGGAACAGGTTTTAACACAAAAAGTGTAAAATAACTTGTTGAAGTCGCTAAAAAGAAATTTATTATTTGTGTAATTGTGCTTGAGAGCCCTATTTTTAAAACTAAAAACAAATGTGTGATTTTGTGTGTAAGGAGTTTGAACGATGTACAAAACAGTTTTAATTATGTTTTACCAGAAAAAGGAACAGGTTTTAACACAAAAAGTGTGAAATAACTTGTTGAAGTCGGTAATAAGAAAAGTATTATTTATGTAATTGTGTTTTTGAGAGCTCTTTTAAAATAAATGTGTGATTTATTTTATGTGTAAGCACTTTTATCTTTAATATTATGTACAAAACAGTATTAATTATGTTTTACCAGAAAATTGAACCGGTTTCAACACAAAAAGTGTGAAATAACTTAGAAGTCGCTAAAAAGAAATTTATTATTTGTGTAATTGTGTTTGAGAGCCCTATTTTAAAACAAATGTGTGACTTTATGTGTCAAAAAGTTTGAACGATGTACAAAACAGTTTTAATTATGTTTTTCCAGAAAAAGGAACCGGTTTCAACACAAAAAGTGTGAAATAACTTGTTGAAGTCAGTACCATGACAATTCAAAAGTACCTATGATCACAATATTGTGCGTGCGTACCGACTTCGACAAGTTGTTTCAAAATTTTATTTTTGGTATTGAAGGCGGTTCCATTTTATGGTAAAGAAAAATTTTCTTACCTTTTTAGTGACCCTTGCTACTTCCAGGATCGATTGTCATTGACCATCAATTACGATATCAACAAGATAGGCGAAGCACTTGGGTTTTAACTCTAAAACCGCTTGATCGAATAGATGAAATTTAAATGATTTTTTTTATGGTTTCGTAGAGGTGGTCCACCTCTACGAAACCATAAAAAAATCTTCTAAATCGGTTAACAAACAACGAAGTTATCCGCGACACACATAAAAAAATATATACGGTGAATTGAGAAACCTCCTCCTTTTTTGAAATCGGTTAAAAACAGTTAAAAAAACTGTGTTAACTTAAACTACGTTAAAAATCAAACTAATTGAAATATAAAGCAATTTTTTAATTGTATTTTTATTTAAAAAAACAAGTAATATTTCTATCAACTTTTGATTGTAACTGAGATACATAGCCCAGCCGTCCAACAACAAAATGTGGCATGTTTAGTTAAAATTTAGCTAAACATGCCACAATTTGTTGTTATAAGTTTTAAAATGTTGTAGGTAGGTACTTACTTTACATTGAATTTAATTGCAAATAATTATTATACTTACCAATTAAATTAATGTGACTATAATCGCAATACAGCGTGGTTCTACATAATTACAGCAAAATATAATGCTGTACCAAAATGGAACAATCGAAAGCTCAAGAACACGTAGGTGTGACTAACGCGGGCGGAATGTTTTCATTTTGCGCGTTCGTTCCTATAGACCGAGAGGTGTTCTACAATTTTACAAAGGTGAATTGTAAAAATATAATTTGAGACAAATCCAATCAACGTGACATACAAGTAACAAACAACTATAATAATAATGCTAATAAACAAACGCTTATATTATTAATAAAAATATATTTATTTCCCCCTCACAAAAGGTTGGTAAAAACAATTTAACATGATTATAGTTTTGGAAAAGAGTAACAAAATATAATGTAATTATGTGAGGGAGCTGGTGCCTGAAATAGGGTTTTTTTTTATAAAATACCTATGTCACAGGATATCAGGTCTCCTACCACGGATAGAATATCCTTTAGCACACACCCGTAGTAAACTTGTCACCGGCTGTATCTCATGAACTGTGATAGTTAGACAGTTGACATTTTCACAGATGATGTTTTTCTTTTGCCGCTATATCAACAAATACTACAAAAACATAATAAAACAAATTTTTAAGGGCTGCCATACCCGTGACTTTTTTCCTCGATTTTGATAACGGCAACAAGTTGACGATTGAAATATTTACAGAATATTTAGTTAGACTTTAAAAATAAATACTAAAATACAATAAGTATTTTTTCCCCTACAACAAAACTATTTTTTTTAAATTGTTATATCGGTCTTATTAAAAATAAGAGGTAGAAACTTTAAATATTTAGTGTAGATAATGTTACGATACCTTCGTACGCGAGTCCAACTTGTAATTGACCGGGTTTTTATACTAAAAGAGTAAAACGAGACCCTGTTACTAAGACTCCACTGTCAGTCCGTCTCTGTTTGTCCGTCTGACACCAGGCTGTATCTCATGAACGGTGATAGTTAGACAGTTGAAATTTTCACAGATAATGTAAAAATAAATTTCTGTTGCCGCTATAACAACAAATACTAAAAACCGACCAAGTGCGAGTCAGACTCGCGCACGAAGGTCATGTCATTAAATTCGTCTTGATGGCGCGAGTGTCACTGAGGATATAATGATTAAAAAATGGCAGATTTTATGCGTTTTAATATGCGGGCCATTAAAGTTCTAGATTGTACATCTTCCGTAAACTGAGCGCAAGCTCTATCACTATAAAACCTTCTATAATTGCTTAATTACGATTCACCCCGGTAGTTATTCGATGATTCAATATTCTTAATTCGTGGTTATATTAATCGAATTCGGACCAAAATGATTTTACTTTTGCCTTTATTTTTGAACATAACTTCATTTGAATAATTATTCTCGCCGCATGTTACGTATGTAAGGAAGCGATTAAGTTTATGATACTTTCGCAATTTTGTGAATAAAACTACTAACTACGGTTAGTGCTTACTAGAAGTACGTAGTAGAGCAGTAAGTACAATGTACAGAACGCTTGGTCGCAATAGACTGGCCGGTTGGTGCAGTAAGTAGCTGGCATTCAGAGCCGCAGGTCGCGGGTTCGATCCTCGGACAGGCCATTTTGTGTCATGAACATGTATGTTCGAGCTGTGTCTCTGTGTGTGTATGTATATTAGTATGTATATCAGTCATCGGGTTACCATAGTACAGGCTCTGCCTAGTTTGGAACCTGAACACCGCGTGTGCATGAACATGTCTGTTTGAGCTGTGTCTGTGTGTGTATATGTATATAAGTATGTATATCAGTCATCAGGTTACCATAGTACAGGCTCTGCCTAGTTTGGGACCTGAACACCGCGTGTGCATGAACATGTCTGTTTGAGCTGTGTCTGGGTGTGTATATGTATATAAGTATGTATATCAGTCATCAGGTTACCGTAGTACAGGCTCTGCCTAGATTGGGACCTTAACACCGCGTGTGCATGAACATGTCTGTTTGAGCTGCGTCTGGGTGTGTATATGTATATAAGTATGTATATCAGTCATCAGGTTACCATAGTACAGGCTCTGCCTAGTTTGGAACCTGAACACCGCGTGTGCATGAACATGTCTGTTTGAGCTGCGTCTGGGTGTGTATATGTATATAAGTATGTATATCAGTCATCAGGTTACCATAGTACAGGCTCTGCCTAGTTTGGAACCTGAACACCGCGTGTGCATGAACATGTCTGTTTGAGCTGCGTCTGGGTGTGTATATGTATATAAGTATGTATATCAGTCATCAGGTTACCATAGTACAGGCTCTGCCTAGTTTGGAACCTGAACACCGCGTGTGCATGAACATGTCTGTTTGAGCTGTGTCTGGGTGTGTATATGTATATAAGTATGTATATCAGTCATCAGGTTACCGTAGTACAGGCTCTGCCTAGTTTGGAACCTGAACACCGCGTGTGCATGAACATGTCTGTTTGAGCTGTGTCTGGGTGTGTATATGTATATAAGTATGTATATCAGTCATCAGGTTACCGTAGTACAGGCTCTGCCTAGATTGGGACCTGAACACCGCGTGTGCATGAACATGTCTGTTTGAGCTGCGTCTGGGTGTGTATATGTATATAAGTATGTATATCAGGCATCGGGTTACCGTAGTACAGGCTCTGCCTAGTTTGGGACCTGAACGCCGCGTGTGCATGAACATGTCTGTTTGAGCTGTGTCTGGGTGTGTATATGTATATAAGTATGTATATCAGTCATCAGGTTACCGTAGTACAGGCTCTGCCTAGATTGGGACCTGAACACCGCGTGTGCATGAACATGTCTGTTTGAGCTGCGTCTGGGTGTGTATATGTATATAAGTATGTATATCAGTCATCAGGTTACCGTAGTACAGGCTCTGCCTAGATTGGGACCTGAACACCGCGTGTGCATGAACATGTCTGTTTGAGCTGCGTCTGGGTGTGTATATGTATATAAGTATGTATATCAGGCATCGGGTTACCGTAGTACAGGCTCTGCCTAGATTGGGACCTGAACACCGCGTGTGCATGAACATGTCTGTTTGAGCTGTGTCTGGGTGTGTATATGTATATAAGTATGTATATCAGGCATCGGGTTACCGTAGTACAGGCTCTGCCTAGTTTGGGACCTGAACGCCGCGTGTGCATGAACATGTCTGTTTGAGCTGCGTCTGGGTGTGTATATGTATATAAGTATGTATATCAGGCATCGGGTTACCGTAGTACAGGCTCTGCCTAGTTTGGGACCTGAACGCCGCGTGTGCATGAACATGTCTGTTTGAGCTGTGTCTGGGTGTGTATATGTATATAAGTATGTATATCAGTCATCAGGTTACCATAGCATTAGCATACCATAACACCTGGTGGGATGTTGGCTTATATTATTATTATGTATATTCTTGAGCTTCAATACTTTTTAACGCATTCGCCATTCTGACGAGTCTTGGTTTACAATGTACTCGATTCTAAAAGATGTTGAGCGATGATTGATTTTTCGGAGTCATGGCTGTTTAACTGCTCTAATATGTTCGATCAGCAAGAAGAAGAGGAGAGGAACACAAAGAGAGGAAGGAGACGAAGCGGCCTACTCTCTTCCTATCCTCGAAAGAGAGTAGACCGCTTCGTCTGCTCGTAAGCATTCACCCATCAGCGATAATCGTGGATGAAGTGAAGACAGTTCATACGTGATCATGGCGCTTGCAACAGGCAAGAAATATCGGAAAATTCAACAAAAAGTAAATGCATAGAGATACAAATGTGGATATTAAACAATTCTGGGTTGTTAATAATATATTATCTTTAGATGTATAAGAGATGACATAAAAATAATCAGCACCAAACACCGAATAGACATGCAGACAGACAGACAAAAAGACACGAAAACCAACGGAAGACGTCTCAATTAGTTCATACAGGGTCAATCTGTAAATAACCACATAAAATCCACACGACTATAATTCTTATAGCCTAAGCAGTAGAGTTTAAAACTAAAACTGATCTATTCTAATAAGAAATTCCAAGAAAATTAGTTACAGTTAAAAACCATCCTTTGCTTGTAACAAATAAGGTGTCAATTCTATTGTATTTAATCTTGGATATATCTGCAGAATAGTATCAAGTGAATTCAGATCTTATATAACATTGCATAAGGTAGGTTTTAGTACGATGTGTTTTGTTTGAGATGGGATGGTGGACCAGTCAAGCTTGAAAATGTTTTGGTGACATGAGCAAGCAAGACAGACTAAGAAAATGAATGGAGAAGGTAACATGCGTATGACAGTAAAATATAAAAAAAATAACCATTGAAATTGCTAAAGGGTTCGAATGAATCTAACCCTGTTTATACAAATGGAAATATAATAATAATTATCGTCTGTAAACCGATTTTGTATAATCTATAATTTTACGTGATAACGTTATACGACAATCAGAACGCTCAGGCTGATCGTGTTTCTCTATCGTTTGTTCCGCGCTCTCGCTTGCACGCTCGGCTTAGATGGAACGTGACAATGAGTCAAACTTTTTCGTGTGAGCCGGCATTCATCGATTTATAAGACGTTATCACGTCAAACAATATTGGTGGTCAAGAAAACGTCAACAATCACGTATCACCATCCTTTTTTTTATTACAGTGCGTGATTAAACGCTTCGCAATTTCACTTCTGCCATGTGAGTGATGCATTAAAATATTGATTAAAAATAACACTGAAATTTATAGAGAGAAAACTCACATCCTCGGACGGGATTCAAACCCGCGTCTTCTGACTCTCCGTGTCAGACGCCATTGACCAACTTGCCACTGAGGTTCGGGTCCAAGCATCGAATATTAACTCTCTATCTGACTTTAACCGTTTTACGGGGACGGAGGGACATCTATTGAAGAGTTTTAACAATACTATCCAACCGAAAGAAGCATTATTTAGAAATACTTAAACTTTCGTATTGAATCACAAGCAACCCTTGAAATTTGTATAGTTTAATAAACATTATCATTAAATTAACATCATAAACAAACTATATTCAATTTTTCCGGATTAGAAGGAACGTAACTTTCGAAAGTATCAGACATTTCTAAATTCTAACATTAGACTTTGACGGTTCCACTCATGCGTTAGGTATAGTCAAGTATCTCGACCGATTTCATGAATTTCCGAGTCACTTCTTCATAGAGTACTCACGAACTCGGCTGTTTTTCGCCTGTGATTTTGTTCTCGACAACTATTAATCCTTCCTATACCGCGATAATTAAAACAATAGATTTGTGAATGCATCTAACGAATAT
Source organism: Selenia dentaria (assembly GCA_917880725.1). Lineage (NCBI taxonomy): Eukaryota > Metazoa > Arthropoda > Insecta > Lepidoptera > Geometridae > Selenia > Selenia dentaria. Next base: position 3,938,812 of record OU862902.1, read on the forward strand.
TTACGTCTCTGGGACGCAAAGGGTTAAGGCATTTAAATGTTTTGGCATTTGACTTAGGAAACTCTTAAGATTAGTGAAAACGGGCATAATTCTACTGTGTTCACCACCTTCACTACTATACTATCAATAAACAAATTTAAAACAAAAGAACACCGACCCTAGACTCTAGACACTGAGCTTAATGGACGATACGAAATTTGTTTCAGCCTTTGTTTGAACTCGGGACTCTATTTAGTTCGTGTTTTATAATAATAAGGTTTTAAACTATCTCCTAAAAGCTTATCTAACTACTATGAAACTCATATTGGCAGCATTGCAATAGCGCCAATAACAAAAGTCGACACCAAAAAACACTGGGCCGAGCACGAAAATCTGCTTAAGGCGCGGTCCAATCCTAATTTTAAAAACAATTTATGAAGCTTTACTTATGGTTGAGAATTGCTTATCAGATTGGACGATGTAATGGCAAGATGCAATTGAATACGTGCTAATACTTTTTATATTTATTTCGTACAATCAAATGATTCAATTTTAATGATAAAGGACTCCATAGTTCACTAGTAAATTTCATTGGGAATTCGAATATGATACATTCATTGAAATTTAATTGCCCATAATTAAATAAAAATGCTTCTCCCCGCGAAGCACGTAAGAAAATAATATATATATATATATATTATTAGGGAATGTTGCCGATTTTGTATTATCGAGCCAAGTTTGCTCAATCGTGTATTAGCTCCCATACTTCATAAGAACGTATATTCAATTTACACTACGTTTTTTTTCGAACTTCCGTTATTAGGTTTAAGCGTCAAAAAACTAAGTTTTCGCGAAGTCGAATCATGAAATTTGGTCGTAATCTACACTCATTTCGCCTTAAGTGTAACGTTATCGTATCGTTTACTTATTCAGTACAAACTATGAGTTATCTGTGCCACTATTGTACTAGATAAATGACAGTTTGTACTAAATACGTTAACGATGCGATCTCGTTACACTTAAACAGATTTTCGTGCTCGGCCCCTTTCCGAAAACTTTTACAAAGTAGCATCTCCATAAAACCCTGTCCACTACTGGGTGGGCGACCACCCATAGTCGCCTTGCATCTGTTTGTGCCCGTTCAAATTAGGCGAGCGCAATCCTAATTCCGTATGGACAACATTTACACACACGCTGTACTAACACACAGGCATACGTACACACTTGCATATCACCTACCTTCACTTTTCAAGAAACTGTTTATTCTCAAATTTCCCCTACGATTCTTAAGACTTCTTAAGTTAGCTCAGTGCACGCGACCATTGGACTAAGCACAAATTCGAATCGTTGAAACTATGAGTTCTCTGTGGGTCTAGCACGAATAACTGCGTAAGTGTAACGTAACGTGTCGTTCACGTGAAACCGTGCGATTCTCTAAGAGCAAACATCGTTGCATATTTGACAATGACGAGATGACAAGAAACGTTGGAAAGACAACCTTATGTACAAGGGCGATATCTCATATAGTATTTGACATCGGTGAGCTCGTCGACGAGCGCATCGATGAATCATTAGAGAATCTCACGGCTGTACATACTGTCATGTATCTAGGGCAACTGTGACACAGATAACTCATAGTTTGTACGCCGAAGCGTGCCGTGTTGACGTACATACGAATACTTGTTCGCAAATTGTTTGTGGCATAGTTGGTACTAGTTATATGCAATGATGTTATATAATTATAATACTTTGTGGTACTTTAACGTAAAGGCCTATTCAGACCTGAGCGTTATTCGCTACCGCTGTGGGTAGCGAAAAATACCACGCGGTACTCGATGGGTAAATAGTATGAAGTTCCATAAATGCAGCGAAACTTGTACTGTCTAGTGAGGTGGTATTTTCTCTTGTTAGGCGAAACTAGTTCCGCCGGGCGACGCGGGAGCAAGTAGCGAGAGCGACATGCTTCCTGCCTCGCTAACCGTTGCCAACGGATGTCTCTACCGCGCGCGGTAGCGATATCCGCTTTGGTGTGAACAGTGAAATTAACGCATAAACTTTCGGATTTCTCTATCGCTCGCGGTAGCGAATTACGCCCAGGTCCGAATAGGCCTTTAAGCGTACCTAAATACATTTTCGTGCTTGGCCCACCTGCCTTTGTAGCGAGGGGGCTAAATAGAATAAAACATTTTTATAATTCAAATGTCAAATTGGTTACAATTATACTGGTTGATCAATTTGATGATTAAGCTCCATGGAATGCATAACGAGGGGAGACTTTAATAGAATGTGGTGCTATATAACTATTTTAAATATAGACTACATACTTAAAAAAAAAACGGCCAAGTGCGAGTCGAACTCGCGCACCACCACCGGGTTCCGTACCATTATCTATAAAAACGAGCAATAAACTTTTTTGTTTGTTTGTTGTTTTAAAAAGAAATTGTGTTTGTTGTTATAGCGGCAACATAATTACATCATATTGTTTTTGTGTATTTTTATTGTTTTATTATTTCAGAGATACTATTTATACGCATAGATATCTACTATATATCTTACCTATCAAATTTTGTTTCCTTGTTTTAGATTATTTGGGTTATAGTTTGTTTAAATTGGCTTATTGTTAAATCTACTTATCTGGGGAAGACACTGACTGCTGCAACACAGCTTACGCAAAAGCAGCAGGCAGGACAACCTATATTTATATGTACGATGTCTAAGAACAATAAATGTATTTGACTTGACTTCTTTGTTAATGGCGTGTCTGCTTATTGCAATTCTGCCAGTGTCTGTTCCATGGTAGTTTCATAAACTTTTGGAGGTTGTATCTAAGCGTATGATCGGTGAGTCAAAGGGAGAGTCCACCAGACTTCATAACATCCAATATGATTATACTAAAACAAAAAAAGGGGGGGGGGGGGGGGGGAAGGGAAGACAACACAAGTTAGTACCAAACTATGTTAGATTACAATTTAAAACTATATACAAATTTACAGTGATATGAGTTGGTAATTAGAATTTCATATTATTTGTACATATAAATTTACGTAAAATATTAAAAATTAGTGGGAAAAAGGAAAGTGACAAAATACATTGGACGCTAGGAGGGAGGATATCATATAGGGAGTAAAGTATTTGTATTATCTGTGAAAAGTTCAACTGTCTACACGGTTCATGAGATACAACTTGGTGACAGACAGACAGGCGACGGACAGCGGACTCTTAGTAATCTGGTCCCGTTTTACCCTTTTGGTATAGAATCCTAAAAAAAAAACGATTTTATGTAACTAACTAGCTTCGCGCCGTGGTTTTGTCCGCGTGGTGACGGAGGATGATGATGATGAAAAGTATCCTGTTTCTCCGGGATATATACTATAAGTTCATGTTCATTCAAATGTTCATTACAATCCGTTCATCCGTTTAGGCGTGATAAGGAAAAGTGAACAGAAAAAGTGACAGAGACAAGCATTTTTAAAAGTATGGTTATGGATTCATCATTACCTCAGCCGTAGGACGTCCACTACTGAACATATGCCTCCCCCACAAATTTTCAAAGGGACCACTTGATAGTTGCATCAGACGTCCTCCTGCGAATTTTATCGAACTACGCTGCGCTTGCCAGTTCATGGTCTCCAGAACCTTCCAGCCCCATCGGCCATCTGTTCTGCGTGCTATGTGGCCTACCTACTGCCACTTCAACTGGCTAATCTTCTGAGCTATGTCGGTGACTTTCGTTCTTCTACGGATCTCCTCATTTCTGATTCGATCACGTAGAGAAACCCCGCGCATAGCCCTCTCCATAGCTCGTTGTGCGATTTTGAGCGTAGTTATCAGGCCCATATGAAGATGTGGATTATTAATATCTAATTCTAGCAGCAACAATTCAACAGTATCCGATCCCGGCCAGGGTTTGAACCTGCGACCCCTAGCTACGAAGCCAGGGTCAATACCACTTAAGCTAACAAAGCCGTCATAAGGGATCCCTTTTCCTTTTGTGCCATGGTACCCTAAAAACAAAACTTCTTATACCAATAAACAATTAATAAAAAGGTCCTAATTAAATTGAAAACAACACTTTTATCGTTCAATTTATCGTAAATATAACCGCCTCTGGCATACCATACATACCGTTCCGAATTGCACTTTAATTACGTAATTAAATTATATATAAATGTAGAAATTAATCGTTGAATTACAACCACCTGGATTCTTTGATCTCCTAGTACCGACAGCGTATATGGAAATTAGTTGAGCCCAACGGTTTCACTTGAGGTGATGATGATGATATGATGATGATGATGAAAAGTATGCTATGTTCTTCCCCGAGATATGAAAACTTGAACAACACAAAAACATAAAAAATTAAAGGTAGCTGCGCCCCGCGGTTTCACCTGCGTGGTGTTGGATGATGATGATGATGACGATGAAAGTAGTCTATGCCCTCCCCCAAATATGACAAATAGATATACAAAAATATATAGATATGGGTATATATATATATAGAGTATAAAATAATATGTATAAAAGTATGGGTATTAGACTCCAATACGTCCCTAGATTTAGACTGAGTCGAAATGACGTAATATTTTCTTAAGACGCGGTCCAACCCCAATTTTAAAATAATCTACGATGCTTTACGTAAGGTTGAAAATCGCTTGTTAGATTGGACGATGTAATGCGAAAATGCGGTAATTTTGTACGTTTTCTTTATATTTTTTCGATATATACTTACACAATTGAAAAAACTGCTGGTTACTAATTTAGCACTATACGTTGGCTATGTATTACCTAAACAAAAATATAGTGTTATCGCTGAAAATTCTGAGAGTTTGGACGTGAAAGTTTATTTTTGTGGACATACTCAGGATTTTTTTCTGCTGAAAGAGAGTTATATTTATGAATTCTATTCGGTTATTACTCTTTTCATATTCCTTTTTTAACTTTTATATTTTTTTCATAATATACTATTGATTTGTTTCGTTACACTAGGTGTTTAAAAATTCTGCTTTTTCTTTAATCAGGGTACGAGCGCGCCTTAAGGTTAATACAGATTTACTGCTTCAATAGGTCAACTCATTTTTTTTATTTATATTATTATCGTACGGGACAAGCAAGTAATTTATGACGAAATGCATCTGTTCTAGGCAGAGGTAATCACTTAAAATAAGGTGGGTTACGATCTTACACGTTTACTAGTAACACAAGTACAATTTGAAACCGACTTCCATTCTGTTCAGTTATTGGAATTTTACTCAAAAACTACTGGACTGAATTTGATGAGATTTAAATGGGACCACACGAGAAGCACTAGTTTTCAAATAAAAAAGGATTTTGAGAATCGGTTCACCCAGTCGAAAGTTATGAGGTAACAAACATAAAAAAAACAGTTGATTGAGTATCTCCTCTTTTTTTGGAAGTGGGTAGATAAAAAAGTAGAAATGTATTTGTCCCGTCGTATTTTTCAACCGACCTCCAAAAAAAAGGAGGAGGTACTCAATTCGACTTTTTTGTTATGTTTGTTACCACATAGCTTTCGACTGGGTGAACCGATTCTCAAAACTCTTTTTTCTTTTGAAATCTGGTACTTCCCGTGTGGTCCCATTTAAATTTTATCAAATTAGGTCCAATAATTTTTGAGTTATACTCCAACAACTGAATAGAATGGATGTTGGTATAAAAAATTTCAAATTGTACTTGTATATATTTATTTTTTATATTTATATATAACCTCCTCCTTAGTTTGAAGTCGGTTAATAAAGCAGTACACGAGGTAACAAGTAAGTACTTATTAGAAGCACAATGAGCCGGATCGCCGTTGCCCGTGACAAATGAATCAGTTCCGCCGTTCGGATGACGGCTAGCGGTCACAGGGAACAGTGGTCACCAAATAGGATCGCCTAATTACACAATGGCTCTTGCACTATTGCTACAACATGGAAGTAGGGTCAGCAAAAGGTTTCCATATAATTTGACAACAAAAATGTGTTAAATAAATAACGCTAACACTTTTTTTCTCGTCAAAAATACCCCAGTGCCTCAAGACAAGAGTCTTCGACCAATGTGTGTTACCAATGATGACTTATGGCACTGAAACGTGGTCTTTTACTGTGGGCCTCATAAGCGAGCTCAAAGTCCCACAACGAGCTATGGAGAGGGCTGTGCTCGGGGTTCCTCAAGACTCTTGTCTCGAGGCACTGAGGTATTTTTGACGAGAAGACTTCGCGAAGTTTCCGGAACGCTGACCAGCCGAGTTGGATTCGACGATTGACTTCTTTCTCGAAGTTGGACCTGCCTAGTTTGACTGTCTGTCTCAGGTAGATGTACTCGTCAACAACTTCGAGAACTGAGTTCCCAAGTGATATTGGGGTAGGCACAACATGGGCATTAGACATAATTTCGACGTTGGGAAACTCGATGGAGGCCTTCTTGCATTGTACTGAGGTCTTCCATAGATTCTGCCATTACTACAATATCGTCGGCAAACCGCTGGAGAGACTGAAGCATTGCCCACGTCTCGATCGAATCAAATGTCTCATAGTCCACAAACGCTAAACAAAGATTATACTCTTCGATCTTCTGTATAACTTACCGTAGCGTGTGGATGTGGTCTATGGTACTATATATATGGCCTTTTTGGAAATCGGCTTGTTCCGGAGGCTGGACTTCATCAAACCTGCGACTGAGACGGTTCGTTATGACATTAGAAAACAGCTTATTATAAACATGGCTCAAAAGCGAGTGGGCCTGTAATTCTGAAGTAAAGTGTTGTCACCTTTCTTGAAGAACAGCACCACCACGCTTTTGTTCCATGCTTCTGGCGTGTATGGCTAATAATCCCCCATTACTTCTCTCTGTAATCGATCCCTTGTTACAGAGGATCATGGTGGTGAATGGAAAGTCCACACTTGAAGTGAACAATCCGTCTCCACCGCCCTCTGTCCATGGCGTCAAGAATAAAGAAATAGTTTTAAATTAAATAAGACTCTATTTACATATGTATTTTATAATTATTAGAACCACTTTCATTCACTGCATGTAATCGAAGAGCAGTTTGCAATGCGATTTCTTTCTTGGTTTCTTGATATTTTTCATTTAATAAGTATATAGGCTTTGTCTATTGCCCTATTTTATAATGGCATAATACAAATTAACTTACTAGCTACTTATGATGAGGTTTCTTGATATATTTTACCTTTAAGAACTATAATAGTTATGCAATTATAATGGTTCGAGGTACTATTTTATAAAAAAAACATCACAATAGAAATTTAATATGTAAATAGGTTCGCAAGCCCTGGACGCGCCTAAAGGTGCGAGTTGGTAGCCAGCTACATGAAGCCGCAGCAGACGACGTGTCGCAGCGACACTACTGGTTTCTATGTATTTCTATGAAATACCATTCGTAGTTAATGACACGAAGCTAGCGTTGCGTCGTCGAGCGGCAGACGACACTGTCGCCCGATCGCAGATCAGTAGTGCCGCTCGCGGGTACCAATCTACCTAGTAAAACTACTGAAAAGCTTATAAACTATTCCTTTCGTATCGCTTTTCAAATGGTTGATGCCATCTGCAGTTGCCGTCTGCAGTCGGGTTCGAAATCATGACTGCAGCGACATGAAGCGACGACGTGTCGCGACGACATGAAGCGACGACACATGGTCTGCTGCTGCTACGTGTAGACGCCTACCAACTTGCACCTTAACGCTCTATTTGCGAAACAGCCGTTTGCGATTAATCATGACAGAACGCTGATTGCAAATGAAACAATTGACAAACAGTATCGGAATAACTACAGTAACCTTATATACATACCATTAAAACTATTGCCATCCTAATTCACACGCAGAAACCTGTACTATACGCATGTCTATATCCATAAATATCAATAAACATTCAAAAATTCTCATTAAACGATGAGAAAAAATCAACTGTCAAAAAACCAACATGGCGTCTCATTAAAAGCGCGCCAACATAATAAAGCTATTAACGTCCAATTTAATAATTTATTAATTTCTGGCCAGTTAGCGCATTAGCATAAGCGGTATTTTGGCTGTTTGGGAGATTTTTGATCAATTTTCATGAATGATACATACGGGGACAAAGTTTGGCCAAACGTTGGTTCTTTACACTTTGTATAATTGTTTGCCAACTGTGCCATTTTTTTAATATAATATACGACAACATCCACAAACGAGGTTTGGTATGGAGGTAGATGAGGCGCTGGATTAACATCATCATCATCATCCATCACCGCGGTATAACCGCGGGGCGCAGATAATTTATGTTTCATACATATTTCCGGTTTTAACCTGCATTTTCTGTGTTTACTTGTGTCTTACCAAATGCTATGATTGAACGGGAACTAATCAATTTATTAGCAAGTATACATGCGTGTGTGGCCGTTTTTATTCATTGCGTTGACTTAAAAACTACATATCAATAATATTTTTATGTATATGTGCAGTAATGCTTTTTTAACATATATTTGATCATTAACATCTTTAAATAATTTGTAAAGTTAGACTCTCAAATATTTCTTTCTATAAATAGTAATATATAATAGCTTCTGATACAAGTTGACAAAGTATCTCATTCTTTAAGACCGTATGTCACGCTGCAAAAGGAAACGAATGCCGTTAATGAAATATTTGATAATTAAACCGAACCCATCACGTCTCCGCCGAAATAGCAAGTATCTGAACCTAGTTATTTAGATTAATTCTCTTGAATATAATTAGTATTAATGAGTTTATCGACTGTTTAGTGGGTGGTCTTAGTTAGAAAAAAATAATCAAATGTGAAATAAGCATGCCTAACAAAAAATTGTTTATGTAAAATACAAACAAAATTGAATATACATGTCTACATTATAATCACGCTCAATCAATAATATTTTTTATTTACACTCACAACATAACATTCCAAATATGAATTCAAAAAGATTGTATAAACACGTACATTTTTTCGAGCATAGGTAAAATAAAAAAAAACCATTACAGTGAAACATTTTCCTTCGATTTTCAAATAACTGCATCATGAAATAACTTTTACTTTTTATATTATTGGCGCATATGGGCTCATTGACTTGACATGATTGTAGAAAAATAGTGTAATTGTCTATGGATGCGCACTCTGCGCATTCATACGCAATAAGATTCTAAATTTCCCGCCATACCACATATTTTTTCCGTGGCTGTGAGTTTGGAATATATATTTATCTTAAAAAATATGGATAATATGTAATTTATATGTTGTAAAATGAATTGTATAAATCCTGACTGAGTGACCTGACCTAAACCTACAAAGCCAATTTTGTTGATGTCTTTTATGTTATAAGCATCAACTTAGGACAGATAATTGGGATTTTCAGCGCTCAGGTGGTGAATGTCAATCGGTGACGAGGCGAGCAAGTCACCCACGTGATGTTAAGCGCCACTTTTACCCACAACAGTTTAGTTCCTTTAGTTCCAGAATTTTTAACTACAAAAGTTTAAAACCCTGCATGACAATTATAGAATTGTATAGAATAGCGCATAGGCACTCACCGAGATATAACATGTTAAATCTCTTGCCCTGTAATTTCGCTGGAAACATGCCCTTCATCTAAAACGTAAAACAAATACATAAGTTTAAAAAAAATACTAGGTACCTACAGTAAAAATTTGCTACATACGTTTCATAGATAAAAAATCATTAAATACTACGTAGGTATATGCAGTTACCAACCTATGATTGTCTGACAAGCAAAAAAAGTTACTTTTAGCTTATCAAACAATTAGCGTAACAATCTACTAATTCCTTAATAACTTTATACTGATGACAATCGCTGCCTTTTAGCGTCACAATCAACTTTATCAATTAAAAAGCTAACTTTTTGAAACAAGAACAAAAAAATCGAGTCGTTTTATTCCCGCTGAGTCTAAAGGCGGCGCCACCAACGAAGTTAAATAATGAAGACATTTTGCGTTCAGCAATCATGATATCATTACAACAGACTACACGATAAAAAACCTAATAATTAAACGTGGCATTATAAACCTTATCACAGTAGCCAAGAACAGAAAATTAAAAAAGCAATTCAAAAAATTATAAATTCGACACACGATCACAGAAATGCTTGAATTCTTTTTTCGAAAATTGAAATAATTCCAGCCAGTACTTAACACAGAACCATTTAAATCTTTATTTGTTTTAATATAAAACGCATTTTCGAACGCGATCTGTTATCAAATTGTTTTTGTAATTTTGAATTGTATTATATATCGTGTTAAGTTTATTTTTGTTTGTGTTTGTTATTGTTAATTAAAAAAACTTTAAGTAGCAATTAATGGTTGTAGTTTATTTAAGTTAGGCTTTTTTATTGAGCGGTTCGATCAAAGAAGTTCCGATTCGTACGGAAGCTAACTTTGTAAGTTATGGATATGGTTAAGTTCCGGTTGTTTTATTAAAGCCATAAACTTTTTATACGTAGCTAAGATATTTTTTTTAATGATGTGGTCGTTTTGATTTTTACTTCTAATAAAATTACAATAGATGGCGGGAAAAAGCCAAACAATAGCTATTGTTGATTTGGTTTAATTTTCTTAGATTTGTATTTTGCAAATTTTGACGTATGATAAGGATATATTAATATCTAGTTAAGTGTTCATAATGCTACACTAGTGTACAAAATATTAAAACGTTGTTTTCGTATTTTCCTTCGACCCTTTTTTTTTTTGAGGTGGGAAATGCTGTGCACTTCCCTTCCGCCACGGGGGTAACGGAAGGGGGCGTGTGGGGCTCAGACCCACTAAAACCCCCCAGTGAGCAGTCCTCCGCCAAGGTGGGGCGAGACAGGGTCGCGCTGGCAGTCACCATCTCGCCCCAGCGCAGCGGTAGGCCCGGATTGATCTTAAGCGGGCCTCAGCGCCTGTGAAGGGATGACCTTGCTCACCAAGGTCACCCCCTAGACGTGTAGGGCCGTGCAAACCGGCGCAGAGTCCCCAGACTATTCGCCAGTAACCCCACTACGGAGGAGGGAGGAGACGTGCAAACCGTCTCCTCCGTTGCCCCGGTCGTCTGCGCCGGAGCAGGTCAGCTCGGACATCGTTCTCCCTGATCCGCTCCGCGGCCTCCTTCTGCGTCATCACCATTTCGCAGAAGGTGGCCACCGCCTGCCACGATCTATCGCTGCTGAGCATGGAGAACACCACGCTCGGCAGGGAGAGATCTCCGCCTATTTCCGCTGAAAGCGTGTGCCGCTGCGGGCCCCATGCAGCACACACTTCCAGTGTGTGGTGCGCCGAATTTTATGAAATTTAAATGGGAACCACCTCGGATTTATTAACAAAAAAAAGGCATTGTCAAAATCGGGCTACTCTGTAAACAGTTATGAGCACCTCCTTCTTTTTTTGGAAGTCGGTTGAAAATAGTTCAAGCTTTGGTTTAGGGTGTAACTAATTATATTACTATGCAAAAAAGTAGCAAAAGAAAAAATACAACATCGACTGAATATGAAGTAAATTTTGTTTTTAAGACCTATTTTTCAGGTTGGTACCTATCCTTCAGTAAATAAATAAAAACATATTTCTTTTTATTAAGCTTTTTCCCAAAAAATGGAACCGACTTCAACACCAAACATTTTTTTACCCTTTTTAGTGACCCTTGCTACTTACGGGATAGGCGAAACACTTTTCAAATAATGGAGTGAAACTCAAAAAACAGCTTGACTGAATTTGATGAAATTTAAATAGGATACCATCTCGGAAGTATAATCTACCAAATTTTTTTTACAAAATTAAGCTTCACTGTAAAAAGTTATGCGTGATACGTATTGATACGATATGATACGTAAAAATATATGCTTCGACTTGAGCACCTCCTTCTTTTTTTGGAAGTCGGTTGAAAATAGTTCGGGCCGTTAGCATTTCATTGTTTTTAACAGCTTAGAAAAGCTCATTGTTGTGGGTCACGTGGAAGGAAAACGCAGTCGTGGAAGATCTCCTACCAGATGGACTGGCGTCAAAGAGACAATTAAGGCCGCAATACTTGGAGAAACATAGTCCAAAAGGCCGTTCCTGGTGGTCACGAACCTCAGTCATGAGGAAGCGATCAAGGAGAAGAAGAAAGTAAATAACTAAATTCAAAAAAAGTTTCACAAGAACAAGTGCAATTAGAAAAATTTACACCGACTTCCATTCTATTACTTAGGTAAAAATCATTTATTGGAGTGTAACTCAAAAACTACTTAATCGAATTTGATAAAATTAAAATTTTACATGGGACTACACGGGAAGCCGCAGCTTTCAAACAAAAAAAGAATTTTGGAAATCGGTTTACCCATTCAAAAGTTATGAGGAAACAAACATTAAAAAAACAGTCGAATTGAGTACATCCTCCTTTTTGGAAGTCGGTAGTAAAATATAAAATCATAATGAAGCCAATTTGTTACAACCATTTTCAGGTTGGTCAGTCATCCTTCAGAAAATAAATAAAAAATTTCTTTCAATAAAACCAGACTAATAAATTTTATATCTATATTGTGAAGTGAAATACCCCACAAGCAATTCGTGGGTCCAAAGACCACCCACAGGTCACTAATTAAGACATTGCGGGGTAATTACGAGATTTTATCTCGAGACAGAGTTTGCATGTTGTAGCCTGTAGCCTGTAGCCCGCCTTCACGTGACTCATTGTTGATATATGGATGTTGGTAAAGCTTGAGAAAATCTACACTAAAGAGGAAAGATGTGTATTTTTGTATGTAACGAATAACAAATACAATTTGAAAAATTTAATACCGATTTCCATTCTATTCAGTTAAGTCATAGTCAAAGTCAAAATCATTTATTCATATTATTATATATATTTAGGCATCAAAGACGCACTTATGAATGTCAATTTTTTTTTATTATAATGTACTTTAAAGACTACCCCCGCGTTCCAAAATATATAGAGCAAATTATATTGGTGTGTACCTCAAAAACAACTAGACGGAATTTGATAAAATTTAAATGGGACTACATGGGATGCACCAGCTTTTAAAAAATAATAATTTGAGAACCGGTTTACCCAGTCGAAAGTTATGGTAACAAACATAAAAAAACATACAATCGAATTGAGTACCTCCTCCTTTTTTTGGAAGTCGGTAGAAAATAAAAACTATTGGACCGATTTCTAACTATTTTGCCGTTAGAAACCAACATTATCACTGAGGATAATATAGGTATTATATATTTATATATTATTATATATTATTTATATATTCTCTTTCAAAAGTAGAATATACAAAAGTTAAAGGGATCCATAAGAAAACTTCGATAATGTGAAAATAATACAAAAAACATCCTTTTACAAGTACAATTTAATACTGACTCCCATTCTATTCAGTTATTGGAGTGTATCTCAAAAACTACTGGACCGAATTTGATGAAATTTATATGGGACCACACGGGAAGCACCAGATTTCAAACAAAAAAGATTCTTGAGAATCAGTTCACCGTATCGAAAGTTATAAGGTAATAAACATAAAAAACTAAATAAAAAAAACGATAGTCGAATTGAGTACCTCCTCCTTTTTTGGAAGTCGGTAGAAAATATGCAATAGAAGCACCGAAAAGTCTTTATATCGCGCACATTGCGGAAATTATTGACAATAGAGCAAAGTGATGTAACACAGTTTTATAGAGGACATCAATGTCTACGACAAAATTATGCAATACCATAATGTTTAACTTTTACACTTAACTATGTCATAATATGAAATAAAATTAATGAAAATGAAATGCAATAACTACTTTCCCATGTAATAGTATGCAATAGTTACGTCGGTACAAACTAGGCCACTATATTCGTACCTTCGTGTTCATCCTTATCTCCTAAAATAATAAAGAGGAAAGATTAGATTGTTTGTAACAGATAAGCGCAAAAACTACAAAACCTATATTTGATTCATCATCGTCATCATCCATCACCGCGCAGCTAGTATGTTATAGTGGCAGGAATTTCGCAGAGTCCGCCTGGGGACCACTACCACACCTTTCTCAGTTATTCAACCGTGAAGCAGTAGTGTGCAAACGTTACTGTGTTTCAGTATGAAGAGCGATGTTTTAATGGAATTACAGGGCAATACTTTCCGACTTGTCACTTAAACGAAAAAAATAATAAAGGAAGGATACATTATTAGTACCAGGAGAAAATGAGGCGCAGGAGCTACTTTTATTGCCCGTGCCGTGGTCCTATATTAGTAGTGTACTGTGTAGGACTTTTGCAGTGATTCCGATCACGGTGTAGGCTCCGGCCGAGTTAATGACTGTGGGCGAGGTACTCAAGGTCATGATAACGATTCCCAGGTAAACACATTCAGACACCGAGCTTGCCGGCGAGCTCGAGGCAAAAATTATGTCTTGGTTAGATTCTCTCCAAATAGTCATAGAGTAAAAATTCATAGGGCCCACTTTCAACGGTACACTCATGTATACCTGGGCGATTCTCTCCGACTCCTCTCTCTCCTGGCGACGGCCCAAGCCGAGGTCCGTACCTTAGTGGTGCCCTTGAGCCTTCTCCTCTCCTTGCGGCGAAGCGTCTTCAAGGCTCGCCTTAGGCGGTGCGCCCTCTGCCCCCGCATCTGGCTGAGTGCCATCTGCGCTCGCCAACCGTCCGGTGACGCTGTAAATGCCGGTAGAGGCAAACAGCATTAGTCCGTTCTATAAAAAAAGGACTTTTGCAGAGTCTGCCGGGGGAAGTACCACACCTTTCTCAGTTATTCAACCGTTAAGCAGTAGTGTGCAAACGTTACTGTGTTTCGTTGAAGGGCAATACTTCCAGTGAAATTACAGGGCAAGAGATTTAACATCATAAGAAGAGATTTTACATAAATATAGTTAAACAGTTGTTGTGTATCAATGTGGGTACTTACAACCTTCTTTGTATTAATAAGGTTAGCTAAGTGGAGGGTATTTAGATATGTTCATACTTTCTCTTGAAATGGTGTGCTGCAGAGCTCAATACATGTATTTACTAAAATATAGTGTTTATTCAACATAACAATAGTGATCACCACTCTTCTAATACTAGAAATACGAATAGGATAGCTGTACCTAGTTTTAGACTTGCGAAGACTAATATGTCATATCTAGGAAATTATGTGCGTTTTTACAATAAAATCCCAAAACATATAACTGAGCTCACAGAGGGCAAATTCAATTCTACTGTAATTTTTTTTAATAAAAAATATTATAAAGTCCGACATTATATAGAAGATAAAGATGCTTGGAATACTCCACTACTGGCAAGCTGTCATTCTGCCACCCATAAAATGTAATATTAGTAGTACCTAAGTATAAACATTGTAAAAATCTCTAAAAAGAATGGCCCCGAGTTTCTTGCCACTTCTTCTCTTAAGGCTCTTATGAGTAATAGCATTTTTTGTATGGCGGGTCCCATTTATAAAAAATACCGAATTCAATAAAGGACTTAAATACAAATTTATTTAAAAATAAACTTAAAAAAATATTACCGACAAAATGACATTATAGTGTAAGTGATTTTTTAGCTGATAAGAATTTTAACTGAGCACCTAGTATTTGTGAAATTATGACATTCCATGAATTGAAATGACACTATTCTATTAACCATGTCTGTTTTTACTTCCTGACATTCTAATGTATTAATGTTTAATTATTCAACTATTATTTGACTTGTATTTATAGATTAATTTTCTTGTATTGTTTTATTTGCCATCTCTCAACACATTTGTACGCCTATACTCGCATGGGCAAAACATGACGTGCTTTAATGTTATGACAAACTGCATCTTTATACAAACTATGTGTGTGTATAAAACTCATGTTTTCTGCAAATAAATGATTATCTTGTCTTATATTATCTTCTCGGTAGGGTTTATTTTGAAATGCGGCGGTAGAGCCTTTAAAGTACATTTTAATGAAAAGTTGGCGTTCATAAGTGCGTTTTTCATACATAAATTGAATATGACTTGACATATTATATCTCAGGGTGAGTGCAGTGCATTGCCATGCAGGGTTTTGAACTGTTGTAGTTTAAAATTCTGAAAAGCACTGTACTATTATGAGCAAGCGTGACGCTTAACATCATGCGAGAGACTCATCTCTTCACAGATTGACATTAAAAAGTCTTAAAAATCGTATATCTAAGTATAAAATAATAAGTTATTCTTAATAATGGTAATCGTGAAAAGTCAAAAAGAGCTAGCTGACCCGCCAGTGGCTTGCTTGGTCTTGGTATAGTGGTGGAAGCGCCGCTTTGGAAGCTCGAGGTCATAGGTTTGATACCCAGGTCAGACAGTTATTGGAGTTTTCTGGCAAATAGATCTTCAATAGCAGTCCATAGTCTACAACAATGCACCGTAGATGGCAATAGGCTCGCTCCCTATAAAATGGGACAATAATATATGCCTCTGCCGAAACGTAGGTGTTGCGAATTTATTCCAGCAATATTAGTACGGAGTCCCAGTACGGACTATTTTTATTAGATATAGGACCAATTATCCTATAAAAACGTGCTATTACGTCAGTAAAAAAATTACTGACTCATATTAGATAACAAAAATTAACAAAAAGTTGACAACCCAAACAGAAAATGAATTCGTTGAGACTCGAACCATGGACCGTTAGCGTCTGACGCGCACACTCTCACGAAGCTGTCCATATTTATTCGCAATTATTTTCAGCATAATATAATATGTGTCTAATGATGCTTTCTCTTTTGTTTCAGGACGAAGTAAGTACGGAACGCGCTCACGACAGTCACGTGAGATGATATTATATATATTTATTTATTTTTGCTTTTTGTAATATTTAAGGTTATATTTTAAAAAAGTTTTTTGGCATGTGTTTTCTATGGCACGGAAGCCATCCAAAAATATTGCTAGTAATGAGAATAATGTCATGGATGCATTTATTTATCGCGATAATTTCACTAATCATATAAAAAGTTTTAGTAGATTTTTTGATTAATTTTTGGTTATAAATAGTTTAAATTAATTTATTGATTGTTGCAACACTAAGGAATAATATTGTAGAATTATCAGCAAAAATTGTATGGATGTTGTATTATATTTTGTAGATGTATTGTTTGTAGTTTATTATTGTTTTTGCATGCGTTTGATTTTGAGTACTGTGTGTGAGTTTTAGTTTAAACTGCTGGATTACGTATCTCAGTTGCGATCAAATGTTATGATTGAAACCAAAAAAATGACGCCTTTATATCAGCTTTGTCAGCTCTAATCAGCAACTTACTAACAGTTATGTATACTGGAGCTGACGAAACCACCATTTTTGTTGATTTATATCAAAATTTAATTGAAATAGAGATACATAACTGTTATTGTTGTTATTATTAAAAAATAGACAACATTGAGATACATTATTTTTGTTATTGTTCTTGTGCATTTTTATATGATAGCATTATAAAGCATTCCGCACACTGAGCGCAGGACGAGCGAGAGAATTTTTCTTCAACCGAGATTCGATTGTACAACGTGATATATTCCGATAATTTTTCTTTTACCGAGATTCTCGACTATACCACGTAAGATAGTCAGGTCTTAAGAATATCAATATACTTTATTATGCAAAGGATGTAAAGTAATAGATACTTACATTGAGAAGAATACCTAGCTAGCTAATAATAAATAAAAAGTAAGATTAGTAATATAAATATATTAAAAAGATAACGTGACCTGACCAAGTTTCACTTTATGGAGTCCCTCTTTCTATAACGTGACCTGACCAAGTTTTACTTTACGGAGTCCCTCTTTCTATAACGTGACCTGACGTAGTTTTACTTTACGGAGTCCCTCTTTCTATAACGTGACCTGACGAAGTTCCACTTTACGGAGTCCCTTTTATAACGGCAAACTCTTCATTATTATTGGCCTATGACATCGAGCCAGTCCTTCTCAAGACCAATGGCTCCAAGGTCGATGGCAAAGCCTATCCATTTCAAAATCCATTCATGGGAATATACGACACATAGTAGTCAGCGTTTTATTATTATTGGCATTATAGCATCAATCCAATCTTCAAAATAATAATTCGTTTACTTTTTCAGAAATCCATCCTCTCTCTTAAAATCCCAAAATCAAAATCGTTTTGCCGTGACGTCTCCTCTGTGTCATTCCATTTTTTTTTTATATTTTTAATTTCCTATATTGTTGATCAGTATCAAAATAGTTTTTAAATATACAATCAAATAAGGTTTTATGCAATGAAATATGATCAATTATGAAATTATATTACAAGGATATTACGAGTATATTGTTATAGTAATGTTTTAACGAGATACTCGATTCCACTATTCAAGATATAACTATAATTATACCATTTTGCTGAGGGTTAATTTCCTACCGAAACATCCGGCAGTACAACGCATAATGTACAAGGTGTCTCAAAAGAAAGTTAACGTAACAGCTAGATATTATATAAGTATATAAGTTAAATAGTGATCACCACCTCTTTGAGACTAGAAATACAAATAGGATAGCTGTACCTAGTTTTAGACTTGCGAAGACTAAGTTATTCCTAGGACATTGTGTGCGTTTTTACAATAAAATCCCAAAGCACATAACTGAGCTCACAGAGGGCAACTTCAAGTTGACTGTAAAAAACGTTTTAATAAAAAAAGCTTACTATAAAGTTCGACATTATATAGAAGATAAAGATGCTTGGAATACTCCACTTCTGGCAAGCGGTCTCTCTGCCACCCATAAAATGTAATATTTGTAGTACCTAAGTAGAAACATTGTAAACATCTATATAAAAAGAATGGCCCCGAGTTTCTTGCCGCTTCTTCTCGGTGGGTTCTATATATTTTGGAACGCGGCGGTAGAGTCTTTAAAGTACATTATAATGAAAAGTTGACGTACATAAGTGCGTCTTTGATGCCTAAATTGAATAAATGATTTTGACTTTGACTTTATTAACTTTCTTTTTAGACACCTTGTACATTATGTGTTGTACTGTTGGATGACTCGGTTTATTTTGAGACACCTTGTAGTAGGTATATATAGTCATCTGAAATGTTACAAAGTTAACATTAACGTCAGATATTATAATATGAAAGTAAATATTTTTCTAGATAGATTTTCTTCTTCTACCAAAATTCACAACTGCAACTTGTCATGTACTCGTATTATCTTCTGGAGACAAATGTTTACCTCTACCGAATTACCTATACTCGACTGTACATTGCATGTTAATGAATACTCTTGTCTAGTTTGTCTTAATAAATGTTTATAGAAAAATATTGCCTTCGATCTAGATAGGTACTCGACTGAAACCGCAATATAATATTTAGATAAATACTCTTATATTGGTATAGTGAGAATTTTTCTTCTACCGAGATACTCAACTGTGCAACATAAGTCTTAAGCCTTCATTTTATTTGTTATTGATTTTATTATTAAGCTATTGCATAGCTTCTATCGCGGGCCTTGAGCATGGAGACTGAATCCAGAAATTCCGTAACGAAAATAACCTAACACCCCCCAATCCGACTCCATCTATCGATGAATAGCAGAACTTTTAATGACTTTTTGAAATATCACGCTTGTCTCTTTAGTTCAGCAACTCGCCTCTAGATGGCATTGGTTAATAATTATAATTGCATAAGTTGATTTGGCATCTATCGATGAATAGCAGATCTTTTAATGACTTTTAGAAATATCACGCTTGTCTCTTTAGTTCAGCAACTCGCCTCTAGATGGCATTGGTTAAATAATTATAATTGCATAAGTTGATAAAAACAGCTATGCAATAGCTTTACCGCGGCAGTCTCCGAGTGCCACACGTCTTTTTATTTTAATTTAGATCCTCCACATCATCACAGCACTTCGCCTGGCAGGCGGTCGGTGAAATATTTTGACCAATTTTATAGTCATAAGGCCGCGTCCCATGCGCGATACTGAATTGGTTAAGATATTGCATCGTCCGCTTGCATAGGAATATCTACGATGGATTGCTGCACCGATTTTGATAAAAATTGTGTTTGAAGATTTGGCTGCTTGATGCTGTATTATTTGCTCTTGGCTTTTTATTGTTTGTTGTTTTGCATAATATGTATTTTTTATTTAGAAATACGGGATTACTCACGTAATATTTATCGGGTAGGTCCGACTATAGTTTCAACCACATTCGGTGATCTTTTTCAAGGAGTGTTCGGACGCCCGCGTCGGTGACGTCTCGCTTAAAACTGCGGGCGGCAGCTCGTAGCGCACGTGATGTGCTAAGCGAGACGCCATCCTGTATTTCTAAGTAAAATGAGTAAAACACTTTAGTTTTTATAACAAATATGTTTATTATTTAACGTTGTATCTTTTTCATTAATTTTAAATCGTCTGTGTATGTACATTGCACCGTTTATCATTGTTCGTTAAACAAAAAATATCTACGATCACAGATTATCTAGTTATATTTGGTTTTCTCCATTCAAACATATTTTTCTCGATTTGCCAATATTTCTCATGTGACCACTGGCATGCCCTTATGTTAAGCTTTTTATAATATGTTATACCTACTTCTTACAGGAAGTAAAGCAACTATATAAGCAAATATAAGGTAAAGTACAGGCGGTTATTTAAGAGAGTCATACCTATTAGAAATAACTAATACTACAATGAACCGCTCGCAGCGGAGCCTGACTTGGCGATCTTAACTGATCAACAAGTTAAGCAAAGCTTGCTGCGGTCGTGAGTTCGACGGGTGTGTGCTAGTGGCATTGCTCAACTAAGCGCTTCCGTGCTTCGGAGGGCACGTTAAGCCGTCGGTCCCGGTTGTTTGTGTTAGGACAACATTCGTTAGGCTATGTCGAAGGTCTTCGCGCGGCCTGAAAACTTAAACATGGCTTGGCCACTAACCTATCCACCAAGCTGCAGTGGCGGGTTATAGCCCCACTCCTCTCTCTGAGAGGAAGGCTAGAGTCCCAGAAGTGGGAACATAATGTCTATTTCTATCTATGACACTTAGACTACATAAAAACCTCCAAAACCTCACTTACTGTAGATAACCTGTGTATTTAATGTAAAGAAAATACATAATGCAATTTATAAAATCAATAAATACTCATATTATTTTAACTTCGTTACAAAAATCTAAATGTTGGTACTCGTATTATTTATTTGTAGAGTTATGTAATGTAGAGTCCTGAGTGAAGCGAGGGGTTAAAGCCGCTCAAGACGAAGGCAGGCTTTATCCTCGAGGTGCATACTCTACAATTCATACCTACTGCGAGACAATAAAAACTCAGAGCTTTAAAAAAGCAGTTTTTTAAAAGTGAAATAAATTAAAAGTTAATAAAATATGCCCAATAATATTGGGCAATAATATTGGGCATATTTTTCCAGATATGGATAGACAGAGTAATATTTTTAGGAACATTTTATTGAAGTTGCTAAAATAACACCAAACACTGTTTGTTTCAAATTCATTACAATCGCGGCTTTTTTCTTTTTTTTTCTGTATGCTGTCTGTGGTGGCCGGTTCGATTTTTGAATAAACTCTCTTCACAATGCCCGTATCAACTACGTAAGTTTTCCTACAAGTACCGTTCCAAATCCAAATCACTTTAATCTCTTGCAAGTTTCATGAAATATTATACCTTTCTTGGGATGTACTAGTGAGTGCCCTGATTTACGTTGAGATTGCGTGATATATTATTGGAAATGGTGTCGATTCTGTAAGCATTCTCTTAACTAAACATCTCTAAATTATGGCAGTACTTATTTTGTTTAGGTTAAAATACAAATTAGTATAACACTTTCGAATGACAACACTAAAATTAGATTTTTCTCTTCAATTGTGGGCATATTTTAGACAGTTTAGTCGTCACGTAACTTGGTGCTCGCTAAAATAACCTAAAATAACCCAAAATATAATAGAATAATCCTATTTTTAGAAGTATCATTCTAAGTGTTTAATGATTTTGGATTTAATTGTTAACAGAATAAGGACCACCATAATACATTTTTACCGACTTCCAAAAAAAGGAGGAGTTACTCAATTTGACTGTATTTTTTGATGTTTGTTACCTCATAACTTTCGAATGGGTGAACCGATTTCCAAAATTCTTGCTTCCTGTATGGTCGCATGTAAATTTTATCAAATACGGTCCAGTAGTTTTTGAGTTACACTCCAATAACTGTTTTTTACCAAAGTAATGGAATGGAAGCATGTATAAAATTTTTCAAATTGCTTGTTAGTTCGGTAGTTTAATTAAGTTTTTTGAACAACTGAATCGCTATCATTGTCGAGCAGGTGGCATGAAAAATATAGTCTTTTATTTTATTATTATATGTATTGCATAATGTACCTACGTGTATTATGTGTTTTCTTTTCTTTTATCACACTTATGTTACTATGTCAAATGCGTATTTGATTAATTAGAATTACCTACTGTTGTTTTTGAATTGTCTTTTCTTCGTGTGCTTTGTTATTTTACTGCTTCTGTAAGTTTGTTTGTTATTTGTTTATAGCAATGTCGTTTTGTCTTGAATATTGATTTGTGTGTTTACATTAGTTTGTTATAAATATAATGTAGGTACAAAATTACAATAGTGTTGCAACAATCATTTCTAAAATTAAAGTTCAGTTTTATAATCTATTTTATTTATAATGTTTTCTTTTTAGCAAGTAATTGAAATGAAATTTTAATAATTAATACCTATACCTAATTAAAAATATGGTTTTATAAAGTATCGCGTAAATAACAGCGCTCTAAGTGTGTCTAGCCCAAAAAGTCAGGTACAGTCGCCTGCAATAAGATGTAAGTATACATTCCGTAATTTTCAGAACTAAGATACAGCACTACATTTTATAACAATGTAGATAAGAATTATTTTAAACAGTAAAATAATATAAATAACTTCATTTTAGAATAACTTTGTTGTCCATTGTTATGAAATTGATTACCTAAGCACTTTTGAAAATTGTGGAACGTATACATCTTATTGCAGGCGACTGTACCTAATGTAAATGAAATGAAATGAAATATGTTTATTCGGACACACACAATATTATATAAAACCATAACATAAAAACAAAATACAAAACTTGAATATAGTAGAACATATGAGGTTAATGTAAAAAAATAAAATAAATAAAACAAAGAAATATATATGTATATATTCTGTGTCACACTTGGACTACACAAAATAAAAATCTGATAAATTATGACATTCGGTAACTAGGATCTTAGTTAAATGCTGAGTTGGGACCTATATTCGTGACAGCACGCAATAACTAAGATCTAACTTAGATCCTAGTTACCGAATGTCATAATTTATCAGATTTTTATTTCGTGTAGTCCAAGTGTGACACAGAATATATACATAGTTTGTTCTGTTACGATACGTACGATCACGTTATACTAACGGAGTTTCCGTTTTAGGTTCACAGAATAATTTACACTCGCTTCGCTCAGGATTCTAACATAGTCATGAGTCGTGAGAATCCTTCACTTGCTCGTGATTCTCTATGGCCCTAGCTTTAAGTCCGTCCTTAAAGTAGTATTGTAACTGAGCATGCGCAACAGGCGAGTGTTGAGTCACCGCGCACTCACCGCCACAGTCGCCTATAAAACGGCTACGGTTGACAACCGGAGCTCTGCGGTGCGCCTTCTGCGCCCGCATCTGGCTGAGTACCATCTGCGCTCGCCACTTGTCCGGTGACGCTGTAAATGCCGGTAGAGGCAAACAGCGCTAGTCCGTTCGAAAAAAAAAGCCGGAGCTCATTTCGCTGTGAGCGCTCGCCTCGTTCGGATGTCACTGATTTGTTATAATTTAATAAATTATCAAAGATTAAAATTGGAACAGACATTACGTATTTTTTTCATACCGGCAGGGCTATTATGTATCTCAGTTGCTAAAAAATGTTGATTGAAATCTGGAAAAATGGCGGCCCTATGTCAGTTTTGGTAACTCCAGTAAGCAAAAATGTTAGTAATTTGATCACTGAAGCTGTCAAAAGTGACATAAAGCGGCCATTTTTTCAGATTTCAATCCAAATTTGTTAGCAACTGAGATACATAATAGTCCAGCTGGTCATATCATGTCCGGGTCTCAGCCTATATATTTTACTATTAGTACACGATTTTAGATTTCTTAGTTAACAAGTAACGGCTTCAGACTTTTCTATAGAACAACATCTGCAAACAGTTTTTCCATCTATCACAATAAAGTATAATTGTAAAAATATCTTAAAGTCTCTTTTAATTAGCTAAAACAACTATCACACGTTATTTCATCATTGACCTGTCTATTGGTATTTGCACCAACACGAGTAAAGCTCGATGGTATACGCTTCAAGACACCTACCACGATGTTTTCTGCCCAGGTCCTCGCACCAGACGGCCGAAGAAACCCCCTGGAGACGGCATCCCCACAGATGAGAAACGACCACGAACTGCCTTCTCTGGACCACAACTTGCTAGGTTAAAGGTATAAACAACAGATCTTTATCACCTTATCAACATTTCAGCTTCAAGGTATTCTCGCAAGAACACTAATAAAAGACCAAGGAGACCTTATTTAAAAGCTAGTGGCACCCCGTGGCTTCACCCACGTGGTGAAGAACGATGATGCTGACTACCTCCCTATGTACATTTAAAACTTTCTGATTCACGTACAAAACATATGTATATTTTCTTGGTGCCACGCTGTACCCCACAGCCGAATAGGCTGACACAACCGGAGAAGTACCTCACTTCCACATAACACCGACGTGAAGTAACATAGCTTGCTATTGCGTTTCGTCGGTTTGTGTGAGGTTCCGGAGGCCCGATTCCCTCCTTCCCCATTCTATCTATCCTTCCCGCTCCCCCTCCGCCCTCACCCCTTTTATCTCTTCCTTCCTCAAAGGTCGGCAATGCATTCTTTGAGTGTCTGTGTGTGATGAGACCTCTGGTATTGCGGATGCCTGGAGGAGACGGTAGCATTTACCATCAGGTGAACCGCTGCCCGTTTGCCAACCTATCCCATAAAAAAGTACACTCTCTTCAAAGCTAATAAAACTATCGTCCCTACATTTTTATCGTCATTAGGTTACTAAACAAGCAGAGCTCCATCTGGTGCTTAGCGGTAACTTCTGCCCAGAATAGATGAATTTCTTCACAAGTGGCGAACTGAACCCAGATACATTAAGTTGTTAAGTCTCATGTGCTTGTAATTTCACCAGCAACCATACCCTTCAAACTGGAACACAGTAATGGGAAATACTTTTTTGTAGTAGAAGTAAGTATTTTGGCAGTATTTCTTCGGAGAAACTCGTTCACAAAGAGTTCTACTGCTGTTCAAACAAACTGCTATATTACACTTATCAATCTCCTCTCTCCCTCTAACACGAGTTCTGCCTACATTAAGCTTTCACGCAGGGACCTTATTCGCTATGATCATTCAAACATGAAACGGAACGTGTTACCATATCTTCAAGGGATGATAGTAAAATTTCATTAATTTTACGATAATTCCTTCAAAATATCATAGAGCGCCGCGTTTCACCCACTAAACATTATGCATCAATTGCCTTAAAAACTGTTAAATAATCATCTTGTCAACTCTAACCGATCTTCTCTCTCCCTCTAGCACGAGTTCGCGGAGAACCGCTACCTGACGGAGCGTCGGCGCCAGGCGCTGGCGGCAGAGCTGGGGCTGGCTGAGGCTCAGATCAAGATCTGGTTCCAGAACAAGCGCGCCAAGATCAAGAAGGCTTCTGGGCAGAGGAACCCGCTCGCTCTGCAGCTGATGGCTCAGGGACTCTACAACCACAGCACTGTTCCACTCACAAAGGAAGAAGAAGAGCTAGAAATGAAGGCAAGAGAAAGAGAGCAACAGAATCGAGTATAAGTGTATGTGTAAAGGACTTTGAAGTTATATTTAATCTATATACTTAAATATGAACCCCTATTTCTCCTAATCACGCCATAACTTGAGAACGGGTGGACAATCTCGTTATTTCTTTTTTTTGTGTTAATTATTGTCAGGAGAAGGTTGTTATGAAAGAAAAACCAAGAAAAGTTGGGAGATTATAGCGAGGCCGAAAACCAAGCCTACTACGCGAACGAAGTCGCGGGCAGATACTAGTAATACCAGAACAGACAAGACAGAAGTAGCGATTCACTTGTTAAAAAAACTAAACTAGCGAACTAAAATTTTATTATTGTTATCCTTATTCTGTTAACACTAGAATCCAAATTCATGCAACACAGAATTACATAACTTATAATCTTTTTTTTTCAATTTCGGGTTGTTAGTTTTTTTATAACTAGGTTTCACAAACTCCCAGGACCGTTCCATTTTTTAAGTTATTTCCGAATTTATTACAAGTAAATATAATTCAAAAGAGACAACAATTATATACTTAATTAGGGGACTTAGGATTTTTTATGTTAAATTACTTAAGGGCTATATCATTTCAGTGTTTGCATCAGCATGCACAGCAGACCGGTCTTGTAACATTAGTTTACCGAGCACCAAGTCACGTGACGACTAATCTGTCTAAAAATACCCACAATTAAAGAGAAATATCTAGTTTTATTGCTGTCATTCGGAAGTGTTATACTAATTTGGATTTTAGCCTAAGCAGACTAGGAACTGCTATAATTTGGAGATGTTTAGTTTAGATATTGCTTGCAGACTCTACATCAGTGTTTAGAAGTTTTGATACAACCTCAATCATCGGCGTCATCTCAGTTATAGGACGTCTACTGCTGGCCATACGCGTATCTAATTCCTCCAATGACCAGTAAGAAGCGGCCACGTCTTGCTACCTTTATCAGATCGTCTGTCCACAGTGTTGGTTCCTTCGCTACGCTTGCTTCTCTATGGTCCCCACTCCAGAACCTTTCAATTCTGCCATCTGCGTGATATAAGCCCTACCCACTGCCACTTCAGCTACCTTATATGCTTGTCATTTCAGTGACTTTCATTGGTTTCGGATCACTTTCAACTCCCTGATTCTGAACTAGATCTGCAGCTGATGGCTAAGGTCTGTATAGTGACCTCACTGTTTCTCTGACAATAAGTCATCTGAACCAAGTCAAGAATCCCATATTTTCACTATTCACTTAGGTCATAAAAGTGAAGCACCTAAACTATGCCCACCCCCTTATATACACACATATGCCAATCACACACTTGCATCTATGATCTAGATATCTATGATGCAGTATCACATACACCCACACACACCCACACACACACATATCATGTTATCTGTGAACGCCCTACGCGACACGCATATCAAGATACGGTGGCCAACGTTTTTTGGTGTAAACAGTATGGATTCTTTATTTTTTCTGATCCGTAATAGCCCAGTATAATAATATAGTAAATATCCGTTTTGTGATCAGCGTCGCACTAAATTTCCGTAACAATACTGTTTTATAAGGTTTAGGATCACTTACTGAGCATACAATCATAATATGCTGTCAGATGCAGGTGGAGTTTCAAGTGACATCTTGAACAAAGTTTTTGGTCAATATCTCAGAAACTATGCACTTTAGGACAACAGTTGTAGAAACTGTTATTGTAGAAAATAAAATTTTGCATCTTTTATTATTTGTAAACTTTTTTGTGAAACTTACCATTTACGATTTATGATCCATTTAATGACATGCTCAGTAAGTGACCTTAACAATATAAAAAAATGGATGGGAAATTTAATGTGAGGTTACTCTTTTTATTAGCCCTGGCCTATATTTAGCAAATTTTAGGTACATAGGTTCCTAAAATTATGAAGTATGTGAAAAACTGGCTGATTACTTTACAGCCTTGTAATAAACACTTTCATTTGTTTTTCATTTGTTTTTGTGTTTTTTTTGTGACAATCTTTAGCAACGAAATATTTTTGGAATACATCATATTTACTATTTTATTGTGCATAGTTTTTAAAGAATATCGAAGAAAAGTGGAACTTAGCACAACATCATGCAGCATAGTGTGGTATTAGAAGCAGAGCCCTATTTTCCTCATTCATGGGCAGAATTGAGCACTCTTAACCCCTCACCACAAAGCTACATAAATGAAAATTTGTATTAAAAAATATTCTAGCATTAAGTTGCTTTCATTGCAACAAGAAACTATAAAAAACTTAAAATAATCATCTATCAACGAAAAAAATTTCATACCTTCTATGTATTGTTTCGTTCGGAGCAGTTAATGAAAAAAGTTCTGAAACTGATGGCATTACTATCAGATGTTATTTTGTAAATAAAATAAAATTAACCTTGTAAAAAAGAAATACTATTAAATATAATTATTTAAGTATTAATTAGTGTCATTAGAAACTTAATTACTGGTTGATTTAGTGATGTTCAGCCATCATAATAATAAAGCTATTAAAAATTGAAAAAATTTACAAAACTGTAGAAATATTTTATTTGTAAAATCTTTTATATGTACAATTACTAAGGTTGTCCCACTCGATCTGTAATTACGACTAACTTTAAACTTAAATTGTTTTTGTTGTAAATAAGTTTAAATTTAAAATAAATTAACATTTAAGTTATTTATTGTGCAATGGTAGCAGTATTAGTATACAAATATTGAGAATAAATTGTAAAAAACTTAGGATGGGCACACGGTAGAAAACGTCACATAATTTAAGTCTGATTTCACCGTTAATGGCGTTCAATAAAACTGATTTCTGCGTTAACGAGATCAAGTTGCCATGGCAACGAGTGTTGGTGTGGTGTTGGTGCCATGACCAGGATCTTATAGGGCTAGAATTGTATGTCGAAGTTTAATGATCTCTTTAACTTAACTGCGTTCATGTTAAATCGATCACATTCAGTTACAATGGTGAAATCTGACTTAAACCATAAGTTATTATTCTATATCACGTAAACACATATATTTGTTCAAAGATTTATTGCAACATATTTTTCAGTTTGTTCTCAATTTTTATATAACAAGTAGCGATTTATAAAAAATCAGATTAAAAGATGTGTCAAAATGGTTTTGTTTTATTTTTGTGTGTTGTTAACATGAGCAAACTTAAACGTATCCTCTAGCAAACCTTCATAGCAACGTCATTTATTAAAGACTGGCAGATTGGCGCAGTCGGTAGCAACCCTGCCTTCTGAACCACTGGTCCCGGGTTCGATTTCCGGACAGGTTGCACATGTGTGTGCATGAACATGCTTTGAGCTGTGTCTGGGTGTGTATATGTATATTAGTTATCAGGCTATCAGTTATCATGTACAGGCTCTGTCTAACTTGGGAACTGAATACCAAGAAGCGTTCCACCTTTAAACAAGTAATAGTAAACTCACTTATAACTACAGTCATAGTGATGGTTACGTGACTGATTGAATAAAAACCGAATATAATATAAACTAAATTGATATACCTAAATCATATTATATTTATTGCAAGCTTGATATATAGCAAAAGTACATTCGAAAGAATCTAAATTAAAAACAAAAAATATTTTTATCAAAAAAATGGAACCGACTTCAACACTAAAAAGTATGAAATTACGACTTCAGTTGGTACCATGATAGTTCAAAAGTACCTACAAAAATACATGGTACCGATATCGACAAGTGATATCTCACTTTTAGGTGTTCGTTCTATTTTTTTTGGTAAAACCGTTTGTCTCCATTTTAATGTTCCTTGTTAATTAATTTCGATGACATTAAACCTCAATGACGATCATCAAATCTTCAAAAGAGACGAAACACGTTTTAGTAAAACTCAAAATCTGCTAGACCGAATTTGATAAAATTTAAACTGGACCACACGGAAAGCACCAGCTTTCAAATAAAAATAATCAATCAACTCACCTATTCGAAAGTTATGAGGTAACAAAGATAAAAAAGCAGTTAAATTGGGTACCTCCTCTTTTTTTGGAAGTCGGTTGAAAAGTAAATGAAATGTTGAGAGACAGATATTAAAATTCTTTCTACCCTCTAAAACAAAGTGTCAAAAAACTAAATTAAAAGTGTTTCGCGCCAGAATCGAACTCACATTCCAGATTCGCGATGCCACTGCCAATCCAATACGGTTGTCTACGAGACTGTTCAGAGGGTAGGTTTGATATAAGAAGGGGTGGAAAATTGGTTTGAAAGGGTTCCGTACGAGCTTTAGGGCCTCGTCTGTCTTTCTGACTGACTGGCTGTGGTGTGGCTTTAAAAATATTTCTTAAGAACAGTATAGAAAAAGAAAGAGTAAAAACCAAAAGCGTTAATTGAATAAAAATTTTTTATAATATGATTTTTTAAGCACTAACACCTACTTAAAGAGACCCAATTTTAGGCAGAACAAGTAAAATTTGAAAAATTTAATACCGACTTCCATTCTATTCAGTTATTGGAGTGTATCTCAAAGATTACTAGCCCGAATTTGATAAATGGGACCACACGGGATGTACCAGCTTTCAAACAAAACAGAATTTTGAGAATCGATTCACCCAGTCGAAAGTTATGAGGTAACAAACATAAAAAAACATTCGAATCGAGTACCTCCTCCTTTTTTTGGAAGTCGGTAGAAAATACACATCCTTGGACGAGATTCCTCAAAACTCGGATAAAAAACGTTACGAATTACTATAGTCATATTTAGTGAACATTTTTAAGTCAAACAAAAACGAGAATAGAATATATCCCTAAAAAAGTTTACCAAAAAATGCCACCGACTTCTACACTAAAAAGAGTAAAATAACTTGTAGAAGTCGGTTCCATGATAGTTCAAAAGTGTCCACTATCATAATATTGTGCACATGGTACCGACTATGACAAGTTATTTTACACTTTTTAGTGTTGAAGTCGGTGCCATTTTTTGGTAAATATTATACGAGTGAATAATTTTTTTCATCATTTTAGTGACCTGCCACTTACGGAACCGATGTCAGTGATGATATCATCAAGATAAATCAAAACTTTTCAGTTTTTGGGTGAGTGTAACTCAAAAACTGCTAGACCGAATTTGATGAAATTTAAATGGGACTACCTCGGAAGTATTATCTACCAAACAAAAAAGAATTTTAAGAATCGGACCACAAATGGGGGAGAAATCGGCTAACATACATATAAAAAGTACATACACACGAACATATAACCTCCTCCTTTTTGAAGTCGCCTAAAAAGAGAAATATTACTTTGGTTCCCGGTTCAAGTTTTTGCTTTATTTTTGTCCTTTATAAGTGGACTCGGCAAAGCGGATACATGTTATTTTGCCATTCCTCAAGTTATACACGTAAATATATTATAGTAGCACACGTTTTATGTTAAAAAGTAAGTTTATATTTTTTAATGAAAACATTAATGTATACAAAAAAGTTACCATTAAAAGCCTAACTATTACAGTTATGTCACAATAACTACTTTTCCATGTTCAAATATGCAATTAAACACAGGTACAAACTAGGCCACATTTCCACTATATTCGTATCTTGATGTTAATCCATACCAACTCTAATAATAAAGAGGAAAGATTGGGTTGTTAGTTTGAAATGGAAAAAACGCAAAAAATACTTCACCAGTAGAAAGCTACATTATGCCGTAGCATACGCTATATTTGATTCATCGTGATCATCATCCAACCATCGCAGGTGAAACCGCGGAGCGCAGCTAGTATTTAATAATAAAGAACTGGTATCGAACCTACAACCTCTGACTTTACCGGACCGTGGCATTGTTTATTCCATTTGATTTGAAGTAGTAGCAAAGGTCTATTGTACACAACACAATAAACATTATAATGTGTTCTTACAAATTATCATGTACCTACCTACGTACACACATCAAAAAAGTTTGAGAATCACTTTGAAAAATCGAAATATTTTTGTTACAGTAGATTATATTATGATGTCTTCATCTTTTTAGATTTTTTATTTAATTAGATATTGCTATTGATGGAATTGTCAGACCATTCCGAGTAAACCATGGGCATCAATCAGCATTTCTTGGAGTAACCTGTCCCATTCTCGAATAGCGGCTTCCCTGAGCTCTGGTAGGTACTGTCTGGGGACGTAGCTGATGGTTCCAAACAGCTCGCTTAAGAGTATTGGGTTTAAGTCAAGCGAGCCGGCAGGCCAGTCTAAGCTTGTGATGTCGTATTCTCGGAGAGCAGCATTGACTCGTTGAGCTCGATGGGCGGGCGCATTATTATCGACCAGTACAAACTGGTGCCTGTCTGTACTGTGTGTCTGACAGTTCCATCAATAGCAACTACTCTATACAATAAATCATAACATAATCTAACGTAACAAAAACGATTTCGATTTTTCAAAGTGATCGCAATCTTTTTTTTGATGTGTGTATGTAAAAATGTCTGCTAAACCAGTTCAGTAGTACCTATTACTGAACAGAGTAACAAACATCAATTTATACAAGCAGACGTACTTACGCATTTAATCGAAATTAATCTGTTTAAATTTTTAATTGTAACATACAAGTAAAAATATAACTTAGAAAGTTATATTTTTTACTTAAAACTTGGCAACATTTTAAAATCTTTATATAAAATGTAACAGTGTTTTTTTCACCCCAAATCGTAGAGCGGTGTAAGAGAAAAGAAAAACAGTTAATTTAAAATGTCGCCGGGACGCGAGCCTCACATACCATTCCACATGGAAGGTTTACATGACGCCACTAAACGTAATACAGCCGGGCTATATCGTACTCAATTTGACAGTATTCAGTGATAATCACTTTGCTAACTGTCAAAGTCAACAATGATAGCAATTCGCTTGTGCTGCCGTGGGACTCTCTAATGATTCTTCGTTGCGCTCGTCGACGAGCTCACCGATGTCAAATACTTGATCGCCTTTGTATATAAGCTTGTTTTTCCAACGTCTCTTGGCATCTCGTCATTTGTTTCACGGATTTTGTCAAATATGCATCGATGTTTGCTTTTAGAGAATCGAACGGCTGAACACTAAACTAAATTGTATAATGTATGGTAAGTAGTCCTTATTCTGTTATAATGGACTCCACATTTATCTAACGATTCGATTGTAATGTTTAAGAAACAGAAGACGCTGTTTGGTATTATTTTAACAGTTGTTATTTCTTCTCCGTTTGGTATTTTATCATTTACACGTTGACTCAATAACATTACTTTTTCATTGTCAGAGTTATAGTAAATCTTTAAACGCCTTACTAGAACAGCCTTAGACTGTGCGCGACGCGATCTCCAAGCGTGAACACTCCCTGAAGAAGAACGTCTTACACGTTCGAAACGTCGTCGGACTTAAACCGACATAATACCAACTGAGTGAAGCCGGTATCTTTATATTAGTATAATATGTGATACTCAAGATAGTTTTCAAACTCTAAGTGACTTAATAACTGTCATAAGTCAGTTACTTAAGCAAACAGAGAGGTTATAGTCATGATATTACAGTCACATAAGTGACTACGAACTGACTTACACGCGAAATAAGCACAAGCTATCCGTACATGTAACGCGTCTCCACAGAATAAGTCATTCTTTTATGGGAATTGCCCCATATAAGTCCCATTGTATACACATGTATACGATTCTACAATAAAGTTCCCAATGTTATCCGAGATTTGCCTATTAATAAGTTTAAAATTACTATGAAAACTAAACTCTGTCAAAAAGGTTATGACAAAATTTCGGATTACTTGGAGGATAAAACAGCTTGGGACTGATCACTTCAGGATCTACCTACTCGTGTATTACCATGTCAAAGTGTAGCGTGTCTTGCCCTACTGATACCATTATTATGGTCTCTTTTGTAAGGCACACACTGGAGCTAAAAATAAACGAAGATTTGTTATATACATTAAGAAATTGACGATAAAAAATGTAAAAATACAAGCCCGCTGAGTTTCTTGCTGGATCTTCTCAGTCGTGGTCGCGTTCCGGTCCAGTTGTCGATTTAAGAAATAATAAATGAAATATAACAAGTTGCCTCCGTAGGCCTATACAGAATAAACGATTTCAGTTCATTAAATGGAACACTAACATGATGCAAATATAAATATTTACATAAATAACATGAGGAATAGCAAATGCACAGAAGTATGAGACCAAAAACAAGGAGAAAAAAAGCTAACGGGTGTATGTTATGACTTAGTAAGTTTTCTAAAATAGACACCCCTTTGCAAGCGCGCCATGTAATCTTGCCACCAATTTGACAAGGGGCACCCCTGCATTCTTCACCCGGAGTGGTGAATAGCGATCTCTTGCAATTTTTACACTTGATCCGACGTTCTTATTGCTTTATCGATTTACTTTTTATTGAGTAGCAACCCTATTCAATTGAGCACGCGAAAACAACTCCTGTCTGGAAAGTACTGGGCGTTCTCTCTTTTAAACAACTTAAAAACACTTTAAAACACTTGAAAATCCTGCATGGAAAGGCAACGCGCTGCCCTTTTTACTCGGAGACATAGCTGCTCTATAATTTCACTGGAAACAACTAAAAAGGATATGTTTCAAATGTATTTTCGTATAAGTACATTTTACATTAAATTATATTCTTTAGGTGATTACTTAAATAAAAAATTTAAGCTTACGTTTCTTTTTCGTGAAAACGTTATTATATATTACATATCATCAGCCTGTCAAATATGAAAGTGTGACGTCCAAATGTCACAACTCTCAACCCTAAAGGGTTTTGGGCATGCCCACCATCCCCACAACGCGCTTGCAACAGTCTTAAAGGTCGACAGCGTATTTGTGATGCCTCCAGTGTAAAAGGGGCAGTTCGCGCCGCGACAGAGATCGAGACAGGAGACCGAGACCGGAGACCGCGACCGTCACTTGATGTTAGGCAATGTATGAGGGACAGTTTGCGTGCGAGATAGAGACAGGAGACAAACACGCGAGACAGGAGACGGACGCTCATACATTGCCTTACGTCAAGTGACGGTCGCGGTCTCCGGTCTCGGTCTCCTGTCTCGGTCGCATGTCTCTGTCGCGGCGAGAACTGCCACCTGTACATAAATCCATAGACGATGGTGAACGCTTTCCATCACGCGGCCCGTTTGCACTAAACCACTACTACAAAAATCAAAAGTCGAAAAGCCACGAAAACAAAATTATATAAAATAACGATCTCTATAGATTATTTTTCCCGCATTCCAGCAGGTATCTCAGTTGCTAACAAATATAGATTGAAATCTAAAAAAGTTACAGCTCTATGCCACTTTTGTCTGCTCCAGCCATCTTACCAACATTTTTGCTTACTGGGGTTGCAAAAACTGAGAGCCGCCATTTTTCGGCTCACCACCCAGTCGGCCCAAAGAAAGTACAGTCAGATAACAAAAATAATGAATTAATATTGTTACTTATCAAGGTCTCAGTCGAAATTTGATTGTAACGAGATACGTAATAACTACCCCTGCAGATCACCAAGTATGTCCAGCTTGAGTAGATTTCTAATCTACGCCGAAAAGGGCGTGACCTTACTAGCCCTGAGTAATCAATCAAGAAGGACCAGTTGTGCGTGTGATGCATAATAGCCCTGCAGGTCTGCCCTACACTGTCCGTAGTGCCAGTACTCACCCCAGTTTCTAGAACGTTTGGCCAAGTCTTGATTAGTTGACCAACTAAATACTAAACGCTCACTGGTCAATGGTATTCTATGACGCGATATGTGACCAATCGTCGGTCAGTATTCCTGTATAGCTAATCAAACCTTGACAAGCACTACAGAAAAAACAAAAGGTTTTACGAAAACATACACCGCTGCCTCCAAGATTAGTTGTCAAACGTCATTTTAGTTTGTGTGCTCTGTGGAAACCTACGAAGAAATAATGTCAGGAAGCATAATTCAGAACAAATTCCACACAAAAAGTTGTCCTTCAAACCAAAACGACGTACGATTCCAAATACGAATTACATCCGAGGTTACAAATAGACATGTTCGGTGATTGGTTTAAATTTCAGAAGGAAAGCAGGGATTGGTCCACGCGCGTGCTGCAACGTCTACTATGACAGCTGAGTCATAGCGGCGTGAACGTTGTTATTGATTTAGCACGACTTTTATTGAGTCATTTTGTTAAGGCACTCTTCCTGATATTATTTCGTCGTAGGTGGAAACTAGAATATAAAAGGAGATATTCCCAACTTTCAGTACTAGCAATTCGCTTGTTCAGAACACCAAACTAAACTAGGGAACTAAAATCAACTTTTAGTAAATTACGGTAGTTCTTATTCTGTTCATGCTTAAGTCCAAATTCGTACAACGCTTGCGAATGACGGTTCTTATATTTGGTGTTTCTGTTGAATTGTGGGTATGCTTAGTGAAAATTTAATAGTCATGTAACTTCGTACTCTCGAAACTGATGTAAGATGACCCACAATTGAATACATATTTTTAGAATGTCATACTAAGTGTTATACGAATGTGGATTTTAGTATGAACATAATAAGAACTACCATAGTTTAGAGAATTTTAGTGTGGTGCATTCATGAGCGAATCAAAAAATCAATCACGATAAAAAAGATTGATTCCTTTCAACATATTTTAAAGTATAAGTACTAAAACTAATTCAATTTAGATAGGTTTAGGATTCGTATCACTCTTAGCCGGATCGCACGGGCCTACACGTCTAGGTTAAGATCAATCCGAGCTTACCCTTGAGTCCTGAGGCGACACGATGAATGCTGCGTGACCCCATCTTGCCCTATCTTGACGGAGGAATGCTCACGGGGTGGTTTTAGTGGGTCTAAGCTCCACATACCCCCTTCCGTTACCCTCGCGGCGGAAGGGAAGTGGACAGCATTTCCCCCCTCAAAAAAAGGGTCGTGTATAAATAAGATACTGCTAATATAAAAAAAAATACCCATAAATCGAACCGAATTCAACACAAAAATTTTTAAAATAACTTGTCGAAGTCGGTATTCGCTACTTACGGGATCGATTGTAAATGATAATATAATCAAGATAAATCAACACTTTTCAGCTTTTGGAGCGTAACTCGAAAACTACTTGACTGAATTTGATAAAATTCTGGGACTACCTCGGAAGTATACTTTACCAAACAAAAAAAAGAATTTTGAGAATCGGTCCACAGATATGGGAGAAATCGGCTAACATACACATTAACTACAATTTAATTATGTTAATAATTCCCTGTGTTTTTTTTTTTGTGTTTAGCTATATGTTTGTGTTAAGTATAAGTTTATGTAATATTGTGTGTGTTCGAATTTTATTATATATAAAATGTATTTCATTCATTCATTCATTCATAAACAAGTACAATTTGAAAAATTTAATACCGACTTCCATTCTATTCAGTTATTGGAGTGTAACTCATAAACTACTAGACCGAATTTGATGAAATTCAAGTGGGACCACACGGGAAGCACTACCTTTCAAACAAAAAAAGAATTTTGAGAATCGGTTGACCCTATCTGTAAGGTAGGTAGGTAACAAACATAAAAAAATACAGTCAAATTAAGTACCTCCTCCTTTTTGGAAGTCAGTAGAAAAAATACACACGTACATATATAACCTCCTATTTTTTGAAGTCGGTTAAAACAGCAGGAATTCAGCTAGTACGGAAAGAAGTAAGCACATAACGTAACTATAATAAACACATCAAGCTATATCTACGTCGCATCACAACACTTACGCAGCCTGTCTCAATCAATCACAACTCTCACATCTACTCATTAAATACTCGAATTTCGTAAAAACCACAGCTAACTAACGAGACGTAACAAAACAACTGTAGAAATATAAAAAAAGTGTGACGATACAGATAATCGGGGTGAATGACCTTTTGACGGGAGAATAAAAATGTCGGACCACCCACGTTGAAGGCTCAGGCGCGGGATAAAGGCGAATACGCACGGGCGATCTGGGCGGCTAATAATCTGGCCGCAGATTAATATATCATTAAACTGTTACGTTCGCAGTTTTGCACACTCGTATAATAAACTGCAAACGTGATGATGTCATCATTGACGGTGTCCCGTATACCGTAAGTAGCAAGGTCACTAAAAAGCGTGAAATATTTTTATCAAAAAAATAGAACCGACTTCTACACTAAAAAGAGTCAAATAACTTGTCGAAGTCGGTTCCGTGCACGCAATATTGTGTTAACAGGTACTTTCAAACTATCATGGTACCGACTTTAACAAGTTATTTCACACTTTTTAGTGTAGAATTCGGTTCTATTTTTCGATTTTTTTTAATGTACGTACCTTCTACGACCATCTAGCGAAGGCTAGAAAGTTCTCTTTGCCGCGGGAGTTTGTATGGAATTTATTCGGTTTTAGCAATCATTTTAAATTAAATCGAGATATGACATAATTGAATATCAGCTGATCTAGGTATCCTTTTATTTTGCACAATGCAGTAGACAATGATGTTTGAAAATATAGTTACAGTTCGTGGGATGTTATACTGTTACAGAGTGTTCTATATACTAGATTTTTAACTAGCAAAACACTCTCGTTAGGGAACGAATATGTCGGCCCGGTTTTCCAGCATATCAGATGCTCATCTTCAGAACGAGTGTGCATCCCCGTCTGCGAGCTCCTGGCAGGCACTTATGTCACTTATTTGACAATATACAAATCAAAGAGATAGTAAACTCAAAAAATATTAAAAGGGTATTAAAATACTATTCAAGTATTATTTTAAATGGAGCATCTTTTGTAACGGGAGCGCGCACACAACGTCGCACAGTATCGGCTAACTGCCTTGTTTCTTTTGTGATCACTCATTTCTTGTAGGTAATGTTTATCATAAGTAAGTTTGCTGGTCGAGAATATAGTGTCTGAACAAACCATATTTAGATTTTTAGGCACGTTATATCCATACCACAACTGTAATTGTTGTTGTAAACAAATTAAAATAACTAGAAATTCTTCAAAACGTGTTTCACCTCCACACGAGCCATCCTCAGGTTACGTTGACTCGCCGTTGAGTACTAGAACGACTATTAGCGCTCGTAATCTGTAATATAAGCCTTTACACTGAAAATTGGAAGTTTAACCATTCACAACTAAACGCTATCATCTGAGCCCAACTAAAGATGCCCGTGTGTACAGACCATACCTTTACACGGTATCACTCAGCTGGCCGCAACACCTTACAAAATAAACGTTACTTTTATGTCAGAAAGTTAAGAATTACGTTATAATGTAACTTCTTAAAGGTGGCTGGAAAACCAATAAACTATATTATGTGGGAAGAAGTTGATCATAGAATGCTGATACCAAAACACTATGTAGAAAAAGAACCAATATCTACGCCGAGTACATTTTTTAATGAATTCATACAATGTGTTTACTTGCGGTTGTTTACCATGAAAATATATTCCAATGGCTGGAGTAAACAAGCATCTGAATGAAGCTATATATATGTATGTACTTATAATATAAATTTCAATAATAGTTCATAAAAGTGGCTTCCACTCGCCTGCATGATAGATATTGGAGATGGAGTAAAGAAGCGATGGCCATGCAGCCGCAAGCTGCGCTAATCGCCATCCCGATGATGACCTAGAGATGCCTTTACGCCCCGCTTGAAAGACCCAGGGTCATAGCTGCAAGGAAATACGCACGCCGGCAGATTCCACAGTTTACCTACTTACACGATAGACGTAGGAACTCCCAAACTTTTTGGTTCGTGGTAAGAACTATTGAACAGTGGATCGGCATGATGAGGAAGGTATATGATTTAAGAGCTCTTTAGAACATTTGCCACGAAACAAACGGTAGAAAACGCTTAGAGAAGCTATAGTTCTACGCATTTCTAGGGGTTCTAGGTCTTGAGTGACTTCAGTGTCTCCAATAATACGGACAGTGCGACGTTGCAGTCTATCGAGAGCATCCATAAGGTACTTAGCGGAGCCATCCCAGAGGTGGCAACAATATTTAATACATGGGCGCACCTGAGTTTTATAATGAAGGCAAAGATGATCAGGAGTGTAGAAACGTCTCGCTCTGTTCAGGAATCCGAGTTTGCGGGAAGCTAACTTGATTATACTCTCTATGTAGTCACGCTGGTTCAGGTCACTACGGATGTCCATGCCAAGGATGTTTAGATTACACTGAACAGGTAATGTGATATTCTGAAGACGTGGAAGAGGATGTTTTTTCCGAGAACGCGCACACTTGAGTCTTCCTGGCATTGAACTCAACCAAGTTGCCTGTATCCCTACGAGAGATGTGGTCGAGCATCCTGGAAAGCTCAGCCAGCTCAGCAACAGGGGACCGTTTATGAACGGTCCCCCGTTTATGAATGTTTTACTATTGTGACAGATAAAAAAATACACCACTATTTCCGCTAGTCGAACATGACGGCAACCACGTTAACTGAAGTAATTCCGCAAGTCCGAGATGGAGGGCATCACGTAGTCTGACGTAGCCTCCAACAGCCAATGAAGAGCATGGCATTCTCCCGC
The DNA here is from genome assembly GCA_917880725.1 of Selenia dentaria. Lineage (NCBI taxonomy): Eukaryota > Metazoa > Arthropoda > Insecta > Lepidoptera > Geometridae > Selenia > Selenia dentaria. The sequence continues at coordinate 3,979,135 of OU862902.1, forward strand.
CAAGAAAATGGCGGCGGGGAATGGAAATCCCATCTGAAGACATCGCTAGGAGTTTAGTTGCTGGTAGTAGTCTTGTCAGAGTTAGCCAGATGGCAAAATACTTAGAAATGTGTATTAAGGCTGATAATTATAAGCTAAGTATATTTCTGTGTAATCTGCTTACTGTAACGTAACTTTTGTGAAATTTGTCTACGTTCGAATAGAACTTTCCAATGTTACTGATGTGGTGTTTATGTAGGCTTTAATGCAATTGTTACTTCACTAATGTTAGCATACTGTAAATTCAGTTGAATGTAATTGGTATAGATTTGAGTTTCAAGTTAAGGAATACATGTGTATAATCTGGTTTATTGTTTTGTTGTAATAGGTGTTACACTATTGATAGGTAGGTTGGCAGTTAGTAGATTTCTGCTTTCTACGCCACTGGTCCCAAAGTCGATTATATCCATATTACCATATTATATCTGCTTGATCCCTATCGGGGAGTATATAATGGCTGGTCTAGTTTGAGTCCTGAAGACCTTGTGTGGATGTTTTCTCATAGTGTGGATCCTGTCGATCGAACCCGGATCAACGGCAGAAGCCAGGGTGGCCACCAACTGTGCCAACCAGGCAGTGAAATTGGAAAAGGATACTTATCAGAAATTGCCACTTTTCGACACAATACAATGTACAATTACCAGTATAAAACGAGCCATACTTTACAGCAGTATCTTCAATAACAGAGGTCAATTTAAATTGACCGTTCCAGTCTATACTTAGCGTTTATGTCTTTTTATTGAAGAAGAATCACCAGTTTAAGTAGCTCTATGCTTGGGAAGAATTCGTTTACTACGAGAGATCTTTATATTATGGACCAAGGATGCGACCAATCTGTCTAGACCGCGTTTGATGGAGTAATAGTACGTAATACAAATCTTTGCTTATTGGTCATTTTATTAAGGACGTTTTTTTATGGGATAGGTTGGCAAACGAGCAAGCGGCTCACCTGATGGTAAGTGATACCGTCGCCCACGGACATCCGCAATACCAGAGGTATCGAGGATGCGTTGCCGACCTTTGAGAAAGGATGATAGGAAGAAGAGATAGAAGGGATGAGGGGGAGGGAGAAGGAGAGGGAGAACGGGGAAGGGGGGAATTGGACCTCCGGAACCTCTCACAAACCGACGAAACGCAATAGCAAGCTATGTTACTTCACGTCTGTGTTATGTGGGAGTGTGGTACTTCTCCGGTCGTGCCGGCCCATTCGGATGTGGGATTGCAGCTTGACACTACCACAAAAACTTAAACTCTATTAGCTAAGCTATGTGCCGTTCAACTAGCTAACCCGCCGGCTTCACTCGCTTGGTCTATGAGATACGCTACGCTTTTGCTATAAGGCTGTTTGCTGAAACTAATATTGGAACAATAATGGAAAAAACAAATAGTTGCTACTGATTCGTATCCTATCTTAATGAAATAAAATTTAATTAAGTAAATAATAATAATCATTATTTATTTCATCACTCAGATTTCTCATAAACAATGAAAATATCTTATGCTCTTAAAAAGAACTAATATTACAAAATATCTTTGTTTTGAGCTCCTGTCCCTGTACTAGTTAAAAACTTTTACAGGGTACAGGACCTTAACAGCCTTATTAATAAACTTGGCTTACACCCGGAGTAGTTAAAACATCTATCTGTCAATTTTTCGCTTGCAGTAAATGTCACGCGTGAAAGCAAGACAAAGCATGTTACGCCTTTTTTTTTTTTTTGTCCCAGGGAAATCCTTTATGGATACCACCTATCACGGGGAGGTAGGTGGTTATTTGGGAGTCCGTAAACCCACCAAAACCCCGGGGTGTTCCGCCACTGCCGCTTTTGGCGGGAACGCGGGACAGATTTTACACACGACCGCGAACCCGCCGCGGCTGTCCGTTGCCGGACCCTTCTCTTCGCGGCACGCCAGAACACATGGCGCGCCGCAACTGCCTCGGAGACCAAACCCGCCAACAATGGGCGCCAGACTTCCCCGTATATGGACGCCCGTGATCTCCCTGCGGTGGGTCGGATACCTAGCCCCACCGCCTGCTACGTCAGCCACAGAGGATAAACCCCCCGCGACCCCACCTCTTCGAGTCTGCGCCGAGCGCCCGGACCCCACCTCCTCGAGCCTGCACCAAAGTGCCCCCCCCCCTCCTTGAGCCTGCGCCAAAGCGCCCGGGCCCCACCTCTTCGAGTCTGCGCCAAAGCGCCCGGAGCCCGCCACTCCTATGTGGACTTGGCGGCCAAAGCCCATAGGAGCGGCCCCGCCTGAGCCGGCCAGCGCACCCCAACGCCGGCGCAGCCTCTGGGTTCCTCTTGGCTTCACCGTGGTGATCCAAGCCACGGCTACTGAGCCCCCCCGCCACGTCAATGCGGGAACCCTTCGGGGGGGAAGCATGTTACGCCTAATCTATGTTTACGCACCGTTTATTAATAAAGGCCTTAGTGTTTATTTTAAAAGAATTGCATAACTATATTTTTAAAAACTTCACACTTTTATTACAGTCTGGAAAACTTCTAGTTCTCCTATAGGAAGATACAAATCTTTAAGGTCTTTAATTTAAACAACTTTAAATGGATTAAATCGCGTTCAATTTTCTATTATTTTCTACCGACTTCCAAAAAAAGGAGGAGGTACTCAATTCAGCTGCATTTTTTTTATATATTTGTTACTTCATAACTTTCGACTGGGTGAACCGATTCTCAAAATTCTTGCTGTGTGCTTCCCGTGTGGTCCCATTTAAATTTCATCCAATTCGGTCCAGTACTTTTTGAGTTACCCTCCAATAATTGATTTTTACCAAAGTAATAGAATGGAAGTCGGTATTAATTTTTTTTAATTGCAGTTGTATCCGACGATTTGAACTCTTTTCAATGAACATGGTCACGGGTAGACCTGTATGAATGTAATTACCTGTATGTATGAAATAATAAATATGTATATTACTGCCATCTAGTGTAAAAAATGTATAACTATACAGCGCCATTTAATATTCACGTAATTAAACTATTATCATTTAAGGGACATGACTTTAGTTGATATAATTTGCTATAGAATACCGTCTAGAACGCATTGCCGTAATCCGTGTAAGCTGTTCGCGACGGCCCGTTGCTGTACTAATGCAGGGAAACCTTCCCCACTTTTCCGACTAGTCGACTCTTATAATAGCAATTTCAATTCCGTTGACATAGTAGCACTGCGTCCTGCGGGGCTATTATGTATCTCAGTTGCTAATTAATGTTGATTCAAAAATGGCGGCTCTATGTCACTTTTGACAACTCCAGTAAGCAAAAATGTAAGTAAATTGATGACTGGAGCTGACAAAAGTGACATAGAGCCGCCTTTTTTTTAGATTTCAATCAACATTTGTTAGCAACTGAAATACATAATTGCCCTACTGGTATCTTTAAACAAAGTATTATAAATATTCTGTCATAAGTAGTAAGTACTAGGTAGGTACTAGGAAATACAGTGGCAACCTTGAGAAACTCATTGTGACCGGAAAAGTAGACGGGAAAAGGCCTCGTGGTCGCAGCCCAATACGTTGGTCCGACCAGATCCGCACCGCGCTCGACTCTACGTTTCACAACGCCCTCCACCCCGCCAGAAACAGAAACAGATGGAGAACGATCATATGAGAGAAGGTGATTCCGAAGGGAGGTCACGACCCTCATCACTGAGGAATACGACGCAAGGAGGGAGGGAAGTAGTAAGTATTAGAATTTCTTTTTGTTTTTGTTTGACAACATATCAATATTTAATTAGTAAGCCGTGGCAAATGTCGTTGTTGATACAATTATTAAGCCTATGTATTCAACATTAGTATTATTTTAAAGTACATCCTGTATTGTGTTACTGTTTGGTTACCCAAATAAATAGAAAAAAAATTGTAAATATCTATTCCCAATATATAGTGGACTATCTATGGATGTGGATCTATGGACCAGTAGGGCTATTATGTACTCGTATCTCAGTTGCTTACAAATTTTCATGAAATCGAAAAAAATGGCGGATCTATTTCACTTTTGTCAGCTCCAGTCATCAACTTACTAACATTTTGCTTACTGGAGTTGTCAAAACTGACATAGAGCATTTTTCAAGATTTCAATGAACAATTGTTAGCAATTGCGATACATAATAGCCCTGCTGATTGAAGGTCTTTATATAAACTTTGCGTAAACATAGATCAGACAGAACATGCTTTCTCTTGCTTTCACGCGTGATATTTACTGTAAGCGAAAAATGGACAGGTGGGGTACTCCAAGTTTATTAATAAGGCACTGAGGGTACACAGATAATTTTATTAACTCCACACCTATGAAACTTGAAACAAAACCGCTATCAGAAACTTGCAGTTAGTAATAAGAAGTTGTAGCTACCTGGGTGTCCGAGCTTGGTTCGTAAGTAAACAATTGATTATCTTGGTCTAACCTCAAACACTCATTGGCTTAGTGTTGCTTAACAACGCCATCTATTGGCAAGTAGCTTTAGTGTTGCTATGTCAGTTTTTCATTGCCTGAAAACACGGATAAAACGAGTGTTTCTAAAAAACCTAGCTAGATCGATATATCGCCCTCGAAACCCCCTGCATACTAAATTTCATGAAAATCGTTTGAGCCGTTTCTGAGATTCAGATGACATTTTTAAGAATTGTTCGTTTAAAGGTACCTACTACATTTCGTTAGTGACAAGAATTGAATAGGCACTACACGTTCACTAGCCCACTTACTCGCTACGCTTAATCAAGGTGTTTATTATAAAAAAGTTTTAATTAAGTTCTGTTTGTAATCGAACGAGTTCAATACAATGTGGTATTTTGAAAATAGAATGTGCGAGGCGCCTAGCAATCAGCTTTTAGGGTTGCCACTTTTGTATTAATAAATTATTATGATTAGTTTTACTACTCAGTCAAAATTTATGAGAATGTTTTGATGAGAATGGTTCTTTCGCTTATGGGAAGATTCACACCTGCTCAAGACAATTGTAGTCCTATCAAAAACGATATTAGAAGAAATAATTAAATAAAACAATGCTTATGGCCGAGTTGCGGTGTGCAACACCCTCCCTCCCGCACAAACTGCAAATAGGAAGCATACAGAATAAACCACACACAAAACAACCCAATCAACCAAAAACTCACTTGACTCGCTGTCGGTCTAGCGCTCGTCGAGTCAACATCGTCCTGAGGATGCCTCGTGTAGAGACGAAACACGTGTCGAATTGTTTTTAGCGGAAGTGTCACTGAATATTTCTTCTAATATCGTTTTTTATAATGGATTTCCGCAAAGTAACGCCTGAATCAATAAATTATAAATTGTAGTGCTATTTAGAGCTATAACGCTTCTGTTTGTGTTGACCACTGAACAGTCTTACGAGATAAAATGATTCTAACTCTGGACATTTAAGCCCGATAGATCAAGTGTCACTACACGTGGCACTGCCCTTATCTCCCCGAGAATTGCTATATGTCTCAATCTACAATACAATTATATATAACTATCATTATTTTGTATATAAAGATGTGACAACCGCTATATAATAGCCTTAAAGTCTATATAATCCGCTATATAATAGCCTTGCCTATATCAAGATCAACAATCGTTTCCGGAAGTCTCTTTAGAATCATGAGCGCATCTGAAGATCATGATAATGTGATTTTGTGAAGAGACCTATTGTTTTAATTAAATAAGTCATATAGGCCCGGAAAAGAAGTGTAAGAGAAAAACTTGCCGCAAAATAAAACTGTTGTAGTCTAGTATAAGAAGGTGGTCTATGTTGAAATTGATAATTTTAAGGATGTAACACAAAAAGTGCAACTAATTTAAACTTTTGTAAATTAAGCACTTTTTTAAACTTTCACGGTTATTTTCAATAAACATATTGCTACTTACGGGATGAAACCCGTGGTAATTATTTAATTGAGCTCCCGATATTTCGACACTGTTGCAAGCGCCATGATCGCGGGACGACTGGAGAATGCGGGTGGGTGGATGAAACATTAAGCAGACATAGCTGTCTACCCTCTTTCTCTGTCTTTTGCTACGTGCACTATTGGAACTCGATCGTAATTCACGACAGAACACGCTCACTGTGTCAGTTACCACGGTTTTCATCCCGTAAGTAGCATTATGTTTATTTTGTAAATTATTTGCACTTTTGGTGTTACATCCAAAAAAAAATCAATTTTATCATATACCTCTTAATATACACACTCTACTTATTTTCAAGTTTGCGGAGACTGCTAGTCTTTCCAACAGCTTCTTGCTTGACTAAAAAACATTTATGTTGGTATACTTATTCGTTAATAGATTCAATCTATTCTAGTACACCGTATGTAATAATTTCAATATATTAGAATAAAAATATAATTTTAAAATTATTGGGCACAAAAGACTCAAGCATTCAATGTTACGAGCACCATGCAGTTCCTAAAGAACTATGGTTTAGCATGCGTTTTTTTTTAAATTTACATCAGCTAGGTATTGCATCTACATATTATAATTAGGTGTTCGCTTATTACCAGCACACACATTTATTTACTAATTTTTACTTACAAAATAATATTAAATAACTTTCAAACGTGGCAACCCTACGATATCGTCCAATCAGCGTCGCGCGGCTATCTATCACCGCAAACAAAATAAAACCGCGCGCGCACTGGGTGGCCGCGGCCAATATATATCAATTTACAATTTAGATCGGATCGTGGCTTGGTGTGCAAGTTGCTTTACATTGCACTTCGTAGACCTGGCCAGTGTGTAAACTCCTTAATGGGATATACGAAGTATTTAATTTGGGTAAAATATTTGTGAACGAAAATACAGTAGATATTTACCGAATACTGCAAACTTCAAAGCAAATAGGTCTAGTGATAGCTGGTGCCAAGTACCTTGATAGTTCACTAGTAGGCCTCTTGTGCAAGGCCTCTTGTGCCTTTGATTCGGAATCCCTGTAGTGCCAGATTCTATCACAAAGCGCTGTGTTTTACTGTGTAAGGATGTGAAGGGCATTATAGCAGACTCAAAAACCAATATCTCTAGATGACGAGCGCAATGCAGTGCTACGCAACTACAGTTGTAAGCTCTGGGCGGTACTGCAACTGACATGGTCATGGGTGTTACAAAGTTATATAAAAACCATTTTTAAGAACTTTTGTCTGTGTGCCTGCCTATCTGTCCCGGCTAATCTCCAGATATTACTTAACTCCTCGAGATTTTATTTGTCGATATTTGCGACAAGGAGTTTAACATTGGAATATAAACAGTTTTGTGTGTTTGCTGCCATTACGGAATAAAAAATAATAAGTTTTTTTAGTATTACTTTTTTTAAGCACTAACGCCTGCTTAGCGATCTCAAACATGGAAAATTATTAAGAGAAAAATTCACATCCTCGGACGGGATTCGAACCCGCGTCTTCTGACTATCCGTGTCAGACGCCATGACCATCTAGGCCACCGAGGCTCGAGGTCCGAGCATCGAATTTTAACTCTCTCTATCTTTTTTGCAATATTTCGTTCTGGTTTGAAGGTATGAGTGTCGGTGAAATTAAAGACACATGAGTATGAAACTTAACAACTTAATGTCTCAGGGTTACGCAGTGCGTTTCGTCACTTATGATGAAATGTATATTTTATAGGTAGAGGTTACCGCTTAACATCAGGTAGGCCTCGTACTTATATCGTTTCTTACCACATTAAAAAAGGTTTCAATACCCTTGTTTTTTAAGGCGAAATGAGTTACGACACTACAGACTAGAACTACAAACGCGTTGAGTAAATTCTCTACAAGCACTTGATCTGTGAGGCTGAATGAGAAAGTGTGCACACGCCCCGTCGCTCGGTTGTCATGACACCTGTCAAAAGTATCCGACCTGTCAAATCGAAGTCACAACATTGACTATATCTCTCTAATTGATCTATAGATGGTTGATAACAGTCTGTTTCTTTGTATGTAGGAATGGTATTTTAGGGTTCCTTACTTGAAAAGGAAAAAGGAACCCTTATTACTAACTTTGCTGTCCTTCTGTCTGTATGTTAAAACTCTTTTTCGCAGGAACGTGTAGTGATGCTTTAAATAAAAATTTAAACGCTGGCGAACGAACGGTAACGAAGTTAATATTGTCCTTTAACCTAATTTGTTATTTAATTTGACCAATAATGTTAAAAGTCTCAAAGTCGCGAAACAACGACCTTTGGAGAGGGCTATGCTCGGGGTTTCTCTACGTGATCGAATCAGAAATGAAGAGATCCGTAGAAGAACGAAAGTCACCGACATAGCTCAGAAGATTAGCCAGTTGAAGTGGCAGTGGGCAGGGCACATAGCACGCAGAACAGATGGCCGATGGGGCCGAAAGGTTCTAGAGTGGAGACCACGGACCGGCAAGCGCAGCGTAGGTCGTCCACCGACACGGTGGACAGACGACCTGAGGAAGGTCGCAGGACGATATTGTTTGCAGGCCGCTTCCAACCGGTCCTTTTGGAAAATCATGGGGGAGGCATATGTTCAGCAGTGTACGTCCTACGGCTGAGATGATGATGATGATGATGATGAATAATGTTAGAAATAAAATTGCAGCTACAGTAGTATGCGTTTGGGGACCCTATTTTAAAAGTAAACTTAAAACATCACTCAGAAGCGAAACAAGTATTCGTCATGAGCGAAGTATTAAACATTTTTCTATGGGATAGGTTAGCAAACGAGCAAGCGGATCACCTGACCTCGGACATCCGCAATATCAAAGGTCTCGAGAATGAATTTGAGGAAGAATGATAGGAACGAAGAGATTAAAGAGGTGAGGGTGGAGGGGGAGGGGGAAGGAGAGGGCGAAAGGGGAAGAAGGGAATTGGGCCTCCGGAACCTCCCACAAACCGATGAAACGCAATAGCAAGCTATGTTACTTCACGTCGGTGTTATGTGGGAGTGTGGTACTTCCCCAGTCGTGCCGGCTCATTCGCCTGTGGGGTTACAGCGCCTACCACTGAAACTTATACTTATAAGTACTTACTTAAATGCCGTACTTCAAGTTTGTACAGAACCCTCGGCATGCGAGTTCAACTCGCACTTCGCCAGTTTTTTAGAGTTTCGTACAAATCAACAGGACTCTATTAATAACAATTCTTTATTTAAAAATCATCTAAAGAATATTCCCTCCGCCCGTCGTTAGGATGCGAGTCGTAAGACGCGAGTAACCCCGACCTACTGTGTTAGGCCTGCTGTGTGATAGGCATTTTGTGCAAGAGCCCGTCTTGTGCTGTACCACCGCAGTACCAGATATGCTACTGCGAAGCAACAGTACGAAGCATTACTGTATTAGGGTGTGAAGGGCGCTGTAACAAGTGGAATTACTGGGCGAAAAAAGACTTAAAACGAATGTCTCGGGATGACGAGCACAGTGCAGTGCTCCACAAAACTACAGTTGTAAGCTCTGAGTGTCATTGGCAAGCGTAACGCTTACCATCAGGAACTTATATTATCATCATCATCATCAGCCTGTAGCAGTCCACTGCTGGACATACGCCTCTCTATATTATCCTACTTATATTATAAACGCGAAAGTTTGCGAGTATGGATGTAAGGATGTATGGATGTGTGGATGTGTGTTACTCTTGCCCGCTTAAACGGCGGGGGTACTTTAATTAAATTTGTTATGGAGGTAGATGAGGCGCTGGATTAACACAGGATACTTCTCATCATCATCATCATCTACATCCATCACCACACGGGTGAAAAAGCGTAATGCTTAATACATGTTTGGGCTCAGCATAGACAAAATAATAAGATCTCCGCCTACGCAAAGCACACCATCATTTTGACAGCTCGATACACTAGACGTGCTCGGCGTCAAGGGTGATGAAATTTAACACAAATACCGTCAAGAGTGATGAAATATAATGACAGTTTTTTCCATGATGATTAGTTTTATATTTGTATGTACGTAGGTACTGTATTTTAGTATTAGTTTTTACTGATTGATTTATTAAGTATTTAAATTTACTCATATAACCATGTAACTATTTTATGGCATTTTGGTATAAAGATAGATATGGCTGTGGAGAAGATAATAAGCTACTCGAAGTACTAATACTGCGCAGACGTAGTCGCGTTTACCACTTAGTACATAAATACATTGTTTGTTTTGTTTGTTTGTTCTGTATGATTAACATTAAAATTTATAATAATAATTTTGTAATATGATTATTAAAGCACTATTGCCTGTTTAGCGATACTAAACATTGTAATGATAGAGAGAAACACATTTTTCCATATATTACAAAAACGAAAAATGAATATTCACACAGATTGCTAGAAGACAAGGGTTCGATTCCCGTCCGAGGATGTGAAATTTTCTCTCTAAGTACTCTGTGATCATTAACTGTGTTACGACTCTCGGAGCACAGCGTACCTAGTTGTTTGTCCCGAACTGGACCTCGAAGCGACCCCAGCCCTACTCCCACCTCCTAAAGTAGTCATGTTTCAACGTTACCATTAAATTTGGTACCACCACGTCAATTTAGCAACCTTCAAATAATAATGGATTACGACAGACGTTTTGATGACGTAGTATGAAATATTTCACTCAATTCGCGTACTTTAACGTGACTTTTAACGCTAAGTTTCACTCTTCCAATGTCAAATTTTTGAAGTTCCGTACTCCAATTTCTTAAAGTAACCATATTGCAACCTACCATTAAATTTGGTTGACCGTTTTGTGTCGGTGGGAGTACGATAGTAAGTATGATTATTCTAAGCTTATTACAAAACGCTCTTGATTTATGATAATTTCGTAAAAGGTGGTAGTAGGCCCCTAGTACCTCTATCATGAGTTGGCAATATAAATGTCATCTATAGTCGATACTCGATCTCGCCTACCTATTAAGCTTGTGATTGGCGTACTCGCTGTCAATTTTAGTTCTACAATTGACCGCGAGGTGGCACTGATTTTTTTTTCGTACATTTTTCGCGACAGTCGATATCGAGCATCGATTGGTGTCAATGTTGTAAACTCATGGCAGACCTACAGAAATCGTAGTACAAACAATTTGTGAAAATGTATTCGTATCGTGAGCGTCAACGAGTCACGCTTCGGCGTACAAACTATTAGTTATCTGTGTCACAGTTGTCCTAGATACATGACAGTTTGTACTGTTGCACGTGAACGACACGTTACGTTACACTTACGCAGTTATTCGTGCTAGGCACACTGCTCGTCTTGGTTGGTACACTTACACTGTCTGCCAGTTATGATAGCCTAGTAAGTATAGACTACAGTTTCCTCGCATCATCACCGCATAGTACCAGGCTACCATAACCGCATAGCAGATCTCAGCAGCCTTGCTATCGCTCGGCATGCTGATATCCATACATAACATCACCTATTACATGGCTCGTCCTGACTATGTGTTATCTGTGCCCTAGACACATGACAGTTTTTTCTGTCGCACGTGAATGACACGTTACGTTACACTTACGCAGGTCGAGCTAAGCACACTGAATCTTTACAATCCCGCGACTGGTTTTAGTCATAAACTTAGTTCATAAACTAAGTATATACCTACAAGTACAATGAAAAATTTAATACCGACTTCCATTCTATTCAGTTATTATAGTGTAACTCAAAAAATACTGGACCAAATTTAATGAAATAATAATAATTTAAGTGTAAAGGCCTGTTCAGCCTTGCTGCCTGCGTTTGGCCGGCTAGTTATGGAACTTCATACTATTTACCCATCGAGTTCCGCGTGGTATTTTTCTGTACCCACAGCGGTAGCGAATAACGCTCAGGTCTGAATAGGCCTTTACCCATCGAGTTCCACGTGGTATTTTTCTCTACCCACAGCGGTAGCGAATAACGCTCAGGTCTGAATAGGCCTTTACCCATCGACTTCCACGTGGTAATTTTCTCTACCCACAGCAGCGGTAGCGAATAACGCTCAGGTCAGAATAGGTCTATACCCATCGAGTTCCACGTGGTGTTTTTCTCTACCCACAGCGGTAGCGAATACCGCTCAGGTCTGAATATGCCTTTAATGTGTGTAGGTATGTTTAGATTGATGTTTGTTAATCTATAATCGATTAGAGCTACTGAATCGATTTGTTCGAAATTTACGACAGAGCGAAGCGAAATTTTAGTGTCGGTTCGATCGAATTGGTATTTGTTTGTTTGTTGTACAGTTCGTCGATGACTTGAGAACCGGTAATGGAATCTCTATGAAATACCGCCGGCTACTAGTTCAGGTGTTCCCAATTTTCTACCGACTTCCAAAAAAGGAGGAGGTACTCAATTCGACGCGTATACATTTATATATGATTACACATACCTTTTTACAGAGTCCGATTTTGTATGTCTTTTTCATGGTATACTTCCGAGGCTTGACCGAATTGGATATTTAAATGGGACCACATTTAAATATCCAATTCGGTCAAGCGAGTTTTGAGTTACACTCCAGTAACTGAAAAGTGTTTCGCCTATTTGATGATATCGTAGTTGACGGTGAAAGACAATCGATCCCTTAAGACGCGGTCCATCCCCAATTTTAAAATAATTTACGATGCTTTACGTAAGGTTGCAAATAGCTTGTTAGATTGGACGATGTAATGCGAAAATGCGTTAATTTTTGTACGTTTTCTTTATATCTTTCGATATATACTAACACAATTAAAAAAACTGCTGGTTACTACTTTAGTACTATATGTTGGCTTTGTATTACCTAAAAAATAATATAATGTTATCGCTGAAAATTCTGAGAGTTTAGACGTGAAAGTTTATTTTTATGCACCTATTAAGGATTTTTTTCTGAAGAGAGTGAGTAATATTTATGAATTCTGTTCGGTTATTACTCTTTGCCTGTTCTTTTTCTAACCTAAGTTTTTTTTATATATAGATTATTATCGAACTGTTTCGTTACACTCGATGTTTAAAGATTCTGCTTTTTACTATTATCAGGATACGACCGCGCCTTAAGTAGCACGGGTCGCTAAACACCGTATAAAAATGGAACCGATTTCAACACTAACTACTTAGGTAGTTAGACTGGAGAATGCATAATGCCTACCTAGAATTTACACAAAACAAAGTCTTTAATTTTATCACGTTTCAAACAGATAGTTTCTGAATGATCGCGATAACATCTTTCCACGTTTACGCATAGTCGCAAACAGAAGCACGGTACATATAAACATTTCTAATAATAATTATATGATTCGTCTTCTTCTTTTTCCTCTTCTTCTTCTTTTTCTTCTTCTTCTGTGGCTTGTTAACGTTGGAAGACTTTACACTGGCAGTATCAAGTTCTAGGTTATGTATGACGAATATATGCTACTAAATTCAATCTTTAAATAAGTTTTTGAAATTTTAAAAAGAACGACATCAAAACAAAAACATAAGTTTGAAACACACCTCTGGACGTTATTATGCACTTCTTCGTAATAAAGTCATGAAATTTTATACTTCGTAATAAGCGCAAAACTGCACGCGATTGCATAACAACCTCCCCGTAATACTAACTTATACATCATCTGTATAAGGCACACAGTAACTATTGTTTATGTTATGCAAGTAAAAACAGTGCGAGCGAGAGGGAGATAGATTTAATGTAAAGTAGAGCAGGACGCGCAGAGGTCACAAGTGCATTGAGTGGGATTGGTTGGATGGCTTGTAATTTGGTGGATGTCGCGAAATGCTGGTGAAAATTCAAAGAGTATGAAGGTATTCAGGACACAGAAGGGATAATGGGTTAGGTTAATCTCAATATTATTATTGACTTATATAGCATGTCAAGTTCTAAAAGTTAAATGCCCGTTTTAGGGAATATTAATATATAATCACAAAAAGATGTGCTCGGTGGGGATTTTGGGTGCGGAGGCACTCTGAATCATTTAAAATTGTATTTATACTATATTTGTTTCTTTCGCACTAATAAATGCGAAAATTTGTAATTTTGATAGGATATAAGTGATTGTCTATTTATGTTCCTTCTTCACTGTGAAACGACTAAACGAGTTAGGTAAAATTAGTAATCCAAATAGCCTATAAACAGTATTATACATAGGTTCATTTTTAATTATTAGCATTTTTTTTGACAACATCTACACACAATGATGTTTTAGGTTCCAAACTAGGCAGAGCCCGTACTATGGTAACCTGATGACTTATATACATACTTATATACATATACACACCCAGACGCAGCTGAAACAGACATGTTCATGCACACGCGGTGTTCAGGTCCCAAACTAGACAGAGCTTGTATTATGGTAACCTGATGTCTGATATACATACTTATATACATATACACACCCAGACGCAGCTTAAACATACATGTTCATGAACACAAATGTTTGACCCGTCCAGGGATCGAACCCGGGATCAGCGGCTGAGAAGGCAGGGATGCTGCCAACTGCCTCAACCGGCCAGTCTGGTTCAAATCTTCCCGAAGGATCGCGAATACCTTATTTTTAATATTTGTTTTAGCTACTTAGTGAAATGGTTTGAAGGCACAGACTGTGCCTCAACTCAAACAAATATTTAAATTTTATGAAAGATGAATGTATATTCGGATTTCTCTTCACCGAACAATAGTTCTTCGTCTCTGGTGATTTGGAATTCAATTGCAGCTGTTCCAGTACTTACTTATATACATGCTGTGTTTACGACAAGTAGGTTCTGCACATTCGTGTTAGGTATGCTATTTGTATGTAATAAGAAATGTAACGTCTAAGAGCCTGTTTCGTAAATCAATAATAAATTAGTATTACTGCGAACATTAGACGTTGCAACACAGTCTTATTAGCGGCATTTTTTATATTACTTCACCACCTCGCCACTTCACAATATCGGCAACCAGTTGACCAATTTAACTAGTACGGTTGAGTTTGAGAAGAGAGAGTACATGAAATAGTAACTCCTTATAACATGAGATACCTGTCTGTGCTACACACTAATCGTATTCGAAATTCCTCTTTAAAGTCAAGTAACTAATGTGTATTCCAAATTTTACCAAAATCGGTCTGTAAATAGCACCGCAGCAAACTTCCTCATTTTTTAGGAAAAGTACCTCCCACTGAAAAGTCAATGACGACAAAAAAATATTTTATAGTAGAACATGCATAACAAGTTTCGTCAAGATTGGTTGAAAAATGGGACCTTACAAGAATACGTACAACCTTACAAACGTACGGACAGATGAAAGTCAATTTGGACAGTTAAAGCAGCGACGCGTCGTTCTTTCGACCAATAACCATGACTAAATAATTTGTCTAAGACCATTTGTCTGCTCACCTCAAGCCCATGTGTACGCTATCATACATATCTGATTTGAAATGTTCTGTTCAAGTAACTAATTAGTAACAAACTAGAATAATTAATTATTACTCATGAAACGTATTTATTCATAGAAACATCCTCCACTTTGTTATCTATAGATCTTTACATAATCTCTTTCACCTATAATCTAACATAAAATCATCTACATGCTTAATCTTTGACCAACAACTCTCATACGATAGAGACAGCACGACATTTCACTACAAGTGCGTGCGGGACAACGCTATATGCTACTCTCAGACCACCCAAGTTGAGTTGGCATTCGTACAATGCCATTTAGAGTCGCGTTCCATGTTTTGATAGTTTAATTTTCAAGTTTTTTTCTTTTATATTTCTTGTAACATTATGCAAAGGTATTTTTTGATGAGCAATTATGATTGTTTTCGCTGATTGGCATTTTTTGCGTGTAGATAACTTTGATTGTGTTTATAGCTAGTTGTCGATTTTGTTTGACATGTTGATTATTTTTTTTAAAGATAATTGTAGTGACATTGTTTTGATACTTAATTGTGTATTAAAGTTGTAACAATTGAACGGGACAGACATTTGCGTAACATTTTAATCTTTCATCATAGTGTAAATTAAAAGTAGAGTTATATAAGTTTTAGTTTGAAAAAAAAAAAAAAAACTGAATACGAGAAGCCCAAGATAGACCTAAGTGGCGTGCAATTGGAGAGGCCTATGTCCAGCAGTGGACTGCTACAGGCTGATGATGATGATGATGATGATAGTTTGAACTAATTTGCCGTCTGGAGAGGGACACTTACGACGTCCATATTGAAGACTGGATTAACCTTATTGTTGGTATTTTCTTTGTCGCTGGTCCCAAATTTAATTTGGGCCAACGTTTTGTTGACTGGATTGTTCACGTGTAGCAAAGCAGCTATAAATAAGTTATTGTATTTGTATTTGATGTTTAGTTTCAATTTAAGCTTTTGAAGCTCTGAAGTAAAATCTACACTAATATTATAAAGAGGTAAAATTTGTTTGAATTGAATTGGTTTCTTAACTACTGGACCGATTTGAAATATTTCTTTCTTCACCATTAGAATCCTACATTATCTGGGATAAACATAGGCTATAAGATACTTTCACTCAAGGTGTAAAAATAATACCAAAAAAATTCCTTATATCGCGTACGATGCGGAAACTTTTGACAATAGAGCAAAGTGATGTACACTACCTTTTTATAAAAGACGTCATGTCAACAAAAATGTTTGCAATACCATAATGTCGGATTTTTAAAATTAATATGTTTGATTCTGATATAAATACTTTTTCTTGATTAAACTAAATATGCCATTGTATCGCCGAAAAATCCTCATATCGCGTACACTGTGGAAACTATTTACAATAAACAAATTAATGTAGGTCCTACAGTTTTATATCGACATTAATATCCACAACAAAATCTGCAGTACCATGTAACTATTACAGTTATGTCACAAGAATTACATTTTCACGTTAAAATATGCAATAGTAACGCTGGTACAAACTAAGCCACATGATTCGTACCTTGGTAATTAATCCTAATAAAAAGAAAAAGATTTAGTTGTTTGTTTGTAGTGGAAACGGTGAACTACTTAACCGATTCAAAAAAATATATCAGCAGTAGAAAGCTACATTACACGCTATATTTGATTTATCATCATCATCATCTATCACCACGCGGGTGAAACCGCGGAGCGCAGCTAGTAGTTAATAAACGAGCTTCACAAACGATTTCAAATTATAGCAGGTGTGGTTTAATTTCATGCACGTAAGGATAAACATAACGTTTGATGCACAATACTTTAGTAATTAATAATGTGTATAATGTTTCTAACAAAGTTATTTAACTGCTATGTCAAAATCGTAAGAAAATTTTCGCCATTATTTTCGGAATGTACGAGAATAGTGGCAGAGCATCCAAGAACCAGGTGGGTTTTTTTTAATATATTTGGCTGCAAATTAAGTACTGTTTGTTAAACATTAAAAGGGAGCATATCTACTTTTATGTCTTTAGAATTGATGTTATTTTATGGAGACACATGCCAATAATAGGTATAGGGATTCAACCGAACGCAGACTCATGTCAAGGGCCAGAACATTAAACTTTTATTTTAAGTAAACGGGAGAGTAAGAAATTATATAATCTTAAAACAGTTATATATATAAACCACCACAAGTAAACCCACCACCACTGATAAACCAAACACCAAAGATATCAGCATTTATTAAGCTGCCAAACTAAGCTATATAGTAGATATCCACGTTATCCAGAATCGAGAAAAGAACAGAACTGACTAATTTGAAACTCCTCCTATAGCTTACTTTTAGTTTAAGGTTACTTTTATATATTATCTTGTAATCTTGTAACTCTTAACTAATCAACCTAGTAAGTTACTCTTAGCAATCTAATAATTTGAATGTAAACTCCGTAAATGTTTAATTGCTATTTGTTGAGGCTTATTGGCTTCTTTATACATACTTTGTAAATTATAATATCAGCTGTTACTTGAGAGCTGACATTTCTGAGTGAATTGACAGGCAATTAACTGGCATAAACGCATGAATTCTTTACTTGAAATATACAAAAGTCCGTAGAGCAATAAACAAGCTACCGGAAAAAATATGTCAACCAGGCCCTAGTATCAAGAACACGGCGTCGCGGTACACGACTTGGTTAATAGTCCGAGAGCTTTGCGCCAATACATTTTTTGATCTGAACCAACTGATTGTATTCGTTCTGTACAGTATACTCTGACGATTTAGTGTGAAAACATACGGGTTGGATTCCTGTTCTACAGCTTTTTCAGTTTCACATTAATGTTATTTTGTACGTGCAGATACCACAATAGGACTTTGGCTATAAGCATGTTACGCATGTATTAAAAATGTCGTTTGAAACGTGTGGCATTTGTAAGCATGATTGTGTTACTGATATACTCGTAGATGAGTCCGAATAAATCAGAACTCTATTTTCATACTTAATAGGCTTTCGTTTGACCACTACCGCCACAACAGAAAAGCTGTCGCGACAAAGATTTCTTAAAAAGTTTTGCGGGTAGTTGTTAGCCAAGCAAGCACTAGAAACTGCCGTAGCAAAGCGCTGTGGATTTCACCACGTTGTTTAACTTTACCAAAAGGCAAGTCCGTGGTAGTTATAGGACCAGCTACCGCCTAATCGGCTCTACCTCTCAGCTATCGTAGTTAAGGGAAACAAAATGTGTTAGAAATGAAAGACATGTCGTAGTTGATTCCAAACGAATTAACTAATCCTCTTGTACATGATTCTGTTTATAACAGGTCTACCACGAGTTTACAACATTGACACCAATCGATGCTCGCTATCGACTGCCGCGAAAAATGTATGAAAAAATGAACAGCGCCACCTCGCGGTCAATTGTAGAACTAAAATTGACAGCGAGTACGCTAATCACAAGCTTATAATAGGTAGGCGAGATCGAGTATCGACTATAGATGACATTTATGTTGCCAACTCGTGGTAGAGCTACAGAATATTTAACGCTCTGATGATACCTACAAGACAATTATAGCTCTTGTCCCTTGCAATACTGAGCAAACTATACTAGCTGCGCCCCGCGGTTTCACTCGCATAATGGTGGATGATGATGATGCAAAAGTATCTTATATGTCGTTACTCCAGCACCTCATCCATCTACATTTCAATATTAATTTAAATCCTTTCAGTAGTTTTCTATCAACTTCCAAAAAAGGAAGAGGTACTCAATTAGACCGTATGTTGTTTTTATATTTCTTACCTCATAACTTTCGACTGGGTGAACCGATTCTCAAAATTAATTTTGAAAGCTGGTGCTTCCCGTGTGGTCCCATTTAAATTTCATCACATTCGGTCCAGCAGTTTTTGAGATACGCTTCAATAACTGAATAGAATGGAAGTCGGTATTAAATTTTTCAAATTGTATTTGTTACGTGAAAAGTAACAAACATCCTTAGAAATCCAATTTTTAAAGTATCACAATCGATATAGTATGTTATCTTTAAGAGATACACTTATACTATCGCGGACTTTTCTGTAGACTTATATAAGATACATTATTCCACCATACATCAATTTGTTGTGTCACAAACGGCAGCGTTTTCGTTGAAAGCTCCCATATGGCTTATTTTTTTCCGACACCTCCTATTTTGTAAGATTTTTTGTAAAATAAAATAATAATTTTTTTAGCTAAAATAAAATTATACTTGTTGGAGGTGTTGGAGATGTTATATCTATATACTAAAACAATCCTTGAGAACCACTCTATCCTTAGGTGAAAACAGCATGAAAATCGGTGTAGTGGTTTTTGAGTTTATCGCGAACTGACTGTAACCTACCTGCCTCGAGCGCACCGCTAATAGTTTGGCTTATTGACCATACTAGCACGGTGTCTTCGAGGAACTGGATGGTGACACTCGTCGTAAAATGGCTATAATTATTTTATATATTTATTTACCAAACCGTTCTAACAGGTTACAAGACAGACAGACGCAGCGGAGGACTTTGTTGTATAATATATAGTGAAGGCTAAAACTGAAATAATACTCTATTAATATACACCAAGACGCAGAATATCTGCCTCAAATATCAGCCCCTGTGTTTTCAAATTCAAATGTTTGTCTACCTCATCTCCAGCACTTTTAATCACTCAACTCATGTGGTACATCAAGTGTTTTCCGATGCAGGAAGTAGGCAATAAGTGGACTGTTTGTTTGGATTGTCACTTCCGGTTTTTATTCATTGATTGGATTGAATTTGGAACGTCAAATTCAAACGTTCGTTTTGCAATAGATTGCAATTAGCGAGTCATTAAATCAACCGGTCTTGATCCATTTCAATACATTAATTAATCTATTTATATACACTGGATAGATTTCCGTTCAATCACTCTCATATTTGTTTTTGAGCCCTACTTATTGTTAGATGGAATTCAAAATTCAATAGTACTGTGTCACTATTTTCCTGCTACACTTTGTACTTTATTTAGTTACTATCTGCCTCCCGCGGTTTCACCCGCGTAACGTAAGATGGAACATGATTATACCACATGACCGATGATGATGAAATATAAGTAGCATAGGTTACTCCTTATCTTGTCCGCTATTTGATAGCCCCATCAAAATCAGTCCAGCTGTATACTTTCATATGCATTTAGTAAGAAGCTGTTAATTTGGGATTACAAACAGACACTTCAGTTCTGTATACATAGATAGTATGCGCGCGCGTCCGTGTGGGATGAACTTCCGTGATGAAGGATCAGGAACGGATAGTTCGGAACATATTGAATCGCGACTAAAGTAACCTACGTATTAAGACGCGGTCCAACCCCAATTTTAAAATAATTTACGATGCTTTACGTAAGGTTGAAAATAGCTTGTTAGATTGGACGATGTAATGCGAAAATGCGTTAATTTTGTACGTTTTCTTTATATTTTTCGATATATACTTACGAGAATCGAAAAAACTGCTGGTTATAACTTTAGTACTATACGTTGGCTATGTATTACCTAAAAAAGTATAGTGTTATCGCTGAAAATTCTGAGAGTTTGGACGTGAAAGTTTGTTTTTGTGGACATATTCAGGATTTTTTTTTGCTGAAAGAGAGTTATATTTATGAATTCTATTCAGTTATTACTCTTTCCCTATTCCTTTTCTGACCTTTGTATTTTTTTCATAATATACTATCGATCTGTTTCGTTACACTAGGTGTTTAAAAATTCTGCTTTTTCTTTAATCATGGTACGAGCGCGCCTTAATCCCAGATTCAAATATAAATACAAATAATTTATTGATAACACCATTGTTACAATGTAAAGTCTTAATAGCAATTTGAATACCAACTACTAATAAGTGTATACATCAGTATACATGAGTACATTAATGTATTTTATTATTTATTATTATTATAATTTATTCAATTTATTATTATAATTTTAATCATACAGGAAATCTAATAAATTATCATAGTTACAATATGTTTAATTGCATTTCGTTAATTCTCCTTCGATATTAAAAACTACTATCTACATACACACTCTGGCGGCCTTATTAATAAACTTGGCGTTTTAAAAACATGATTTTATTAATAAACATGATTTTAAAAAAAAGCTACTTTAAAGTCTGTCAAGACAATACGAAACGTTAGTCATTGTGTCTTTGTTAGTGTTTTAAAATTAAATTTTATACATTATCAGCCTTAAAAAAACTTGGCTTACACCCGGAGTAGTTAAAACATCTATCTGTCAATTTTTCGCTTGCAGTAAATGTCACGCGTGAAAGCAAGACAAAGCATGTTACGCTTAATCTATGTTTACGCAACGTTTATTAATAAAGGCCTGGTAGTTTTAAGAGGTCGTCAAACTTATAAAATTGGCATTCTTGTAGCCATGCCCTAAGCCTAATTAAAAAGGTGGTGAAAAGTGCGCCGCGCGCGGGGACCGGTACCAGGTTATAAACCTGCGGTCCTAGGATGTATACCGACCTTTACCGGTACATATCATATACACTCAAAATTTCATCCAAATTTGTTCAGCCGTTTTTGTGTTATTATTAGTAACACACAATAAACACGGACTCAATTTTCACCTACCTACCTATACATATTACTAAGTAAATAGAATTTGTATGTAAGTTTGTTGCGAACTAGCTAATTGTTCACTATTAAACTGCTAATATTTTCCATTTATTAGCAGTTTAATAGTGGGTGCGCCAAAAACGCAACCCCATGCTTACGGTCAAGATAAGTAAAATCTCTTACCTCGGTCATGTCCTCCGTCATGAGTCGCGATATGACCTTCTGCAGCTGATAATCATGGGTAAAATTGCTGGAAAAAGAAAGGTAGGGAGAAGGAAGAAGTCGTGGTTGCGGAATACACGTTAGTGGACTGAAATATCGGGGGCGTCTGAGTTGTTCCGCCAAACCACAAACAAGAAGGACTGTGCCACGCTGATCGCCAACCTCCACTAGTTGGAGAGGCACTTTAAAAAGAAGAAGAAGAAGAAGAAGATTTTCCATTTCAACCTCGCAATGGTCCAATTTTGCAGAAATTTTACTTTTAGCATTAATGCCAACCCTATCGGCCTTATTAATAAACTTGGCGTACACCCGGAGTAGTTAAAACATCTATCTGTCAATTTTTCGCTTGCAGTACATGTCACGCGTGAAAGCAAGACAAAGCATGTTACGCCTAATATAGGTTAACGCAACGTTTATCAATAAAGTCTATAATGTATAGGCAATATACCATATGTCGCAATTCTGTAGGTAAAGTTTGTGGTTCCGTCACCCTTAGCTACTGATATTAATTTTCTCAGCCCCGTCCAAAAATATACGAAATTTCACTACGTTTGTATTTCTTAAAGTTAGTAGAATAAATCATAAACAAATATTAAATGGCTCCCTATATTTTAGCATAAAACTTTAAATCATAATACTTTAAGCATATTAATTGCTAAGCCTAATTTTACTTTCGCTTGATGATATTTAATCATAGAGAAAAAAGTAAGTTTTGGAAAGTTTGTGGTTGTACTGGTCTGAAGCGCTCGTAGCGGAGCTTGACTTGGCGATCTTAACCGATCAACAAGTTGCTACACTTGCTGCGGTCAGGAGTTGGATGGGTGTGTGCTAGTGGCATTGTTCAACTGAGTGCTTCCGTGCTTCGGAGGGCACGTTAAGCCGTCGGTGTCGGTTGATTGTCTTAGGACAACAGTCGTTAGACTATGTCGAAGGCCTTCGGGCGGCCTGAAAACTTCGACATGGGTTGGCCACTAACCTATCCACCAATCCGCACTGGGCCCGCGTGGTGGATTTTGGCCCAACTCTTCTCTCTGAGAGGAAGGCTCGAGTCCCAGCAGTGGGAACAAAAAATGGGCTGAATATGATGTTTTATGACTGGTCTGGAACCTATGTCTATGTTTTTTCGAAGTAAGCGACTGTCGAAGTATTCAAATTGTCGAAGATTGTCGAAATTCAGAGGTACACTGGTTCTTTATACCTAATAACTATTAGACAAAAAACAATATCCATGATAACTTTATGCAAATCAAAATTAGGGCATTAGCCTAAACTATATTTAGGGTGTTATTTAAATGGTTAGCATAGTATTAGTATTTTTGAAAGAAGAAAAATATTATCTGTCAGCAGAAATAGCTAATTGGTCAGCAACTCATGGCCAGCAAACATTTCAAAATCAATCAGCAATTTATGTCATTCTGGATGGCTGTAATTATTTTTGTACTGCATAATAATTATATAAGCAGCCATAAGCTATTCCTGTTTTATTATATTTGGGTAAGCACTCAGTCGCCGGCCGCTGCCGCGGCACGCTCGCTTCGCTCGCTCGGCTCGCGCGTTGTAGTCACAAGTAACCTAAAACTCCTCCTCGCTACGCTCGTCGTCGTACCTATATATGACTTTGCCCTAGACTAGTATAATTACATATGGAACATTTAGACATGTTTTCTCTGCTGATCAATCATAAAATCTTGCTGACCAAGTAGTTATTTTGCGGACCGAATGTTTATTATGCAAACTCATGGTATTGTTATGCTGCCTATTAATGATTAAATTTTTGACCATTATCAAAATTATCTGCGGAACAAAGATTGCTGCCTGATTTTTATTATTGCAGACAAAATCTTTGTATGCTGACTAAATCATTTCAATGCTGGTTTGGGTGGGCTCACCAAATTTATAATTGCGTATCATTTAATTACTTCTCCTATATTTATGCTTACTAAATTGGAAGCCAGAAAAACAATTATGTCAAAATATAATTATGTAAAAACAATATGCATAACTCGTTATGACAAATTATATGATTTATGATTATGAGAAGCGTCTTGATATCGCGGTTTATGATTTCCAAGAATTAAAGAGTAATTATTCTACTAACAGATTTAAACTCGATTCTATTTCAGGAGACCTTCAATAAAAGAATAATAATTATTTAAATGTTACAGAATTATCACATAGCGTTTGCATTTAACTTTACACCAGCAGATGTCAAACACGTCTTCACCAAACGCTGTATGTTTTAGGATAGACATAATATATAGGATGTTTGGTAGAGGGTCCGACAAACCATAGAGCGTGTTCGGGGGCCCACTTGGAGAATACAAGTTGGCCGAAAAAAATCCCCGACCCCCATTTTTTTGTAACTTTTTTTTTGAATTAGTTTTTTGAGAATAAGTGATAAATAGAGAAGTTTTTAAATGCATATTACCTCCAGAATTGCTAGTAGTTTTTTTTGATCACTGTGGAAGTTAAACTATGAAGTAAATTTTTTTTTTTTTCACTCTATGAGCTCTAAATCAGTTAGTTAGCTCAGTTATGTAATAAATTTTGCTTTGCGTGGCCTGAAGGTGTATTAGAGACCAAATTCAACTAAAAAAATCCGGTCTAAAACAGATTTTACAAATGATATGTTGGTAAATAGAGACAATTTCGGAGAAAACGAGAAAATTCACAAAAAAAAAAAAATTCGGTGGTCGGGGATTTTTTTGGCCAACTTGTATTCTCCAAGTGGGCCCCCGAATACGCTCATTTGGTTTGTCGGTCCCTCTACCAAACACCATGTAGATGTAAGTGTTGAATAAAGCATACAGCGTTGCAGTGTACAACTTGCTGGTGGTGAAGACGCTATGCCACTGACAGTGACAGCGCCCTGAAGGAGCGCTCTAGCTGGTGTGTGATTGGGCTAAAGTTGACGTACGATAGAGAATCTGGTATAAGGTTTCCATAGGAGTTTTGGCGCGAACGCGGAAAAGTCAAAGTTTTTGCATTGTATTATTTATCAAAACTTATTTTATGATTTTTTTTCTGTGTTAATGTTTAAAATTGGTGGCGTTTTACTCATTAAGTGCTGTTTTACGTGCATGAGTGTGGGCAAGTGAAACGTGTTTTTCCGTGTTGTTTCCAAAACTCCATAGAAGCTGATGGTAAAGTTGCCACCACTTTCCTAAAGCATGACTTAGACTGACTGGACCATGACTGACTGACATTTTGGACTCTGACTGACTACGACTAATATCACCAGAACATTCTACTAAAACTTTGTAATACATATTTTTATACTTGACACTGGCAAATGCACGAGAAGTGCGGGACCATAACCCTCTAAGGAGAGAAAATGAAAAAGGTTTCCATAGATATTCATAGAATAAGAGAAAATTTACAGACTGAAATGTCAAAAGTGAACACGTATTAAAAGTTATTACTTTAGAAAGTTTTTGTGCTACAAAGTAGGTACATTTCTAACCTCAAATATTTACCCAACACCCAACCTCGAAATAGCGTTGTAATTACAAACCTTCTAATGTGGTGTATAAACTGTATTCATTGCTTATAAAGTGTTTTTGAATCGGGAAGTAGGCAATAAGTGGGCGCCGCGGTCTGATTGTTTGGGTTGTCGCTTCCGTTTTATAAAATCACAATCTTTGATGTTTTTGATGGGTGATTGATTTTCTTTTTTAGAGCTGAACGTGAAAAAAGTTCATAGTAAGTTATTAAATAGTTTATTATGGATGAAAACCGTAAGTAGTAGTAATATAATGTTGACAGCAGAAAATATAAGTAATCTATAAATAACTATCTGCGCCTCGCGGTGTTGCCGATTATCCCAAAAAACAACCCATTAATTTCCTGCTGCTGAGACTCGAGCCTTCCTCTCTTCACCACGATGGCTCAGTGCCGCTTGTTGGATAGGCTAGTGGCCAATCCATGTCGAATGTTTGACACAAAACCGGGACCGATGGCATAACGTGCCCTCCGCAGCACGGAAGCGCTCAGTAGAATAATGCCTAGCACACACCCATCCAAGTCCTGACCGCAGCAAGCGTTTCTTAACTTGTTGATCGGTTAAGATCGCCGAGTCCAGCTCCGCTACGAGCGCTTCATAATATAGGTAGAATATAATAAAGAGTACAGATTGTGAGTTTTTAAGTAATTTATCCCAGAGGTTCTCCACAGGCTCCAGAAGGTCAGAGGACTTCGGTATTCAGGTGGTGCAGGCAGACAGAGGCTTTACAGCTTCCAAAGCGTTAGTAACACTGCAACTTAGAGGTCAGCATAACCTCCTCAGCACTCGGAGTGTCAGGTCAAAGTCGCAGTGTCAAACTTTATGGAACTTAAGAGGATTACATAGGTAGTACTTTCCATACTGAAAGAAATAACTCTTTTCTACCTCTTAACATTGCCCGATTTCAGTGATTTTTTCAGTTTTTTTCAAGTTCTAAAAAAAGAAAATTTATAGTACTTTGAAATACTGAAAAAATCAAAACGTACGGGCATAGTGAACAATGTGATGATTTCATGAAAAAAAATCACTGAAATCGGACAATGTTACGAGGTAGATAAGAGTTATTACTTTCAGTATGGAAAGTACTAGTAGCTATGCAATTCTCTTAAATGTATTTTTCTTCAAATTCCAGAGTCAACCCACGAATCCAACACATGTTCTATTAGTGTAAAAAAAATGCTTTTTCTCCATAACATTTTCATCAAATATCACTCAAACTTTATGTTTCAATTTCAGTGTCCATTTCTTCCAAAATAATGCCCTAGATCAGTCAAAAAACATCGTGAACTACTTATAAAAAGAGCCCAAACATTTTCTTCCGTTCGTTTAACAATCGTAATCACGAATACAATGCCTAAATAACTTACGCCAATGATAAGCTTAAACAACCATCTACCAATTTAATTTTATCATCAAGTAACACAAATATAACCCTTATCTTGTTACAGAAAAGAGCTCACACGAAAGCATTTACCAGCTTGCACTAAGTATATTTTTACAAACTTGACTTTACCGGTGTAAAAACGAAGATAGTAGGCTTTTGTTTCGTAGACTGAACGATTTCGACTGCATTTTTAAAGTTGTTATAAGCACGTTCCAATAACAAACTTATTTTTGCTGTTATTAAAATCGAATTTGTAACCAAAAATGTACGCAATCTAACTGCATTTAAAACTTTGTCATAGCCACGTACCAAAACCAACTTATATTTGCCGTTACAAAACAACATGCTTAGTACAATTATGTACGTGAATTACCAGCATATGTAAATTGGTAATGTTAGGCAGACGTTCAAATATTGAAGTTAAAAGTAAAGCAGATCATGACCGTCAAACTCCGTCAAGCAAACATCAAGCTACGATGATTGATGCTGATTGACGATAATTTGAAAACTGTAGCGGTTTTGTTTGGACTTTCTATACCTAGTTAATGTTTGGGGTTGTATTTTTTTATCGTTCAAAGATATATCGAAGTTTAAAAACGTTGTGTACGTTTTGTATTATGCGCTCGATATCCATCGATACCTAGGGTACGTTCGCGCAAGCGCCGTCAACGCTCACATCAGTCGCGTTCCGGTTGGAATGAATGCTTGCAATGTTCAACCCAAGCGCCAGCTTTTCTGTCAAAAATCGATAGAATCCTATACATTTGATGTTTGACAGTGACAGCTCGCAAACGACCACGAAAACCCACCTACGATCTGCGAGCGTTGTGAGCGTTTTCGGTGATGTCATCGATGACGTATCGAGTTCGTTCACGATGATTGACGTGGGCTTGTAAGGGAATGGGTGTGCGAACGCCGCGAATGATTTTCGCGCTTTCCGGAACGTAGCCTTAGTGTGTCCGAATAGGCTACAGTCAGTAGAAATAACATACTTACCTACTTAGATATTGATATTTTTTTTTTACTAGCTGCACCCCACGATTTTACCCGCGTGCATCGTGATTGATGATGATGATGATTATGATGATGATGATAATGTCGTCTATCTACCTATTATATTTCATCCAAATCCGTTCAACAATCCATCCATCCAAACTTACACATTTATAATATTAGTGTGAGTCGGTACATACATACCTATATTAATTGAATTTATAATAAAATTATAGTATGAAACACAATTAAACTAATTATAATATTTTAACTATTTTAGATAAGACTGTCTTATATTATATTACTAACTAAAAAAAAATTATAATATAATAAATATTTTAAGATGAGACTGAGATTGGCATGTGCCGTAGTCTCATCCATAGCCCACTATCTCCCGCACCACTAATAAGTACATATCAATAGCCATGCCATTTTACCCACTTTTGTAATAGATATACCATGTAACCATCCAGCCAAAATGTTTCTTTTTTTATACTACATTGTATATTTTATACCAAACAGGTCTCTAAGTGTTGGCTACAGCCCCACTTATGCCTATGTAAAGGGCCGGGTGAAACCCGTGAAATTGTTTAAATAAAAATAATAAATATTATATACTTACTAGTGACTCTATAAGCTGTAGACCTCGCGAGTAACTCTTTGCATAGCTTTAACTGAACAAATATTCAAACAAAAGCCTTAGAACCTAAAATCTCACAATTCCCTAAAAACAGAATAGACACAAATATCTTATATACGAGTAATTATCGAATCTGCTCACAAAATGTCCCGAGAATCGGTTGAGAAATGCGACCTGCCGTGCGATTCTCTAATGATTCGTCGATGCGCTCGTCGACGCGCTCGTCGATGAGCTCACCGATATCAAATACCTTATGGGATATCGCCGTTGTGTATAAGGTTGCTTTTCCAACGTTTCTTGTCATTGCTTCATTTGTTTCACGGATGTTGTCAGAGATGCAACGATTTTTGCTCTTAGAGAATCGTACGGCTGTAGAGAAGGACACCCGGAAATACAAAAACATTAACGGCCTTACTTATAAACGTTGCTTAAATTTAAATAACGTCACTTAGTACGGCGCAGAACAGTTTTCCTGTGCGCAGTACTAAATAACGTCATTTAAATTTAAGCAGCATTTATATATATATAATATTAGTTTGGATTACATAAATGTTATTATTCAGCTAATAATAGTAAAAACTTTGACAAGAGCGTTTGAATTGGCAATTATGTGGGTGAAATTTTTGTAATGGTATGGTGGAATTGATTTGATATAGAAACCTCCTTTTTCTACCGACTTCCAAAAAAAGGAGGGGGTACTCAATTCTACTGTTTTTTTTCATGTTTGTTACCTATTAACTTTCGACTGGGTAAACCGCTTCTCCTTGGTAAAAAACTGGTATTCCCGTGTGGTCCCATTTAAATTTCATCAAATTTGGTCCATTCGTTTTTGAGTTACACTCCAATAATGGAAGTCGGTATTAATTTTTTCAAATTGTACTTGTTAAGGTTTGATTTTTTCAATTTGTCAATCGGTGGCAGCACTGGCAGCCGATACTGACAAGTTGCGCGTCACGCTTGCTCTTAACACTCCAGCGTCTTTTGAAATTAAAAGTAACCCTACAACAGTACAAACCCTGCATGGCTATGCACTGCGCTCGCCAACCTGAGGTATAAGATATTAAATTTGCCCTGTAATTTGGAAACATTAGCGTTTAATGAAACACAGTAATGTTTGCACACTACTGCTTCACGGTTGTATGAAGGTGATACTTCCCCAGGCTCTGCAAAAGATCTACAACTAGGAAAAACCTTTGCCTGAGTTGTAGTGCACAGATTACAGAATAGTTAGTGGGCACCGGCTGGATCGTATTATTGTTATTAATACCGTTCGTTTATTGCTCCTGCCCGATTACGGGTGGCGAGGAGAGGGAGCATAGTGTGGATATACCTTCATTTAAATATGAAATATTTCAAAGCCTCCAAAAGTTGAGGTTATCAAGTCAAGGCTTATCTATTTTTTATTTTGTCTAGTTATCCCTGAAAAGCGGACAGAGCCGCAAGTCCACGGGACATTGAATTTTCATTTAAAACCGGGACGTATCGCTAAAAACAGCCGTGTGATTCTCGACGTTTCATTGACAACATCCATGAAACAAATGACGAGATACAAGAAACGTTGGAAAAATAACTTTGCGCGTACAAAGGCGATATCTCATAAAGTATTTAACATCGATGAACTCGTCGATGTTAAAGAATCGCACGGCAGAATCGCACGGTTGGACGTCTGGCAACGTTTTCCGTGACGTAACTTCCGGTAAACAAAACAATGCACTTGGCTAACACGGTCAGTCAAAATACACGGGACACTTCGAAACGAAGGAATTATTAATCTTGTTCATTGAGTTAGAATCCTACTCAATGATCTTTTTAAATAAAATATATAGTTAATAAATGTGAATCAATACTTCAAAAGTACCTATTATCGCGCATTATTATTTTGCGCATGGAACCGATTTCTAGAAATTGTTTCACACTTGTTGGTGTTGAAGTCGGTTACATTTTTTGGTATAAAATTGCTTGGAGGATAGAGGATCGATTATCATGCACCCGTCAATAAGGATACTCGTATCATCAAAATAGACGAAACACCTTTCCGATAGTCGACTGTAACACAAAAACTGCTGGGCGGAATTTTATGAAATTTAAATGGGAGCCACCTTTAATTATATATACTAATAATATACTATTAATAATAATTAATCAGAAAATAAACATTTATTATTAATAAATTATTACTATTAATACATTTTCTGAAATATAATTAGTCTTGTTCCCATTGAAATGTATATATTTCGCAGAAGTGTAGATACTCTATTAAACAAAAAAAGGATTATGAGGATCAGTCTACAAATGGGGGAAAAATCGGTGAACATACACAAATAAAAATTAAAAAACAATACATACAGTCGAACATAATAACCTCCTCCTTTTTTAAAGCTGGTTAAAAATACACCATAAATACGATCACAGTAGTGTGTAAGTTTGGATGTATGGATGTTTGTTACATCACGAAAAACGGCTTAACGGATTTGGATGAAATTTTAAGTGGATATGGTTTGTACCAGGGATTAACGCATAGGCTTCTTTTTATTAGAACGGTTAGCTGACGAGAGATCGTGACTACCGTCTACGCGAACGAAGTCACGAGTAGATACTAGTATATGAACATTTTGTACGCCATATTAATTAATTGCATAATTTTTTTTACCACACACCAGACACGTTGGAGTTCCTGGAAAAGTAGGTTGATTTCTGTGAAATCAATTGTATTATTGGCCAAATATGGCGAATCGCGAGTTAACGGGTCAACACATTTATTTACTCCAATTAGCATTAGTAACTTCCAATAAGAATCATATTTAGTTATTTTAATAATCTTGACAAATAAATATTTTTTAGAATAACGCATGTCTTCTCTATTCTAGCGTTGCGCTGGCGCACGCGGCGAGCTACGTGTGTGGTCCGCGCTAACGCAGTATGCTCTACTTGCATACTTTATGCTTAGATAGAGCAGCCTCTAGTTCGTATCCTCGAACATTCTTGTTAGAAATTTCGGTTAGTTTCTGATGCGAAATGTTCGAAAGAGATATTGTTTTTTTTCATTAAAGCCAATGGGTCGAGAATGTTTCATCATTATATAGATCGATGCAAATACAGAAACAAATTTTTGTTGAAATAATATTCGGTAACGCACGCAGTAAATCGTAGTTGTTACCTCGGACGAACATTTTAAAACAGCGAAATTATTCTTTAATAATTTATCTACCGACTTCCAAAAAGGAGGAGGTACTCAATTAGATTTTTTTTATGATTGTTACCTCATAACTTTCGATAGGGTAAACCGATTCTCAAAATTCTTTTTTTGTTTGAAAGCTGGTTTCCATGTGGTCCCATTTAAATTTCAACAAATTCCGTCCAGTAGGTTTTGAGTTGCACTGTAACAGTAACTGAATAGAATGTCGGTATTAAATTTTTCAAATTGTACTTGTTATAGTACGTATTTATAGTCGCAGGTAAAAAGGATATAAGTATATACCATCTCTGTGCCAAGTTTAATCAAAATCGGTTGTGTTTTAAGCGTGAATGAACCATATATAAGTTATAAAATACTACCTGCGCCCCGCAATTTCAACGTGGTGATGAATAATGATGATGATGATGAAAAAGTATCCTATATGTTATTTAAGCGCCTCATCTATCTACATACCAAATTTCATTAAAATCCATTCAGTAGTTTTAGCGTGAACAGTAACAAAGAGTAACAAACATCCATCCATCTATCCATCCATCCATCTAAACTTTCACATTTATAATATTAGGCGTCAGATCGTGGATGGAGGAAACTGTAAGTCCGACCCTTTATCTTCGGATATGGGACTGGCGCAAGGGTCATCAGTCTCCAACATACTGTTCTCGCTCTTGTTGAATGACCTCCCGGACGCAGTGACTGTCGCAGACATACTAATGTACGCGGATGATGTGGCTGCGGTAGTCGCATCACCCACGGTAGATCAACTTGAAGAGAGACTAAACGAGACAGCCGCCTGCCTTGCTCGTTGGTTTGCCATGAATGGTCTTGTTTTAAATTTAAATAAGACACATTTCATGCATTTAAACCTAGCTGGACATGAGGTAAGGAAGTTAGCGTATCAATTGATAACACACAAATCGAAAGCGTGAAAAAATCGACATTCCTCGGTTTTGAAATAGACAGGAGCTTGACGTGGCAAAATCATGTACATATTTCTTCGTAGACATAAAGTGTGTGGCAAGCTGGGTAGCGCATGTTTCGCGCTCAATCGAGTTTCTCGAGTAGTGTCCGCGGAGGTGTCCCGCGCTTGATATTTCGCAACGGTACACTCTGTTCTGCAGTACGGTGCGGAGCTTTGGGGTCGGAGTGCCGAATGGGAAAGAGCTTTCCGTATGCAGAAGCGTGCCATCAGAGCCATTGTACGCGTGACGCGGGACACATCCGCGAGACCCTATTTCAGAGAGTTGGGAATCCTCACGCTACCAGCAATCGTTATTTCACAGGTGGCTGTGTTTGTGAAAAATAACCCCAGTATCTATGAACAGAACAGCGATGTACATCTAGCAAACTGACTCACGTGATGGGACCCATGGTCTGGAACTGGTTGTCTGACGAAGTCACCTCTGCTCCTAGTTTAGCTTCATTCAAAATTAAATTAAAAACCTGGCTTATCGAGCGGTCGTTTTACAGTTTTGAGGAGTTCCTTAATCACAAAGTGTAGTTTTGGACATTATTAATTTATATTTGACATTATTATTTAATATTGACGTTATTAATTCAATTTTGACATTAGTAGGTTAATTTTACATTATTTATTTAATTTTGACATTATTTAATTTTTGACTAACTCCATTATTTTTATTCAAATCTTAAATAATAAGCAATTTGTTATTGATTGTACATCTACAATCGTAAGTACACATTAATTTAATGTTAAATCAAGTATGTACCTAATTTGTACTGTTTTTAATATATATTATTTTTAATTAATATTTTTTGAAACTATGAACTATTAGTGAGATATTTTTATTACACTGTAGATAAGTAGTTTTTTCATACCACCTGCTCGAAAATGTCCAATTACATATCATGCAATCTCTACGGAAAGCAAGGCATTACATACGCGGGGCTGTAAAGTTGTATGAAACTCCCTGGGGAGTAAAGTGTTTTGGATTTGGAACGTTAGTTTTAGGAAAACTTATATACGTACGTAGACAGCATACAGAAAAAAAGAAAAGATTGTACTTTTAGTAGTGCGTTCGAATAGCCCTAAGTTGGCGAAAATAGCTGGCGCTAAAAACGCTCACAAGGGCGTTCGAATTGGGAATCTACGGGTGAAAATGTTGTTTATGGCTCTTTATGTTCAGCGTTCGAAAAGCTAAAAAAAAAGAGTTTTTGCCCCCAAATTTGTGCTTTACGAACGCCTTAACAAATGCCCTCATTGCTAAACGAACCTAAGGAGTGTGATTGTTGTGCGCCGCGTTGCTATGGGTTACACACGGTCCGCATTCAAGGACATAGTTGAAGTTACGTGTTGCGATCGGTGCTAGGTATTATATTCATCTATGTTCTGGTGTTTGGTGTTATTCAACTTTCATAAAATATTATTAATTTCAACGTGGTGCATGTAACTGTGCCGTAATATCGGATGCTCCAAAAGCAACTAAATCGTGAGTACTAATTATAACTTAGTTAACAACCTCGAAAGTCTAAAACATTGTTTTCCATAAGATGTTCCTTCCAAAGATATTGTATCTGTCCCTCTATAACGGGACAAATGTGTCCAATTTGAATATTAACTATCAATGTATTTTAGTTTTAACGAAATAACTGCTATTTTAAAGCTCTGAGTTTTTATTGTCTCGCAGTAGGTATGAAAAGTAGAGTACGCACCTAGAGGATAAAGCCTGTCTTCGTCTTGGGCGGCTTTAACCCCTCGCTTCACTCAGGACTCTAGGAAACTCCCTCGCTTCGCTCGGGAATTTATTCTTCTAACCCAAGAGTCCCCGTTACACTCAGGGTTCAATATACCGCCCATGACGTAAGACACTGCTTTACTCCCTTGGTGCATAATCTACTATTGTACAATAGTTAGTTTAAAGGTTTTTGAAACATTCAATGTTGTTTACCAGTTATTAAATAAATATTGGGAAACGTTTTTATTTATAATTATAGGCCTTTATTAATAAACGTTGCTTAAACATAGATTAGGCGTATGCTTTGTCTTGCTTTCACGCGTGACATTTACTGCAAGCGAAAAATTGACAGATAGATGTTTTAACTACTCCGGGTCTAAGCCAAGTTTATCAATAAGGCTGATAATGTATAAAATTTAATTTTAAAACACTAAAAAAGACACAATGACTAACGTTTCGTATTGTCTTGACAGACTTTAAAGTAGGTTTTTTAAAATCATGCTATGATATCCGCCGGCGGACCTGCAAAAGTCCTACCACAAAAATTAATTTATTTCAATATATATATATCAAATACAATATCCCAAAGCAAAGTTCATCGACATATACCAACTCGTTCATAAACATTTCATCGTCTCTCATAATAATTTAAACAAATTCAAAGTGACGATATTATGCGTTCAGAAATTAATACAACAAAAAACTACATAACTCATGTATATTGAGTGCTAATGACAGATTCTGTCTGTTCGTTCGTGTTATAAATAAACAATGTCTGTTAACAAAATAGTTATGCGTGTTTGTTTGTAATAGATTATTTTGAAACGTTAGTCAATACACTATCCTATTTCTTACTAGCTGCGCTCCGCGGTTTCCGCGGTGCTGGATGATGATGATGAAAAGCATCCTATGTCCTACCCGAAACATAATCTACAACCTTGCCAAAGAAGATCTGTCACCTGTGTACCCACTGAGAATGAAAACCACGGAGAATGAAACTATTCCAAATTCATTTATAATAATAATAATAATAATTTACCGCAGGGGCGGCTTTGTGGCGAGCCGTCGGTGAGTGGCGACACCGTGGACCCTGATTCTCCCTGGGGCTAAATGAGACCCCTGACCCCCGGCTTGCCTTTATTGGCTGTCTGGGGGTGGAGACGCAAGAGCAAGTAACAAAAAGCTCCAAGGGTGGAAGTGTTAAAGGGCATAACGCCGGTAGTAGCGCTCTAGTGAAACCGCAGCACACCTCTCGACACCCTTTAGCCATTCACACCAACGTTGCCCCTTTTGTCACCATTGATGGTGGCTTTTATGGGGGGCCCGTTTAGTGAGTGGCAAGTCACCACCTGCCTAAATATTTTAAGATGAGACTGAAATTGGCAGGTGCCGTAGTCTCGATCATAGCCCACTATCTCCCGTATCACTAATAAGTACATTTCAATAACCATGCCATTTTACCCATTTTTGTAATAGATAACCTGTAACCTTCCATCCAAAATGTTTCTGTTTTTATACTACATTGTATTTTTATATCAAACAGGCCTCTAAGTGTTGGCTACAGCCCCACTTATGCCTTTGTAAAGGACCGGGTGAAACCCGTGAAATTGGTTGAATAAAAATAATAATAATACCGCAGGGGCGGCTTTGTGGCGAGCCGTCGGTGAGTGGCGACACCGTGGACCCTGATTCTCCCTGGGGCTAAATGAGACCCTTGACCCCCGGCTTGCCTTTATTGGCTGTCTGGGGGTGGAGACGCAAGAGCAAGTAACAAAAAGCTCCAAGGGTGGAAGTGTTAAAGGGCATAACGCCGGTAGTAGCGCTCTAGTGAAACCGCAGCACACCTCTCGACACCCTTTAGCCATTCACACCAACGTTGCCCCTTTTGTCACCATTGATGGTGGCTTTTATGGGGGGCCCGTTTAGTGAGTGGCAAGTCACCACCTGCCTAAATATTTTAAGATGAGACTGAAATTGGCAGGTGCCGTAGTCTCGACCATAGCCCACTATCGCCCGTATCACTAATAAGTACATATCAATAACCATGCCATTTTACCCATTTTGTAATAGATAACCTGTAACCTTCCATCCAAAATGTTTCTGTTTTTATACTACATTGTATTTTTATACCAAACAGGCCTCTAAGTGTTGGCTACAGCCCCACTTATGCCTTTGTAAAGGACCGGGTGAAACCCGTGAAATTGGTTGAATAAAAATAATAATAATAATATAGCCTTTTATTCAGATCTCTTACAATGGTTTTTAAACTTATGTAAAACTATATAAACTTATTTAGTATCTAACTTTAAAGACTTAAACTGAATATATATTAATAAAATTAAACTAATATTTGGTCCTTGGTTATTTTGCCAAGATCTGTTTGCCAGTCGGCAAAGGCCTCCTCCAACCTTTTCCACTCCTTTCTTTCATGGGCCACTCTGTTCCATGTAACACCTGCGACTTGTCTAATGTCGTCGACCCACCTTTTCTGTGGTCGGCCTCTATTCCTTTTGCCTTCCTTTGGGTACCACCACGTCACCCTTTTGCTCCATTTGTCTTGTCCTCTTGCCAGGTGACCAGCCCATCGCCATTTAAGTCTTTTTATATTGCTCAATACATCTGTAGTTTTTGTTTTGTTTCTGATGATGATTTTTTTAATTCTGTCGGACTTCTTGATGTTTTCTCATTATTCCCAACAGTTAAATATAAATATATGAATTATTTGCATCTACTAATAATAAATGATCAAGAAGTCATTTATTATTAATGGTGCAAATAATTCATATATTTAACTGTTGGGAATAATGAGAAAACGAGTTTTGAGTACCCCTAGTACTAAAAACTCTTTCATCCATTCTTCTTTGATGACGATCCGTTCAGCCGTGTAGGCGTGATAAGGTAGCAAACAAACAAACAAACATACAGAGTTACTTTTGCATTTATACTCGTAGTCCTAGCTATAATATTATTCAGCCGAAAACGAGTTTGTTTGCTTGTTATTTTGTTTGTTTGTTACGCTTTCACGCCTAAACGGCTGAACGGATCTCAACGGAAATTTGGCAAGGGCTGGGGAAGAACATAGGATACTTTCATCATCATCATCATCATCTATCACCACGCGAGTGAAGCTGACGCAGCGCAGCAAATATAAACAAAGTAATATATATATAAAATAGTTTTTTCCAAAAAGAGTAGTAACAATGTAATGCCGACTTCCATTCTATTCAGTTATTGGAGTGTAACTCAAAAACTACACAACCGAATTTGATGAAATTTAAATGGGATCACACGGGAAGCATGAGCTTTCAAACAAAAATAATTTTGAGAATCGGTTTACCCAATCGAAAGTTATGAGGTAACAAATATAAAAAAATACACAGTCGTATTGAGTACCTCCTCCATTTTTTGGAAGTCGGTAGAAAAAAGATGAAAAGACAGCTACATAAATAAATTACCTAATATTCAATAAATTTACAAAAAGATGCAGTAAAAATATTTATATATATATTTTTAAATATCTTCAAATATCGATTAATATCCAATAAACCAATGGTAAAAAAAGAGCATAAAAAAATTTAATAAGAGTAACATCAATATTTGTAAAAAAAAGTAATTTAAAAAAAAACTCATTTAAAAATCTCTGCATCTACTCACGCTTAGATAAAGTAGTATGTAATATCCTTGCAGGTCTGGCGATTTCAGTTAGAGCAACAATATTATGGATCGTTCACGAGCAAACCAAAACAGCTGCACTAGTTCATTAAACATGTAGAGTCGATGACGGCTCGGTGGAGTTAGTAAATCTGTCAATACATACACATTCGTCTTGTTGAGTGGAGCTATTACGGGATAGAGTCGGCC
Source organism: Selenia dentaria (assembly GCA_917880725.1). Taxonomy (NCBI): domain Eukaryota; kingdom Metazoa; phylum Arthropoda; class Insecta; order Lepidoptera; family Geometridae; genus Selenia; species Selenia dentaria. The sequence goes on from OU862902.1 coordinate 4,017,553, forward strand.
TGCGAGGGGTTAACTCGAGACAAAGTGAGCGGCCGAAAGGATCACTTAAGTTAATATTACTTCTAAAAAACACAGAATAAAGAATAGTACTAATAATACAGCTACTCCAATGAATAAAGGGGCACAGCGATTCCAGAGGTAACGATGCGGCCGATGAGCTAGCTATGAGAGGTTCCGGAATGAGGTGTGCAGGACCAGAAACAATGATCTCCCTACCTTTCAGCTAAATTCGTGCACGGGTTCGCAAAAAAACTAAGGACCTGCACCAGGACTAGTGGGCAAGTATCGAGGGTTGCAGGCAGTCGAAGGAGGCTTTCCTATTTTAAATCTGAAATTCTCCAGAAAACTCCTCAATCTCAAAAGAAATAATGTACGACATATCGTCGGAATTATGACCGGTCATTGCTCCTTAAACAAACACCTGTTTAATCTAGGTGTTACAGACAGCCCCCTATGCAGAGGCTGCAGGGAGGCGGAAGAAACGGCTGCGCATCTGCTCATCGAATGCAGGAGCGTGGCGGTACAAAGGGCAGCCAACCTTGGTTCGCTGAGGACAGTGTGGGAAGCCTGCACCAAGCTGAAGGAGCTGCTGGCTTTCCTGGGCGACACCGGGTGACTGGACTGATGAGCGTCCCCGGTTATGACGCAAAATGGACCGCGCCACAGCGGCCTGGTTGCGGAAAACAGCCAGCCCACCAAGTAACAAGTAAGTAAGTATACCGAGCTACTAAAATCAACTAGCTATGGAGAGGGATATGCTCGGGGTTTCTCTACGTGATCGAATCAGAACTGAGGAGATCCGTAGAAGAACGAAAGTCACCGACATAGCTCAGAAGATTAGCCAGTTAGAGTGGCAGTGGGCAGGGTACATATTATCATTACCGCAACGCTACCTAACTCATTTTGTATAAAGTAGCATTTAATGTATATATATTTAAAACTAGCAGCGCTTCCCGATGTCCTCCGCGTGGTGATGATGATGGATCAAAATAGCATATGTTACTCAGGCATAATGTAGCTTTATACTGGTGATCGGAAAGTACGCGCACCAAATTGCGAGACGGGAGGCGACACCAGCCTGCCATGAGTGTGGTGCGCCGGAAGATACAGCGCAAGCAACACACGCTGGAAGTGTGTGCTGCATGGGGCCCGCAGCGGCACACGCTTTCAGCGGAAATAGGCGGAGATCTCTCCCTGCCGAGCGTGGTAATCTCCATGCTCGGTAGCGAGAGATCGTGGCAGGCGGTGGCCACCTTCTGCGAAGCGGTGATGGCGCAGAAGGAGGCTGCGGAGCGGATCAGGGAGAACGATGTCCGAGCTGATCCACTCCGGCGCAGATGACCGGGAGAACGGAGGAGACGGTTCGCACGTCTCCTCCCTCCCCCGTAGTGGGGTCACTGGCGAAGAGTCGGGGGACTCTTCGTCGGCTTGCACGGCCCTACACGTCTAGGTGGTGACCTTGGTGAGCAAGGTCATCCCTTCACAGGCGCTGAGGCCCGGTTAAGATCAATCCGGGCCTACCGCTGGGGTGAGATGGTGACTGCCAGCGCGACCCTGTCTCGTTCCACCTTGGCGGAGGACTGCTCACGGGGGGGTTTTAGTGGGTCTGAGCCCCACACGCCCCCTTCCGTCACCCCCGTGGCGGAAGGGAAGTGCACAGCATTTCCCCCCTCAAAAAAAAAAAAGCTTTATACTGGTGAAATAATTGTTTGAATCGGCTGAGAAGTTTTTACGTGTATCCAATATTACAAACAAACAAACAATCATATATATCCTCTTTATTATTATAGTTAGATAAGGATTAATACCAAGGTACAAATAATGTGGCCTGGTTTGTACCGGCGTTGCTATTGTATATTTCGAAATGAAAAAGTATTTATTGTGAGATAACTGTAATAGTTAGACATATTAAATGGTAATGTGGACTTCTTGGTAGATATTAACGTCGCCTATATAACTGTAGTACGTCACTTTGCTCTATAATTTTCAATAGTTTCTGCAGCGTACGAGATATAATGTAAAATATATAATTTTACTTTACCTTCTTAGTAACATACCTACTTGATGTTTTATAAATGCACCTAATTATTTTATTTATGACAATGTATGATATATGGTGTTTTGGAATAATTATGTTAGCCACATCGACTGACTTAAATAAATAAATAATGACTTTAATTTTCCACACCTTGGGTTACATTATCGAAGTTTTCATACCGATCCCTAACTTTTAGAAAATATTATATAGCCTATGTTCATCAGGGAAAATGTTGGATTCTTATTGTGAAAGAATGTTTCAGATCAGTCCAGTAGTTTCAGAGCCTAATTAATTCAAACAAACAAATCTTTCCTCATTACAATATTATTATATAGTCTAGATAACACAAACACAACAGATAAAAAAGATATTATTAAAGAAAATAGACGCTCTCGAAATTTGGTGCTGGAGAAGAATGCTTGGGGTGTCGTGGACCGAGTTTCGTACAAACGTCTCGATACTTCGAGAACTTGGCATCAAGCAGAGTCTTTCAGCTTTGGTGCAATCGCGGATCCTCGTATTATTCGGACACGTTTCGAGGCGGGGCGGGGCAGTCTATAGAGCGGCTTGTCGTTCAGGGCAAAGTAGAAGCCCGCGCGGGAGGTCACCCATGCGATGGACTGATCAGATCAAATCTGCGGTGGGAGGTCCCTTGCATGAGTGCACCAGGATGACTGCGAATAGAGGGGGATGGCTTGACATCGAGAGGCGCATTACATCTGCCTCCACCACAACTATATGACGAACACGACCGCTCTGTCAAGAGCAAAACGACTGAGAAGAAGAATATATATTCATTAAGACAACGTTACGTTCCAATTTGCCTCTAGAAATAGTAGAATGGCTTTTTGGGTAATGAACTGACGACAACAGTGTGCCTAGCACGAATAACTGCGCAGGTGTAGTAACGTGTTGTTCACGTGAAACAGTACAAACTGTCATGTATCTAGGGCACAGATAACACATAGTTTGTACGGCGAAGCGTGATGCGTTGACGCTTACGATACGAATAACTTTTCACAATGTGTTAGTGCTAAGACCTGGAGTCGAGCGAGTCGTACTGCAGTTGCAGCGGGATAGATTGTTGAACGTTATGAATGGTAGAATTAGCGTAGCTAGCTACCCTCCTCAAGTTAAATAACCTATGCACACTATAGTGCATTCCGTCAGGTGTCTGAGAGCCAGACGCTATTTCTAGCTCTAGTGTGATTACCACCTGGGACAGCATCCTCACTCACTATCAAATGAGATAGTAGTCAAACATTCGCCTATCAAGTGTAAAATAAAAGTACTAGGAGCTCATAAATGTAAGAATGTATGCTTGAGAGCCACGAGCTATTCTAGCTCTAGTGTGATACCACCTTCGACCGCATCATCATGACCATCAAGTGAGATAGTAGTTAAACATTTGCCTATCAAGGGTAAAACAAAAGTACTAGGAGCTCATAAATGTAAGAATGTATCTTTGAGAGCCACGAGCTATTCTAGCTCTAGTGTGTGCCACCTTCGACAGCATACTCACTGACCATCAAGTATACCAACCATTAACCTATCAAGGTGTAAAGAAATTCTTCACCAATTTTAATATGGCAGTCCCCAAGCAATCATATCTAAATATATCTCCAACAAGAACGCAGAGGTATGTCTCCACGATACATTAGCAAGAATCGCTCTTTGACTAACTATCCAATGATTAATTGGTGGCACTAATTGGTGCCAATTACGTGTGCCATGGCGCTTGACAGATGGCCGACAGAGAGATGTAGTAGGGATTCGGGGAATTAAATATGAGTGGTACAAACTTATTAAAAAAAGGTTAAGATTTTGCCAAATACATTTAAATAACATTAAATCCATTATGTTCCCACTGCTGGGACTTGAGCCTTCTTCTCAGAAAGTTGGGCCATGATCCGCCACGCGGGCTCAGTGCGGCTTGGTGGATAGGCTGGTAGCCAACCCATGTCGAAGTTTTCAGGCCACCCGAAGGCCCTCGACATAGCCTAACGACTGTTGTCCTAAGACAAACAACCGACACCGACGGCTTAGCGTGCCCTCCGAAGCACGGAAGCGCTCAGTTGAACAATTCCACTAGTACAAACCCATCCAAGTCCTGACCGCAGCAAGCATTGCTTAACTTGTTGATCGGTTACGATCGCCAAGTCAAGCTCCGCTGCGAGCACTTCGCAATAGATTTATTTATTTTTTTATTAATTTTGAAATGATGTGACGAGCAGGTCGAACAGATGGAAGCAGTACTACTGCCCATGACAGTTTCAGCGCCACCCAGTGCTTACAACTGCAGTTTTTCGTAGCCTACTCTCCACCTTCAGACGTCCAACTGAGGCAAGCCAGGGGTTTCATTTAGCCCCAGGGAGAATCAGGTTCCACGGTGTCGCCACAAAGGCACTCCTACGGTTTTATTATTATTGTTTAGGACTTACTCTGTACAGGTAAGCATGTAAGTAGTATTCAAGTTTGTTCTATTGTACATATAATGACTATTAATCTCTGATTCTCTCCACAACACGACCACAGCAACATTTAGCCAACATTTAGCACTAAATCATAACTAAACGGGGTTACTAAATCAGTTGAGACGTTCGGCTATGATTTAGTTCTACCGAGAACTTTGGCTGTGTTAAGTGCAGTTTATTAGAAGCGTCGTGGAGACATGCGAAGATGGAATTAAAGACACTTTAATTAGATTTTCTGGGTGAAGGGTAAAGAACACCCTGTCTTTGTCGATATATGGGCTGTTTTAAGAGATGACAGACGATGAATTTCGACTATCGGGCGTTTTCAATAACCTGTCTATCGTCGGTTAAAGGCCGTTTCCAATAACCTATCTATCGTCGGTTTACCTTACTAGAGATAGATACTCGTATTCGACACTATTTGTATGGACGTTATGTCACATTTCTATCGAAGGAAAACTGTGGATAGATAGAATATTGAAAACGGCCGTATATCGATACTTAGAATATTATCGTATTTATAGTTGTCAATGTAGTAAATCCGTAATTAAGGCGCTGCTAGAGCAATCTTTTAGGTATTTGAGGGGTGAAGCACTGGCCGTGACAGGAACAAGCGTGCGTCTAAAAACACGATCACTTTACCGCAGTTTTAATGTGTTTAAAAACAAGTACAATTTGAAAAATTTAATACCGACTTCCATTCTATTCAGTTATTAGAGTGTAACTCAAAAAGTACTGGAGCAAATGTGATGAAATTTGAATGCGACCACAAGCACCAGCTTTCAAACAAAAAAAGATTTTTGGCAATGGGTTCACCCAGTCGAAAGTTATGAGGTAACAAACATAAAAAAATACAGTCGAATTGAGTACATCCTTCTTGCAGCTCCTGAGCAGGCTCCATTAATTCATTCCTATCAATGAAATCTTAGTGACTTCTACTTTCTAAAAACCTAACATTTTCATAGTCAAGTAACTACTCGAGACTTTGTTCATCATCAGCCTGTAGCAGTCCACTGCTGGACATAGGCCTCTCCAATTGCACGCCACTTAGGTCTATCTTGGGCTTCTCGCATCCAGTTTTTGCCAGCCGTCTTGCGCAGATCGTCACTCCACCGTGCCTCAGGACGTCCTACACTACGTTTGCCGAGACGCCGTCTACACTCTAGAACTCGTTTACCCCAACGGTTGTCGGTTCTACGGCTAATATGGCCAGCCCACTGCCACTTCAGCTTGCTGATCCGGTGGGCTATGTCGATGACCTTGGTTCTCTGACGGATCACTTCATTTCTGATGCGATCCCTCAGAGAAACACCGATAGTCCTTTCCATAGCCCGCTGAGCGACCTTAAGCTTGTGGACCATTCGAGCCGTCAGTGTCCACGTTTCGGCTCCGTATGTCAGTCGAGACTTTGTTCGAGATGTCTTGATTTGTCTGTGAAACTATCAGTTCACTTATATTCAAAACTTGAATCGTATATTTACAAGCCGCGATCAAAGGAGATCGAAAGATAAATCTCGCTCTACCCTGACCAATGCCGGCGCAGGTGAAAAATATTTTATACATTTACATTACATTTATTTACATTCTACATACATACAGTTGACAGATGTCCATTTGTCAAAAGTTTTATATATAATAACATGAATATTACCATTACCCATAATGATAATCCTTTAGTTATGTCGGTAACTAGAGTTATCTGTTAGATCACCGCATGTTCGTTTCGACCTTTCAGCTACCCCATTTTGTTCTTTGCTTAGGCCCTAAGTTCACGTCTCGACTCCGTATAACAGCAACTCTTGTATGCCGATACTTATTTGCGACAGTTTATATTGCGATATAAATTAACGTTAATCGTTCTGCGGAACCCTTTGAAGTGTCGCGAACGGTTGCTAATTGTTTAACTCTTTGTAGTACAAACATGACCCTTGTAGTAATGTCACGGTATTATTTACTATTACAGTACATATATCTACTAGTACTTTTTGTGAACAGTAGACCTCGCGAGCACAGTCTTACCAGTGGCATTTTCGCAATACCTCGCAACCTTTCTTTGGGTCTTTCAAGCGGAGCGTCAAAAAGCATCTGTCAGGTCATCATAGGGGTGGCGATTAGTGCAGCTTATCGCCGTATAACATTTATTTTTCATAAATATACAACCGGAACGCGACCACGGTTGAGAGGATCCAGCAAGAAACTCAGCGGGCTTGTCTTTATACATTTTTTATCGCCAATTTCTTAATTGATATAACAAGTGTTCGTTTGTTTTTAGCTCCAGTGTGTGCCTTACAAAAGAGACCATAATAATAGTATCAGTAGGGCAAGACATGCTATACCTCAACATGGAAATACACAAGTAGGTAGACCCTGGAGTGATCAGTCCCAAGCAGTTTTATCCTCCAAGTAATCCGAAATTTTGTAACAACCTTTTTGACAGAGTTTCGTTTTAATAGTAATTTTAAACTTATTAATAGGCAAATCTCGGATTACATTGGACGCTTATTATAGAATCTTAAACATTATCCCATAAAATAATGACTTATTCTGTGGACACGCGTTACATGTACGGATAGCTTGTGCTTGTATCGCATGTTGATGGAATGAGCATCACTCCTTTTTCATAGATAAACTGAGAGACAACAGTTAGAATGTTTATGTCTTTAATCTTCTGTCTAAGGGAAACTCTGACAGCTAAACTGTAGATAGCTCGTATAGCCCTTTTTTGTAGTATGAAAAATAGAATTAATATCTGCAGAACATTCCCAGAGCAGTATGCAAAAGTCAAAACGCTATGGAAATAACTAAAATAAACTATTCTAGCTGTGTCTACATCAGTTAATAGTCTAATTTTTTTAACAGCATAATATCTCAGTTAGTAGCGACCGTACCTTCGAAGCGTGGGGTCCCTGGCTGGAACAAATATTAATGTGATGAGCAGACATGTTTGTTGTGTTGTGTTATTGTGTGTGTCCAGTCTTATGACGCAGGGAATCCTACCAACTCAACTACCGGAACCATCATCGGAAATATTACAGGTATAATAAGTTTGTAAGAGAGTGAGTGCGTGCGTAAGTTGGTTAAGTCTAACGAATTTGTTTGTAACTAGCTGACCCGCCAGCGGTTTCGCTCGCATGGCCTCGATACGGATAATTACTGTTTTTTAACTATCCCACGGGGACCCTTTAATTTACCGGGGTCAAAAGTATCCTAGTATGACCAGGGATATAAGCTACCAACATAAAAAAAACCGTGGTAAGGTTGTGGAATGAGCTCCCGATATTTCGGCGCAGTTACATGCACCATGTTCACGGGAAGACTGAAGAATGCGGGTGGTTGGTCAAAAAGTTTAAAAGTTAGGTGCAGACATAACGATCTACCCTCTTTCTTAGTCTTTTGCTACGGTTATCACTGGAACTCGAACTCGATCCTAAGTCCCGACAAAACACACTCACTGTATCACTGCGTATAGTATTTTGAACACATTTTGAACGCGGACTTTTATTTTTAAAACAACCTAATACTGGATTCCTGATGGATGGAGGTTGTTATATACCTTTATACCAAAATGTCAACAAATATGTACATGGTCAAGCGCAATTGCTATAATAGCATTATTTGAGTACATTTAAATACTTAGTATGTCAATCAGTAAACAATAATAAAATAATAAAATTATTCGCCATGGAAAAATAATGTCATTACATTTCATCACCCTTGGCGGTATTTGTGTTACATTTCATCACCCTTGACGGTCGCCGAACACGTCTAGTGTATCGAGCTGTCAAATTGACTTGGCTTTTGACTAAGCTATTAGAAACTTTGACAGAAATGTCATCATTACGATCTTGACGTAGGCGGAGATCTTATTATTTTGTCTATGCTGTGCCCAAGCATATTACGCTTTTTCACCCGCGTGGTGATGGATGATGATGATGAAAAGAATCATATGTGTTCAACCAGTGCCTCATCTACCTCCATACCGAATTTCATCAAAATTGCCTCAGCCGTTTGTGCGTTAATGAGTAACAAAGATCCACACATCCATACTCAAAACTTTCGCGGTTATAATATTAGTAGGAATTTAAATACCAATTTATAAGTATCAATTTAAATGTTGTACACGAATAATTTTACGTTTATAGTGAATTAGCAGATTCATTATAAATAAGGTTGCAGATGAAGGTTAATCAGTGGAATTATACGTATCTTAAACTATTCAATGTCTACTTTATGCTAAACCACATTTTAAACTTCAAAGTTTTACTATAGTAAGTACCTACTTATTATTTTATTTTTTTTGTTATATGTTTCAGTTTTTGAAGCTACTTAAGCAATCAACTCAACCGTTGTTACGCTTAGCTTGGTTATTCTTATAACTTCTTGTTAATATTTTTTTTTTTTCTTTCGCTATTTGTAGGAATGTTTTTATATCTTTTGTTTTGTTGTTGTGAATGTACTCTGTGGACAGTGGCGTGCGTGACGTCACTTGCCGGTCCCAACGGAAGATCAGCGCTGGTTGATTACAACCAGCATTATGCTGAGTTGGAACCGGTTTGTGACAGAAAACTTATTAATTAAGTAGGTATTTTAATGTTTAGTAAAATTATTATGTATTAATGTGTTTTCTGTGACAAATAAACGGTATTCTATTCTATTCTAGTACTTAAACTTATTTTTAGAGATCTCAAAATGTATGGGAAAATACCATAAATAACAAATAAAACCAATTAATCACCGTTAGAAGTAATATAATTTATTTCTTTCACTTGAAATAGCACAGATAACTAAACAAATAATAAAATATTTATAATAATATTTGCAAATCTATAACTTAGACGATTAACATAAAGTTTGGAAGAGAAAATGACTAAATTTATACAAACATAAAAATACAAGGGCATGTGATTTATTAACAATTATTTACAACAGAAAAATAAATGCAAAAGTTTTACATTTTTACATTAAAAATAATATAAAGGAAATGAATCGTTGATTTCTAAACCCCTACATGTATTTGATTTTTTCTCTAGATTAGTTACCATCCGTCCACTGGGATATGTCACCGTTTTGGAGTTGCAGTTATCCCAGACGGTCTCAAAATATGTCCCGAGATTTAAATTAAAAAGTGTAACACCAGGCCAGCAGCGCCACGAGATGGTCGAAGTATTATTGGTTAACTTTTGTTTTAAGAGACGGATATATTTATATGGAGTTGCAGTCGTCCCGGACAATCTGATATGATGTCCTGGTATTTTTAATTACAAAGTGTAACACCAGACCAGCGCTACGAGGTGGTCGAAGGAAATTTTTTTTACTATTATTTTATGAAACATATACGTTAGAAAAAAAAACAATTTAAATGTATTATGCCTATACTTATATGCTATTTTTGCAACCGCCAGTGTCGAAAGGATATTTTTTTTAACTGCACAGTGGACTGCAGAAAGTTTCATCGGCTTGAAGTAGAATTGGAAAAAGTTGAAATTGTATTATCAAGTTATTTTGACAAGTCCTGGCCAACACTAACAGTAATATAGCAACCCTACTCTAGATATCTGCCAGTAGAATAAGTGCCTTTTCACACTTCCCGGTTGCTGGGTACTCGGCGGCGAAATGCCTTTTCACACGTCCCGGTTGCCGGGTATTTGGCAGCGAAATGTTTTTTCACACGTCCCGGTTACCGGGTACTCGGCGGCGGAATGCTTTTTCACACGTCCCGGTTGCCGGGTACTCGGCAGCGAAATGCCTTTTCACACGTCCCGGTTGCCGGGTACTCGGCAGCGAAATGCCTTTTCACACGTCCCGGTTGCCGGGTACTCGGCAGCGAAATGCCTTTTCACACGTCCCGGTTGCCGGGTACTCGACAGCGAAATGCCTTTTCACACGTCCCTGTTACCGGGTACTCGGCGGCGAAGTGTATGGGCTTGTACGCTACATTTACCGGGCACCGGCTACCCGGCAACCAGGACGTTTGAAACTTCGCCGCCAGTATGTGTGAAAAGACACCTAGTCTTAATAAAATATAACTATTTAATAACTTGTCTAATCATAAACTAATACTGTAAAACGAATAATCTAGACTTTTAATGTTCTTTGTGCATATATTCTCTTTTCATGGATTACTTTCATTTCAGCGATTCAATTATGTAATAGTAAAAACCAATAATATATATATATATACATATATTATAACAACTATTTGGTTATTATATCGCATCCACATTTAGTTTACTTCACAACTAGTTGCATATCGCGGCTTCACTTGCTGTCAAACATGAAAATGTTCGTTCTCTTCGAATAAAACTTTTTTTTCATAATTGTCTATGAATGATAATAGTCAATAATACAATTTATAAAGATAATATAAATACATTTTGACATAACATGTTCTCATTGAAAATATTATTAATGTTAATAATAACAAAACAATATCATCACAAATTTCATTAATTCATATTAATATAATGAAGATGATGCTGAATATTAATATGATTTATGTTTAAGTTCGTAGAGGGTATTTTATAATTAGATATAGTAATGTATTATGTTTAATACGTGTCTATCTTTATTGTCAGACAAAATAAGACAGACTTTTATTTTGTCTGTGATTGTACATACATCTTTTTAGAAGATTGTAAAAAAGTGCATTTAAGTAAATATAGGTAAGTCTATTTACGCTGAATATATGAGCACTAAGCAAATAAAACAAAATCCATATGTCAAGATTAATTACGGTACGAAGCATCCTGTAAACGCTGCACATTTTTTATTGAGATGTTATTATTTATGTACGTACCAGCCTTACTTAAAGACGCTGTTTAAATTTAAATAACGTCATTTAGCATTGCCACTACAAAAATGTTCTGCACCGTACTAAATGACGTTATTTAAATTTAAGCAGCAGTTATAAGGCCCATTAAAGAGGAATTATTCACTAGACTCTGTGTTATACAGTAAATTAATTATTATAGTTTTCAGGACGTTACGTTATTACAGTTTACAAAAAGCTTTTTTAATGTATTTTTTAATGCTGAGCCTCTTTATTTTACAATATAATACAGTAAATATAAATAAATTTATTACTTATTTATTATACTTAATTATTATTTATACCTACTTATTATCAGGAACTATTCTTTTCTAAATCTAAGTTAGCCTTCTTGATTTAGCCTAAGAACCTATTATTTTTATTCTATTAAAAGTAATAAATATTTTAAAAAATATGTTAAAAATGGAAACAGTACGAACATTACTACAAAACCAAAGGGGAGTCTTCTGGACGGGATTTCTGTACACATATGACAATATTTTTTATGACTGTCGTAAGGCAAATAAATAAAAACTCCCTAGCCTACGGTGACACCGACATAAAATTGCTCAGTCCGGAGCTAATGTCATAAGTAAAATAATTGTAAATTAAATACTAAATTATGTACAACTGTTTTCTATTTTACACAATATTTTAATCGTTTCCCGCCAATAAAGCAACAATTTACATATGGCGTACAATCTCATGCTGTCTCATTCTCCCTACCTTACAATTCAGCGTCGTTTATTATGCTATCTCACAGTTTTAAGAGAATTGTTTTAACAAAGAAACAATGTCTTAATACATCCATGTATTAGCACTTTATTACTTTGTTGGTGCATTGTTTTTTACAGAATACCTCATTTTCTTAATAATGTTTTTACATAACATTTTTTTTTCTATATTGCAACAGTTTTATACAATATTTACAATTATTTTTATCGCTTCCCGCCAATAAAGAAGCAATTTCAAAATGGCGTACACTCTCATACCGTCTCACTCTCACTAGATAGCTAGTCAGCATTCTGTCTCACTCCCACCAGCATGAAAGTGGATGCCATTTGCATTTCAGTTTTAGCGCCTTTTCACTACTCACTTAATTTTTTTATGTTATTATTTTTACGTAACATTAATTTCTTCTTCCTCGTCACTTTCAGTGACAGTGCTGTGATTGTAGAGTCCCTGAGCCATCAGCTGCAGAGCGAGCGGGTTCCTCTGTCCAGAAGCCTTCTTGATCTTGGCGCGCTTGTTCTGGAACCAGATCTTGATCTGAGCCTCAGCTAGCCCCAGCTCTGCCGCCAGCGCCTGGCGCCGACGCTCCGTCAGGTAGCGGTTCTCCGCGAACTCGTGCTTGAGGGAGAGAGGAGATCGGTTAGAGTTGACAAGATGATTATTTAACAGATTTGAAGGCAATTGATGCATAATGTTTAGTGCGTGAAACGCGACACTACGAAATCTTGAAGGATCGGATCGTGCGGTGTACCTGAACTGAATTTGACAAGTTCAATACTTCGACAGTGGCTTAGTTCGAAAAACATAGTTATACACGTAATTGCTTCGTACAGAACATATTATATATTCGACAAAAATAAATCCTACAGAACTTAGCGGAGTATGTAGTCATAGCAAAGTCACGATAGGTGACGTTAGGTTGAATGGTGACACAACGCGCGAACCGAGCGAGCGCAGCGAGCGTGCCGCGGCAGCAGCCGGCCAAGCACCAGAATTAAGCTAACTTAAAACCTCGATAAGGATATAAACGCAGCACTATTCGTATAAAATTCTTGTCAAATATATATCCTGTCGAAGCAATGACTGGTCGAATAATGTTTTTCGAATTCAGCTACATGTCAAAGTAAAAAAAAAAAAAAATTGTCGAAATTCAGAGGTACACCCTGATCGTGAATTCAAATCCTTGAAAATATGGTAACACGCTGCGTTACGCATTTGATTATAGCGAATAAGGCTTGCATGGAAGCTTAATGTAGACAAAGATTTTTATGTACAGGTATTGAATGTTGATAGATATTTTTTATTCCTTGGTTTTGTAAGCCGAAGCCGAAGGTACCCCTGAATAGTAAATACTTATTTGATACCAACCTTTAGTCTACCGAGTTGTGCAGCGCTGAACGCTGTTCTGGGCCTCTTCTCTTCTGGGGTAGCTTTCTTCTTCATTCTCCTACTTCTGGGACCTGTTGACAAGAGAGAAAGTCTTTAAGAATATGACAAATGACGTTCAGTTGTGGGAGCCGATACGAATTAACACATTACTAATAAAAAAACGACGATATTAAAAAATATTTAGTGACACTTCCGCTGAAAAAATCAATGATTTTGGCTTATTTGGGGGTGTGCACCACCCTCCCTCCCACATAAACTGCTAATAGGAAGAATACAAAATAAAAAAAACACACAAGAAAACCCAAATAAACAAAAAAAAAACGATTCGACACGTGTTTCGCATCTACACGAGGCATCCTCAGGAGATGTTGACTCGTCGAGCGCTAGACCGACAACGGGAGGGAGGGTGGTGCACACCCCAAATAGGCCAAAATCATTGTTTTTTTCAGCGGAAGTGTCACTAAATATTTCTTAATATCGTTTTTTGATAATGGTTTTCCCCAAAGTAACGCCTGAATCAATAAATTACATTACTAATATTCAAGTGCCCGAGCATACAATTTTTTTTCTGCTACTTCCGCGAACATTTGACCCTTCCAGGGATCGAACCTGTGGCTCTTCGCTTTGAAGGCAACATCACTAACAACTACGTTACCAGGTTTGTTTCAGTAAAAATATATATAAATTTCATAAAGTAAAACCAAGAGCACAGCTATAATAGTACATATTGGGGTATTTTTCAAAGAGCTCAAGAAGAATTTGCTTTTTAAAAAGCCTAAGAACGATATATATGCCGGCAAGCGACCACCACCTCGTTACCGAAACTCTCTGGCAAACGTTTAGTCGGGACTTTTGTTTAATTAAAAACACGAATAAAAAAGTTACTGGCCATTTTATCTGGTGATAAACTGCCGTGAAACGATACAAACATGTACACACGAAAATAGTCATTATTACGGCCCGAATAGGGTGTTAAATTGTCTTTGTAGAGACGGCAATTCGTTCCACATTTTTCAAACAGCAAAAAGATTTGTGTGATAGCCATTTCCTGTTCTATTCTTAAAGCGGTAAATGTCAGAATTGATTGTGAACGAAATTGTAACAATTTAGAACTGTTTTCCTGCAATTTCTTTGCGATTCCAACATTTAAATAGAATAATTCTATAAGGGCGTGTCTACATGAGAAAAGTACTTTGAGAAATAATATAACTAAAATTAGTAACATTTTTGTTAAGGTCATTTTATGGTCATATTATTTTGATATGTTTCGGTATTTATTTAATTTTCTACCGACTTCCAAAAAAAGGAGAAGGTGCTCGACTCATAATTTTCGACTGGGTGAACCGATTCTCAAAATTCTTTTTTTGTTTGAAAGCTGGTGCTTTCCGTGTGGTCTGTGTTTTAAATTTCATCAAATTCGGTCCAGTAGTTTTTGAGTTACACTCCAATAACTGAATAGAATGGAAGTCGGTATTAAATTTTTCAAATTGTACTTGTTTTACAATGGCAATTGTGAATCCAACAAACGGTTTATACTAGCTCTACTTTCATTATGATTACTTGACAGATAACGTATCCTCAGTCACTTCCATGATACCACATCACATAATAAATACAATACATAAATTACTTAAATTTTTTTTCATTTCATTTCTGCTGTCTTAGCCTTTCTAACCCCATCAGTCTTTACGCCAGAGTGGAGATGGATTGGTTTTTATTAGTAACGGCGGTACATTGCAACGAAAAACATAATTGAGGTTTTTGAATAACATTAAAAAATCAGTTTACAAAATCTGTAACTTTTATCAGGGACGATAAAATAGTTTTATGAGAAATTGTACATACAACTACTTCAGTAAAAGCCTTCCTAAATTTAAAACAGTTAATTTTTTAAACCCGTCACCGGTTCATTGTGCCCTGGCTCCTGGTGCACCTTGAACCTTATTCTGTCTCTCAGTCTGAGGTTGGTGAGGTCTGAGAGTGAGACAGCCCCTGGGGCCCTGACACACAATGAATCACATACATATTTCCTGTAGCGAACTAATATAAAATGGATTAAACCTCGAAGGTATTTATTGTTTATTAGTATAATGGGGTCTTCCGTTGTTAGTAGTTTTCTCGTATAAAAAAGGTCTGAACAAAAATTACGACGACCTTAGAAAAAAAAATCATGTTAAAATCACAACGATGTTAGATTATTCACTATACGTATATCTATTTTATATTAATCCTTCCTATCCCGTGGTACAAAAGATAAATGAATGAAACTGACATATATTTACGTCTCTGGGACGCAAAAGGTTAATGCATCAAAGGTCGCACGGCCAGACACAATAATGACATCGACTCTAATTATCTAAGGGATATAATTGGAAATCGGTATCAATTCCCTGGCTGAGGGTATCCCACGTTTCATATTTGTAACCCTGGTTCAGTGGTTCCCGAATAAATGTTACCGTAAACTAAAACTTTGCCCGTACCCTTTTGTAAATCGTGTAATAAAATAATCGGATCGCAAGTATATCTGCAAATGTTACATGCTTCAAGCATTATATAGAAATTAAATGCAAAGATTTTACAGAAATAAACAGAAAAAACTGAGAGTTAATTTTATCTTAGCATGCATTCTTGCCAATCTAATATCATAAAATCTGAACTTATTTATTCATAAGTCCTTATCCATAACATATCCTCAAAATGTATTGATAGCTGCACTCTGCGATTTCACCCGCGTGGTGATGGATGATGAAAAGTACTATAGTTCTATGTGTCAATGTAGTCCCTCATGTACATACCTACCAAATTTCTAATATTATTTTGACGGTTGAACTTACGCGGTAGGTATAGTCGTGTATCTCGACCGGTTTCGTGACCGTCTGGGCCACTTCTTCATGGAGTACTTGCGCACCCGGCTGCGTTCGCGCTAGTACTACCGTTTCAACTAAATTTCATTCGAATTCATTCTACAGTTTTTGCGTTATTACAAACGTCCACTCAACGAAACTTTCATGTTTATTCTATTACTAACTGCGCCCCTTAGTTGCAACCGCGTGATGATGGATGATGAGGATGAAAAAATATCCTATATGTTATTCCTGCTGTCTACACACCAAATTTCATACAAATTTAATTAATAATTTTTCCGTGAAAGAGTAACAAACATCTATAGTTACATATTTATATTTATTAACGGGGCTTAATCGCGATTAAGCCCCGTTAATATAATATAAATATGTGTTCACATCGCGAAAATTTAAAAATTACTATCTATAGGTACATACATACAAACATTCGCGTTTATAATATTAGTAGGATGACGTCTACAAAACATTTTTTTCAGTGTACACTTACAAAAGTTACCAGCAGTAACTTACAAAAACGAATGTGTACCCCGACCTATCTACAACACTATAAACAGAGGCCGTAAGTCACGAACCACCGTTTTGCTGATATCGCATCTATTTTATTGCGGCTAAAGTGTTAAATCCCGTGATAAGGGATGTTAGTTAGCACAGGAAGGAGCGGAGTGTTTATGGTTCACCGTGGACACGTTGATGGCTCGATGTGCAAGTAGGTTCAGTTGCATGCTGAAATGTCGAGATCTTGTGATTGCAGTGATTTAATACAACCTATTTGTTTCATTAAATGGTTGGGATTATACTGACTTGTTTTTTAAGTGAAAACTTCTTTATCGCGTTGAGCACTTTTTGGGCGAATAACAAGCACAATTTGAAAAATTTAATACCAACTTCCATTCTATTCAGTTATTGGAGTGTAACTCAAAAACTACTGAACCGAATTTGATGAAATTTAAATGGGACCACACGGGAAGCACGGGATTGCTCAGATCAACCTGTTCCTGACATAGTTGCTCTTGGATAGCAATCGATGACGATGACCCGAGATCCTTGATTTTTTTTTCACCCTAAAAGTCTGAAAGATGACGCGACTTCCATGCTTTTCTACCGATTTCCAAAAAGGAGGAGGTACTCAATTCGACTGTATGTTTTTTTATGTTTGTTACCTCATAACTTGGTGAACCGATTCTAATAATTTATTTTTGTTTGAAAGCTGGTGCTTTCCGTGTGGTCCCATTTAAATTTTCTCAGATTCAGTCCTGTAGTTTTTGAGTTACACTCCAATAACTGAATAGAATGGAAGTCGGTATTAAATTTTTCAAATTGTACTTGTATCCCTACGTTTCGACACTTTTCAGTGTACGGTCGCTTTGGCCTAAGATATAAGTCAAGTAAGAACTTCTGTCTTAATGATACAACAATAAAAAAATCAAAAGTCCGTTCTTACGCAGTATAAAATAACAAAATTACACCACGAGGCAAACAACTATTATTTCACACCCAAGGGGTGATTAGCCCAGGATGGGGTGTCTCGCCCCACCCCCTTATAATTAACCACTGTAAATGGGGTCGTGTGTAATTAAGCCGTGTTTTTTATGAGCTGTGACAAATAGGCCGCCATTTTTGTTCAGTTATTGTTTTATTGGTGTTACGGTAATTTGACTACGTCGATGCTGAATTAATCTTGCTTCTATTTGCCTGTAACTGTTTATTTTGTCAATGCGTTCTTGGTTTATCTACCTACACTAATGTTATAAAGAGATAATGTTACTGAGTTTGTTTGTACGAAGGAATCTCTTGAACTACTGAACTGCTGCCTTATTGTCTAACTTGAATGAGAATGAAATGTTACTTCATTCTCATTCCCATTGATAGTTCCAGCCATTAGGCTTGCAGGATTTCGCCCAGAATGAGATTCAAATGTCAAAATGAAGTCCATTCCCATTCTCCGTAAAGATAGACAATAAGGCCGCTGGTTTTGAATTTCATTCACCGTTAGAAAGCGTAATTCGTGAGTGATGCCACTGATGATTTACCATTAATTATTTATTATACTAGATACTATATTTATTATACACCCCTAAGCTATACGATTAACCCTTTGCTTACCACAGACGTACATTTACGTCCGTTTCATTCATAAATCTTATGTTTTAATTATGACGGTGTATGACGGTTTAATCAATTTTTTGTGTGATATATCCATATCCATTCTTAATATAAAAACGTTTGTAACTATATAAGTATGTCTCTCTGTCTGTTTGTTATCTTATCACGTCTAAACGGCTGAACAGATCGTAATGAAATTTGGTCAGGACATAGTTTATATCCCGGGGAAGGACATAGGATCATTTCAACCGACTTCAAAAAAAAGGAGGAGGTTCAATTTTGAACTGAACTGAACAAAACTGAAATTAATGTTGCCTCAGAACTTTCGACTGGGTGAATCGATTTTAATGATTCTTTATTTGATAGCTGGTGCTTCCAGTGTGGTCGTATTTAAATTTCATCAAATTCAGTCCAGCATTTTTTTAGTTCCACTACAAAATTGAAGTGCTTCGCCAATTTTGATGAATTGATTATAATTATCATCATTGACGGTGAATGACAATCGACATCCCGTATTAACAAGGGTCACTAATAAGGGTGAAAAAAATGTTTTACTTGTATACAAGTTATTTCACACTTTTTAGGGTTGAAGTCGGTTCTAATTTTTGGGTAAAAGTTTATACCATCATTATCTATCACCACGCAGGTGAAACCGCAGGCCCCAGCTACATCTATACTAATATTAAAAAGAGGAAAGATTTATATGCAACGAATTGGCTCAAAAATTACTGTACCGATTTCAAAAATTATTTCACCATTGGAAACCTACATTTACAGATCGCGCGGCGAGAGTTTGGCTTTGACCGTTATTGCGCAGAAGTCAAAAATTGGGTATCACAGGGTGGCTAGAGGGACGAAGGACTCTTGTCTCTCTCTGTCACATCGAAGACGAGGGACTCTTATCTCTCTCTGTCACATGGCGCGACAGTACCCATGCGCAGTAATCCCCTCCACCCGAAGGTCAAAGCCAAACTCTCGCCGCGCGATCTGTACCCTGAGTAACATAGGCTATATAAGATTCATCATCATCCATCATCGCGCGTGTGAAACCGCGGGCCACAGCTACATATATAATATACTTTCATATTCTCTTAGATTCATAAGCTAATTGAACTGTACATAACTGAATTACCCCAAATAAGAGGCCCCCATGTTTACTATCCAGTTAACCGTATTTTACAATTTTACAATTAACTTAGTTACGGATATATTTTACAATTGACTTACTTATGTGATACTTTAATTACTTAAATTAACCCCTTTGATGAGAATAATTGCCCCCTTGGTAACATACTCATAAATTACCCCTTTTGGGGGATATAATGGAATTGACTTGGTATCTTTTTAATTATTTGATGGATAATAGGGGATTGTTTTAGCCTTTTTAATGTTTGTAGACAAGACATATGA